>CM040624.1:5030897-5054968 GCA_022817965.1 Solanum lycopersicoides
ACCAACTAAGAAAAATGCGTCGCTCAACCTGTTTTTCGCTCAACTTTAGATCTTAACCGCACCTGAAATAGGTCTTTGACAACACAAGTATGTGCATACAATTTGCTTTTGCTAATGCTTAAAGTAATTTTAGTCATTCACTCTTTAGGTAAACTTGATATTTCCAACTCGAGAATTCAAGTGTATATTTTCATTAACAGAGAACCAAATAGAATGGGAAGTCATAAGTTTTGAAAAGAATCTTTTTTTCTTCTAATTTTATAAACCATCCGGCCAATTATCCTGGGGTGATGGGGGGTTAGGCGTAGACCCCTACCCCGTTTATTAATATTCAAAAGATACAATAGGATAGTAGGGAGGAGTGCCTTGCCTCCTCAAGGGGCAACCAAAGTACGAAATATACAATTAAGTTGACTGCTTGTTAAGAATCTAAGTAACACGTTTAATAGTGGTGGCTCTCAAATGTTGAGTAATCTTCTAGATTATGGAAAACATTTTTACAAATTGTCCATACATACCAAACCATCCACTTTTATATAGAATTACACTTTGAATATAATATGTTTGATATTTCTTTAATATCATAATATGAATTTTAGTAGTCAAGATATGCCTAAGCTAATTGGTGTATACCATTATTATTAATCTATCAAAAGGAAAAGAAAACATAATATCAAACTTTTTGCGTTTGTTAAGTATCCTATGAGTAAAAGAAATAGATTAGTTTTGGACAATCCTCACCTCATGACATAGATATTGGGGTTGAGTTATGTTTAAGTTCATTTTGTTACTAGAGTTAGATCCATCCCTATTTTTGGCTTATCTACTAGCTCCCAAATTATATTGTTTATGTTCAATAATGAGGTATAATTTTCTAGTTTTGGACACTGTAACTGAATAAGTTTTGGGAACCACCAACAAAGTAGAAGGTATGTCAAGCGAAGAGGAGAGGAGAAAAAAGGAAAAAGGAAAAAGGAAAAGGAGAAAGGAATTTTATTTTTCTTCTTAAATGTCCGAAAAGCATGAACCATGCACATGCTTTTTGATAATGGGTTGTAGTGAGGCTTGAGTTCACCACCTCTATATGCGCTAATACCATGTTGAATTGTGTATCTCATCTAAAAGTTTAAAATATTAGATGAATAACACTTTATTTACTTATTTATGATGCAAGAGAAAATAATGATAGGGACAAACACCGGTTCTTTTGAATAGAGTATTAAAATAACTAGAATAAGTGAAAAATTTGAAGTATCGCAAAACTCAAATTAAAAAGTCATTTAAAATTTGTGATTTAGATGCAAAGATGGAGTTTAAGCTTCTAGTTCGAGTGTAGTGCCTATACTAAATTGGTAGGTTTTTATTTCCTATTTGAGAAAGTTTTCTTAACAATTAATTTTGTATTGACAACAACAATTTCATTATTGTAATCGTTTCAATGTAGAGGTCATGCATGAAAAGTTATAGGCTTTAGTGGCAATTATTGCCATGGTGTCCAAAACGTCCAATTCCACTGCTTTGCAAAGTGATCATTGAATAGCTTGGATGTAATTATGTGGTTGTGTTGTTTAAAGAGTAAACATATTTGTAGCTTTCTCATATAGGATTCAAGATGTTGTTTCCTTAGATCTTTCTAGTTCGATCAATGGATAGATGCTAATTTTAGTAATCTCAAATGATCTTCAAGTATGGAGAACTTATATTGGTAGACCTACTCATAGTCATACACGTTCTACTGTTCTAGCACCATCTTAGTGCTGCTGTTTTTATTAATAAAATTTATGTTTCAAAAAAGTGAGCTTATTTAATATCCTGCTGGTTCGGAATGACAATGTTATGGTTTATGCATTGAATTGTGCCTTTTGTTATTGAGTTACTTCACCTGCCCTTCCATCAAAATATGGATGCACACATCGATGGCGTGGTGTATGTAATCCTGTATGATATTTGATTGTATATTTGCATTACAATATGCCATTCTATTAACATTGAGTAATAATGAATGTATAATAATGTTTATGTCTGTATAATAAATGCTTATATACGTGATTTTGTATTACAATATGCCATTCTATTTATACCAACTAATTAATGATGAATTATTAACCCTTTTTTTTGAAGGCCCAACTGCCCGAAGGAGTAACACCATTTATGCATATTACTCAAAATGAATTTTTATGGCGAAAGTGAGTTCAGAGCCTTCCTATGTTTAATTGCATTCTTCTTTTGATAGTCCTTTAACTTTAAAGTTCACTTTCATTTATTATGTTGTTTGCAATTTTAAGTACCACTTGGATGACATATTGATTATGCTCCAAAGAATTATTTGCGTACCTAAGATTTGGATACTATGAACTGGTTATTGCATTATATCAACATTACCATTTAAAGATTAGTTATTGCCATTGTTTTCACTTCTAAGGTAAATCTCTCAAAAACCACTAATAAAAAAAGAGATTAAACTTCGATAAACATTGTATCTTTTTCCATGTTGTGCCAAGGATGCCGTGGGAGTATGAATTCAATGAAATAGAAATAAGTTCTTGTTTCATTCCTTAGAAAGTTTTTGTGTCCTACTTCTTATTATGTATTTTATAGCTTTTTTACTTCCAAAATTGAAGCTTCTAATGTTTTAACTTGAATCCTAAAAAATCACCAAAAGGAAGACAGAGAAAAGTTCGTGTCCTAAATGATGCATACCCTGATTAGTTGATTTTGAATTAGAGTTGAATGGTTTTCAATTATCATTGATCTTGGCTTTAGGTAGTCGTTTTTAATTGCAATTTTCTAATGTCTTACAGGCATAAGAAATTGAGAGAAGAGGATATTGCTATATGTGATGCAAGTATGAAGCAAGTGATCCTAATAGTGCATGTGTAGGAAGATGTTTGAATTTATTAACAAACATTGAATGTACACTGGGATACTATCCGTGCGGCGAGACTTGTAGAACCAGATAAATTAGATAGTTCTCTTAATTAGTTGAACGTTAATCTGTTGTTTCTCTTTATTAGTATACTTCTACAGTGGTCTTATCGATTTTTAAATTTACAACAGAGTTTATGGATAGTGCACCAAATTTGTGTTACAATCATGTATTGAGAAAGAGTGAAAGTAGTGGTATCGTAGCACTTATATGATAAGCTCAAAAAAGTCCTGTCATGCTATTACCTTTCCTATTATTATTATTTTTGCAAATTTTTTTCCTAATTTGATCGTTGATATGGGCAAAAGTACAAGTTTGAGTTTGGCATCCCAAACTTTGACATGTAGTGTAGGACTGTTCTACTAAGTACCACCAGAATAGGGGTGGGGTGAAGGTGGGGGTGGGGTGGGATCCAAATTAGCTCAATTGAACAAGGTATACAATTTAGGGGGGATCATAAATAATATGCGCAGGTTACATTGATTTAGTGCTAAAGGCTGGAAAATCCATCTATCCATATTGGAGAGACGTCTAACTTCCTTAGGAAGGGCCAAAAAAGAGTTGAAAAGAACTCCTAAAAATGCCATGATTCAAAGGTGGCAATTTTTTCAGTAGGTTTATTAGCCTCTCTAAAGCAATGACTAATATTGATTAAAAGAACCTTTTTTCAATTTGAATTTGTATATAGAATTAAAATTTGAATGAATTTCGGATTTTCCAAATTTAAATTCTATATCCAGAGCTGACGTAACTCTATAGCGACACATCTTTTCAATTAATTAACAACTAACCGATTTCATAATATGAGCTTTCCTTAAGCAGGTGACCTTACTTCATAACCTTAAGATCCCTTTCTTTATAGTTTTCTAGCTCGACCAATGACTTGATTTCCCGATTTTAGGGCAAAAGATTTTCGAAATTCACCTCTTGAAAAAAGTTTTAACCTGGCCAAACTCCACTCCGCGTTTAGCCTTTGAAGCATACGGTAAAAAATAATAACAATGAAGAACGGAAAAGAGAAGATCAATGAGAAAAGCTTGAGATATCAAAAGCAAAATTAAAATCAAATTGGCTGCACGAGGGCGTTTCTGAAGCCATTTTTAGTACGATTTTACTCTTTTGATTTTGAATTTTGAAAATACATTTGCATATGCTGATGTTACCTCCTCTCAGTTGCATAGAATATCACTTGTTAGCCTTGGAAACCCATTTGAGACGGAGTTCCCAGTAAGAAGATAACAGAGTAATAAGAAAATCTTTTGTCCAGTGGGGCAAACTGCTTTTCTTTAACCTAGGACCGAAAGCAAGACCATGTCCCTTCTTCAATCTGTTCCTCTGTTTGGAATAGTTTGAAGAACTTTCTTCATGTTTTTTCCAAACAAGACATTCTTTCTTAAGATGTCCATTTCGACCATAATGAAAACATAGAAAATTATCAGCAACATAAATATTTTTTCTTTGAGGATTGTATAGGGGATCTATCTTCTCACAACCTAGCCCTCTTCTACTGTTGTTACCCTGATTGATTAAATTTGTAAGTATTTTAGAGTATGTGGTCCATTTGAGGGATTTGTTCAGTTCCTCTCTTTTACATGGACCATATCCCTCTACTGGCCTTGTTATTTCCTTTAGAAATAGTAGTAGTTACCCTTTTTATCTTTTCTTTCAGTTCTAGATTTTCAGTTTCTAGAACAACTATTTTGATTTTTGAAGTTTGAAAATACACTCATTTTTGCATTTGATATATCTATATACATATTGAAGAGTTAGATCTATGAACTTATCTTGTTTATTTAATATATTCTTAGTTTAGAGATTATTTTTCTATTATAGTCTTGGAAGTCTAGGTGACATTTCCCTAGGGTGAAACAGAAAGATTGATAAACTCAAACCTTCTCAAAGCCTCTGAGATGAATAGATTAATAACTTAAGAACAATTTCATTTTTTAAGAACAAACACTCTCCCATTCAGAATACTTTGAGTTCTCAGAATATCAACCCTTTCCTTTCTGAACATTATATTTTCCAGCTTCTTCTTTTTGCTTGTTGTACCTGGTCCCTCTTCACACTCAAAAATTTATTCATCATAACATTCTCCAGTAGGAACAACGGATTTAAACATTTGAATTGTTTTTGAGAGAGGAGAATAGAGGGTTTGAAGGAAAGATGAAAAGAAATATGGAGTATAAAGAAAGTGAAATGGTGTATTATGTGAAAGGAAGTGTCATTATGGTATTCAAATTATGGGACAACGCGGTCAGGTTTCTTAAGACAGACATGTGGCGATCACAACAGTTCTCTTGCATAATTCAAAATGCAAATGTTAAGAGTGCTAACCTTCGAGAATGATTGAGTCACTCTCTCTAATTGCCTAGATTTGTCCTGACTTCTCTTTTCCTTCAACATTTTTCCATGTGTGCATACCTACAAAAGGTATAAGACTGAATTTGCTAAAACATGCATAACTGAAAACTAAGAATACCTGCTCATTTTGCATAGTCATGAGAGGGTTGATTTCTTCAAGCATGATCCATTCAATCAGGTTCAAGCATCCCCAACTTAACTTGATTATCTCGGCCAGGTCTTCTATGAGCTTCAAGCTGGTATTTGATCCATAAGAGTTGAGCACTTCAAGTTGCACCTGCTACATACTCCGCTTTAGTTGTTGAAAGAGCAACTAAATTTTTGCCTTTTAGTTCCCCATGAATGAGAGATCAACCTAGAAAATAAGTCATTCCTAAGGTACTCTTTCTATCAACTTGATACCAACATAATTGTTGTTTACATCCCTACTTTATTCAAATAGGGCGAAACGTTGTGATTACTCAAAAAATAATGAATTAAATCAATTTTAAAAGAATGTTAACAAATTTTAGAAGGATTCGCTACCTAATTTTAAGAAAACTAGGAAACCTATTAAAGTGATCTATGAAACCATTAGTATCTAGGCAAGGGTTCAAGTTATTTCGAAGGCAAGGTGTTAAGCATCCTTTGAAATCTACAAATGTGAGTCTCGACTGAATTAATTTTTTCAAATTGAGGAGGAGATAAAAATTATATATAAGTACAATCAATATGCAATACACATAAATAATAAAATAAAGTAATAATGTAAGAATCGTCCTAAAATTTGCCTAACGTCTATTTATACAAATAATGCATAAAAAATACAATTCAAATTTAATCCGAATAACATTATTGGAAGCAGCCCTGTGTACCTATAAAGACACTTAGTAAAATTGTTAGTACTAAATAAATATGAGTAAAAATGGGGACGCCTCCAAAATGGGAGGCTTTGGAAATCAACATGGCTTCATCGGCCAATTTTAATTTTAACATATATAAATATATAAATATAAACTAAATTTCCGTCTTTTAAAATGGGGACGCCTCCAAAATCGACACAAAGATTTTCTCATTGACCAATTTTAACAAACAATATATTTCAAATAATTAGAATAACGAACGACCCAAAGGAATATGAAAATAGCTTGAAAAATTACAATAAATCAGTCACCTTAAAGACTCAACAATATTGAAATAATAAAGAAGGGAGCAAATATTTTAGTCTTAACAAAGAACAAGTGTTATGGATTGCCGGAGTTGAGTATTTTCCGGCTAGGTTTGAACGAGTAACAGATAACATTTAACAAGAATTCCGACATATTAGGAAAGAGCAAACAAAATAAAGGAAGGAAGATATGATAAACAATAATGAAATAGAAAGAGGTCGATGAAGATCCGTGTTACCGAAAAATGAAGGGAGACAGACAATGGTTTGGAGATGTTCGAGCTCGTGGTAGTGTTCGATTGAAGCTGGTCTCACCGGAAATGGAGCTTATAGGTTGTTGTGTCGAGGGAGAAGAGAAGAGGTAGAGGGCTGGTGGCTGCTGTGGTGTTTTTCGGTGGCAGTAAGGAAAATAGATGTGGGGTTTTGGGTGATTTCTCCGGTGGTCGCTGGTTGGTTTCTACTGGTGGTTTTTGGGTGGTTTTCCGGAGGTTTTGCGGTTGTGGGGCAAGGAGGAAGATGTATGGTTTCTTGTTTTGGAGGTGTTGAAGAAGGAGGGTAGCGGCTTTTTTGAAAAGATGATAGAAAAAATCTCGTAGGGTTTTATCCATTTGAAAATTTTCACCGCTTGGTCTAAAATATTATCCACCCTTACCCTAACTTAATGACTAAGAAATAGGTTAAATAGAAAATCAAAAACCACATATAGTACAATACCATTATCTAAAAATCATAGGCCAAAATCACCAGTTAAATAAAATATCTGTGTATGAAATATTATCCATATTTGAATAATTTTTTAGACAGTGGAAAATATCAAAATTAATATTTGCAAATGTAACGAATAAAATCAATATTAAAAAACGAAATAAATGTAACTAATGACATGTAGAAAATGCAATTTTAATATTAACTGATAAAAAAATCTAATTTTTGACAAAATAAGGATAGTTATCGATAAACTTATTTAAGATTATATAAGAAAAATATTTTGACTATTAAATAAACAAAACTTAAAAGTTACGAATTTTGAAAATATTATGCCAAAATTGGATGTCAACAGCTTCTCTTACCAAGAACGAGGTCCCTATCTTTGTTCATACATCAATTGCCTAGATCACATTGTTCTATCTTTTTCCCTTTAGTTAAGTCACTATGAGTTTTTCTTGACAAACTAATCCTTGCTTAGGGTTTTGTGAAGATGTCAGCCACTTGATATTTTATTTTGCAAAACTTCATGGTAACATTACTTCTTTTTAACATTGTCTTGACTTCAAGTATGTTAAGCCTTTTGATCTCCTTGCTGTACCTTTCTTGACAAACGAGGGTACCTTTAGAGGTTTTCTTGATCTGTAGCTCTAACAAGAAATCTAATTCTCCCATCATGCTCATTTCAAAACTCACTACTCATGAGTGCAACAAACTCTTCGCACAACTCCTCAAAGGTTGTCAGAAAGATAATAATATCATATATACTTAAATAATCAGCATTGTGATTTCAAAAAAAAGGATTTAGTCAATTCTACCTCTTTTGAAATCATTGTTGAAGAGAAACTTAGACAACCTGTTAGCTGGTTGGGGAACCGAGTGTCATACTTTGCTTCTTTCAAATTGAGCTTGATCAACTTCTTCATTCTTTCCTTTAAAATTCACATTATCAGTTTGGACTGCATTATCTTTGTTCAACGTTGTCTACGGACCAGGTCTCTCTACATCAACTTCTTTGGGATTGCTCGATTCATGAAGAGGATATTCTTCAACAACCTTACTGTTTAGACCATCTCTCTGAATCTGAATAACCTCTTCCATATCAAAATCTTCTTTGTTTTACAACTTACTTCACAATTCTTCCGGACTCCTAAAAAATCACCTGAACATTTTTTTCAATGCACACATTTTTGTACACCAGATAATCCTTCTTGGAGGAAGAATATCCACAAATACGCTTTCATCATTATTGGGATCAAACTTTCCAATATCATCCTTTTAGTCACAGAATATGTAGTATTCACCACTTTAGCCCAAACTTTTTTTGGAAGATTAAAATCCTGCTTATTCCACTTGAAGGGTGGTCTGATCTGTTTCTCTTTAACACAAGCATCACAAACTTTATCATCTGCAAGTTTTATTTTGGACAGACCGCAGACCAGATGCCTTGACACGAGTTTGTGCAGAACAGAACACATGAGCACGTCTCTTGTGTCATACATCAACATTCC
This sequence comes from Solanum lycopersicoides, assembly GCA_022817965.1. Lineage (NCBI taxonomy): Eukaryota > Viridiplantae > Streptophyta > Magnoliopsida > Solanales > Solanaceae > Solanum > Solanum lycopersicoides. Next base: position 5,039,551 of record CM040624.1, read on the forward strand.
ACTTTGAGCACTAAGGCAAGTGAGACTGTTATTATGAGCAGTATTCAGATCAACAATATACATATTCTCCATTTCCTTTATCAACAATTTGTGAATCACTTAAAAGATTATACTTCAACTCATTATCATAGTATACATCTTCAATGGGATGTACCACAAACTTTCCAATCTTGCCTACGCCAAAAGAGACACCTCCATCTTGAAATGTCGTGATAGAGAGAAAATTTTTAGTTTTACCAGGCATGTGCTTTAAGCATCTACTATTCACGAGGATACACTGATCAATGTTACCTCATCTGATCACTTACATATAATATCACTTGTTAGACTTGAGAACCTATTTGAGACGGAGTTCTCAGTAAGAAGATAACAGAGTGATAAGAAAATCTTTTGTCCAGTGGGGCAGACTGCTTTTCTTCAACCTAGGACCAGAAGCAAGACGAGAGGCCTGCCAATGATTTACATATACAATCGCTGTGCTTTTATACAAATGAGAGGCCTGCCAATGATTTATATAAATCTGATGCTCCAGCCAGTAATTTATATAAATCTGATGCTCCATAGAGCAATTATGCAATCTATAGCTATAACATACAAATATGATTTTTATATTTGCTAAACTTAAAATTATCTCTTTAAATTATTACATATAGTTTTTATTATTATTAATGATTTTTCATAACTCTATTTATTTTTTTCGTTATAGGATATTATTGCCTCATATACTTCGTTAACATTTTTCACTATTTCTTATCATGAAAATAATGTTTTTCATAGAAACTAGTAAAATCACCCGCGCTTCGCGCATAAATTTAATATCATCAAAATTGTAAAATAATACTTAAAAGCTATCCGTCATTAAAACTAAAACACTATATTGTCTTACGTACAAGATTATAAAGTAACAAACATTAATAATGTAAAGGAAAATGAAAATTATTACATCTTATCATTTATCCTTCATAACATACACATAAATTAGTGACTGTAAAAAAACATACATGATCTGTAACATAAGCAATGTGTCAGTGAGCCACTTCAGCATGAGCAAAATACACAAATACTTGATTGTGAATAAGAAGAGGAGGTTCAGAATTTTCGTTGTTTTAAAATGAGAGGAAATCTCTCTATTTATAGACAACAAAGGGTAGTGTGAACAAATGTTTATTGTAACTTATCAGAAAGGTTCCTTTCATAAAAGTCACAACTTTTCATAAAAGACAACTTTTCATAAAAGGCGCACTTCTACATTAAAGTCGCAACTCTTTATAAAAGTCACAATTTTTCGTAAATGTTATAACTTTTCATGAAAGGAAAGACTAGTTTTGGAAATAAATAATTAAAAGAGAATTCTTATTTGTGGTGGCGCTACATAAGCGGTCCTAAATTTCTCTTTTATATATGTATATGTATATGTATATATATGATATGATATATGATACATGATTTGTTACATAGATTATAAATTATAAATATAATAATTTTAAAGAAGTAAAATTCAAAGGTAGAAATTGCTAATGCAAGAGTTGAATAAATACTTTCGAAAAATCAATTACAAAAACCCTAGAGGGAATATCTTTTATTTAAAAAACTGGGGCATATACAATACTAGTTAAATTAAATAAACAAATCATATCATATTCATATTCATATTCATTCATTCATATATTCATCTCATATCATATATATCATATTATATTATTATTATTATTATAAGTGAAGCTTCGACCTTCAAAGTTAAATTACCATTTTGCCCCTTCACTACTAATATTTTAATTACATAATGGTAGAATATGAAGTCCAATAACTACACTTTAATTTTTTAGTTATGACATTATAATTATAATTAATTAGGTTAAATTTAATTAGAGTAAAAGACAATAATGTATGAAACTCTTCGAATTTTGAGATTCTTTGAATTTTGAAACTAAAATAAATTTATCTACAATGTGCCCCATTAATAAATTTTGATAGGTGAAAAGATAATCCAATGTCACTATACATACTAGTTAATTGCTTCTTATATCATCATATTCTTTTCTTTTCTATCATTTGTTGTTTTCTTTTCTTCTTCCTAGATTATGATATGAATACATGTTGTCAAGAAGTTAACTGAGGAGAAGAACAAATAGCTTCATTGTGAAATTAAAAAGAGAAGTTTTCTTACAATATAGTTCAAGTGTTAAACTTAACATTATAAGATATGACCTATATATTCCCTTAGATCTTTTTTTATGTTAGATTATGATTTTAAGTTTTTCTTTTCCATTTTGGAGTTAAGGTATGGTTGTCCGAAATGGATTTGGTATGCAACCCATATTTGATGTAATTATGTATCATTTTGCATTGTTATGGAATATTTTTCTTTGTTTTTGTGTTTTTATACATTCAAGTGCTATTTAATTGATTCTATTAATGCATGATGAGTTTTATAATATTTGAATTGTTTATGCAATATGCTTTTGTTTAAATAGAAGTAATTTAAATAAAGATTGCTAAAAGATTATTACTTTGAAGGAAAGATTTTGATTGTGTTACACTTTTAAGTGTTACTTAATTGACAAAACTTCTATTAATACATGATGAATTTGATAATACTTGAATAATTTACGTGATATGCTTTTGGTTAAATAGAAGTAATTTAAATAAAAAATTTTAAAAGATTATTACTTTGAAGGAAAGATTTTGATTGTGTTACTTTATCGTCTATCTAACATAGCGTTGCGAACACATACATATATTGTTCAATTTCACTCCTTTTGTTTCATTTTTTATTTTTCTACAATTTATACAATATGAGATTTAACAATTTAATGTTTTTTTTAAATGAGTTACATTTACATTTATGCGACACTAAGCTTTATAGTTTTCTTAAACACAAGCACTATATATTATCAGTATCTTTCTGCAGTGTTAAAATTAAAAACAATTTTGCTTTTGGACATTTTTGTTGTTTGTTTATGAATTCCTTCGACACTTAGTTGTTACGATTAAAAACTATTCCTCAAATTAAAGTCATGTAAAAAAAATTGAGAATGGAGTAATTAAGCTTCATTTTGTCTAGATTTTAGTAATATAAGTCAACAACATTATTAGTATTATGATTATTATTATTATAATTAAAATTGAAAAATAAGCTCATAACTTTAAATTTGGATTACTATTTTGCGCTTCATTTAATGTACAAAATATAAAAAATATTCTAATAACTAAATACTAAACAAGATATAAACGGGAACAGTTAAGGTATTCAAATGTGCATTATATTATGTAATAAAGATATAATGGTAGATAGAAAGTAACTCAAATGGATGAAATAGCTTGAGTAAATTGTTAGCGGAAGTCCAAGCATTTCAAAACTGAACAATTATCTTAATGACACTTATATTATATTATTATTGTCAACTTCAATGTAATTGTTAAGAAATATATATGGGGATGTTCATAGATTATTTGCATATCTTGTGAAACAATGAATGCAAGGAGAGAGTCAAACCACTCAATATGTTGCTTCTTTTTTCTTTGATAAACATTTCATATTTATTTTTTAAATTTTTGACAAAAAAACATTTTCACATGTATTCACCATTTTGAAATGTGTATGCATTTTTACTTATGACTCATAATTCGGAATATGAAGGTTAAATTATCTAATTATTTAATGTCATTTCATGAGTTCAAATAGAATATTTTTAAATTCCTTACAATAAATTTAGGTATTTATGAATTACAGTCGAGGGTGAAAGTAAATTCACTTTTAATTTCTTTTGCGTTAGAGAAAATCCTTTTGTTCATTTTCTTTTTTTATGAATGAAAATGTGGAAAGTATCAAAGAAAACAATAAAAATAAAATGGAGGGAACATAAACTATAGGAAAAGACATGAATTAAGCTAAAGAATACGGAATATCGATGTTAGGGAAAAATAATAATGATTTTAATATAACTCATACTATCTATATCTATATCTATATCTATATTACCTTTTACCTTACTACCTTAAAAGCATGAACTCCTAACTTGAATGTTAAATTACTATAATATCCCTAACTTAGGTTGTGACTTTTTCGATGAGTTGTGACTTTTCCGATAAGTTGTGACTTTTTTCTACGAGTTGTGACTTTTCCAAAAAGTTGTGAATTTTTTAATAAGTTGTGATTTCTCCAAAGAGTTGTGCCTTTTTCAATAAGTTGTGAGTCTTCAAAAGAGTTGTGACTTTTCCAAAGTGTTGTGACTTCGAAAGGTCATGATTTTCAGATAAGACACAAAAAATATTTGTTCATAAATACCCTTTCTTCCACCCTTTCTTCCTGGGCTTCCTCTAATTTTCCAACCATAATTTTTTCGCTTCTTCTACTCTTCTTTTTCTTGCATTAATTTTTTTTTGTGTAATTCATTGTCGTTGATTGATTTCGAATTTTAGTGGAATATGAGGTACCAGTATTCTGATGAGTCGTTCTATCCTAAGAGGTTATATTACATAACCTCAAGTATTTGAGGAAAATAATTTAATTTTAATGATATAGTAATTATTTTTTTGCTTAATATACACATGAGAATGTAATGTTCCAATTTATGAAGTTAGCATGATGTAGTCTAAATTCATTTGTTTTTGTTAACAATTCTCTTGTGATTTAGGTATATGCTTCTGAATAACTTTTCCCATAATTTAGAGAATTGAGAATGACTTTATTTATCAATGTTACTTATGTGATTTAGACTTCCAGAAAGTTTGCTTCAAAATAATTATTACTATATAAACTTTCCCTTTTGTTTTACTTATTTACTATTAGTATTTTAGTATTTTAAACGAAGAAAAGTTCATACGACTTGTAATATTGTCCGTTGAAGTTAATATTAGTTTAATATTTATTATTTATTTAATAGCGAGATAAATATTTTCAGTAATGCAAAATGTATATTTATATTTAGGTAGGTATTTGTATTTAAACTAAAGTATTATATATGTCACAAATGTATAATCAAGTTAACCGGATCTTCTAACTTGAAAACATATTATTTAATATGTTACGAGATTTTTTTGTTAATGTAGTTGTTCTCTTTACATGTTCATATGACATCTAAACAATTTAACAATACACATGCAAAACACATCGGGTTAGATGACAAGAAAAATACAAAACAAATTGTGAATAAGAGTTATATATATATATGGCGATCCACATTGAACATTCACAAAAAATCTGCAATTTTTTTTTTCAATCTTATTATTCTAATCTTCGCTTAAATAAGCAATACTATTTACTATATCATATATTTTTGAAATTGATAATCACGTGCAACGCACATGTCAAAAAAATAATATATCTATATCTCTCTCTCTCTCTCTCTCTCTCTCTATATATATATATATATATATATATATATATATATATATATATATATATATATATATATATATGTTCGTGGGACTCATGTGCAAAGCACGTGTCGAGAACTAGTAAATAAAACTGTAACGACTCATGTGCAAAGCATGTGTCGAGAACTAGTAAATAAAACTGTAACGACTCATGTGCAAAGCATGTGTCGAGAACTAGTAAATAAAACTGTAACAACGTCGTAGAGGTAATCAAAATTTCATTGTTAAAACATCAATAAACCCATCATTTGTCTTCTACCTTAAATCTGATTTCTTTCTTCACAATAAATACAGATTGTGATAATCTGAGATTGTCACTTTGTGTATATATACGAAGACATGAATGATGATTCGATTTTTCGGAGAAACCTATTTTCTGCAAACAGTTCTCAAAGGTATGCTCAATTTTACATTCTTTTTCATGATTTTTGGTGTTTCTATCTCTGTCTAGTTGTTATGTTTGATAAATTGAATGAATCTGCTTTTGAGAATTTTGATTTATGCAAAAAAAAAAGGAAAGGATTTTTATGGGTTTAGGGTTTAAAAAAAATCGTTGTTCAAGGGTAAATTCTAGTTCGATCATTTTTTTTTGTTGTTCACTACTTTTGAGGAATTTGATTTATGCAAAAAACAAAAAAAAGAGAAAGGATTTCTATGGGTTTAGGGTTATCTTTTTTTTTTTGTTGTTGTTCAAGGGTTAATTCTAGTTTGATCTAAAAAGTTTTGCTGTTAACAGGTTGATTCTAGACATATACCTAGTTTTAAAGAGATTTTTTATGGTTTACAGGCATTGATAATTTTGTATCTGAGAGATTTTTACTTTTGAATTATTTTGTTTTTTGAAGCTCTTTTTATTTTTTTGGTTCAAATTCTTGGGTGAAAGGAATTCATACTTTTCTAATTTTTATTGATTCGTCGATCACATTTTTCATTTCTAGAACAGGAAGCACAAAATGGACTACTTTTAGTTGATATATAGGCTACTTCTTTTTTGGTTGTGTGTGTGATCTTGTGCTTGGATTTGAAACTGATGAAAACCTTTTACTTTGTTGAGTTTTTGGAGTTTCCAAATTTCCACAAGAGGTTGGATAGATGTCGCATTCAGGCAAAGACAGCAATGTGGTACGCGTAAGTTCATGTTATTTGTTATTATTTCTCAAGCCTATTATAAAATTTAAAAAATGTGATGTTGCATGGACTTACTGTGTTCTTGAGGAACTATTGTATTTTTAATCTACTTGCTCCAAGCGGCAATAACATTACGAGGGAAAGAGAGAGACAAAAGAAGATCTATTCAAGGAGATCTTAGAAGTAGAACGAAAGATGCAGTGGTCGTACTTTCTTTACATCATATGAAGCTTGGAAGCACATGAAATTTAACACAAGAGGATGTAAACTTAGAAAGAATGAAGAACGACATGTTTTTGTTTCCCGCTTGTGCACCTTAGAAAATGACTAAAGCTACGTTTAACTTTAACTTCTTGAGAGCAACATATATGTTTGCCTGTGTCATTCTCGTAGAATGAAAGGTTTTATTTGATTTTTGTATTATTAGATTAACACTTTGAGGAATTAAAACCAAATGTGGTAGCATACTCATATTGCTTCCCACCTCTAAGGAAATAGAGACAATTGTGGAAGAGAATCGTACCTCTAACATGTGTGTAAGGAGACATTATCAAAGGCAATTGTGCAGTAAAGTAATGAGGTTTATTGGAGCTTTAAGCTTAAACATATTACAATTTTAATAAGGAAGCAAACAAAAAAAATTAAAATCGAAGAATAATAACTATGTGTACAAAGGAATTAATTGTTTTTCACATTTAAGTGAATTTTATCATCTAGTGTTGCCTATTAGGTGTTGGATATTTTTGGGTGTGGAGACGGAGGGCACTATCAATTTCTCACAACTTGAATTTTATTGTATCAAAATAAGAACCCGCTTCGGTCTTACAATCTTGATCACACTCGTTGCTTACTTCAGCAACACTCTTTACTTGAGCACTCACTCTTGCTTGCTCTCTTACTTTCTTTCTTGGTTTGTTAGTTTGTTTCTTGCTTGGTTGCATACAATTCAAATGGACCACCTCTATTTATAGGAGGTGATGGAGCAATTCTACTATATTCTAGAATATTCCTTTAACTACTTAATTCTAGAACTACCCTATCTAGAACATTTCTAGACTATTCACTCTAGAATACTCATTCTAGAGATCTTCCTTCAATTCTCTATAACTCCGGAATATTCTAGATTTTTCTTGACTTGTCTTAAGTACATAATTAAGTTGGTGATGAATTTTAACACTCCCCCTCAACACCAACTTAATTTTTCCTTTGCATCCTTTGTGAGCGATTCTTGCTTTGCAAGCATCATGGCGTCGATGCCCTGTGAGAATCTCCTCCTTCATCGAATTATTTCGATCCCTACTCTTTAAAGCTTCTTCAAAGTTAGTAGTATCTTTATTGTAAACCACCTCTGCTAATGTTGCATTTATATACTTGGCGTTCGAGCATTTCAATCGTGACTTCCTTCTTAGTTGAGGTTGCAGATCTTCTTGGACTTTTTCTTGCAACAGTTCTGGAGTTTCATGTACTCTTGTTTTCCATGAATTATTATTTTCTCCTTTTGAAAATAGCTCCTTTGTATGTGAGTTATATTTTTCACATACCTCGTGTTCTTTTCACTCTCACTTCTTTGTCCTTCTTCTTCAAGTTTATATTGTAGATATTGCTCTAGTTTCCTTGAATCTGGCAAGGAGACTTCGGTGTACCACCATGTTTGTGCTTCATCAAGTACCACATAAGTTGTCTAGGTTGGCATGCCGTATATTGATTCAAACCTTCTCCCTTTCATTATTGGTGTGCTTGTAACTTTTAAGTTTCGATATACTTTTATGGAATTTGGCCCAAACAAGACATAGTTACCAGAATCTGTTAGTTGTGATACAGATAATAAATTTTTCTTCTTACCTGGAACATGGTAGAAATTTTGAAGTTTCACTTGTCTCGAGCTGTGATGAGGCATGACCACCATTTTTCCAATATGATTTATTGGCATTTTTGAATTATTTGCAGTCACCACTACTTGACCGCCTTTGTATTCACTCATATTGATAAGCTTTTTCTCATCACCAGTCATGTGATCGGAACATCCTGAATCAACAATCCAATCATGTACATAATCGACCAATTTCTCACTCATAGTTGCAAGTGCAATCTCCTCTTCTTTGTTAGAGTGACAAGTGACAAGCTACTCTTGTTGATTAGTTTCTTCAACTACATAAGAGGTATCAAAATCCCAAACTTCTTCTTCATCTTTCTTATTTTGACAAGAAGTTGCTACATTACCTTCAACTTTCTTGTACTAACAGTCTCTCGCATAATGTCCTTTCTTTCCACAATTATAGCACTTATGCATTTGCCGGTTGTTGAAGCCTTTCGCCTTCTTGTTTTGTCGTTGAGTTCTTTGATATTGGATCTCTTGGTCTCCCCTCGGATGTGAGCTTCTCTCCGCTTTTCTATTTTGATAAGCTTGCCTTTTGCTGAAGAGTGCCTTATATATCTTCGTCTTTTATTCTAAGACTTGATAATGGCTTTGCCAAATCTTCTTTATTTGCCAACAGATTTTCAACGCAGATAAAGTTGGTTCTGTGGACTACCCTCGTATGGCTGTAATTATGCCTTTGTACTCCGGTCTTAGACCATGAACAATAATTCTCCTCATTCTTTTCTCTGTGATAACATTCTCTAGATCTAATTTTGATATTTCATCTGATAAAGATTTCACCTTCGAAAAGTATTGTTTGATTGTCATATTCTTATGAGAGATTGACAAAATCTCATTTTCAAGCCTTTGTAATCTCGCATCATTCTTCTTTGTAAAAATCATCGCCAAGATTTCCCAATCTTCTTTGGGTGTCTTGACATTCTTAATTCGCTGTAGGAACTTATCCTCGATGGTTACAGTGAGAGCAAACATCGCCTTTCCAGCTTTGACCTTCCATCTTTTTGCTGCTTCAGTATCTGTAGATGGTGTGGTGTCTAATCCAGTAATGATATCCCATAAATCCTGATCGAGAAAGTAACATTGGATTCTCGTGCTACATGATCAGTAGTTGCTTGCGTTGAGTTTCTCAACACTATTGAGAGTGCTTGCAAAGTCTGCCATTGATAATTGCCTCACAACTTGTAGCCTCCGACAATAGCTTGTAGGTTTTTCTTTAAGTTCCTGCCTCGCTCTTATCCACCAGGCTCTGATACCACTTGTTGGATATTTTTGGGTGTGGAGACGGCGGGCACTATCGATTTCTCACAACTTAAATTTTATTATATCAAAGTAGGAACCGCTTCGGTCTTATAATCTTTATTAGACTTGTTGCTTGCTTCAGCAACACTCTTTACTTGAATACTCACTCTTGCTTGCTCTCTTTCTTTCTTTCTTGGTTTGTTAGTTTGTTTCTTCATTGGTTGCATACAACTCAAATGGACCACCTCTATTTATAGGAGGTGATGGAACAATCTACCTAAGCATATTTTTCTACTATATTCTAGAATATTCCTGTAACTACTTAATTCTAGTACTGCCCTTCTTGAACATTTCTAGACTATTCTCTCTAGAATACTCATTCTAGAGATCTTCCTTCAATTCTCCATAACTCCGGAATATTCTAGATTTTTCTTGACTCGTCTTAAGTACATAATTAAGTTGGTGATAAATTCTTAACATTAGGGACCACACCCTTTTGTAGTAAGGTATACACCTTAGTGTCTTGATGACTATATTGACGCACCAACTAAGAAAAATGCGGCGCTCAACCTGTTTTTCGCTCAACTTTAGAGCTTAACCGCACCTTAAATAGGTCTTTGACAACAAAGGTATGTGCATACAATTTGCTTTTGCTAATGCTTAAAGTAATTTTAGTCATTCGCTCTTTAGGGTAAACTTGATGTTTCCAATTCGAGAATTCAAGTGTATATTTTCATTAACAAAGAACCAAATTGAATTGGAAGTCATAAGTTTTGTTAAGGATCTAAGTAACACGTTTAGTGTGGTGGCTCTCAAATGTTTAGTAATCTTCTAGGTTATGGAATTCCTTTTTTACAAATTGTCCATACATACCAAACCATCCACTTTTATATAGAATTCCACTTTGAATATACTATGTTTGATATTTCTTTTATATCATAATATGAATTTTAGTAGTCAAGATATGCTTAAGCTAATTGGGTACCAGTATATTAATCTATCAAAAGGAAAAGAAAATATAATATTAAACTTTTGGCATTTGTAAAATGTCCTATTGGTAAAAGAGATGGACTAGTTTTGGACAATTCTCACCTCATGACGTAGATATTGGGGTTGAGTTATGTTTAGATTCATTTTGTTACTATGATAGTAGAGTCAGAACCATACCTATTTTTGGTTTATCTACTAGCTCTCAAGTTGTATTGTGTATATTCAATAATGAGGTATAATGTTCTAGTTTTGGACACCATAAGTGAATAAGTTTCAGGATCCACCAACAAAGTAGAAGGTATGACAAGGGAAGAGGAGAGGAGAAAAAAGGAAAAAGGAAAGTAAAGAAGGAAAAATGTGGTGAATTTTCCTTTATTTTCTCTCTCATGCTTTATTATAAGAGTGCATCTCATTCTCTATGTCCGGTTGCAATAGTACTGCTTCAAAACAGTACATGGGGTTAATGAGACCCCAATATAGTTAACTACTTTTAGGGGAATCTTATGTATATACTGTCAACGTGTCTAACTATCTTATGAAAAAACTTAAGCTATTAAAGGGAACATATTTTATTTACTTAAATTATGTTTTCAACACCCCTCGTCACGTGGAAGCATGAACCATGCACATGCTTTTTGATATTGGGTTGTTGTAAGGCTCGAGTTCACCGCCACTATATGCGCTAATACCATGTTGAATTATGTAACCATATCATCTAAATGTTTAAGATGCTAGATAACACTTCATTTGCTTATTTACATATAACATATGATGCGAGAGAAAATAATGATAGGGGCAAACACTTTGCTATCTACTTCAGATTAGCAAAGTGATCATTGAATAACTTGGATGTAATTATGTGGTTGTGTTGTTTAAAGAGTAAGCAAATTTATAGCTAAATCTCATATGGGATTCAAGATGTTGTTTCCTTAAATGTTTCTTTTACTAGTTCAACGGATAGAACCTAATTCTAGTAATCTCAAATGATCTTATCAAAGTGGAGAACTTATCTTGGTAGACCTAGTTATTTGTGGATTTGACTAAATTTGTACTTGCGAATTTTCTACATAGAAAAAAAGTTTAGTATCATATTTGGTGATAACTAAATAAAAAAAGTCTAATTGACTTTCCTAGGAAAAAATGGCATACTATGACCAACACAGTCAAAATAAAGCATTTGAATAGTTCCTTATATTAAGTTGATAAAAAGCTTCTTATAAAATAGTATTTTAATAAGTTTTTAGATTAATAATTTTAAGTACGGAAAGGTGGAGAGAACTTTTGAAGGTATAGAGATGATGAAATTTACTCCAATCCATTATTTTCTCTTGGTGCAACCATGAAGTCTCATGTTGTGTAGAAGATTAGGTGATTTTCGTAGAAAACCATATATTTTATAGGGTTTTCCTTTTGGTATACTTCTTGCATTTAAATGCCTATTGAATCAAACATTAATGAAATTATTTACCTTATGAAAAGAAAGTATAAAAATAGAAAATTTAGCAAGGCATTACATCACATATGACATATGAACGTAAGTTAACTTATTAACTTGAATGCTTGTATAGAGAATTTTCCATTCTAGGAAAGCCTTTTTAGATCTAAAGCTTATCATTCCAAATGTGTAAGATCATTTATGTGTCGCATGGAGTGATGATAACATGTAACAATGTGGATATGATTTTGCGTAACTCTGTAGACTTCTGAAATTATGATAAGATTAGTACAATAATTGGATCCTGAGAATGTCTGACTGGGTAATGTTATTGTTGGATCTTGAGAATATTGGTTGATAGTTGTACTAGAATACAAAGACTAGTAAGTGAAGATATTAGTGTCTTATGTTGAGTATATATATGAGTTTCATCATTTTTAGTAGACTCTGGTTCTATAAATGGTATAGAATTATTTAAACAAGTGATATTGAGTCAACAACATGTCTAGACTAGACTACTTTTATTATTGCGCTTCATAACTAACTAGTTTGAAGTTGTAGCTCTTGAATAACTGATCTTTCTCAACAAAATCTGGTTTGTCCTCTCAACAAACGTGGGCTGAAAAGAGCTATAGTCATAGTCATACACGTTCTACTGCTCTAGCACCATCTTAGTGTTGCTGTTTTTATTAATAAAATTTACGTATCGAAAAAGTGGGCTTATTTAATATCCTTCTGGTTTGGAATGACAATGTTAGGTTTCTGCATTCAGTTGTTGCCTTTTCTTATCGAGTTACTTCATCTACACTTCCATCAAAACATGGATGCTCACATTGTGGGCTTATTTAATATCCTTCTGGTTTGGAATGACAATGTTATGGTTTCTGCATTCAGTTGTTGCCTTTTCTTATCGAGTTACTTCACCTGTCCTTCCATCAAAACATGGATGCACACATTGATGACACGGAGTATGTAATCTTTTAATGATATTTGATTGTATATTTGCTAAAATAATATTGTATAATAATGTTTATGATTGTATAATAAATGCAGACCCTTGGTTTATATACGTGATTTTGCATTACAATATGCCATTCTATTAACATTAAGTAATGATGAATGTATAATAATGTTTATGCATGTATAATAAATGCTTATAAATGTGATTTTGCATTACAATATGTAATTTTATTTATATCAAGTAATGATGAATTCTTAACTTTTTTTTAAGGTCCAACTGCCCGAAGGAGTCACACCATTTATGCAAATTACTCAGAATGAATTTTTATGGAGAAAGTGAGTTCAAAGCTTTTCTTTGTTTCTTTTAATGATGATTTTCCTGCCAGTTAATTGCATTCTTTCTTTTAATAATCCTTAAACTTTGAAGTTCATTTTCATACACTTGTTGCTTGTGCTTCTGAATTGTTGTTACGTTGTCTGCAATTATGAGTACCACTTGGATGACATATTGATCATGCTCCAAACAATTAGTTTGCGTATCTAAGATCTGGATACTATAACTATGAAAAAGAGATTGGTTATTGCATTATATTAACATTACCATTTTCTTTTTTTAAAAAAAGGATTAGTTATTGCCATTGTTTTCACTTCTAAGATAAAGCTTTCAAAAACCACTAAAAAAAAGAGATTAAACTTCGATAAATATTGTATCTTTTTCCATGTTGTGCCAAGGATGTCGTGGGATTATGAATTCAATGACAAGAAAATGAGTAAAGAAGAAATTTGAAATGCGGATTGTGATTATCTGGTCAAGCTTAAAAGGAAGAACTTTCTGTGAGTTGAAACAAATGTTGAATAATGCTTATGTTTCATTTTTTTTCTTTGTTCTATACGATGAGACACAAAAGGTTAGTTTCTTTTTGTGCAAGAGAAATAAGTTCTTGTTTCATTCCCTAGAAAGTTTTTGTGTCCTACTTCTTATTATGTAGTTTATAGCTTTTTGACTTCAAAAATTGAAGCTTCTAATGTTTTAACTTGAATTCTAAAAAATCACCAAAAGTAAGACAGAGAAAAGTTGTGTCCTAAATGATGCATACCTTGATTAGTCGACTTTGAGTTAGAGTTGAATGGTTTTCAATTATCATTGATCTTGGCTTTATGTAGTCGTTTTTAATTGCAATTTTCTAATGTCTTACAGGCATAAGAAACTGAGAGAAGAGGATATTGCTATATGTGAATGCAAGTATGATGCAAATGATCCTAATAGTGCATGTGTAGGAAGATGTTTGAATTTATTAACAAACATTGAATGTACACGGGGATACTGTCCGTGTGGCGAGACTTGCAGAAACCAGGTAAATTAGATGGTTCTCTTAATTAGTTGAACGTTACTCTGTTGTTTCTCTTTATTAGTATACTTTTACAGTGGTCTTATCGATTTCTAAATTTACAACAGATTTTATGGATAGTGCACCAAATTTGTAAAAAAATTCCAACTTTGATCATTGATATGGGAAAAAGTACAAGTTTGAGTTTGGCATCCCAAACTTTGACATGATTATGGGGCAATAACAGTGTAGGATTTTCTACTAAGCACCACCGGAAAAGGGGTGGGGGTCCAAATTAGCTCAAAAGCTAACTGAACACGGTGTACAACTTAAGGGGGATCGTAAATAATATTCGCAGGTTACATTGATTTAGTGCGAAAGTTTGGGAAATCCCATATATCCATATTAGAGAGACGTCTAACTCACTTAGGAAGGGCCAAAAAAGAGTTGAAAAGAAGTCCTAAGATAGCAATTTGGTGTGCCAACCTCTAATTTTATTAGTAAGTGTATTGACAATGTCTGAGTAAGCTAATACCATTAAAAATTTACTGGGCAAGAAGAAAGTTTCCAGTAATGGCTCTGCCTTTGAGAAAGCTACTTTGATTCCTGCTCCCAAGGCCTAGCTCGAGTGGCAAAAGGTGGAGGATTTGTGACTTAGGTCACAGTTTTAAGCCCCCACACTATGCAAAGAGAAGCCCGGTATTTAAGTTGAGAAGGGTATAGGAGCGGGCCCACAGTCAATCGATTGCACCAATATAAAATATATTGGGTTCAACCTGCATGAATCCTTAATAGTCATTCCGCAATACTCGAGTCCGGGCATGAAAGTTTTAAAAAATAGTTTAGGTTTCAGAATGTTAAATTTCAGTTTCGCCTCTGATGTAGTTATTTTTCGAACTTTGACAAACAAGTAAGTTAACCTCATCATGAGCTACCACGTAAACCATCTTTGACATTAGAACTAATGAAACGGTATTTAGGGGATATATCATATCAAACGAGAATAAAAGAGCCAGCTCTGCATCCATTCACTCAATTAAGATGAAAAATTCCCAGAAACTACTTAAGTGCCTCAAGAAA
>CM040624.1:5054993-5169203 GCA_022817965.1 Solanum lycopersicoides
TCTTGGATAACTTTCTTAAATTTATGTTTTATTTGCAGTGTCTTCAAAAAATTGGAAGCATTGATATAATATTCTCACTCTTTTACATTCTTAGTTAAATATTACGAGTTTCATGGTTATTACATTAATTATTTCTACATTTCATCTTTTCTTACATTAACTTTTGACCAAAAAAAATTATATTATTATAATCGCCCCTATATATGTGATTACACAATATTGTTTTTCCTTTGACGAATCATGCTTAATTGATAAATTAAAAGTCATTTACAGTATATAAACTATATTTTTGTGGTGTAAGATGAACATGTGATATATATATGATTTCATAGATACGATATATTCTTTAATTTTAATTCTAATTATTTGTAAAAACTTTATCAGTTAATATTATGTTGTCTTCACATTTTCATATGACATCAAAATAGTTTAACGTGGAATACACGTGCAAAACAATATCTGGTTATATGACAAGAAAAATACATAACAAATATCATCTATAAGGTAATATTAGAGGATACGATAAGTTAAAATATTAACCCATCAAATTGAAACAAATACATCATTATTGTATTTAACTAATAAATTTTTCATTAACCATCTTCTATGTTTACGTGAATAAGAGATTATATGACTATCCACATTTCACATTGAATATTCAAAAAAATCTGCCAAATTATTTATGCTAAGCTTCTTATTCAAAATCTTCACTAAAATAAGCAATATATACTATTTACTGATAACATATATTTATTGAATTGGTAATCACGTGCAACACACGTTCAAAAACTAGTACTTTAGAAAAATCAATTAGAAAAAAAGAGGAATATCTATTATTTGAAAAACTAGGGTATATATAATACTGATAAAATTAAATAAATAGTAACGACGTCGTAGATGTATTCAAAATTTCGTCGTTATAACTCAAAAACCCATCATTTTATCTTCTACCTTAAATTAATTTCTTTCTTCACAATAATACAGATTGTGATAATCTGAGCTGTCTATTTGCATATATATACAAAGACATGGATATTATTCGGTTTTCGGAGAAACCTATTTTCTGCAAACATTGTTCAAAGTATGCTCAATTTTAATTTTTTTTCTGATTTGTGTTGTTTGCCTAGTTTTGATGTTGAATTAATTGAGGAATCTGCTTTTGAGAATTTTGATTTATACCAGAATAATTTTTTGGGTTCCGTTCTTATTTTTTTGTTATTCAAGGTAAGTTAATTCTAGTTTGATCTAAAGAGTTTTGTTGTTCACCTTTTGAGAAATTTGATTGATGCAAAAAAAAAAGTTTTTCTTTTCCATTTTGCATGACTTTGAATTTAAAGTACATGATTTGATAACATTTCAAATTAGCATATCATTTCTCAATTTTAGGTTTGGATATACTTTCTGATGAACTTTTCTTAAATTTATGTTTTTAATTTGCACGTGTCTTCAAAAAATTGGAAGCATTGTATAACATTTTTAACACTATTTTACATTCTTATTATAATATTATGAATTTCATGGTTATTACATTAATTATTTCTATTTTCATCATTCTTTACATTGACTTTTGACAAAAAAATTATATTATTATAACGCCCCTATATATGTGATTACACAATATTGTTTTTTTCCTTTGACGAATCATGCTTAATTGATAAATTAAAAGTCATTTACAGTATATAAACTATTTTTTGTTGGGTGTAAGATGAACATGTGATTATATATATGATTTCATAGATACAATATATTTTAATCTAAAAAAAAACTTTATCAGTTAATAGCTGTTGTCTTCACATGTTCATATGACATCAAAACAGTTTAACGTGGAATACACGTGCAAAACACATCTGGTTAGATGACAAGAAAAATACATAACAAATATCATCTATAAGGTAATATTAGTGAGATACGATAAGTTACATCATTTAACTTCATCAAATTGAAACAAATACATACATTATTGCATTTAACTAATAAATTTTTCATTAACCATCTTTGTATGTTCACGTGAATAAGAAATATATATGACTATCCACATTTCACATTGAATATTCACAAAAGAATCTGCAATATTATTTTATGCTAAGCTTATTATTCAAAATCTTCACTAAAATAAGCAATATATACTATTTACTATAACATATATTTATTGAATTGGTAATCACGTGCAACACACGTGTCAAAAACTAGTACTTTAAAAAAATCAATTAGAAAAAAAGAGGAATATCTATTATTTAAAAACTAGGGTATATATAATACTAGTTAAATTAATAAATATTAACGACGTCGTCGATGTATTCAAAATTTCGTAGTTAAAACTTAAAAACCCATCATTTTCTTCTACCTTAAATTTATTTCTTTCTTCACAATAAATACAGATTGTGATAATCTGAGCTTGTCTATTGCGTATATATACAAAGACATGAATGATGATTCGGTTTTTTGGAGAAACCTATTTTCTGCAAACATTGTTCAAAGGTATGCTCAATTTTACATTTTTTTTCATGATTTGTGATGTTTCTTCTCTTAGTTTTGATGTTGGATTAATTGAGTGAATCTGCTTTTGAGAATTTTGATTTATACAAGAAAAATGATTTTTGGGTTTCAGTTTTATTTTTTTGTTGTTCAAAGGTTAATTCTAGTTTGATCTAAAGAGTTTTGTTGTTCACTTTTTGAGAAATTTGATTGATGCAAAAAAAAAAAGTTTTTCTTTTCCATTTTGCATGACTTTGAATTTAAAGTTCATCGATTTGATAACATTTTTAGCAAATTAGCATATCATTTCTCAATTTTAGGTTTGGATATACTTTCTTGATGAACTTTTCTTTAAATTTATGTTTTTAATTTGCACGTGTCTTCAAAAGAATTGGAAGCATTGTATAACATTTTTCACACTATTTTCATTCTTATTATAATATTATGAATTTCATGGTTATTACATTAATTATTTCTATTTTCATCATTCTTTACATTGACTTTTGACAAAAAAATCATATTATTATACGCCCCTATATATGTGATTACACAATGTTGTTTTTTTTCCTTTGACGAATCATGCTTAATTGATAAATTAAAATCATTTACAGTATATAACTAATCTTTGTTGGGTGTAAGATGAACATGTGATTATATATAGATTTCATAGATACGATATATCTTTAATAATTCTAGGTAAAAAACTTTATCAGTTAATATTGATGTTGTCTTCACATTTTCATATGACATCAAAATAGTTTAACGTGGAATACACGTGCAAAACATATCTGGTTATATGACAAGAAAAATACATAACAAATATCATCTATAAGGTATTATTAGTGAGATACGATAGGTTACATCATTGAACCTAATCAAATTGAAACAAATACATACATTATTGTATTTAACTAATAAATGTTTTCATTAACCATCTTCATATGTTTACGTGAATAAGAGATATATATGACTATCCACATTTCACATTGAATATTCATAAAAAAATCTGCCATATTATTTTATGCTAAGCTTCTTATTCAAAATCTTCACTAAAATAAGCAATATATACTATTTACTGTAACATATATTTATTGAATTGGTAATCACGTGCAACACACGTGTCAAAAACTAGTACTTTAGAAAAATCAATTAGAAAAAAAAGAGGGAATATCTATTATTTGAAAAACTAGGGTATATATAATACTAGATAAATTAAATAAATATGTAACGACGTCGTAGATGTATTCAAAATTTCGTCGTTATAACTTCAAAAACCCATCATTTATCTTCTACCTTAAATTTAATTTCTTTCTTCACAATAAGTACAGATTGTGATAATCTGAGCTTGTCTATTTGCATATATATACAAAGACATGAATGATGATTCATTTTTTCGGAGAAATCTATTTTCTGCAAACATTGTTCAAAGGTATGCTCAATTTTACATTCTTTTTCATGATTTGTGATGTTTGCCTAGTTTTGATGTTGGATTAATTGAGTGAATCTGCTTTTGAGAATTTTGATTTATACAAAAAAAATGTTTTTTTTGGGTTTCAGTTTTATTTTTTGTTGTTCAAAGGTTAATTCTAGTTTGATCTAAAGAGTTTTGTTGTTCACTGCTTTTTGAGAAATTTGATTGATGCAAAAAAAAAAAAATTTTTTTTATGGGTTTAGGATTTTTGCTTATTTTATTTTTATTTTTTTATTGTTGTTCAAGGGTTAATTCTAGTTTGATCTAAAAAGTTTTCTTTTCACGGGTTGACTCTGGATATATACCTAGTTTTAAAGAGATTTTTTATGATTTACAGGCATTGATAATTCTGTATAGGAGAGATTTTTACTTTTGAATTATTTTATTTTTTGAAGCTCTCTTGATGGTTCAGATTCTTAGTTGAAGGAAATTCGTACTTCTCAAATTTTCATTAATTCGTCGGTCACATTTTTCATTTCTAGAACTGGAAGCACAAAATAAACTATATTTTGTTGATATATAGGCTACTTTTTTTTTGGTTGTGTGTGTGATCTTTTACTTTGTTGAGATTTTGGAGTTTCCAGATTTTCGCAAGAGGTTGGATAGATGTCACATTCTTGCAAAGACAACAATGTGGTACGCGTAAGTTCATGTTATTTGTTACTACTAGCTTCTAAGCACGTGCTTCGCACGTGTGTTTCATGTGAACTTTTATAGATACGCAAGAATGACTAAAATTTCATGGAAATATATATGTAAATTGTAATGAATAATAAAATGTAACAATTACAAAATAAGAATAAAGACTTAAAACAATAAAACATTCATAGAAAACTGAATTAAGAAGTCTAATAGAGAAAAACAAAGACAAAAAGAAACAGATTTGAGAAAAAGAAATACAATGTAGACATTATTCTTATAAGACTGATGTTTATATAGATGAAAAAATAAGTACAAAATTAGTGCATAACTCTCTGAGTTCTTATCGACTCCTTCCATATCCTACCAAAATTCTAGAGTCTTCTTCATCTATATATAATAGAAATAATAGCCTAATAATCTTGGTAGGGGTTTTAATGAGATAAAGAAGTTGAATTTATATAGATTAAATAGAAGGAATATCAAAAGATATTTTAAAGTTTTAGTTTAAATATTTGGAGGTCATGAATATGAAAAGATGAGAGTTATGAATATCAAGAGTATAAAAATTGAATAAGTAATTAGAAAATAATAATAAATAAATGAAGAATATGAAAAATAAAATTAAAGTTAGCAAATCATGTCGAAAGAACAACTAAAGTTCTTATCACGCAATTCAATATGAATGAATTTAAATTTCTAAAGTTAGAGTCATTCTTTAGTAATAATCAAGGGGACATTATTAATGTGTGTCTCCATTTTGTAGATTTGCATCCTTTAAATTATTCAATTTCGTTATTTATCATAAAGGATAATACTTTATCCACATAAATTATATTATTAATGAGATGAGTTAAGGAAAAAGTTAGTAGAATAGGAAAAGTATAGCAATTTAGGTAGATGCTTTTTAAAAAATAATAATATAATTATAATATACATATAGATTATAGATGATAAATGCTAATAAATTAGATATTTATTTAGGAATTAATCTTAGGAAGTCTGAAAGTCATTAATATTTTAATTAAATTTATACAATTAAATACTTAAATATTTTATAACAATTTAATTTATAAAAGGGATAAAATCGTAATTCAACTTTCAACTTTTTTTGTTCATGCTTTTAGTAATATAATATAATATAATATAATATAATATAATACTAGTCATGGACACGTGCACTGCACGTGTGAGCCATGTTAAGTTGTATCATACTTGTTGCTGCCTCAATCATTATGTGCTACCAGCCACACTGCCTAAGAGTTATAATTAGTAAAATGACATCATTTAGTAGTTATTCCTACTACAACCCATAAAATAGGATAAGAGGAGATGTAACCCTACATAACAAAGAAAGAATGAGGCATACAAAAGACAATGGCCTACAAGTCTAATTAGGATTCTAATTCCCATGGGCCTTCCCAAGTAATTCCATATGTGTTGGGCTGCTTTTCCATGCATAAACATACAACAATGGTTTCGGCCAACAGGAAATTGATAATGTCTTATCATATAATCACAACAGTACATGATTCCAACTTGCTAAAAAAACAAATAGATGAAACGAAATAAGATACATAAAGACACACACAATCAACAGGGAAACATAGTAGCTTTTGATAAATTAAATAAGGAGAACTTTTTTTTTACCTGGCAATTTTAAAATCGACACCACATAACTCAATTTCATAATCTAAACACTAACAAAACATCTAAATGCATATTTTGTACACATACAAAGTGCACTACAACAACATCCCCATGCCTTTTCCTCGACCACCAAATGATTAATTTTCTAGTAAGATAGTAGTGTTGGGTTTCAAAAGGTGTGAATGGAATATGAAGAGTTGCGATTTTTATGAAGAGTTGTGACTTTTATGAAAATTTGTGACTTTTATGAAAAATTGTGACTTTAACGAAAAGTTGTGACTTTTATGAAAAGTTGTGACTTTTATGAAGGTGACGACCTTTCTGAAAGATTGTGACTTTTCCAAAGGTTTATGACCTTTCCGATAAGGCACAATAATAACCTTTTCGCACTATCCTTTGTTTTCTAAAAATTGAGGATTTTCTCTCATTTTAAAAATAGATTTTTTGGACTTCTACTTCTACTACTACTAAATCTTGTATTCTAAGTGGTACTTTACTGCCATTGAGTCGCTTGCTGAGACCAACGTTTTGGGTATCAATACACTGGTAATTGAGATCATTCTATCCTGGGAGGACATATTCCAAATCAAACCTCGGCTACTAGAGGAGAATAATTTCTTTAACGGGAAGTATTTAAAACAAGAGGATGTAAACTTAAAAAGAATGAAGAACAACATGCTTTTTGTTTTTCCCCCCTGTGTACCTTAGAAAATGACTAAAGCTACATCTAACTTTAACTTATTTAGAGCAACATATATGTTTGCCTATATCGTTCTCATGGAATGAAAACTTTTATTTGATGTATGTATTACTAGATTAACACTTTGAGGTTGCATATATGGTTTCTTGGAGAAATTAAAACCAAAAGTGGTAGCATACTCTTATTGCTTCCCACGTCTGCGGAAATAGAGACAGTTGTGGAAGAGAGTCGTAACTCTAATATGTGTGTAACCCTAACATGTGTGTAAGCCTCCGACAATAGCTTGTAGGTTTTTCTTTAAGTTCCTGCCTCTCTCTTATCCACCAGGCTCTGATATCACTTGTTGGATATTTTTGGGTGTGGAGACGGCGGACACTATCGATTTCTCACAACTTAAATTTTATGATATCAAATTAAGAACCGCTACGGTCTTATAATCTTTATCATACTTGTTGCTTGCTTCAGCAACACTCTTTACATGAGCACTCACTCTTGCTTGTTCTCTTACTTTCTTTTCTTGGTTTGTTAGTTTGTTTCTTCATTGGTTGCATACAACTCAAATGGACCGCCTCTATTTATAGAAGGTGATGGAACAATCTACCTAACCATATTTTTCTACAATATTCTAGAATATTACTTTAACTACTTAATTCTAGTACTATCCTATCTATAACATTTCTAGACTATTCTCTCTAGCATACTCATGCTAGAGATCTTCCTTCAATTCTCCATAACTCTGGAATATTCTAGATTTTTCTTTACTCTTCTTAAGTACATAATTAAGTTGATGATGAATTCTTAACATTCGGGACCACACCCTTTTGTAGTAAGGTATACACCTTAGTGTCTTGATGACTACATTGACGCACCAACTAAGAAAAATGCGGCGCTCAACCTATTTTTCGCTCAACTTTAGATCTTAACCGCACCTAAAATAGGTCTTTGACAACACAAGTATGTGCATACAATTTGCTTTTGCTAATGCTTAAAGTAATTTTAGTCATTCACTCTTTAGAGTAAACTTGATGTTTCCAACTCGAGAATTCAAGTGTATATTTTCATTAACAGAGAACCACATAGAATGGGAAGTCATAATTTTTGTAAGAATATTTTTTTTTTCTAATTTTATAAACCATCCTGCCAGTTATCCTGGGGTGATGGGGGGTTAGGCGTAGACCCCTACCCCGTTTATTAATATTTAAAAGATACAATAGGATAGTAAGGAGGAGTGCCTTGCCTCCTCAAGGGGCAACCAAAATACGAAATATACAAGTTGACTGCTTGTTAAGAATCTAAGTAACACGTTTAATAGTGGTGGCTCTCAAATGTTGAGTAATCTTCTAGAATATGGAAACATTTTTACAAATTGTCTATACATACCAAACCATCCACTTTTCTATAGAATTACACTTTGAATATAATATGTTTGATATTTCTTTAATATCATAATATGAATTTTAGTAGTCAAGATATGCCTAAGCTAATTGGTGTATACCATTATTATTAATCTATCAAAAGGAAAAGAAATCATAAGATCAAACTTTTTGCGTTTGTTAAGTATCCTATGAGTAAAAGAAATAGACTAGTTTTTAAAAATCCTCACTTCATGACGTAGATATTGGGGTTGAGTTATATTTAAGTTCATTTTGTTACTAGAGTTAGATCCATCCCTATTTTTGGCTTATCTACTAGCTCCCAAATTATATTGTTTATGTTCAATAATGGGGTATAATTTTCTAGTTTTGGACACTGTAACTGAATAAGTTTTGGGAACCACCAACAAAGTAGAAGGTATGTCAAGCGAAGAGGAGAGGAGAAAAAAGGAAAAAGGAATTTGGCTTTTCTTCTTAAATGTCCGAAAAGCATGACCCATGCACATGCTTTTTGATAATGGGTTGTAGTGAGGCTTGATTTTACCACCTCTATATGCGCTAATACCATGTTGAATTGTGTAAGTATCTCATCTAAAAGTTTAAAATATTACATGAATAACACTTTATTTACTTATTTATGATGCAAGAGAAAATAATGATAGGGACAAACACCGGTTCTTTTGAATAGAGTATTAAAATAACTAGAATAAGTGAAAAATATGAAGTATCGCAAAACTCAAATTAAAAAGTCATTTGAAATTTGTGATTTAGATGCAAAGATGGAGTTTAAGCTTCTAGTTCGAGTGTAGTGCCTATACTAAATTGGTAGTTTTTTATTTCCTATTTGAGAAAGTTTTCTTAACAATTAATATTGTATTGACAACAACAATTTCATTATTGTAATCGTTTCAATGTAGAGGTCATGCATGAAAAGTTATAGGCTTTAGTGGCAATTATTGCCATGGTGCCCAAAACGTCCAGTTCCACTGCTTTGCAAAGTGATCATTGAATAACTTGGATGTAATTATGTGGTTGTGTTGTTTAAAGATTAAACAGATTTGTAGCTTTCTCATATAGGATTCAAGATGTTGTTTCCTTAGATCTTTCTAGTTCGATCAATGGATAGATGCTAATTTTAGTAATCTCAAATGATCTTCTGGAGAACTTATATTGGTAGACCTACTCATAGTCATACACGTTCTACTGTTCTAGCACCATCTTAGTGCTGCTGTTTTTATTAATAAAATTTATGTTTCAAAAAAGTGAGTTTACTTATTATCCTGCTGGTTCGGAATGACAATGTTATGGTTTATGCATTCAATTGTGCCTTTTCTTATTGAGTTACTTCACCTGCCCATCCATCAAAATATGGATGCACACATCGATGGCATGGTGTATGTAATCCTGTATGATATTTGATTGTATATTTGCATTACAATATGCCATTCTATTAACATTGAGTAATGATGAATGTATAATAATGTTTATGTATGTATAATAAATGCTTATATACGTGATTTTGTATTACAATATGCCATTCTATTTACATCAAGTAATTAAAAATGAATTATTAACCCTTGTTTTTTGAAGTTCAACTGCCCGAAGGAGTAACACCATTTATGCATATTACTCAAAATGAATTTTTATGGCGAAAGTGAGTTCAGAGCCTTCCTATGTTTAATTGCATTCTTTCTTTTGATAGTCCTTTAACTTTAATGTTCACTTTCATACACTTGTTGTTTATACTTCTTGTTTATACTTCTGAATTATTATTATGTTGTTTGCAATTTTAAGTACCACTTGAATGACATATTGATTATGCTCCAAAGAATTAGTTTGCGTATCTAAGATTTGGATACTATGAACTGGTTATTGCATTATATCAACTTTACCATTTAAAGATCAGTTATTGCCATTTTTCTCACTTTTAAGGGAAATCTTTCAAAAACCACTAATAAAAAAAGAGATTAAACTTCAATAAACATTGTATCTTTTTCCATGTTGTGCCAAGGATGCAGTGGGAGTATGAATTCAATGTAATAGAAATGAGGTCTTGTTTCATTCCTTAGAAAGTTTTTGTGTCCTACTTCTTATTACGTAGTTTATAGCTTTTTTACTTCCAAAATTGAAGCTTCTAATGTTTTAACTTGAATCCTAAAAAATCACCAAAAGGAAGACAGAGAAAAGTTGTGTCCTAAATGATGCATACCTTGATTAGTTGATTTTGAATTAGAGTTGAATCGTTTTCAATTATCATTGATCTTGGCTTAAGATTGTCGTTTTTAATTGCAATTTTCTAATGTCTTACAGGCATAAGAAATTGAGAGAAGAGGATATTGCTGTATCTGAATGCAAGTATGATGCAAATGATCCTAATAGTGCATGTGTAGGAAGATGTTTGAATTTATTAACAAACATTGAATGTACACCGGGATACTGTCCGTGCGGCGAGACTTGCAGAATCAGGTAAATAAAATAGTTCTCTTAATTAGTTGAACGTTAATATGTTGTTTCTCTTTATTAGTATACTTCTACAGTGGTCTTATCGATTTTTAAATTTACATAAGATTTTATGGATATTGCACCAAATTTGTGTTGCAATCATGTATTGAGAAAGAGTGAAAGTAGTGGTATTGTAGCACTTATATGATAAGCTCAAAAAAGTCTTGTCATGCTAGTTAAATCGTATAAATATGTAATGACATCGTAGATGTATTCAAAATTTCGTTGTTAAAACTTTATAAATCCATCATTTGTCTTGTACCTTAAATTTGATTTCTTTCTTCACAATAAATACAAATTGTGATAATCTGAGATTGTCTATTTGCGTATATATACAAACACGTGAATGATGATTCGGTTTTTCGGAGAAACCTATTTTCTGCAATTATTGTTCAAATGTATGCTCAATTTTACATTTTTTTTCTTCATAATTAGTGATGTTCTATCTCCGCCTAGTATTGATGTTGGATTAATTGAGTGAATTTGCTTTTGAGAATTTTGATTTATACAAAAAAAAAATGATTTTATGGGTTTCAGTTTTATTTTTTTGTCGTTCAAAGGTAATTCTAGTTTGATCTAAAGAGTTTTATTGTTCATTGTTTTTTGAGAAATTTGATTGATGCCAAAAAAAGTTTTTCTTTTCCATTTTGCATGACTTTGAATTTAAAGCTACATGATTTGATAAACATATCCAGCAAATTAACATATCATTTCTCAATTTTAGGTTTGGATATACTTTCTTGATGAACATTTCTTTATATTTATGTTTTTAATTTGCACGTGTCTTCAAAAAGAATTGGAAGCATTGTATAACATTATTCACACTATTTTACATTCTTATTTATAATATTATGGATTCCATGGTTATTACATTAATTATTTCTATTTTTCATCATTCTTTACAGTGACTTTTGACAAAAATAATAATATTATTATAGTGCCCCTATATATGTGATTACACAATGTTGTTTTTTTCCTTTGACGAATCATGCTTAATTGATAAATTAAAAGTCATTTACAAGTATATGAACTATATCTTTGTTGGGTGTAAGATGAACATGTGATTACATATATGATTTCATAGATAGAATATATTCTTTATTTTAATTTTAATTTTTTCGGTAAAAAAACTTTATCAGTTATGTAGTTATTGTCTTCACATGTTCATATGACATCAAAACAGTTTAACGTGGAATACACGTGCAAAACACATCTAGTTAGATGACAAGAAAAATACATAACAAATATCATCTATAAGGTAATATTAGTGAGATACGATAAGTTACATGATTGAACCTCATCAAATTGAAACAAACACATACATTATTGAATTTAACTAATAACATTTTTCATCAACCATCTTTTTATGTTCACATTAAAAAGAGATATATATGACTTACCACATTCCACATTTATTATTCACAAAAGAATTTGCAAAATTATTTTATGCTAAGTTTATTATTCAAAATATTCAATAAAATAAGCAATATATACTATTTACTATACCATATATTTATTGAATTGGTAATCATGTGCAACACACGTGTCAAAAAATTAGTACTTTTGAAAAATCAATTAGAAAAAAAGAGGAAATATCTATTATTTAAAAAACTAGAGCATATATAATACTAGTTAAATTAAATAAATATGTAACGACGTCGTAGATGTATTCAAAATTTCGTAGTTAAAACTTTAAAATCCCATCATTTGTCATCTACCTTAAATTTGATTTCTTTCTTCACAATAAATACAGATTGTGATAATCTGAGATTGTCTATTTGCGTATATATACAATGACACGAATGATGATTCGGCTTTTCGGAGAAACCTATTTTCTGCAAACATTATTCAAAGGTATGCTCAATTTTACATTTTTTTGTTTTCATGATTTGTGATGTTTCTATCTCTGCCTAGTTTTGATGTTGGATTAATTGAGTGAATCTGCTTTTGCGAATTTTATTTATACAATAAAAAAGAATGATTTTATGGTTTTGTTTTTATTTTTTTTGTTGTTCAAAGGTTAATTCTAGTTTGATCTAAAGAGTATGGTTGTTCGCTACTTTTTTGAGAAATTTGATTGATGCAAAAAAAAGTTTTTCTTTTCCATTTTGCATGACTTTGAATTTAAAGCTACATGATTTGATAAACATATCCAGCAAATTAGTATATCATTTCTCAATTTTAGGTTTGGATATACTTTCTTGATGAACTTTTCTTTATATTTATTTTTTTAATTTGCGTGTGTCTTCAAAAAGAATTGGAAGCATTGTATAACATTTTTCACACTATTTACATTCTTATTTATAATATTATGAATTTCATGGTTATTACATTAATTATTTTTATTTTTCATCATTCTTTACATTGACTTTTGACCAAAAAAATCATATTATTATAGCGCCCTTATATATGTAATTACACAATGTTGTTTTTTTCCTTTGACGAATCATGCTTAATTGATAAATTAAAAGTCATTTACAAGTATGTAAACTATATCTTTGTTGGGTGTAAGATGAACATGTAATTATATATATGATTTCATAGATACAATATATTCTTTAATATTAAATCGAATTTTGTTGGTAAAAAAACTTTATCAGTTAATATAGATGTTGTCTTCACATGTTCATATGACATCAAAACAGTTTAACGTGGAATACACGTGCAAAAAACATCTGTTTCGATGACAAGAAAAATATATAAGAAATATCATCTATAAGGTAATATTAGTGAGATACGATAAGTTACATGATTGAACCTCATCAAATTGAAACAAATACATACATTATTGCATTTAACTAATAATTTTTTTTATTAACCATCTTCGTATGTTCACCTGAATAAGAGATATATATGACTATCCACATATCACATTGAATTTTAACAAAAGAATCTGTCATATTATTTTATGTTAAGCTTATTATTCAAAATCTTCACTAAAATAAGCAATATATACTATTTACTATAACATATATTTATTGAATTGGTAATCACGTGCAACACACGTGTCAAAAAGTTAGTATTTTAGAAAAATCAATTAGAAAAAAGAGAGGGAATATCTATTATTTAAAAAACTAGGGTATACATAATACTAGTTAAATTAAATAAGTATATAACGACGTCCTAGATGTATTCAAAATTTCGTCGTTAAAACTTTAAAAATCCATCAGTTGTCTTCTACCTTAAATTTAATTTCTTTCTTCACAATAAGTACAGATTGTGATAATCTGAGCTTGTCTATTGGCGTATATATACAAAGATATGAATGATGATTCGGTTTTTCGGAGAAATCTGTTTTCTGCAAACATTGTTCAAAGGTATGCTCTAATTTTACATTTTTTTTTCATGATTTGTGATGTTTCTATCTCTGCCTAGTTTTGATGTAGGAGTAATTGAGTGAATTTGCTTTTGAGAATTTTGATTTATACAAAAAAATTATTTTTTGGGTTTCAGTTTTATTTTTTGTTGTTCAAAGGTTAATTCTAGTTTGATCTAAAGAGTTTTGTTGTTCACTGCTTTTTGAGAAATTTGATTGATGCAAAAAAAAGAAAGAATTTTTATGGGTTTAGAGTTTTTCTTTATTTTTTTTTTATTTTTTTTGGGTTGTTCTTCAAGGGTTAATTCTAGTTTGATCTAAAAAAAATTTCTTTTCACGTGTTGACTCTGGACATATACCTAGTTTTAATGAGATTTTTATGATTTACAAGTATTGGTAATTCTGTATATGAGAGATTTTTACTTTTGAATTATTTTGTTTTTTGAAGCTCTCTTGTTGGTTCAGATTCTTAGTTGAAGGAAATTCGTACTTCTCAAATTTTAATTAATTCGTCGGTCACATTTTTCATTTCTAGAATTGGAAGCACAAAATGAACTATTTTTTGTTGATATATAGGCTACTTTTTTTGTTGTTGTTGTGTGTGACCTTTTACTTTGTTGAGATTTTGGAGTTTCCAGATTTCCGCAAGAGGTTGGATAGATGTCACATTCTTGCAAAGATAACAATGTGGTACGTGTAAGTTCATGTTATTTGTTACTACTAGTTTCTAAGCACGTGCTTCGCACGTGTGTTGCATGTGATTTATAGATACGTACGAATGACTAAAATTTCATGGAAATACATATGTAAATTGTAATGAATAATAAAATGTAACAATTACAAAATAAGAATAAAGACTTAAAACAATAAAACATTCATAGAAAACTGAATTAAGAAGCCTAATAGAGAAAAACAAAGACAAAAGGAAACAGATTTGAGAAAAAAATACAATGTAGACATTATTCTTATAAGACTGATGTTTATATAGATGAAAAAATAAGTACAAATTTAGTGCATCTCTCTGAGTTCTTATCGACTCCCTCCATATCCTACCAAAATTCTAGAGTCTTCTTCATCTATATATAATAGAAATAATAACCTAATAATCTTGGTAGGGGTTTTAATGAGATAAAGAAGTTGAATTTATATAGATTGAATAGAAGGAATATCAAAAGAT
Organism: Solanum lycopersicoides; assembly: GCA_022817965.1. Lineage (NCBI taxonomy): Eukaryota > Viridiplantae > Streptophyta > Magnoliopsida > Solanales > Solanaceae > Solanum > Solanum lycopersicoides. Next base: position 5,070,297 of record CM040624.1, read on the forward strand.
ATTTTAAAGTTTTAGTTTAAATATTTGGAGGTCATGAATATGAAAAGATGAGAGTTATGAATATTAAGAGTATAAAAGTTGAATAAGTAATTAGAAAATAATAATAAATAAATGAAGAATATGAAAAATAAAATTAAAGTTAGCAAATCATGTAGAAAGAACAACTAAAGTTCTTATCACGCAATTCAATATGAATGAATTTAAATTTGTAAAGTTAGAGTCATTCTTTAGTAATAATCAAGGGGACATTATTAATGTGTGTCTCCATTTTGTAGATTTGCATCCTTTAAATTATTTAATTTTGTTATTTATCATAAAGGATAATACTTTATCCACATAAATTATATTATTAATGAGATGGGTTAAGGAAAAAGTTATGAGAATAGGAAAAGTATAGCAATTTAGGTAGATGCTTTTTTAAAAAAAAAAATATAATTATAATATACATATAGATTATAGATGATAAATGCTAATAAATTAGATATTTATTTAAGAATTAATCTTAGGAAGTCTGAAAGTCATTAATATTTTAATTAAATTTATACAATTAAATACTTAAATATTTTATAACAATTTAATTTATAAAAGGGGTAAAATCGTAATTCAACTTTCAACTTTTTTTGTTCATGCTTTTAGTAATATAATATAATATAATATAATATAATATAATACTGGTCATGGACACGTGCAGCGTGCGCTGCACGTGTGAGCCATGTTAAGTTGTATCATACTTGTTGCTGCCTCAATCATTATGTGCTACCATCCACACTGCCTAAGAGTTATAATTAGTAAAATGACATCTTTTAGTAGTTATTCCTACTACAACCCATAAAATAGGATAAGAGGAGATGTAACCCTACATAACAAAGAAAGAATGAGGCATACAAAAGACAATGGCCTACAAGTCTAATTCGGATTCTAATTCCCATGGGCCTTCCCAAGTAATTCCATATGTGTTGGGCTGCTTTTCCATGCATAAACATACAACAATGGTTTCGGCCAACAGGAAATTGATAATGTCTTATCATATAATCACAACAGTACATGATTCCAACTTGCTAAAAAAACAAATAGATGAAACGAAATAAGATACATAAACACACACACAGTCAACAGGGAAACATAGCAGCTTTTGATATATTAAATAAGGAGGAGAATTGTTTTTTACCTGGCAATGTTAAAAACGACACCACATAACTCAATTTCATAATCTAAACACTAACAAAACATCTAAATGCATATTTTGTACACATACAAAGTGCACTACAACAACATCCCCATGCCTTTTCCTCGACCACCAAATGATTAATTTTCTAGTAAGATAGTAGTGTTGGGTTTCAAAAGGTGTGAATGAAAAATGAAGAGTTGCGATTTTTATGAAGAGTTGTGACTTTTATGAAAAGTTGTGACTTTTATGAAAAATTGCGACTTTAACAAAAAGTTGCGACTTTTATGAAAAGTTGTGACTTTTATGAAGGTGACGACCTTTCTGAAAGATTGTGAATTTTCCAAAGGTTTATGACCTTTCCGATAAGGCACAATAATAAACTTTTCGCACTATCCATTATTTTCTAAAAATTGAGGATTTTCTCTCATTTTAAAAATAGATTGTTTGGACTTCTACTTCTACTACTACTAAATCTAGTATTCTAAGTGGTACTTTACTGCCATTGAGTGGCTTGCTGAGACCAACGCTTTGGATATCAATACACTGGTAATTGAGATCATTCTATCCTGGGAGGACATATTCCAAATCAAACCTCGGCTACTAGAGGAGAATAATTTCTTTAACGGGACAATGTGCATTCAGTGGGCTTGATCTTCTTTCTGTTTTTTTTTTTCCAGATTCTGGTTGTGTTACAAATTTTAAATTTGTGAATTAATTTCTGTTCTTCGGTACTTCACTGGTTCATTAAACTTTGGTAACTTCGTATTTCTGCGAAGTTTGTTGGAAAACACATATTGACAATAATTCTTTTTTAAGGAAAAAAATTCGTATACTTTTTCTACTGTTTCTGATTCTAGTTTCTATACTATTTTAATTTTCTAGTCGTGAAAATATTTTTAAACTTTGTTGTGTCTTAACAAGTTCTTCAAAGTTTTATTCTGAGTATCTTAGGAATACAAAATGAACAACAATCAGAACATCATTCCCAAGGGATCCACCACATAAGGAATGAAATGTATTTTTCTTAATATGCTTAGGAGACTAAGCATTCATATGTCTTACCACGTGAATTTCAGATCGTGGTATATGCCTAGCTACAAAGAGATCTCAAGGCAGCCAGTACATTGAATAACAATATTATAGAAATAACAATATCAAGAAGATATGCGATAAAGGAAACGAAACGAAATAAGATACATAAAAAAAATTGGAGATTTTTTTTTTACCTGATGTAAGGCACAGATTAGAGAAGCAGATTAATGAACAATCAACAATGACATGTTGCTGGAGACATTTATATAGATGAGTCAAGAATCTGAAAAGGTTTTGAACCAACTGATAATTAAATCAATGGTAGTTGAGGAGTGTGTGAAAAAGGCTGCTACACTAATCGAGGGACGCTGGATGTTTCTGGAGAATTAAATTAGGACTGAGATTATCAACATTTTTAAAAATAAATTAATATTTAAGTAATATTGGAGGGGAAAAATGGTAAATCAACTTTTTGGGTTGAACTCTTCCCACTTATAATAATATATGATATGATATGATGATATGATTTCTCAAGCCTGTTGTAAAATTCAGAAAATGTGATGTTGCATGGACTTACTGTGTGTTCTTGAGGAACTATTATATTTCTAATATACTTGCTCCAAGTGGCAGTAAACTTACTAGGGAAAGTGAGAGATAAATGAAGTTCCATTAAAGGAGATCTTAGAAGTACAAAAGAAAGATGTAGTGGTCGTAATTTCTTTACATCACGTGAAGCTTGGAAGAACATGAAGTATTTAAAACAAGAGGATGTAAACTTAGAAAGAATGAAGAACGACATGCTTTTTGTTTTTTCCCCCTGTGTACCTTAGAAATGACTAAAGCGACATCTAACTTTAACTTATTTAGAGCAACATATATGTTTGCCTATATCGTTCTCATGGAATGAAAACTTTTATTTGATGTTTGTATTACTAGATTAACACTTTGAGGTTGCATACATGGTTTCTTGGAGAAATTAAAACCAAAAGTGGTAGCATACTCTTATTGCTTCCCACGTCTGCGGAAATAGAGACAGTTGTGGAAGAGAGTCGTAACTCTAACATGTGTGTAACCCTAACATGTGTGTAAGCCTCCGACAATAGCTTGTAGGTTTTTCTTTAAGTTCCTGCCTCTCTCTTATCCACCAGGCTCTGATATCACTTGTTGGATATTTTTGGGTGTGGAGACGGCGGACACTATCGATTTCTCACAACTTAAATTTTATGATATCAAAGTAAGAACCGCTACGGTCTTATAATCTTTATCATACTTGTTGCTTGCTTCAGCAACACTCTTTACATGAGCACTCACTCTTGCTTGCTCTCTTACTTTCTTTCTTGGTTTGTTAGTTTGTTTCTTCATTGGTTGCATACAACTCAAATGGACCGCCTCTATTTATAGAAGGTGATGGAACAATCTACCTAACCATATTTTTCTACTATATTCTAGAATATTACTTTAACTACTTAATTCTAGTACTATCCTATCTAGAACATTTCTAGACTATGAAGGACTATCGTCAATGTGGCTGGAGCCGCTAGATCCATATTTCTCTCTAGCATACTCATGCTAGAGATCTTCCTTCAATTCTCCATAACTCTGGAATATTCTAGATTTTTCTTTACTCTTCTTAAGTACATAATTAAGTTGATGATGAATTCTTAACATTCGGGACCACACCCTTTTGTAGTAAGGTATACACCTTAGTGTCTTGATGACTACATTGACGCACCAACTAAGAAAAATGCGGCGCTCAACCTGTTTTTCGCTCAACTTTAGATCTTAACCGCACCTGAAATAGGTCTTTGACAACACAAGTATGTGCATACAATTTGCTTTTGCTAATGCTTAAAGTAATTTTAGTCATTCACTCTTTAGAGTAAACTTGATGTTTCCAACTCGAGAATTCAAGTGTATATTTTCATTAACAGAGAACCAAATAGAATGGGAAGTCATAAGTTTTGTAAAAAATATTTTTTTTCTAATTTTATAAACCATCCGGCCAGTTATCCTGGGGTGATGGGGGGTTAGGCGTATACCCCTACCCCGTTTATTAATATTTAAAAGATACAATAGGATAGTAGGGAGGAGTGCCTTGCCTCCTCAAGGGGCAACCAAAATACGAAATATACAAGTTGACTGCTTGTTAAGAATCTAAGTAACACGTTTAATAGTGGTGGCTCTCAAATGTTGAGTAATCTTCTAAATTATGGAAACATTTTTACAAATTGTCCATACATACCAAACCATCCACTTTTCTATAGAATTACACTTTGAATATAATATGTTTGATATTTCTTTAATATCATAATATGAATTTTAGTAGTCAAGATATGCCTAAGCTAATTGGTGTATACCATTATTATTAATCTATCAAAAGGAAAAGAAAACATAATATCAAACTTTTTGCGTTTGTTAAGTATCCTATGAGTAAAAGAAATAGACTAGTTTTGAACAATCCTCACCTCATGACGTAGATATTGGGGTTGAGTTATGTTCAAGTTCATTTTGTTACTAGAGTTAGATCCATCCCTATTTTTTGGCTTATCTAGTAGCTCCCAAATTATATTGTTTATGTTCAATAATGAGTTATAATTTTCTAGTTTTGGACACTGTAACTGAATAAGTTTTGGGAACCACCAACAAAGTAGAAGGTATGTCAAGCAAAGAGGAGAGGAGAAAAAAGGAAAAAGGAAAAGGAAAAAGGAATTTTGCTTTTCTTCTTAAATGTCCGAAAAGCATGACCCATGCACATGCTTTTTGATAATGGGTTGTAGTGAGGCTTGATTTTACCACCTCTATATGCGCTAATACCATGCTGTATTGTGTAAGTATCTCATCTAAAAGTTTAAAATATTAGATGAATAACACTTTATTTACTTATTTATGATGCAAGAGAAAATAATGATAGGGACAAACACCGGTTCTTTTGAATAGAGTATTAAAATAACTAGAATAAGTGAAAAATATGAAGTATCGCAAAACTCAAATTAAAAAGTCGTTTAAAATTTGTGATTTAGATGCAAAGATGGAGTTTAAGCTTCTAGTTCGAGTGTAGTGCCTATTCTAAATTGGTAGTTTTTTATTTCCTATTTGAGAAAGTTTTCTTAACAATTAATATTGTATTGACAACAACAATTTCATTATTATAATCGTTTCAATGTAGAGGTCATGCATGAAAAGTTATAGGCTTTAGTGGCAATTATTGCCATGGTGCCCAAAACGTCCAATTCCACTGCTTTGCAAAGTGATCATTGAATAGCTTGGATGTAATTATGTGGTTGTGTTGTTTAAAGAGTAAACATATTTGTAGCTTTCTCATATAGGATTCAAGATGATGTTTCCTTAGATCTTTCTAGTTCGATCAATGGATAGATGCTAATTTTAGTAATCTCAAATGATCTTCTCAAGTATGGAGAACTTATATTGGTAGACCTACTCATAGTCATACACGTTCTATTGTTCTAGCACCATCTTAGTGCTGCTGTTTTTATTAATAAAATTTATGTTTAAAAAAAGTGAGCTTATTTAATATCCTGCTGGCTCGGAATGACAATGTTATAGTTTATGCATTCAATTGTGCCTTTTCTTATCGAGTTACTTCACCTGCCCTTCCATCAAAATATGGATGCACACATCGATGGCGTGGTGTATGTAATCCTGTATGATATTTGATTGTATATTTGCATTGCAATATGCCATTCTATTAACATTGAGTAATGATGAATGTATGATAATGTTTATGTCTGTATAATAAATGCTTATATACGTGATTTTGTATTACAATATGCCATTCTATTTATATCAAGTAATTAATGATGAATTATTAACCCTTTTTTTTGAAGGCCCAACTGCCCGAAGGAGTAACACCATTTATGCATATTACTCAAAATGAATGTTTATGGCGAAAGTGAGTTCAGAGCCTTCCTATGTTTAATTGCATTCTTTCTTTTGATAGTCCTTTAACTTTAAAGTTCACTTTCATTTATTATGTTGTTTGCAATTTTAAGTACCACTTGGATGACATATTGATTATGCTCCAAAGAATTAGTTTGCGTACCTAAGATTTGGATACTATGAACTGGTTATTGCATTATATCAACATTACCATTTAAAGATCAGTTATTGCCATTGTTTTCACTTCTAATGTAAATCTTTCAAAAACCACTAATAAAAAAAGAGATTAAACTTCGATAAACATTGTATCTTTTTCCATGTTGTGCCAAGGATGCCGTGGAAGTATAAATTCAATGAAATAGAAATAAGTTCTTGTTTCATTCCTTAGAAAGTTTTTGTGTCCTACTTCTTATTATGTAGTTTATAGCTTTTTTACTTCCAAAATTGAAGCTTCTAATGTTTTAACTTGAATCCTAAAAAATCACCAAAAGGAAGACAGAGAAAAGTTGTGTCCTAAATGATGCATACCTTGATTAGTTGATTTTGAATTAGAGTTGAATGGTTTTCAATTATCATTGATCTTGGCTTTAGGTAGTTGTTTTTAATTGCAATTTTCTAATGTCATACAGGCATAAGAAATTGAGAGAAGAGGATATTGCTATATGTGATGCAAGTATGAAGCAAGTGATCCTAATAGTGCATGTGTAGGAAGATGTTTGAATTTATTAACAAACATTGAATGTACACTGGGATACTATCCGTGCGGCGAGACTTGTAGAACCAGATAAATTAGATAGTTCTCTTAATTAGTTGAACGTTAATCTGTTGTTTCTCTTTATTAGTATACTTCTACAGTGGTTTTATCGATTTTTAAATTTACAACAGAGTTTATGGATAGTGCACCAAATTTGTGTTACAATAATGTATTGAGAAAGAGTGAAAGTAGTGGTATTGTAGCACTTATATGATAAGCTCAAAAAAGTCCTGTCATGCTATTACCTTTCCTATTATTATTTTTTTGCAAATTTTTTTCCAAATTTGATCGTTGATATGGGCAAAAGTACAAGTTTGAGTTTGGCATCCCAAACTTTGACATGTAGTGTAGGACTGTTCTACTAAGTACCACCAGAATAGGGGTGGGGTGAAGGTGGGATCCAAATTAGCTCAATTGAACAAGGTATACAATTTAGGGGGGATCATAAATAATATGCGTAGGTTACATTGATTTAGTGCTAAAGGCTGGGAAATCCATCTATCCATATTGGAGAGACGTCTAACTTCTTAGGAAGGGCCAAAAAATAGTTGAAAAGAACTCCTAAAAATGCCATGATTCAAAGGTGGCAATTTTTTCACTAGGTTTATTAGCCTCCGTAAAGCAATGACTAATATTGATTAAAAGAAAATTTTTTCAATTTCAATTTGTATATAGAATTAAAATTTGAATGAATTTCGGATTTTCCAAATTTAAATTCTATATCCAGAGCTGACGCAACTCTATAGCGACGCATCTTTTCAATTAATTAACAACTAACCGATTTCATAATCTGAGCTTTCCTTAAGCAGGTGACATTACTTCGTAACCTTAAGATCCCTTTCTTTATAGCTTTCTAGCTCGACTAATGACTTGATTTCCCGATTTTTAGGGCAAAAGATTTTCGAAATTCACCTCTTGAAAAAAGTTTTAACCTGGCCAATCTCCACTCCGCGTTTAGCCTTTTAAGCATACGGTAAAAAATAATAACAATGAAGAACGGAAAAGAGAAGATCGATGAGAAAAGCTTGAGATATCAAAATCAAAATCAAAATCAAATTGGCTACATGAAGGCGTTTCTGAAGCCAATTTAGTATGATTTTACTCTTTTGATTTTGAATTTTGAAAATACATTTGCATATACTGATGTTACCTCCTCTTAGTTGCATAGAATATCACTTGTTAGCCTTGGGAACCATTTGAGACGGAGTTCCCAGTAAGAAGATAACAGACTAATAAGAAAATCTTTTGTCCAGTGGGGCAAACTGCTTTTCTTAAACCTAGGACCGAAAGCAAGACCATGTCCCTTGTTCTATATGTTCCTCTGTTTGGAATAGTTTGAAGAACTTTCTTCATGTTTTTCCAAACAAGACATTCTTTCTTAAGATGTCCATTTCGACCATAATGCACACCTAGCAAATTATCAGCAACATAAATATTTTTGCTTTGAGGATTGTATAGGGGATCTATCTTCTCACAACCTAGCCCTCTTCTACTTCTACTGTTGTTACCCTGATTGATTAAATTTGTAAGTATTTTAGAGTATGTGGTCCATTTGAGGGATTTGTTCAGTTCCTCTCTTTTACACAGACCATGTCCCTCTACAGGGCTTGTTCAATTCTTTAGAAACTGTAGTAGTTATCCTTTTTATCTTTTCTTTCAGTTCTAGATTTTCAGCTTCTAGAACAACTATTTTGATTTTTGAATTTTGAAAATACACTCATTTTTGCATTTGATATATCTAGATACATATTGAAGAGTTAGATCTATGAACTTATCTTGTTTTCTTTATTTAATATTTTTTCTTAGTTTAGAGATTATTTTTCTATTCTAGTCTTGGAAGTCTAGGTGACATTTCCCTAGGGTGAAACAGAAAGATTGATAAACTCAAATCTTCTCAAAGCCTCTGAGATGAATAGATTAATAACTTAAGAACAATTTCATTTTTTAAGAACAAACACTCTCCCATTCAGAATACTTTGAGTTCTCAGAATATCAACCCTTTCCTTTTTGAACATCATATTTTCCAGCTTCTTTCTTTTTGCTTGTTGTACCTGGTCCCTCTTCACACTCAAAAATTTATTCATCAGAACATTCTCCAGTAGGAACAAAGGATTTAAACATTTGAATTGTTTTTGAGAGAGGAGAAAAAAGGGTTTTGAAAGATTCCGATTTTTAGAAGGAAAGATGAAAAGAAATATGGAGTATAAAGAAAGTGAAATGGTGTATTATGTGAAAGGAAGTGTCATTTTGGTATTCAAATTATGGGACAACGGTCAGGTTTCTGAAGACAGACATGTGGCGATCACAACAGTTCTCTTGCATAATTCAAAATGCAAATGTTAAGAGTGCTAACCTTCGAGAATGATTGAGTCCCTCTCTCTAATTGCCTAGATTTGTCCTGACTTCCCTTTTCCTTCAACATTTTTCCATGTGTGCATACCTACAAAAGGTATAAGACTGAATTTGCTAAAACATGCATAACTAAAAAATAAGGATACCTGCTCCCTTTGCATAGTCATGAGAGGGTTGATTGCTTCAAGCATGATCCATTCAATCAGGTTCAAGCATCCCCGACTTCAACTTGATTATTTCGGCCAAGTCTTCTAAGAGCTTCAAGCTGCTATTTGATCCACAAGAGTTGAGCACTTCAAGCTGCACCTGCTACATACTCCGCTTTAGTTGTTGAAAGAGCAACTAAGTTTTTGCCTTTTAGTTCCCCATGAATGAGAGATCAACCTAGAAAATAAGTCATTCCTAAGGTACTCTTTCTATCAACTTGATACCCAACATAATTGTTGTTTACATCCCTACTTTATTCAAATAGGGAGAAACGTTGTGATTACTCAAAAAATAATGAATTAAGTCAATTTTAAAAGAATTTTAAAAGAATTTTAAAAGGAGTCGCCACCTAATTTTAAGAAAACTAGGAAACCTATTAAAGTGATCTATGAAACCATTAGTATCTAGGTAAGGGTTCAAATTATTTCGAAGGCAAGGTGTTAAGCATCCTTCGAAATCTGCAAATGAGTCTCGACTGAATTAATTTTTTTCAAATTGAGGAGGAGATAAAAATTATATACAAGTACAATCAATATGCAATATACATAAATAATAAAATGAAGTAATAATGTAAGAATCGTCCTAAAATTTGCCTAACTCTATTATACAAATAATGCATAAAAAATATAATTCAAATTTAATCCGAATAACATTATTGGAAGCAACCCTGTTACCTATAAAGACACTTAGTAAAAGTGTTAGTACTAAATAAATATGAGTAAAAATGAATAACTCAAATAATAACCTAAAAATAAAAATCCATCTTATCCACATGGAGGCTTTGGAAATCAACGGTAATTTCTTTATCGGTCAATTTTAATTTTAACATATATAAATATAAACATAAACTAAATTTCCGTCTTTTAAAATGGGGACACCTCCAAAATCGACACAGAGATTTTCTCATTGGCCAATTTTAACAAACAATATATTTATTTAATCAAATAATTAGAATAACGAACGACCCAAAGAAATATGAAAATAGCTTGAAAAATTACAATAAACCAGTCACCTTAAAGACTCAACAATTTTGAAATAATAAAGAAGGGAGCAAAAATTTTAATCTTAACAAAGAACAAGTGTTATGGATTGGCGGAGTTGAGTATTTTCCGGCTAGGTTTGAACGAGTAACAGATAACATTTAACAAGAATTCCGACATATTAGGGAAGAGCAAACAAAATAAAGGAAGGAAGATATGATAAACAATAATGAAAGAGAAAGAGGTCGATGAAGATCTGTGTTACCGAAAAATGAAGGGAGACCGACAATGGTTTGGAGCTGTTCGAGCTCGTGGTGGTGTTCGATTGAAGCTGGTCTCACCGGAAATGGAGCTTAGAGCTTGTTGTCTCGAGGGAGAACAGAAGAGGTAGAGGGCTGGTGGCTGCTGTGGTGATTTTCGGTGGCAGTAAGGAGAATAGATGTGGGGTTTTGGGTGATTTCTCCGGTGGTCGCTGGTTGGTTTCTACTGGTGGTTTTTTGCTGGATGTTTTGGGTGGTTTTCCGGAGGTTTTACGGTTGTGGGGCAAGGAGGAAGATGCCTGGTTTCTTGTTTTGGAGGTGTTGAAGAAGGAAGGTGGCGGCTTTTTCGAAAAGATGATAGAAAATATCTCTTAGGGTTTTATCCATTTGGAAATTTTCACCGCTTGGTCTAAAATATTATCCACCCTTACACTAACTTAATGACTAAGAAATAGGTTAAATAGAAAATCAAAAATCACATATAGTACAATACCATTATCTAAAACCATGGGCTGAAACCACCAGTTAAATAAAATATATGTGTATGAAATATTATCCATATTTGAATGATTTTTTAGACAGTGCAAAATATCAAAATTAATATTAACAAATATAACGAATAAAATTAATATTAAAAAAAGGAATAAATGTAACTAATGACATGTAGAAAATGCAATTTTAAAATTAGTTGATAACAAATTTTAATTTTTGATAAATAAGGATAGTTATCGATAAACTTATTTAAAATTATATATGAAAAATATTTTGAACTATTAAATAAACAAAACTTAAAAGTTACGAATTTTGGAAATGTTAGGCCAAAATTGGATGTCAACACCTTCTCTTACCTGGAACGAGGTCCCTATCTTTGTTCAGACATCAATTGCCCAGATCACATTGTTCTATCTTTTTCCCTTTAGTTAAGTCACTATGAGCGTATACCTTTTCTTGACAAACTAATCCTTGCTTAGGGTTTTGGTGAAGATGTCAGCCACTTGATCTTCCATTTTGCAAAACTTGATGATAACATTACTCCTTTTTAACATTGTCTTGACTTCAAGTATGTTAAACCTTTTGAACAACTCCTTGATGTACCTTTCTTGACAAACGAGGGTACCTTTAGAGGTTTTCTTGATCTGTAGCTCTAACAAGAAATCTAATTCTCCCATGATGCTCATTTCAAAACTCACTACTCATGAGTGCAACAAACTCTTCACACAACACCTCAAAGGTTGTCAGAAAGATAATAATATCGATATATACTTAAATAATCATCATTGTGATTTCAAAAAAAGGATTTAGTCAATTTTACCTCTTTTGAAACCATTGTTGAAGAGAAACATAGACAACCTGTTAGCTGGTCGGGGAACCGAGTGTCATACTTTGCTTCTTTCAAACTGAGCTTGATCAACTTCTTCATTCTCTCCTTTAAAATTCACATTATCAGTTTGGACTGCATTATCTTTGTTCAACATTGTCTACGGACCAGGTCTCTCTACATCAACTTCTTTGGAATTGCTCGATTCATGAAGAGGATATTCTTCAGCAACCTTACTGTTTAGACCATCTCTCTGAATACGAAGAACCTCTTCCATATCAAAATCTTCTTTGTTTTACAACTTACTTCACAATTCTTCTGGACTCCTCAAAAATCACCTGAACATTTTTTTCAATGCACACATTTTTGTACACAAGATAAGCCTTCTTGGAGGAAGAATATCCACAAATACTCTTTCATCATTATTGGGATCAATCTTTCCAATATCATCCTTTTGGTCACAAAATATGTAATATTCACCACTTCAGCCTGAAATATCTTTGGAAGATTAAAATCCTGCTTATTCCACTTGAAGGGTGGTCTGATCTGTTTCTCCTTAACACAAGCATCACAAACTTTATCATCTGCATATTTTATTTTGGGCAGACCGCGGACCAGATGCCTTGACACGAGTTTGTGCAGTAGAGAACACATGAGCATGTAACATGTGTCATACGTTAACATTCTCACTTTGAGCACTAATGTTACGCCTCGTATTTTTTATACGTAGTGTGCGTCATGAGCTAGTCGATGTAAGTTCGGAGAATGAGATTTTATTTTAAGTTCCAAGTGATTAAAGAAATATTAGGCAAGGATGTTAATTCCAAATGTGATATTAAGTATGATAGTGGCTGATGTAGTGTCATTAGCATTAGTGGGGAATTAATTAGTGGCCTTAGTGGGGAACATTAGTGGGGGAGTAATTAGTGAATGATTAGGATTAAATTAATCAAGTGGACCCCACCACTCAAGGCAAATGCATGATAGTGGCTGATGTAGTGTCATTAGCATTAGTGGAGAATTAATTAGTGGCCTTAGTGGGAAACATTAGTGGGGGAGTAATTAGTGGATGATTAGGATTAAATTAATCAAGTGGACCCCACCACTCAAGGCAAATGCACTCTCGGTCAGCCCATGTTTTAAGCAAAAACAAATTTGCAAACACTTGGTAGATGAAATGCTCTAGGAGTCTAGCAATTCCCTTGTGGTATAGATTAATTGTAGAAGACAACGCAGTCTTGAAACGAGACTTGAAGCTCTCGGCCAGCTACAAAAGAATTTGGTTAGTAATCTCTTTGCTTGGTGTGTTAATTTCTTAGAATGCTATTGTTAATTAACCATTAATGTTAAGAAGGGGGCGTGACCAGTAGCTTAGGAAATTTGTTTTAGTTATTAAATGTGCTAAGTATGAACGGAAACCATAATCGGATTATTAGTGGTGTCGTGTTAGGGATTGGGCTGTTTTGATTAAAGCAACATGCGGGAAATTCTGTTTTGGCATTATGCATATGTTAATGTGATTATGGGTATATACTCCAAGGGATGAATACGATAAGGTAGATGTGTTGCGAAATTATAAAACGAGTTATCGCTCGGTGTGTCGTTGTTTGGTTAATACGGTTGCCGAGACGGAACTGTTTTGGGGAGGGGGCTGTTTAATATAATTCATTGGATTATATGTGTTATTGGTATTGCTGTGGATAATTTGAGTTGTTGTCGGATTGGGACGAAGTAAGGAAAATAGGGGAAGTGCTGCCGGATTTTCGTTAGATTATTAGCTAGCTTACAATAAGTAGTAAAGCGCGACGTCTATCTAATTGCGGCACGATTGTTGCTTGTTATAGATTAATAGATTGGGCAGTAAATATTGGATGTGAGGCTCGACTATACAGTATGTAACGCTATCCTTTCTTTCTTTGTTTGGCATGACTTTTAAAAATGAGCGAATGACGGACATGTTTGATACTTACTTCTAGAGCGTCTAGGTGACGTATATTCTTGCTTACACAAACTATTCCTTTATATATCGTCTATGTCTAAGGCTATGGTGATTTCTCATATCTATGGTAGTGCTTCTTAGAGTCATTGAGATTTTACGTTTTCATATCGTGTTAAAGGTTCATAATCTTGATAAAACGTTAATGTTTGGTAATACTTCTTGCTGGTTCACGTTGATTGTTCTATTGAGTTATAAGAAATGATTTTAATTGCATATGGTTGCTCATAATGTTCTGCTCGTGCATAGAGTCATTTATCATTTCACCGAGTCCCGGGCCGGGTAATGTTCGTGCGGAGTTTCTTGCATATGTCACCGAGTCCTCACTAGAGGGCCGGGTATGTATATTATATATATGATTGGTGATGAGGATGGTTATAATGATGATGATGACGGAGATGATGTGATGACTATTTCACCGAGTCCCTCACTAGAGGGCCGGGTACGTATGATGTATATATATGATGATTATTTTGCCGAGTCCCTTACTAGGGAAGCTGGGCACCTTATATGTTAAAGATATGTATGATTTTCACTTATAAGGTTCATGTGTAGCGATATCTTGTTTCGACTTATCATGTTGGTATCCTGTCATCTTTACCTTATGCTTTACATACTCAGTACATTGTCCGTACTGACCCCCTTTCCTCGGGGGGGCTGCGTTTCATGCCCGCAGGTGTAGACGCACAGTTCGGTGATCCTCCCGCCTAGGATATCTACTCTGCCGATTGGGGGAGCTCCACTGTTCCGGAGCCCAGTCGTTTTGGTACATAACTTCCTATGTAATCTTTTGCTTATCTATGGGTACGGCGGGGCCCTGTCCCGTCGAGTTTCACTACTATACTCTTAGAGGTCTGCAGACATTATGTGGGTTGTATGTATGTTTTGGATAATGGTCTGGACATGGTTTGTTTGTGATGTCCGCGTGTACAGGGGCAGCCTTGTCGGCTTGTGTATGCTATTATGCTTTGGATAGTGCGGCCTTGTCGGCTCGCGTATGTTGTTACGGTTAAATGGTTATGACTCCTTATGAGACAGATCCACTTTATATATATTGGCGTTGGGGTAGGTTTGATTTGATTAAATTCCATATTGTCTTAGTTTCAGTTGGTTATACTTAGCAGGTTTGTTTATGAGTGTCCAAAACGGGCACTAGTCACGGCCCATCGGGTTGGGTCGTGACAAAAGTGGTATCAGAGCGGTTCTTCCTCGGAAGTGTCTACAGACCGTGTCTAGTAGAGTCTTGTTTATCGGTGTGTAATGCACCACATCTATAAACAGGAAGCTACAGGACATTTAGGATGTCATCCTTTCTTCTTATTCTAGATCGTGCGATAGAGCTATATTAACAGGATAATCCCTCTCTAACGAATCCCTGTGTTTTCAGCTATGCCTCCAAAGAAAGCGACAGCCGCCCAGAAGGGCAAATCGGTAGCAGAAGGTACTAGTCAGACCCGGAGAGTTACTAGGTCCCGTGCCCAGTCTATGCTTGGTATTGTGCTCCATTCGGAGAGCTCTGCTACACCGCCACCAGCCCCCGAGGACCCAGCACCTGAACCTCCAGCTCCTCAGCCAGGGGCGGAGGATAGGGCCATGAGAGATGCGGTTCAGTTGCTGACTAGATTAGTGGCAGGTCAGGCATGGACTGGGAGTTGATCATGCGGACAGATCTGATAGCTTAAGGGCTCGTGACTTATTAAGTTGTAATCCTCCAGAGTTCTTTGGGTCAAGGCCCCAGGATGATCCGCAAGAGTTTATTCGTCAGATGCAGCGTACATTGAGGATAATCAAGGCTTCGGAGACCGAGTCGGTTAAGTTGTCTACGTATCGTTTGCGGGATGTAGCTATTAATTGGTATGAGTCTTGGGAGTTATCTAGGGGTGAGGGTGCTCCTCCAGCGGTATGGGATGAATTTGTGGAGGCTTTCCAGGGCCATTTCCTGCCTCCAGAGATGAAGCGAGCTAGAGTCGATAGATTCTTGCGTTTGAGGCAGAATGGCAGGAGCGTTCGAGAGTATAGCCTCGAGTTTGATTCATTGGCTAGGCATGCGCCTACTATTGTGGCTGATATGGCAGACAGGGTACATCGTTATGTGATGGGATTGGATCGTTATCTGATTGACAGTTGTATGGCAGTGACTTTTCAGCCAGGTATGGACATTGCTCGGGTGCAGGCATATGCACAGGGGGTAGAGGATCGGCACCGGGGACGTCAGCCAGATAGAGATTATAATAGAGGCCAGCATAAGAGGGCTAGATCAGCAGGTTATCCTGACGAGTTTCGAGGCGGGCAGTCTCAACAGCATGTTAGATTTTCTTCCCAGCCAGCACAGAGTGCACCCCCACGTTCTATGGGTAGGGGGTTCCATCGTACGGGATATTCGGAAACTGGTCAGAGCTCTAGGGCGGCAGGGTCACAGATGGGCAGTGGTTTGAGCCAGTCGAGGCCACCTTTGCCTCGGTGTTCTCGCTGTGGTAGGTCCCATCCTGGGGAATGTCGTTGGACTACAGGTGCGTATTTTTCTTGCTGCCGTCAGGGTCATACTATGAGGGAGTGTCCCTTTAGAGGTAGTGCCGGTGGTATGGCACAGCCTACTGGGTCCGTTCCTGGTTCATCTTCTTCTGTGGCTATGCGCCCTACGGGGCAGGGTATTCAGGCGCCAGCAGGCCGTGGTAGAGGTCGTGGTGGAGCTCCCAGTTCTAGCGGTCCCTCGAACTGCATATATGCTTTGACTAGTAGGCAGGATCAGGAGGCGTCACCTAATGTGATCACAGGTATATTATCACTATTCTCCCAAAGTGTGTATGCATTGATAGACCCAGGTTCCACCTTATCATTTATATCCCCCTTCGTTGCTAGTAGGATCGGAATAGAGTCTGAGTTGATAGAACCATTTGAGGTAGCTACACTTGTAGGAGATTCTGTCATAGCTACGCGAGTATATAAGAATTGTTCAGTGGTTATATATAGTCGTCGTACCGTAGCAGATCTAATAGAGTTAAATATGATTGNGAGCCCAGTCGTTTTGGTACATAACTTCCTATGTAGTTTTTGCTTATCTATGGGTACGGCGGGCCCTGTCCCGTCGAGTTTCACTACTATACTCTTAGAGGTCTGCAGACATTATGTGGGTTGTATGTATGTTTTGGATAATGGTCTGGACATGGTTTGTTTGTGATGTCCGCGTGTACAGGGGCAGCCTTGTCGGCTTGTGTATGCTATTATGCTTTGATAGTGCGGCCTTGTCGGCTCGCGTATGTTGTTACGGTTAAATGGTTATGACTCCTTATGAGACAGATCCACTTTATATATATTGGCGTTGGGGTAGGTTTGATTTGATTAAATTCCATATTGTCTTAGTTTCAGTTGGTTATACTTAGCAGGTTTGTTTATGAGTGTCCAAAACGGGCACTAGTCACGGCCCATCGGGTTGGGTCGTGACAAAAGTGGTATCAGAGCGGTTCTTCCTCGGAAGTGTCTACAGACCGTGTCTAGTAGAGTCTTGTTTATCGGTGTGTTGCACCACATCTATAAACAGAAGCTACAGGACATTTAGGATGTCATCCTTTCTTCTATTCTAGATCGTGCGATAGAGCTATATTAACAGGATAATCCCTCTCTAACGAATCCCTGTGTTTTCAGCTATGCCTCCAAAGAAAGCGACAGCCGCCCAGAAGGGCAAATCGGTAGCAGAAGGTACTAGTCAGACCCGGAGAGTTACTAGGGCCCGTGCCCAGTCTATGCTGGTATTGTGCTCCAGTCGGAGAGCTCTGCTACACCGCCACCAGCCCCCGAGGCCCCAGCACCTGAACCTCCAGCTCCTCAGCCAGGGGCGGAGGATAGGGCCATGAGAGATGCGGTTCAGTTGCTGACTAGATTAGTGGCAGGTCAGGCATGGACTAGGAGTTGATCATGCGGACAGATCTGATAGCTTAAGGGCTCGTGACTTCTTAAGTTGTAATCCTCCAGAGTTCTTTGGGTCAAGGCCCCAGGATGATCCGCAAGAGTTTATTCGTCAGATGCAGCGTACATTGAGGATAATCAAGGGCTTCGGAGACCGAGTCGGTTAAGTTGGCTACGTATCGTTTGCGGATGTAGCTATTAATTGGTATGAGTCTTGGGAGTTATCTAGGGGTGAGGGTGCTCCTCCAGCGGTATGGGATGAATTTGTGGAGGCTTTCCAGGGCCATTTCCTGCCTCCAGAGATGAAGCGAGCTAGAGTCGATAGATTCTTGCGTTTGAGGCAGAATGGCAGGAGCGTTCGAGAGTATAGCCTCGAGTTTGATTCATTGGCTAGGCATGCGCCTACTATTGTGGCTGATATGGCAGACAGGGTACATCGTTATGTGATGGGATTGGATCGTTATCTGATTGACGGTTGTATGGCAGTGACTCTTCAGCCAGGTATGGACATTGCTCGGGTGCAGGCATATGCACAGGGGTAGAGGATCGGCACCGGGGACGTCAGCCAGATAGAGATTATAATAGAGGCCAGCATAAGAGGGCTAGATCAGCAGGTTATCCTGACGAGTTTCGAGGCGGGCAGTCTCAACAGCATGTTAGATTTTCTTCCCAGCCAGCACAGAGTGCACCCGCCACACGTTCTATGGGTAGGGGGTTCGATCGTACGGATATTCGGAAGCTGGTCAGAGCTCTAGGGCGGCAGGGTCACAGATGGGCAGGGGTTTGAGCCAGTCGAGGCCACCTTTGCCTCGGTGTTCTCGCTGTGGTAGGTCCCATCCTGGGGAATGTCGTTGGACTACAGGTGCGTGTTTTTCTTGCGGCCGTCAGGGTCATACTATGATGGAGTGTCCCTTTAGAGGTAGTGCCGGTGGTATGGCACAGCCTACTGGGTCCGTTGCTGGTTCATCTTCTTCTGTGGCTATGCGCCCTATGGGGCAGGGTATTCAGGCGCCAACAGGCCGTGGTAGAGGTCGTGGTGGAGCTCCCAGTTCTAGCGGTCCCTCGAACCGCATATATGCTTTGACTAGTAGGCAGGATCAGGAGGCGTCACCTAATGTGATCACAGGTATATTATCACTATTCTCCCGAAGTGTGTATGCATTGATAGACCCAGGTTCCACCTTATCATTTATATCCCCTTCGTTGCTAGTAGGATCGGAATAGAGTCTGAGTTGATAGAACCATTTGAGGTAGCTACACCTGTAGGAGATTCTGTCATAGCTACGCGAGTATATAAGAATTGTTCAGTGGTTATATATAGTCGTCGTACCGTAGCAGATCTAATAGAGTTAAATATGATTGAGTTTGATATTATCATGGGCATGGATTGGTTGGCTGCTTGTTATGCTAATGTTGATTGCAGAGGAAAGATAGTTCGATTTCAATTTCCAGGGGAACCGATTATAGAGTGGAAGGGGAGTACAGTATCGCCGAAAGGTAATTTTATTTCATACCTTAAGGCCAGGAAGATGGTTAGAAAAGGCTATATTTATCATCTGGTTCGGGTGCATGACATAAAGGCAGAGGCACCGACTCTTCAATCAGTCCCGGTAGTTAAGGAATTTC
The DNA here is from genome assembly GCA_022817965.1 of Solanum lycopersicoides. NCBI lineage: Eukaryota > Viridiplantae > Streptophyta > Magnoliopsida > Solanales > Solanaceae > Solanum > Solanum lycopersicoides. The sequence goes on from CM040624.1 coordinate 5,089,790, forward strand.
CCGATGTATTCCCAGAGGAACTTCCAGGCCTTCCTCCAGAATGAGAGATAGAGTTTACTATAGATGTACTGCCAGATACCCAGCCTATATCTATACCTCCTTATAGAATGGCACCTGCTGAGTTGAAAGAGTTGAAAGAGCAATTGAGAGATTTGCTAAAAAAGGGCTTCATCAGGCCTAGTACGTCACCTTGGGGAGCACCGGTACTGTTTGTGAGGAAGAAGGATGGGTCGCTGCGGATGTGTATTGATTATAGGCAGCTGAACAAAGTAACCGTAAAGAATAGGTATCCCCTCCCAAGGATTGACGATCTATTTGATCAGTTGCAGGGTGCTAAGTGTTTTTCAAAGGTAGACTTGCGGTCAGGTTATCATCAGGTGCGAGTAAGGGAGGCAGATATTCCAAAGACGGCATTCCGACCGATACGGGCATTATGAGTTTAGAGTGCTGTCTTTTGGGCTGACTAATGCTCCAGCGGTGTTTATGGATTTAATGAATCGAGTGTTTAAACCATTCCTTGATATGTTTGTTATTGTATTTATAGACGATATTCTGGTCTATTCACGTTTAGAAGAGGAGCATGCAGACCATTTAAGGACGGTACTTAGGGTGCTTCAGCAACAGAAGTTGTATGCTAAGTTCTCCAAGTGTGAGTTCTGGTTGACTTCAGTGGCATTCTTGGGGCATATTATTGGAGCTGATGGTATTCGGGTAGACACGCAGAAAATTGAGGCGGTAAAGACTTGGCCCAGACCTACAACACCTACTGAGGTACGCAGCTTTCTGGGGTTAGCAGGATATTACAGGAGATTCGTAGAAAAGTTTGCCTCAATTTCAGCGCCTTTGACAAGGCTAACTCAAAAGGCAGCCAAGTTCCAGTGGACTGATGCTTGTGAGCGAAGCTTCCAGCTATTGAAAGACAAATTGACTACAGCTCCAGTCCTAACTCTTCCGGAGGGACCAGACGGCTATGTTATTTATTGTGATGCTTCGGGTGTTGGGCTAGGATGTGTATTGATGCAGCATGGCAAAGTTATAGCCTATGCCTCCCGACAGCTTAGGAAGCATGAAAAGAATTATCCTACTCACGATCTGGAGTTAGCAGTCGTGGTTCATGCCTTGAAGATATGGAGGCATTATTTATATGGTGTCCATGTGGACATCTATACAGATCATAAGAGTCTCCAATATATCTTTAAACAGAAGGAGCTGAACTTACGACAGAGACGGTGGTTAGAGTTGCTAAAGGATTATGATGTTGATATTTTATATCATCCAGGGAAAGCAAATGTTGTAGCAGATGCTCTCAGCCGTAAGTCCATGGGTAGCTTGACAGATGTACAACCAGAAAGGAGGGAGATGGTTCGGGAGATTCAGCGGCTATCCAGCCTTGGAGTTCGTCTGGCTAATTCAGAAGATAGTGGAGTTTCTATTCGAGAGGTTGCTGAGTCCTCAATCATAGATGAGGTAAAGAGACACCAGTACGAGGACCCTATTCTGGCACAGTATAGAGATGCAACTCTTCAAAAGAAAAAGACCCCATTTAAGGTTACACCTGACGGAGTGTTACGATATGAAGGCAGATTGTGTGTACCTGATATTGCGGGGCTACGACGGCAGGTTATGGGAGAGGCACACTCTGCCCGTTATTCTATTCACCCAGGGTCAACGAAAATGTATCATGACCTCAGATGCTTATACTGGTGGGATGGCATGAAAAAGGACATAGCGGAATTTGTTGCTCAGTGCCCGAATTGTCAACAAGTCAAGATCGAACATCAAAAGCCTGGTGGATTATTACAGGAGATAGAGATCCCGACTTGGAAATAGGAGATGATTAATATGGACTTCATTACAGGCTTACCTCGCACTCAACGGAAGTATGACTCTATATGGGTTATTGTAGATAGGCTGACGAAATTGGCCCATTTTCTTCCAGTCAGGACTACTTATTCGGCTGAAGATTATGCGAGGTTATATGTCAGGGAGATAGTGAGACTTCATGGGGTTCCCACGTCCATTATATCAGACAGAGGAGCTCAATTTACAGCTAACTTTTAGAGATCGTTTCAGAAGGGATTGGGGACACAGGTGAACCTTAGCACAGCATTTCACCCTCAAACTGATGGGCAGGCTGAGCGTACTATTCAGATATTAGAAGATATGTTGCGGGCCTGTATTATTGACTTCAAAGGTAGCTGGGATGACCACTTGCCGCTCATTGAGTTTGCCTATAATAATAGCTACCATTCTAGTATCCAGATGGCACCGTACGAGGCCTTATATGGGAGGAAGTGCAGGTCACCTATTGGTTGGTTTGATGATTGCGAGAATAAGTTAATAGGCCTGAATATGATTCAGCAAGCTGTTGACAAGGTGAAGCTTATTCAGGAAAGATTATTAGCAGCCCAGAGTCGACAGAAGTCATATGCAGATAATCGGCGTCGAGATTTGGAGTTTCAGATTGGTGACTGGGTATTCCTGAAGGTATCACCCATGAAGGGTGTGATGAGATTCGGCAGGAAAGGGAAGCTCAGTCCGAGATACATTGGGCCTTATCAGATTGTTCGTAGGATAGGCAAGGTTGCCTATGAGTTGGATCTACCATCTGATTTGGAGGCGGTACATCCAGTCTTTTATGTATAGATGCTACGTAAATGTATTGGTGATCCTTCTAGAGTATGCCCTGTAGATGATGTTAAGGTAACAGAGGAGTTGTCATATGAGGAGAAACCCGTAGCTATACTTGATCGCCAGGTTAGAATGTTACGTACTAAGGATGTGGCTTCCGTCAAAGTGTTGTGGCGAAATGATAATAGGGAGGAGATGACTTGGGAAGCGGAAGACGAAATAAAGAATAAGTATCCTTACTTGTTCCCCGTACATGCAGATAATTCAATTCCTAGCTTGACTATATTGATTGATAAACGAGATTATGTAGTAAGTTGTGACTCTGTGAGGTATCTGTAAGTTACGGAATGCAGGTTGATACGTATAACTGTTAGGGAGACCTCGCGGGATTTTTTTTTTTGTAAAACGCTAACTTAACATCCGAGGACGAATGTTCCTAAGGGGGGAAGGATGTTACGCCTCGTATTTTTTATACGTAGTGCGCGTCATGAGCTAGTCGATGTAAGTCTGGGGAATGAGATTTTATTTTAAGTTCCAAGTGATTAAAGAAATATTAGGCAAGGATGTTAATTCCAAATGTGATATTAAGTATGATAGTGGCTGATGTAGTGTCATTAGCATTAGTGGGGAATTAATTAGTGGCCTTAGTGGGGAACATTAGTGGGGGAGTAATTAGTGAATGATTAGGATTAAATTAATCAAGTGGACCCCACCACTCAAGGCAAATGCATGATAGTGGCTGATGTAGTGTCATTAGCATTAGTGGAGAATTAATTAGTGGCCTTAGTGGGAAACATTAGTGGGGGAGTAATTAGTGGATGATTAGGATTAAATTAATCAAGTGGACCCCACCACTCAAGGCAAATGCACTCTCGGCCAGCCCATGTTTTAAGCAAAAACAAATTTGCAAACACTTGGTAGATGAAATGCTCTAGGAGTCTAGCAATTCCCTTGGGGTATAGATTAATTGTAGAAGACAACGCAGTCTTGAAACGAGACTTGAAGCTCTCGGCCAGCTACAAAAGAATTTGGTTAGTAATCTCTTTGCTTGGAGTGTTAATTTCTTAGAATGCTATTGTTAATTAACCATTAATGTTAAGAAGGGGGCGTGACCAGTAGCTTAGGAAATTTGTTTTAGTTATTAAATGTGCTAAGTATGAACGGAAACCATAATCGGATTATTAGTGGTGTCGTGTTAGGGATTGGGCTGTTTTGATTAAAGCAACATGCGGGAAATTCTGTTTTGGCATTATGCATATGTTAATGTGATTATGGGTATATACTCCAAGGGATGAATACGATAAGGTAGATGTGTTGCGAAATTATAAAACGAGTTATCGCTCGGTGTGTCGTTGTTTCGTTAATACGGTTGCCGAGACGGACTGTTTTGGGGAGGGGGCTGTTTAATATAATTCGTTGGATTATATGTGTTATTGGTATTGCTGTGGATAATTTGAGTTGTTGTCGGATTGGGACGAAGTAAGGAAAATAGGGAAAGTGCTGCCGGATTTTCGTTAGATTATTAGCTAGCTTACAATAAGTAGTAAAGCGCGACGTCTATCTAATTGCGGCACGATTGTTGCTTGTTATAGATTAATAGATTGGGCAGTAAATATTGGACGTGAGGCTCGACTATACGGTATGTAACGCTATCCTTTCTTTCTTTGTTTGGCATGACTCTTAAAAATGAGCGAATGACGGACATGTTTGATACTTACTTCTAGAGCGTCTAGGTGACGTATATTCTTGCTTACACAAACTATTCCTCTATATATCGTCTATGTCTAAGGCTATGGTGATTTCTCATATCTATGGTAGTGCTTCTTAGAGTCATTGAGATTTTACGTTTTCATATCGTATTAAATGTTCATAATCTTGATAAAACGTTAATGTTTGGTAATACTTCTTGCTGGTTCACGTTGATTGTTCTATTGAGTTATAAGAAATGATTTTAATTGCATATGGTTGCTCATAATGTTCTTCTCGTGCATAGAGTCATTTATCATTTCACCGAGTCCCGGGCCGGGTAATGTTCGTGCGGAGTTTCTTGCATATGTCACCGAGTTCCTCACTAGAGGGCCGGGTATGTATATTATATATATGATTGGTGATGAGGATGGTTATAATGATGATGATGATGGAGATGATGTGATGACTATTTCACCGAGTCCCTCACTAGAGGGCCGGGTACGTATGATGTATATATATGATGATTATTTTGCCGAGTCCCTTACTAGGGAAGCTGGGGCACCTTATATGTTAAATATATGTATGATTTTCACTTATAAGGTTCATGTGTAGCGATATCTTGTTTCGACTTATCATGTTGGTATCCTGTCATCTTTACCTTATGCTTTACATACTCAGTACATTGTCCGTACTGACCCCCTTTCCTCGGGGGGGGGGGGGAGGGGAGGGGGGCTGCGTTTCATGCCCGCAGGTGTAGACGCACAGTTCGGTGATCCTCCCGCCTAGGATATCTACTCTGCCGATTGGGGGAGCTCCACTGTTCCGGAGCCCAGTCGTTTTGGTACATAACTTCCTATGTAATCTTTTGCTTATCTATGGGTACGACGGGGCCCTGTCCCGTCGAGTTTCACTACTATACTCTTAGAGGTCTGCAGACATTATGTGGGTTGTATGTATGTTTTGGATAATGGTCTGGACATGCTTTGTTTGTGATGTCCGCGTGTACAGGGGCAGACTTGTCGGCTTGTGTATGCTATTATGCTTTGGATAATGCGGCCTTGTCGGCTCGCGTATGTTGTTACAGTTAAATGGTTATGACTCCTTATGAGACAGATCCACTTTATATATATTGGCGTTGGGGTAGGTTTGATTTGATTAAATTCCATATTGTCTTAGTTTCAGTTGGTTATACTTAGCAGGTTTGTTTATGAGTGTCCAAAACGGGCACTAGTCACGACCTATCGGGTTGGGTCGTGACAACTAAGGCAAGTGAGACTGTCATTATGAGCAGTATTCATATCAACAATATACATATTCTCCATTTCCTTTATCAACAATTTGTGAATCACTTAACAAGATTATACTTTAACTCATTGTCAGAGTATACATCTTCAATGGGATGTACCACAAACTTTCCAATCTTGCCTACGCCAAAGAGACACCTCCACCTTGAAATGTCGTGATAGAGAGAAATTTTTTAGTCTTACCAGGCATGTGCTTTAAGCATCTACTATTCACGAGGATACACTGATCAATGTTACCTCCTCTCACTTACATAGAATATCACTTGTTAGACTTGCGAACCTATTTGAGACGGAGTTCTCAGTAAGAAGATAACAGAGTGAATAAGAAAATCTTTTGTCTAGTGGGGAAGACTGCTTTTCTTCAACCTAGGACCAGAAGCAAGACGAGAGGCCTGCCAATGATTTACATATACAATCGCTGTGCTTTTATACAAATGAGAGGCCTGCCAATGATTTATATAAATCTGATGCTCCAGCAAGTAATTTATATAAATCTGATGCTCCATAGAGCAATTATGCAATCTATAGCTATAACATACAAATATAATTTTTATATATGCTAAACTTAAAATTATCTCTTTAAATTATTACATATAGTTTTTATTATTATTAATGATTTTTTATAACTCTATTTATTTTTTTCGTTATAGGATATTATTGCCTCATATACTTCGTTAACATTTTCACTATTTCTTTTCATGAAAATAATATTTTTCATAGAAACTAGTAAAATCACCCGCGCTTCGCGCAGAAATTTAATATCATCAAAATTGTAAAATAATACTTAAAAGCTATCCGTCATTAAAACTAAAATACTATATTGTCTTACGTACAATATTACAAAGTAACAAACATTAATAATGTAAAAAAAAATGAAAGTTATTACATCTTATCATTTATCCTTCATAACATACACATAAATTAGTGACTGTAAAAAAACATACATGATCTGTAACATAAACAATGTGTCAGTGAGCCACTTCAACATGAGCAAAATACACAAATACTTGATTGTGAATAAGAAGAGGAGGTTCAAAATTTTTGTTGTTTTAAAATGAGAGAAAATCTCTCTATTTATAGACAACAAAGGGTAGTGTGAACAAATGTTTATTGTACCTTATCAGAAAGGTTACAACTATTTTGGAAAGTTGCAACCCTTCAGAAATATCACAACCTTTCATAAAAGTCACAACTTTTCATAAAAGACAACTTTTCATAAAAGACGCACTTCTACATTAAAGTCGCAACTCTTTATAAAAGTCACAACTTTTCATAAATCTTATAACTTTTCATAAAAGGGAAGACTAGTTTTGGAAACAAATAATTAAAAGAGAATTCTTATTTGTGGTGGCGCTACATAAGCGGGCCTAAGTTTCTCTTTTATATATGTATATGTATATATATGATATGATATATGATACATGATTTGTTACATAGATTATAAATTATAAATATAATAATTTTAAAGTAAAATACAAAGGTAGAAATTGCTAATGCAAGAGTTGGATAAATACTTTCGAAAAATCAATTAAAAAAAAAACCCAGAGGGAATATCTTTTATTTAAAAAACTGGGGCATATACAATACTAGTTAAATTAAATAAACAAATCATATCATATTCATATTCATATTCATATTCATTCATTCATATATTCATCTCATATCATATATATTATATTATATTACTATTATTATTATAAGTGAAGCTTCGACCTTCAAAGTTAAATTACCATTTTGCCCCTTCACTACTAATATTTTAATTACATAATGGTAGAATATGAAGTCCAATTACTACACTTTAATTTTGTAGTTATGACATTATAATTATAATTAATTAGGTTAAATTTAATTAGAGTAAAAGACAATAATGTATGAAACTCTTCGAATTTGAGATTCTTTGAATGTTGAAACTAAAATAAATTTATCTACAATGTGCCCCATTAATAAAATTTGATAGGTGAAAAGATAATCCAATGTCACTATACATACTAGTTAATTGCTTCCTATATCATCATATTCTTTTCTTTTCTATCATCTGTTGTTTTCTTTTCTTCTTCCTAGATTATGATATGAATATATGTTGTCAAGAAGTTAACCGAGGAGAAGAAAAAATAGCTTCATTGTGAAATTAAAAAGAGAAGTTTTCTTACAATATAGTGCAAGTGTTAAACTTAACAGTATAAGATATGACCTATATATTCCCTTAGATCTTTTTTATGTTAGATTATGATTTTAAGTTTTTCTTTTCCATTTTGGAGTTAAGGTATGGTTGTCCGAAATGGATTTGATATGCAACCCATATTTGATGTAATTATGTATCATTTTGCATTGTTATGGAATATTTTTCTTTGTTTTTGTGTTATTACATATAAGTGCTATTTAATTGATCCTATTAATACATGATGAGTTTTATAATATTTGAATTGTTTATGCAATATGCTTTTGTTTAAATAGAAGTAATTTAAATAAAGATTGCTAAAAGATTATTACTTTGAAGGAAAGATTTTGATTGTGTTACACTTTTAAGTGTTACTTAATTGACCAAACTTCTATTAATACATGATGAATTTGATAATACTTGAATAATTTATGTGATATGCTTTTGGTTAAATAGAAGTAATTTAAATAAAAAATCCTAAAAGATTATTACTTTGAAGGAAAGATTTTGATTGTGTTACTTTATCGTCTATCTAACATAGCGTTGCGAACACATACATATATTGTTCAATTTCACTCCTTTTGTTTCATTTTTTATTTTTCTACAATTTATACAATATGAGATTTAACAATTTAATTTACTTATTTTTTAAAATGAGAGTTACATTTACATTTATGCGACACTAAGCTTAATAGTTCTGTTAAACACAAGTACTATATATTAACAGTATCTTTCTGTAGTGTTAAAATTCAAAACAATTTTGCTTTTGAACATTTTTGTTGTTTGTTTATGAATTCCTTCGACACTTGTTGTTACGATTAAAAACTATTCCTCAAATTAAAGTCATGTAAAAAAAATTGAGAATGGAGTAATTAAGCTTCATTTTTGTCTAGATTTTAGTAATATAAGTCAACAACATTATTATTATGATTATTATTATAATTAAAATTGAAAAATAAGCTCATAACTTTAAATTTGGATTACTATTTTGCGCTTCATTTAATGTACAAAATATAAAAATATATTCTAATAACTAAATACTAAACGAGATATAAACGGGAACAGTTAAGGTATTCAAATGTGCATTATATTATGTAATAAAGATATAATGGTAGATAGAAAGTAACTCAAATGGATGAAATAGCTTGAGTAAATTGTTAGCGGAAGTCCAAGCATTTCAAAACTGAAACAGTTATCTTAATGACACTTATTTTATATTATTATTGTCAACTTCATTGTAATTGTTAAGAAATATATATGGGGATGTTCATTGATTATTTGCATATCTTGTGAAACAATGAATGCAAGGAGAGAGTCAAACCACTCAATATGTTGCTTCTTTTTTCTTTGATAAACATTTCATATTTATTTTTTAAATTTTTGACAAAAAAACATTTTCACATGTATTCACCATTTTGAAATGTGTATGCATTTTTACGTATGACTCATAATTCGGAATATGAAGGTTAAATTGTCTAATTATTTAATGTCATTTCATGAGTTCAAATAGAATATTTTTAAATTCCTTACAATAAATTTAGGTATTTATAAATTACAATCGAGGGTGAAAGTAAATTCACTTTTAATTTCTTTTGCGTTAGTAGAAAATCCTTTTGTTCATTTTCTTCTTTTATGAATGAAAATGTGGAAAGTATCAAAGAAAACAATAAAAATAAAATGGAGGGAACATAAACTATAGGAAAAGACATGAATTAAGCTAAAGAATACGGAATATCGATGTTAGGGAAAAATAATAATGATTTTAATATAACTCATACTATCTATATCTATATCTATATCTATATTACCTTTTACCTTACTACCTTAAAAATATGAACTCCTAACTTCAATGTTAAATTACTATAATCCCTAACTTAGGTTGTGACTTTTTCGATGAGTTGTGACTTTTCCGATAAGTTGTGACTTTTTCTACGAGTTGTGACTTTTCCAAAGAGTTGTGAATTTTTTAATAAGTTGTGATTTTTCCAAAGAATTGTGCCTTTTTCAATAAGTTGTGAGCCTTCCAAAGAGTTGTGACTTTTCCAAAGTGTTGTGACTTTGAAAGGTCATGATTTTCTGATAAGACACAAAAAATATTTGTTCATAAATACCCTTTCTTCCACCCTTTCTTCCTATAAATATAGGGGCTTCCTCTAATTTTCCAACCATAATTTTTTCTGTTCTTCTACTCTTCTTTTTCTTGCATTAATTTTTTTTGTGTAATTTATTGTCGTTGATTGATTTCGAAGTTTAGTGGAATATGAGGTACTAGTATTCTGATGAGTCGTTCTATCCTAAGAGGTTATATTACATAACCTCAAGTATTTGAGGAAAATAATTTAATTTTAATGATATAGTAATTATTTTTTTGCTTAATAAACACATGAGAATGTAATGTTCCAATTTATGAAGTTAGCATGATGTAGTCTAAATTTATTTGTTCTTGTTAACAATTCTCTTGCAATTTAGATATATGCTTCTGAATAACTTTTCCCATAATTTAGAGAATTGTCTCAAACTTTTTTTGATCTTCAAGACAAAAGAATGACTTTATTTATCAATGTTACTTATGTGATTTAGACTTCCAGAAAGTTTGCTTCAAAATAATTATTACTATATTAACGTTCCCTTTTGTTTTACTTATTAACTATTAATATTTTAGTATTTTAGACGAAGAAAAGTTCATACGACTTGTAATATTGCCCGTTGAAGTTAGTATTAGTTTAATTTTTATTATTTATTTAATAGCGAGAAAAATATTTTCAGTAGTGCAAATGTATATTTATATTTAGGTAGGTATTTGTATTTAAACTAAAGTATTATATATGTCACAAATGTATTATCAAGTTAACAGGATCTTCTAACTTGAAAACATATTATGTTAACATGTTCCAAGGTTTTTTTGTTAATGTAGTTGTTCTCTTTACATGTTCATATGACATCTAAACAATTTAACAATACACATGCAAAACACATCGGGTTAGATGACAAGAAAAATACAAAACAAATTGTGAATAAGAGTTATATATATATGGCGATCCACATTGAACTTTCACAAAAAAGTCTGCAATATTTTTTTTCCCAATCTTATTATTCTAATCTTCGCTTAAATAAGCAATACTATTTACTATATCATATATTTTTAAAATTGGTAATCACGTGCAACTCACGTGTCAAAAATAAAATAAAATATATATATATATATATATGTTCATGGGACTCATGTGCAAAGCACGTGTCGAGAACTAGTAAATAAAACTATAACGAAGTCGTAGAGGTATTCAAAATTTCATCGTTAAAACATCAATAAACCCATCATTTGTCTTCTACCTTAAATCTGATTTCTTTCTTCACAATAAATACAGATTGTGATAATCTCATATTGTCACTTTGTGTATATATACGAAGACATGAATGATGATTCATTTTTTCGGAGAAACCTATTTTCTGCAAACATTTCTCAAAGGTATGCTCAATTTTACATTCTTTTTCATGATTTTTGGTGTTTCTATCTCTGTCTAGTTGTTATGTTTGATAAATTGAATGAATCTGCTTTTGAGAATTTTGATTTATGCAAAAAAAAAGGAAAGGATTTTTATGGGTTTAGGGTTTAAAAAAATCGTTATTCAAGGGTAAATTCTAGTTCGATCAAAATTTTTTTGTTGTTCACTACTTTTGAGGAATTTGATTTATGCAAAAAACAAAAAAAAAAGAGTAAGGATTTCTATGGGTTTAGGGTTTTCTTTTAATTTTTTTTTTTGTTGTTCAAGGGTTAATTCTAGTTTGATCTAAAAGGTTTTGCTGTTAACAGGGTTGATTCTAGACATATACCTAGTTTTAAAGAGATTTTTATGGTTTGGTTTACAGGCATTGATAATTCTGTATATGAGAGATTTTTACTTTTGAATTATTTGTTTTTTGAAGCTCTTTTTTTTTGGTTAAAATTCTTGGGTGAAAGGAATTCATACTTTTCTAATTTTTATTGATTCGTCGATCACATTTTTCATTTCTAGAACAGGAAGCACAAAATGGACTACTTTTAGTTGATATATAGGCTACTTATTTTTTGGTTGTGTGTGTGATCTTGTGCTGGTATTTGAAACTGATGAAACCCTTTTACTTTGTTGAGTTTTTGGAGTTTCCAAATTTCCACAAGAGGTTGGATAGATGTCGCATTCAGGCAAAGACAACAATGTGGTACGCATAAGTTCATGTTATTTGTTATTATTTCTCAAGCCTATTATAAAATTTAAAAAAATGTGATGTTGCATGGACTTACTGTGTTCTTGAGGAACTATTGTATTTTTAATCTACTTGCTCCAAGCGGCAATAACATTACGAGGGAAAGAGAGAGACAAAAGAAGATCTATTCAAGGAGATCTTAGAAGTAGAACGAAAGATGAAGTGGTCGTACTTTCTTTACATCATATGAAGCTTGGAAGCACATGAAATTTAAAACAAGAGGATGTAAACTTAGAAAGAATGAAGAACGACATGTTTTTGTTTCCCGCTTGTGCACCTTAGAAAATGACTAAAGCTACGTTTAACTTTAACTTCTTGAGAGCAACATATATGTTTACCTGTGTCATTCTCGTGGAATGAAAGGTTTTATTTGATTTTTGTATTATTAGATTAACACTTTGAGGAATTAAAACCAAATGTGGTAGCATACTCATATTGCTTCCCACCTCTGCGGAAATAGAGACAATTGTGGAAGAGAATCGTACCTCTAACATGTGTGTAAGGAGATATTATCAAAGGCAATTGTGCAGTAAAGTAATGAGGTTTATTGGAGCTTTAAGCTTAAACATATTACAATTTTAATAAGGAAGCAAACAAAAAAAATTAAAATCGAAGAATAATAACTATGTGTACAAAGGAATTAATTGTTTTTCACATTTAAGTGAAATTTATCATCTAGTGTTGCCTATTAGGTGTTGGATATTTTTGGGTGTGAAGACGGAGGGCACTATCGATTTCTCACAACTTGAATTTTATTATATCAAAATAAGAACCCGCTTCGGTCTTACAATCTTGATCACACTTGTTGCTTGCTTCAACAACACTCTTTACTTAAGCACTCACTCTTGCTTGCTCTCTTACTTTCTTTCTTGGTTTGTTAGTTTGTTTCTTGCTTGGTTGCATACAATTCAAATGGACCACCTATATTTATAGGAGGTGATGGAGCAATTCTACTATATTCTAGAATATTCCTTTAACTACTTAATTCTAGAACTACCCTATCTAGCACATTTCAGGACTATTCACTCTAGAATACTCATTCTAGAGATCTTCCTTCAATTCTCTATAACTCCGGAATATTCTAGATTTTTCTTGACTTGTCTTAAGTACATAATTAAGTTGGTGATGAATTCTTAACACTCCCCCTCAACACCAACTTAATTTTTCCTTTGCATCCGTTGTGAGCGATTCTTGCTTTGCAAGCATCATGGCGTCGATGCCCTGTGAGAATCTCCTCCTTCATCGAATCATTTCGATCCCTACTCTTTAAAGCTTCTTCAAAGGTAGTATCACCTTTATTGTAAACCACCTCTGTTAATGTTGCATTTATATACTTGGCGTTCGAGCATTTCAATCGTGACTTCCTTCTTAGTTGAGGTTGCAGAGCTTCTTGGACTTTTTCTTGCAACAGTTTTGGAGTTTCATGTACTCTTGTTTTCCATGAATTATTATTTTCTCCTTTTGAAAATATCTCCTTTGTATGTGAGTTATATTTTTCACATACCTCGTGTTCTTTTCACTCTCACTTCTTTGTCCTTCTTCTTCAAGTTTATATTGTAGATATTGCTCTAATTTCCTTGAATCTGGCAAGGAGACTTCGTTGTACCACCATGTTGGTACTTCATCAAGTACCACATAAGTTGTCTCGGTTGGCATGCCGTATATTGATTCAAACCTTCTCCCTTTCATTATTGGTGTGCTTGTAAGTTTTAAGTTTCGATATACTTTTATGGAATTTGGCCCAAACAAGACATAGTTACCAGAATCTGTTAGTTGTGATACAGATGATAAATTTTTCTTCTTACCTGGAACATAGTAGAAATTTTGAAGTTCCACTTGTCTCGAGCTGTAATGAGGCATGACCACCATTTTTCCAATATGATTTATTGGCATTTTTGAATTATTTGCAGTCACCACTACTTGACCGCCTTTATATTCACTCATATTGATAAGCTTTTTCTCATCACCAGTCATCACTATAAGAAAACTGTGAATTACATGGAGATTTTCCTGGATATTAGTATGAAAATTCGCAGGAAACTTATTTTCCTGCAAATTTTCATACTATTTCCCAAGAAAATCCCCATGTAAATCACAGTTTCCTTGTAGTGCATGTGATTGGAACATCATGAATCAACAATCCAATCATGTACATAATCGACCGATTTCTCACTCATAGTTGCAAGTGCAATCTCCTCTTCTTTGCTAGAGTGACAAGTGACAAGCTAGCTACTCTTGTTGAATAGTTTCTTCAACTGCATAAGAGGTATCAAAATTCCAAACTTCTTCTTCATCTTTCTTATTTTGACAAGAAGTTGCTACATTACCTTCAACTTTCTTGTACCAGCAGTTTCTCGCATAATGTCCTTTCTTTCCACAATTATAGCACTTCTGCATTTGCCGGTTGTTGAAGCCTTTCGCCTTCTTGTTTTGTCGTTGAGTTCTTTGATATTGGATCTCTTGGTCTCCCCCCGGATGTGAGCTTCTCTCCGCTTTTCTATTTTGATAAGCTTGCATTTTGCTGAAGAGTGCCTTATATATCTTCGTCTTTTATTGTAAGACTTGATAATGGCTTCGCCAAATCTTCTTTATTTGCCAACAGATTTTCCAATGCAGATAAAGTTGGTTCTGTGGCCCACCCTCGTATGGCTGTAATTATGCCTTTGTACTCCGATCTTAGACCATGAACAATAATTCTCCTCATTCTTGTCTGTGTGATAACATTCTCTAGATCTAATTTTGATATTTCATCTGATAAAGATTTCACCTTTTAAAAGTATTGTTTGATTGTCATATTCTGATGAGAGATTGACAAAAGCTCATTTTCAAGCCTTTGTAATCTCGCATCATTCTTCTTTGTAAAAATCATCGCCAAGATTTCCCAATCTTCTTTGGGTGTCTTGACATTCTTAATTCTTTGTAGGAACTCATCCTCGATGGTTACAATGAGAGCAAACATCGCCTTTCCAGCTTTGACCTTCCACCTTTTTGCTGCTTCAGTATCTCTAGGTGGTGTGGTGTCTGATCCAGTAATGATATCCCATAAATCCTGACCGAGAAAGTAACATTGCATTCTCGTGCTACATGATCAGTAGTTGCTTGCGTTGAGTTTCTCAACACTATTGAGAGTGCTTGCGAAGTCTGCCATTGATAATTGCCTCGCAAATTGTAGCCTCTGACAATAGCTTGTAGGTTTTTCTTTAAGTACATGCCTCGCTCTTATCCACCAGGCTCTGATACCACTTGTTGGATATTTTTGGGTGTGGAGACGGCGGGCACTATCGATTTCTCACAACTTAAATTTTATTATATCAAAGTAGGAACTGCTTCGGTCTTATAATCTTTATCAGACTTGTTGCTTGCTTCAGAAACACTCTTTACTTGAATACTCACTCTTGCTTGCTCTCTTACTTTCTTTCTTGGTTTGTTAGTCTGTTTCTTCATTGGTTGCATACAACTCAAATGGACCACCTCTACTTATCGGAGGTGATGGAACAATCTACCTAAACATATTTTTCTACTATATTCTAGAATATTCCTTTAACTACTTAATTCTAGTACTACCCTTCTTAAACATTTCTAGACTATTCTCTCTAGAATACTCATTCTAGAGATCTTCCTTCAATTCTCCATAACACCGGAATATTCTAGATTTTTCTTGACTCGTCTTAAGTACGTAATTAAGTTGGTGATGAATTCTTAACATTAGGGACCACACCCTTTTGTAGTAAGGTATACACCTTAGTGTCTTGATGACTATATTGACGCACAACTAAGAAAAATGCGGCGCTCAACCTATTTTTCGCTCAACTTTAGAGCTTAACCGCACCTTAAATAGGTCTTTGACAACACATGTATGTGCATACAATTTGATTTTGCTAATGCTTAAAGTAATTTTAGTCATTCGCTCTTTAGGGTAAACTTGATGTTTCCAATTCGAGAATTCAAGTGTATATTTTCATTAACAAAGAACCAAATTGAATTGGAAGTCATAAGTTTTGTTAAGGATCTAAGTAACACGTTTAGTGTGGTGGCTCTCAAATGTTTAGTAATCTTCTAGATTATGGAATTCCTTTTTTACAAATTGTCCATACATACCAAACCATCCACTTTTATATAGAATTCCACTTTAAATATAATATGTTTGATATTTCTTTTATATCATAATATGAATTTTAGTAGTCAAGATATGCTTAAGCTAATTGGGTACCAGTATATTAATCTATCAAAAGGAAAAGAAAACATAATATTAAACTTTTGGCGTTTGTAAAATGTCCTATTGGTAAAAGAGATGGACTAGTTTTGGACAATCCTCACCTCATGACGTAGATATTGGGTTTGAGTTATGTTTAGATTCATTTTGTTACTATGATAGTAGAGTCAGATCCATACCTATTTTTGGTTTATCTACTAGCTCTCAAGTTGTATTGTGTATATTCAATAATGAGGTATAATGTTCTAGTTTTGGACACCATAAGTGAATAAGTTTCAGGATCCAACAACAAAGTAGAAGGTATGACAAGCGAAGAGGAGAGGAGAAAAAAGGAAAAAGGAAAGTAAAGAAGGAAAAATGTGGTGAATTTTTCTTTATTTTCTCTCTCATGCTTTATTAAAAGAGTGCATCTCGTTCTCTATGTCCGGTTGCAATAATACCGCTTCAAAACAGTACATGGGGTTAATGAGACCCCAATATAGTTAACTACTTTTAGGGGAATCTTATGTATATATTGTTAACGTGTCTAACTATCTTATGAAAAAAATTAAGCTATTAAAGGGAACATATTTTATTTACTTTAAATTATGTTTTCAACACCCCTCGTCACGTGGAAGCATGAACCATGCACATGCTTTTTGATAATGGGTTGTTGTGAGGCTCGAGTTCATCGGTTTTATATGCGCTAATATCATGTTAAATTGTGTAACCATATCATCTAAATGTTTAAGATGTTAGATAACGCTTCATTTACTTATTTACGTATATATAACATATGATGCCAGAGAAAATAATGATAGGGACAAACACTTTGCTATCTACTTCAGATTAGCAAAGTGATCATTGAATAACTTGGATGTAATTATGTGGTTGTGTTGTTTAAAGAGTAAGCAAATTTGTAGCTTTTTCATATGGGATTCAAAGTATAGAACCTAATTCTAGTAATCTCAAATTATCTTCTCAAGTATGGAGAACTTATCTTGGTAGACCTAGTTATTAGTGGATTTGACTAAATTTGGACTTGCGAATTTTCTACACAGAAAAAAAGTGTAGTATCATATTTGGTGATAACTAAATAAAAAAAGACTAATTGACTTTCCTACGAAAAAATGGCATACTATGACCAACACAGTCAAAATAAAGCATTTGAATAGTTCCTTATATTAAGTTAATAAAAAGCTTCTTAATTATAAAATAGTATTTTAATAGTTTTTAGATTAATAGTTTTAAGTACGGAAAGGTGGAGAGAACTTTTGAAGGCATAGAGATGATGAAATTTATTAAGTTGAGGAGAAGCCCCCTATCCACTATTTTCTTTTGGTGCAACCATGAAGTCTCATGTTGTGTAGAAGATTAGGTGATTTTCGTAGAAAACCATATATTTTATAGGGTTTTCCTTTTGGTATACTTCTTGCATTTAAATGCCTATTGACTCAAACATTAATGAAATTATTTACCTTATGAAAAGAAAGTATAAAAATAGAAAATTTAGTAAGGCATTACATCACATATGACATATGAACGTAAGTTAACTTATTAACCTGAATGCTTGTATAGAGAATTTTCCATTCTAGTAAAGCCTTTTTAGATCTAAAGCTTATCATTCCAAATGTGTTAGATCATTTATGTGTCGCTTGGAGTGATGATAACATGTAACAATGTGGATATGATTTTGCGTGACTCTGTAGACTTCTGAAATCATGATAAGATTAGTACAATAATTGGATCCTGAGAGTGTTTGACTGGGTAATGTTGTTTTTGGATCCTGAGAGTATCGGTTGATAGTTGTACTAGTATACAAAGACTAGTAAGTGAAGATATTAGTGTCTTATGTTGAGTACATAGATGAGTTTCATCATTTTTAGTATACTCTGGTTCTATAAATGGTATAGAATTATTTAAACAAGTGATATTGAGTCAACACATGTCTAGACTAGACTACTTTTATTATTGCGCTTCATAACTAACTAGTTTGAAGTTGTTGCTCTTCAATAACTGATCTTTCTCAACAAAATCTGGTTTGTCCTCTCAACAAACGTGGGCTGAAAAGAGCTATAGACATAGTCATACACGTTCTACTGCTGTAGCACCATCTTAGTGCTGCTGTTTTTATTAATAAAATTTACGTATCGAAAAAGTGGGCTTATTTACTATCCTTCTGATTTGGAATGACAATGTTATGGTTTCTGCATTCAGTTGTTACCTTTTCTTATCGGGTTACTTCACCTGCCCTTCCATCAAAACATGGATGCACACATCGATGACACGGAGTATGTAATCTTTTAATGATATTTGATTGTATATTTGCTAAAATAATATTGTATAATAATGTTTATGACTGTATAATAAATGCAGACCCTTTGTTTATATACGTGATTTTGCATTACAATAGGCCATTCTATTAACATTAAGTAATGATGAATGTATAATAATGTTTATGCATGTATAATAAATGCTTATATATGTGATTTTGCATTACAATAGTAATTCTATTTATATCAAGTAATGATGAATTCTTAACTTTTTTTTAAGGTCCAACTGCCCGAAGGAGTCACGCCATTTATGCATATTACTCAGAATGAACTTTTATGGAGAAAGTGAGTTCAAAGCTTTTCTTTGTTTCTTTTAATGATGATTTTCCTGCCAATTAATTGCATTCTTTCTTTTGATAATCCTTAAACTTTGAAGTTCATTTTCATACACTTGTTGATTGTGCTTCTGAATTGTTGTTACATTGTCTGCAATTGTGAGTACCACTTGGATGACATATTGATCATGGTCCGAACAATTAGTTTACGTATCTAAGATCTGGATACTATAACTATGAAAAAGAGATTGGTTATTGCATTATATTAACATGACAATTTTTTTTTTTTTTAAAAAGGATTAGTTATTGCCATTGTTTTCACTTCTAAGATAAAGCTTTCAAAAACCACTAACAAAAAAAGAGATTAAACTTCGATAAATATTGTATCTTTTTCCATGTTGTGCCAAGGATGTCGTGGGATTATGAATTCAATGAGAAGAAAATGAGTAAAGAAGAAATTTGAACTGCGGATTGTGATTATCTGGTCAAGCTTAAAAGGAAGAACTTTCTGTGAGTTGAAACAAATGTTGAATAATGCTTATGTTTCATTTTTTTTCTTTGTTCTATACGATGAGACACAAAAGGTTAGTTTCTTTTTGTGCAAGAGAAATAAGTTCTTGTTTCATTCCCTAGAAAGTTTTTGTGTCCTACTTCTTATTATGTAGTTTATAGCTTTTTGACTTCAAAAATTGAAGCTTCTAATGTTTTAACTTGAATTTTAAAAAATCACCAAAAGTAAGACAGAGAAAAGTTGTGTCCTAAATGATGCATACCTTGATTAGTTGACTTTGAGTTAGAGTTGAATGGTTTTCAATTATCATTGATCTTGGCTTTATGTAGTCGTTTTTAATTGCAATTTTCTAATGTCTTACAGGCATAAGAAACTGAGAGAAGAGGATATTGCTATATGTGAATGCAAGTATGATGCAAATGATCCTAATAGTGCATGTGTAGGAAGATGTTTGAATTTATTAACAAACATTGAATGTACATGGGGATACTGTCCGTGTGGTGAGACTTGCAAAAACCAGGTAAATTAGATAGTTCTCTTAATTAGTTGAATGTTACTCTGTTGTTTCTCTTTATTAGTATACTTTTACAGTGGTCTTATCGATTTCTAAATTTACAACAGATTTTATGGATAGTACACCAAATTTGTAAAAAAAATTCCAACTTTGATCATTGATATGGGCAAAAGTACAAGTTTGAGTTTGGCATCCCAAACTTTGACATGATTATGGGGCAATAACAGTGTAGGACTGTTCAACTAAGTACCCCCGGAAAAGGGGTGGGGGTCCAAATTAGCTCAAAAGCTAACTGAACACGGTGTACACTTTAGGAGGGATCGTAAATAATATTCGCAGGTTACATTGATTTAGTGCTAAAGTTTGGGAAATCCCATCTATCCATATTGGAGACACGTCTAACTTACTTAGGAAGGGCCAAAAAAGAGTTGAAAAGAAGTCCTAAGATAGTAATTTGGTGTGCCAACCTCTAATTTTATTAGTAAGTTTATTGACAATGTGTGAGTAAGCCAATATCACTAAACATACTGGGCAAGAAGAAAGTTTCCAGTAATGGCTCTGCCTTTGAGAAAGCTACTTGGATTCCTGCTCCCAAGGCCTAGCTCGAGTGGCAAAAGGTGGAGGATTTGCGACTTAGGTCGCAGTTTCAAGCCCCCACACCATGCAAAGAGAAGCCCGGTATTTAAGTTGAGAAGGGTAGAGGGGCGGGCCCACAGTCAATCGATTGCACCAATATAAAATATATTGGGTTCAACTTGCATGAATCCTTAATAGTCATTCCGCAATACTCGAGTCCGGGCATGAAAGTTTTAAAAAATAGTTTAGGTTTCAAAATGTTAAATTGCAGTTTTTCGCCTCTGATGTAGTTATTTTTATAACTTTGACAAATAAGTAAGTTAACCTCATCATGAGCTACCATGTAAACCATCTTTGACATTAGAACTAATGAAACGGTATTTAGGGGATATATCATCTCAAACGAGAATAAAAGAGCCAGCTCTGCATCCATTGACTCCATTAAGATGAAAAATTCCCAGAAACTACTTAAGTGCCTCAAGAAATAGTTGGCCCATAACAAACAGATGTAGTGTAAAGGTCGTTGGCCCACATCTCCTGCAAACAGTAGCATATATAGTTAGGTAGGGAAAGTAGAAATGGTGTCCGTAAATAGAAAGATGAGAGACGACCTTGAGATGAGTGGTAGGAAAAGCACAAGTACGAAGTGTCTCTTGTGTCATCCGCGGGTTTCCTTGTCGGGCCAAGGAAAAGCACAAGTACGAAGTGTCTCTTGCTGGGCCAAGGAAAAGCACAAGTACAAAGTCTCTTTTGTGTTTCATCCGCAGGTTTCCTTGTTGGGCCAAGGAAAAGAACAATGAGTATTTAGCCTTGCAAGGTGGTCCTTGCTGATACACACAGGATTCCTCCTTTTTCTCCTCATCATACGGGGTATTAGCAGTTGTTTCCAGCTGTTGGGCCAAGGAAAAGAACAAGTACGAAGAGACACTTCGTACTTGTGCTTTTCCGTTGCCCAACGAGGGAACTTGCAGATGAAACACAAGAGACACTTAGCCGGTACAAAGCTTTATGATAGCACCCAATTTTTTCGATTTGGCGGTTCGATCTATGATTTATCATTCATGGATGTTGATAATATCCATCCATTTAGAAACACCTTAGGATGGAATAGCCTTACAAGTGAAGGGAGAAGTTCAAACGAGAAATGTCTTACAGTGGATACCTAGGCACCCAGAGACGAGGAAGGGTGTAGTAATCGACGAAATGCTTCGGGGAATTGAACATAAGCATAGATCCGGAGATTCCCGAATATGGCAACCTTTTGAATTGCTGTTGAATCCATGGGAAGGCAAGAGATAACCTGGAGAACTGAAACATCTTAGTAGCCAGAGGAAAAGAAAGCGAAAGCAATTCCCTAGGAGTGGCGAGCGAAATGGGAGCAGCCAAAACCGTGAAAATAGGGTCGTGGGAGAGCAATACAAGCGTCGTGCTGCTAGGTGAAGCAGCCTAAATGCTGCACTCTAGATGGCGAAAGTCCAGTAGCTGAAAGCATCACTAGTTTACGCTCTGACCCGAGTAGCATGGGGCACGTGGAATCCCGTGTGAATCAGCAAGGACCACCTTGCAAGGATAAATACTCCTTGTGCTTTTCCTTGGACCAACAAGGAAACCTGTGGATGAAACACAAGAGACACTTTGTACTTGTTCTTTTCCTTGGCCCAACAAGAGACACTTCGTACTTGTGCTTTTCCTTGGCCCGACAAGGAAACCTGCGGATGAAACACAAGAGACACTTTGTACTTGTGCTTTTTGTACCACTCATCTCAAGGTCGTCTCTCATCTTTCTATTTACGGACACCATTTCTACTTTCCTTACCTAACTATATATGTTACTGTTTGCAGGAGATGTGGGCCAACAACCTTTACACTACATCTGTTTGTTATGGGCCAACTATTTCTTGAGGCACTTAAGTAGTTTCTGAGAAATTTTTCATCTTAATGGAGTGAATGGATGTAGAGCTGGCTCTTTTATTCTCGTTTTGAGATGATATATCCCCTAAATCCCGTTTCATTAGTTCTAATGTCAAAGATGGTTTACATGGCAGCTCGTGATGAGGTTAATTCACTTGTTTGTCGACGTTTGAAAAATAACTACATTGGAGGCGAAAAACTGCAATTTAACATTTTGAAACCTAAACTATTTTTTAAAACTTTCATGCTCGGACTCGAGTATCGCGGAATGACTATTAAGGATTCATGCAGGTTGAACCCATTGTATTTGATGTTGGTGCAATTGATTGATTGACTGTTTCCCTGTACGATATATAGTTCAAAGTATGATCTATTATGTTACACTGTTTCCTGTTTGATTGAACTCGCTTTGTTCCAAGCAGTTGTTGTATGACATAATTGCTCTTAGTTATTCCTTTACAAACAAAAAAAAATGAAATTAAAAATAATTGCTTCTTGTTATTTAGTTCTTTATGTGTGGTTGAGTGCTTCAATAACTAATAGGAGATTCTACTCAGTGCCGTATTTGAAAAAAGACAGTGAGTGTCATTTGGATTGTTTTGAAGTATTTTTCTTGCTGCCGACAGAGATTCCAGAAATGTGAATATGCAAAAACTAAGTTGTTCAGGACTGAAGGGCGTGGTTGGAGTCTTTTAGCTGATGAGAATATAAAGGTAATTCCGCTGAAGCAACCCCCTACGTAAATTCTTTTTGTCCATTAATTTGTATAGCACAGTTTCGGCATATATAAAAAGAGTTCTCTAAATTGTTCGTCGCTCTTCACATTATAGGCTGGACGGTTCATCATTGAATGCTGTGGAGAAGTGATATCATTTGAAGAAGCAAAGAAAAGATCTCAGGCTTATGGTAAGTTATCAACATTAGAGATGGTTGGTAATACATAAACAAATCACTACTATAATTTCATATGATTTGTGCAGACCTCAAGGACGTGTACATAACTTCCGTGGATGGTAATGATTTCATTGACTCCACCCGGAAGGGAAGTTTTGCAAGATTCATAAATCATTCATGGTAAGTGCTGGAACTCCGGTTGTCAGGTAGTGACATATATTGTTATGGTTAAGTGGTGTTTATTGATAACACTGAAACTGTGTCTTCCTGAATTTCACAGCAGTCCAAATTGTGAAACAAGTAAATGGATAGTGTCGGGGGAAACAAGGGTAGGTATATTTGCGAAGCAAGATATATCTGTTGGAATGGAGCTGACATACGAATATAATTTTGAGTGGTACGGGGTGCAAATGTTCGTTGTCTGTGTGGAGCTGCAAACTGTTCCTTATTTTTGGGTGCCAAGTCTCGACAATTCCGGGTAACGATAATATATGCTTTTAAATTCGATATGAATCTGTCAGTCTCATATCTTATTTTTTGTTTCCTTTTTTTTTTATCTTTGCTCAGGAGTACAACCATGTCTGGGAAGATGGGGATGACAGGTAATGCTCAACTTTTTTTTTTTTTTGTAGTTTGTACAAATCTTAAGACTCATATCCTTGTAATTCTTGGATATTTATTTCAATCGGGCTTTCTTACTGCAGATATATCGTGGATGATATTGTTGGGTGGTCTTGGGCCTTCTCAACCCAAAAGCTAGCTCAAAGGTTGAGGCTTTCCCTCACACTTATAAATTGACCACCAGCCCCTTCCACTTCCGATGTGGGATAACCCAACAATCTCCCCCTTCACACATCGGGCCTTGGGCTGGAGAGAGCGACAACCCAGTTTCTCCCGGTGGGCTGAGACTTGTTGACAACCTGGGCTCTGATACCAATGTTGGGTGGTCTTGGGCCTTCTCAACCCAAAAGCTAGCTCAAAGGTTGAGGCTTTCCCTCACACTTATAAATTGACCACCAGCCCCTTCCACTTCCGATGTGGGATAACCCAACAGATATTCCAGTTTATGACACAACAGATGATGAATCTTCTCCAGTGATTTCTGGAACTAGTGTAGGAAGTGAACACCCTAAGGTATCGAATGACATTGAGGGGTCTACATTCAAGTTGGAACCATGTAATAATTATATTGGATCTATGTCAACAACCAAGAAGAAGTCTCAGCGCATTCCAAAGCTGAAGGTCAAATCTCTCGTAATCTTCTCTCTTGTTTGCTTCATATTGAGCCATCTGAATGCTTGACTGAAAGTCATAGTCGTAGGAAAAATGTTGCTAATGGTACATAAACATCCGAAATCAAGAATGCAAACTCTTAACATGTATGCTCAGATTGCCCGTCTGTCTCCGGATGAAATATGGAACTAAGATCTACTCATGTATAGAAAAGATTTCCAAAAGCGTGAAGTAAACAGTCATCCTCTGACAGATATGATGGACACTGGAACCTCATGGATTTCCTTCTTAATGCCTCTGCCACATCATTTTATTTCCTAAATGACACCGAATAGTAAAATTCGACGTAGTCATTGAGTAATTTTATTCATCATTGCAAATTGAAGAATAAATCTTTCTGCTGGATAACAAATTCAGCTTCTTGTGGTCTGCATAAATCTCGTTGGTTTGATTGTATTAATCTCGTGGGTCTTGACCATTTTTGAACTGCTACAGTCTTTTTATTATCCACCATAATCCCATCCTTAGATACAACATGCCCGAAAAGTGTCATCAAATCTAGTAAAAAATTTGCACCTGACGAACTTGGCCTAAGGCTACTGTTCGTGCAGTGTTTGAAACACAATTTTGAGGTGATCCTTGTGTTCTTACTGCGTTCACAATTCTGTTTTGTTTTACTGTACCAACATTGCTGTTTCTCTGCTTTGTTTTGCTGATTAGTTTTCTTAACAGTGATTATATATTATTACGGTGATTAAAATATAGTTCTGATTATGTTTCTTTGATCTTAACAGCAATTAAAAGTGGCTGACCCCGGTTGGAACTATGGAAAAAGAGCAAGTGAGAGCAATAGGAACGCAGTTGAATGTAACTTTTGTAAAAAAGTTACTAATGGCGGAATCTTTCATCACAAACAACATCTAGTTGGTACTTACAAGGACGTCTCACGGTGTGAAAAATGCCCAGATGGTGTAAGGGAAGAAATGGAAAAAAAAATTGATGAAAAAAGGGAGCGAAAACAACAGGCTTTATTTCAAAGGAATGTGACTAATATTGATGATTAGTACTATCTCTGATCAGCTAGCAACAATGTTTGGTGAGTCCTCGTCTTTTCGAGGAAACCCCCGGTGTTTCTTTCTGTCATTTGCTTTCCATTTTCAGACATTAGAGTTAGCTAGGGATTTGTCTTAGCAGCTCATATTAGTAGAGACTTTTCACACAGTCAGTTTAGATTCAGATATTCATCTATTGATATTTTTAGACTACTTCAATTCTATTCCGCATCCAGATTACATGTTGATTTTAGTGTCATGCCTGATCATGAGGTTAGCTTGGTGTCACTTGTGGCTCTAAGCACCGTGACAGTTTGATTCTTGTGTGAAGCACCTTAGGTACTCCATGAAAGGTAGTGGAAGGGCCCCAACCCTACAATTCAAAATTTTTGAGTGAGTGATCCAATGTTGTTCACCTTCGCGAAAAGGATAATCTCAAACTTCCTCAAATTGATTTTGGGGTCTGACACTGGCTGAAACCAAGTAAAGCCTTGGCTTAATAATCCAACTAGGCCTCAGTTGCATCATAAACAATCAAGGTATCATCCGTAAATAGAGTTGTCAAAATGGGTTTGACCCGCGAGGCCGCCCCAACCCAACCCTTGAATTAAGTGAGGTTGGATCTAATTTTTTGGCCCATTTAGGAACGAGGCTTTTTAGCCCAGCCTCACTTGGTCCGCTAGCCTCGTAGGCCCAATCCGCTAACCTCAGAGGCCAGCCCATGAGTTATGAATATTTTAAAATATGATATCATCATATCATATTATAAGAGGGACCAAAAAGGTTAAAAGTTGAATTACGATTTTATCCTTATTATAAATTAATATGTTATAAAATATTTAACTATTTGATGTAAATATTAAATTATATTATTTTAGTAAAAATGTTAATGACTTTTGCACTTCTTTAGGATAATTTTTAATTAAAATATCTAATTTAATTTATTTTTTTGAAATTATTTAAAATATTATTTTTTCATTTAATATTTATTTCGGGATTCAATGAATTTAAATTGTTCGTATTATGCATTATTAAAGTTGAATTACAATTTTATCCCTATGTTAATTAAATTTTTTTTACCATATATATATATATATATATATATATATATATATATATATATATTAAAAAATCATAAAACAAATAACAAAGAATTAGAAAAACGTAGTAAATGAGAAGAGGAAAAAAAGTGATAGTCATTTAAATGGCAATAAATATGAAACTTATTCATATGGACTCTTAATAATGCATCTTCAAACAAGACCTTTGGCTTTCTTAATTTTTTTTTAAAAATTAAATTTGTTATTCATAAACTACTACATTAACTAAATTTAAGTCACCTAACCTCTTTGTCTATAATATGGAGAATTCAAAAGGTCAATAAGTAATTAAAATTGAAAAAGAAATATCAGCCAAAAAAAAGTATAAAAGGGGAGAAAGGATTTACATCTGAATATTTTTTAGCAATTTTCATGTAATCTACTCATTTTTGTTTTCTTCTTTGTTACGCAGGAAAAAGAAACAGTAAAGGAAGCATACACAACAGTCAGAAGTTGGAATAAGAATTGCGCGCGATAAGTTTCATTGTTAGAGCGATATACATTTAACAATATTGATTGATTTGAAGGTATACAATGTTTATGTGGAACTATCGATGAAATTATAAGTCTTTTACTATATTAGCAAATAGTATCTTTATTTTTACAAATTCAGATGTTCTCCTTGTACTTTTAGTTTCTTATTTTTTGTAAGTCAATCAAAATTACTTGTCATTACCAAATCAATAAACAGTATAAATAGAGTGTTTCTACTTTAGTTATGCAAAGAGAATATTGATGTCTCTTTCATTCTCTTCTTAATTAGAAGGTATATATTATTTTTCGGAGAAGTGTCTAAAGCTTCAATAAAATGATTTGCAAAGTATGTTTGAACTTTAAGATCATGGACATATATATATATATATATATATATATATATATATATATATATATATATATATGATCTATTTGAGATAGCACAATTGTGTCTATTATTTTATTTTTATTTTTTTAAAAAAAAAAACTTGTCTTTATGCAAATGGATAAGAAAATGTAATAGAGAACAATGATCTATTCGGAAGAGTTAAGAAATAAAATTATGGTAATTTTAAAAAATTGTAATCATTAACATGGAATATACATGTAACGCATGTGTTTAGAAACTAGTATATTACTAAAAGCATGAACAAAAAAAGTTGAAAGTTGAATTACGATTTTACCCCTTCTATAAATTAAATTATTATAAAATATTTAAATATTTGATTGTATAAGTTTAATTAAAATGTTAATGACTTTTAGACTTCCTAAGCTAATTAAACTTCTAATTTATTAATATTTATCATCTATAATCTATATGTATATAATATTTTTAATTTTTTTTTAAAAAAAGTCTCTAGTTGCAATACTTTTCCACTTCTGATAACTTTTTCCTTAAGCCCTCTCATAAATAATATAATTATGTGGATAAAGTATTATTCTTTATGATAAATAACGAAATTTAATAATTTAAAGGGTGCAAATCTGCAAAATGGAGACACACACATTGATAATGTCCTCTTGATTATTATTAAAAAATGACTCTAGATTCATAATTTAAATTCATTGATGCTTAATTACGTGATAAGAAGTTTAGTTGTTCTTTCTACATGGTTTGCAAACTTTAATTTTCTTTTTCATATTCTTCATTTATTTATTATTATTTTCTAATTACTTATTCAACTTTTTTACTCTTAACATTCATAACTCTCATCTTTTCATATTCATAACCTCCAAATATTTAAATTAAAACTTTAAGATATCTTTGATATTCCTTCTATCCTCCACTTCTTTATCTCATGAAGCCCATACCAAAATTATTAGGCTATTATTTTTATTCTATAGTTAATGTAAATGAAAAAGACTCTTAAATTTTGATAGACTATAAAAGAAGTCGATAAGAATTCAGAGAGTTATGTACTAATTTTGTACTTATTTTTTCATCTATATATACATCAGTCTTATATTAATAATGTCTACATTGTATTTTTTCTTAAATTTGTTCCTTTTTGTCTCTTTTTTTTCTATATTAGACTTCTAATTTAGTTTTCTATGAATGTTTTATTGCCGTAAGTCTTTATTCTTATTTTGTAATTGTTACATTTTATTATTCAATACAATATACACATACATACACACACACACACACACATATATTATGAAATTTTAGTCATTCTAACATATCTATAAAAATTCACATGAAACACTATTATAAGTGGGAAGCTCCAACCTTCAAAGTTGGATTACCATTTTGCCCCTCAACTAAATCAAAATTAATTAATTAATTTTTTAAATACTAATATTTAATTACATAATGGTAGAATATGAAGTTCAACAACTACACTTTGACATTATAATTATAATTAAGTAGGTTAATTTAAATTAGAGTGAAAAACAATAATGTATTTAACTCTTCGAATTTTGTGATTCTCTGAATTTCGAAATTAACATAAATTTATCTATCATGAAACAATAATTTATGAAACTCTTCAAAGTTTGTGATTCTTTGAAATTAGAAACTAAAATAAATGTAACTATCATGATTGAATGTGTCCCATTAAAAATTTCTGATAGGTGAAAATACAATCAAATATCACTATAAATATCAGTTAATTGCTTCCTAGGTCATCACATTCTTTTCTTTTCTATCATCTACTATTCTCTTTTCTTCTTCCTAGATTATGATATGAATTAGGGGTGTCAAAAGTGAACCCAAACATAGGTAACTCGCCCAACTCGACCAGAATTTTAAGGGTTGGGCTCAAGATAATTTGAATTGGGTTCATTCTCAATACATTCAAGCTTAACCCATCTGAAGATAATTCCTAATTGAGCCCAATTCAATCTTCAATTTCAACTCGTTTTAAAACTTTTTATTAAGATATGTTCCTATATCGAAGGTATGAACTATTAGCTATTTAACATCTTTTAGGATTTATCTATCCATTTGTTACTTTTTTAATAAAAAATTCTTGAGCGGGAATTTAAATTATGATTATAAAAGTTAAATATCAATATGTTAAATTATTTAGATTAATCGGGTCAAATTAGCCAGGTCAAGACCCAACCCGTTTTTAGCCCATTTGAGCCTAACCCATTTGAGCCCAAAATAAACTTGACGGGTCAAGACCCAACCCGAATTCTATTGAACCCATTTTAATATTTTCAATTTCAACCCACCAGCCCATTTGACACCCCTAATATGAATACATGTCGTGAAGAAGCTAATTAGGGAGAAGAACAAATAGCTTCATTCTGAAATTAAAAGAGAGCAAGCTAAGAGAAACTTTTTACAATATAGTTCAACGGTTAACTTAACAGTATAAGATATGACTTATATATTTCTTTAGATCTTTTTTATGTTAGATCACGATTTTAAGTTTTTTTATTTTTTATTTTGGAGTTAAGGTATGGTTGTCCTAAATGAATTTGGTATGCAACCTATATTTTTATGTAATTATGTACTTGCATTGTTATGGAAAAAAGATTCTTTGTTTTTGTGTTATTATGCTTTTAAGTGTTATTTAATTGACAAAACTTCTACTAATACATGATGAATTTGATAATATTTGAATAGTTTATGCAAAATATGATTTTGTTTAAGTAAAAGTCATTTAAATAAATACATAATAGTGATGCTAGGAGAAATAATAGTGATTATATATATATATATATATAAATTTTGTGGGACTAACGTGCAAAGAACGTGTCGAGAACTAGCTATATATATATTTAGTAGTGTTTTATTTGGAAATATTTTATCAATAAATATATTTAAAACATAAAAAAATCACTTCTAAACTAGCTTGTTTTTTGTGGGAGGAATGGTTGAATGATCAACACTTTTCCGCTAAATCTTGTGTTGACTATTATGTATTTTGGTAAGCATTCACCGAAGTGTGAGATTCATAAATATATTTCTGTAAGTATTCACTGAAGTGTGTGATTCATAAATGAAAAGTTGTATGTATTGATGTCTTGTTCATAGACGTCAACATTCGATTCTCTTAGATACTCATTCTAAGATAGTAATATTGTACATTTTTTGGTTGAAGGCCCAACCATTCCCAACCCGTGACCCGTTTAGGGCAAGGTTGGACGCTATTTTACTGTCCCTTTAACTAAAAGGGTCAGCCGCCCTAACCCATTTAACTCTCTAGCCCGTTATGGTTGGGTTGGGTTGGGTCAACCCATTTTGACAGCTCTATCCATAAATGACGAATGAGATACAAAGAACCACAACACTAAAACCTTTTAAGTAACCTCATAAAATAGATCTATCATCATCCTACTTAATGCTAACATAAAAAGATAAACAATGTTGATGATAAGTGATCCCCTTTGTCTTAAACCCCTTGGACTCCCAAAAATCCGCATGGGTCACTATTCACTAACATAGAAAATCTCACCGAAGAAATGCAAATACAAATTCATTTCCTCCTCTTCTCCCTAAATCCCATTTGAAACATAATAGAATCTATTCTAGTTCACATGATCATGCACCCTTTCCAAATTTGAATTTCGGATTTTCCAAATTTAAATTCTATATCCAAGCTGACGCAACTCCATACCAATGCCTCTTTTCAATTAATTAACAGCTAACAGATTTCATAACCTGAGCTTTCCTTAAGAAGGTGACCATACTTCGTAACTTTAAGATCCCTTTCTTTATAGTTTTCTAGCTCGACTAATGACTTGATTTCCCAAATTTTTAGGGCAAAAGATTTTCGAAGTTCACATCTTGAAAAAACTTTTAACCTGGGCAGACTCCACTGCGCCTTCTAGACTTTTAAGCATACGGTAAAAAAAATAACAATGAATAACGGAAAAGCGAAGATCGAGGAGAAAAGCTGGAGAAAGCAAAAGCAGAATCAAAATCAAATTCGCTACACGAGGGCGTTTCGGAACCCAATTTTGGTATGACTTTACTCTTTTGATTTTGAATTTTGAAATACACTTGCATAGACCGATGTTACCTCAATTGTTAGCCTTGGGAAGATAACAAAGTAATAAGAAAATCTTTTGTCCAGTGAGGCAAACTACTTTTCTTTAACCTAGGACCGAAAGCATGACAAGGTCCCTTCTACTATATGTTCCTCTGTTTGGAATAGTTTGAAGAACTTCCTTCATGTGTTTTTTCCAAACAAGACATTCTTTCTTAAGATGTCCATTTTGACCATAATGCACACCTAGCAAATTATCATCAACATAAATATTTTTGCTTTGAGAATTGTATGGGGGATTTATCTTCTCACAACCTACCCTCTTCAACTGTTGTTACCCTGACTGATTAAATTTGTAAGTATTTATAGTACGTGGTCCATTGAGAGATTTGTTCATTTCTCTCTTTTACATGAACCATGTCCCTCTTTGGCCTTGTTATTTCCTTTAGAAACCTTGTTATTTCCTTTAGAAACTGTAGTAATTACCCTTTTATCTTTTCTTTCAGTTCTAGATTTTCAGCTTCTTGAACAACCATTTGTTTTTCAATATCAGATATTTGTATAATTAGAGCAATTTTTATGTTGAGAAATGTCTAGGCTATTGTTCACGGGATCATTCTCACTCGTTAACTCATTGATCAAATCAATTAGTACAATAACTAGCTTTCTCAATTACTAATAGAAATCCTTATGTGATTTGAGATTAATGCTCAAAAAGTTAGCTCAAAGGTTACCTTGGAAATCAAAGTTTTCCTTCTTGCTTTATTATGAAAGCATATACTCTTTTCTGAAAACTAGCTCAAAGAATCTTTGGAAATCTAAGTTTTCGTTCTTAATTAATTGTGAAAACATTTTAAACTTCTTGGGAATACTTAGTTCTCATATACTTCTTTGAAGGAATAAACTTCAAATCTGAACTCTTTGCTTAACTTTGAAACATAAGTCTTAGAACAAAGTTAAAATGTTGTGAAAGACTTTTGAAAAGTGTAAGAACTTATCTTGACTTAACTCTTGACTTCTTAACTTGACTCTTAACTGCATAACTTGACTCTTAACTTCTTTGAATTGAATTATGGATTCAAGTATCGTGATTTGTGATTTGAAAGAACTCATGATGTTTAAGAATGATTTTAGATAGCTAAACATGAGAAAAGATCGAAAATCAATACTTGAGGGTGGGTCCGAAATGCGGAGAGACATTTAAATTTAATTTTGGAAACAAATTTTGAGGCAGAACACTTTGTGATGGCTCTGCCATACGAAGCAAATTTTCCCAAATCTAGGGATGGCTCTGCGACGCAGAGGTAGTGTCAAATTTCATTCGACGAAATTTCTTCTTCATTTTTTTGTTCTAAACCATCTAACTCCATGAGTTCTTTTCCCAAACACTTAGAGTCGATTAAATGTTAAAAATACATCAGTTTCTACTCAAAAATCAACCTAAATTCATGGATTTAAATTAAAAAACATCTCAACAGTTTCAACAAATCAAAGATTTAATATAATTTCAACAAACTCATCAAGAACTCAATTCTAAGCTTTCAAGAACTTAAATTTGTTGAAATAAATTATAATTGAAATGTGTGTGAACTAATCCAACGCTATGTGATCTCACATACCTTTGTAGGGATTACCCCCGACGAAATCCACAAGTTAATCTCGATGAATCTTGAACGATTTCTGGAACGTTCTTCTCCTTCCTTCTATTTTCTCCTTTCTCCAAGCCCTACCGTGTAATTAACTTTTCTAAAACTGACTAAGGTCTGACTTTATCCCAATTAAACTCCTAAAAATGAATTATAATAGTTAGGTAAGGAAAGGAATAAATTACCCATCTAAAATCCAGATTTAGACTTTGTGTTAATATAATAACCCAACTTCCAAAGGATATAACTTACTCATACAAACTCGGAATCGCACAAACTCGAAGGCGTTGGATAGATCATTTCAAGATATTTTCAACCATATATGCAAGTGCTCCTATCTCATCCTTAGATAGAAGTTATGGCCGCTTAAAGTTGACTAAAAACTCATTTTTCCTAACGTAAGTAAATTATTAGATTTTTAATTATTTCCATAATTGATTATTTCCAGTTCATAGCTTCTTCCTAGCTATTTTGAATTGAGAGATGTTACAATATATCCCAATTGGGAATCTTCCTCGAATGATTACTATTACTAGGCTAAGGGTGATAACATCAAGTTTATATACCCAACAAACAAATGTCAACAAACAACATGCTCACTCATAATTTAAATAGTACTAAGAAGAGAATAAGTACCTTGGTCTCCATTTTCTTCGGATTCAAGGATATGTGGATATCTCTTCTTCATATCCTTCTGCAGCTTTCCAAGTAGCTTCCTCAACCAATTGGTTCCTCTAAAGACTTTGACTGATACTACTTCTTTTGTCCTCAACTTGCGAACTTGGTGATCCAGAATCTGAACAGATTTCCTCATAAGATAAGCTATCCTTGATCTCAATATTTTCAGTTTGTATGATCAATGAAGGATCGCTCATGCATTTATTCAACACGGAGATGTGAAATACCAGACGAACCTGTAACACCCCAAAAAAATTCAAACTAAGACTCGAACCGTTAATTGTAGAGAGTGAGATTTTACCGAGGAATTAAAATTTCTGAAGTATTAAGGTCACATCACTAGATTTAGCACCAAGAAATCCAAAAAGAATTAAATTAGAAATAGCAAAATCTAAAATTTTGCAAGCTAAGCTATGTATGAGTTTTAGGTCAACTTCAAACGACCATAACTCCAAGTACAAGATGAGTTAGGTGTGATACAAGTTACCATTAAAAAGAGCTTTGAATTATCTTTCCAAATCCGCTGATTTTTTAAATTTTGAGTTTGGATAAGTGAGATATGATCTTTTGAAGTTAGGTTGTCCAGTTAAGGAAAGTTAGTCAAAAATAGTGAGGGGTATTTTGGTTTCCTTACCCAATCAAATTTTCTTTCTTAGTAATATTTTAGGTGTCTAATCCCTTTAGGTTCAAATTTATAATCCTAATAAGCACCTAGGATTTTAGTTGAGAGTTCAAGAAGAGGCAAGAAAAAAAAAGAGGAGAAAAGAGGCAAGGATGAAGGCGTTCGTCGACGCTCATGAGTCTAGTTGCGAATTTCGCCATGGGTATAATCCCTAAGAGGTATGTAAGCTTCAATAGTGTTGGGTTTGTTAACCCACACGACAATCATGTATTTTTTTTAGCGAAATTTCATGCTTAAATCTTAAAGATTAGAGTTCTTGGAAGGCATTCTTGAAGTTCATTCTAAATCTTGTTGTGTTTGAATTTTGATGATTTCTTGATACCAAATTGAGTAATTTTAGTGTTGTTTCCATTATATTATATATTAATTAAGTTAAGTAATCGAATTCAAGTGATTGGGGAAGCAACTGTTCAAATTTAAGCGATATAGGGTGAGAAAACGAGCAAAGGTGCTCGGCAGAATTTTCTGGGTTGGGGCCTGGCGCGGCGCACCTAGAAGAGCGCCCCAAACCCATCTCTGTCCATTAGGGTTGGCACCCCGCGCCACCCATAGACCCAGGGTCTTCTTCCCATTCCAGTTTGCCTCTTGTATCTCCGTTTGAGTTCGTTTATAGTGCAACTTCACTCCTTTTCGATTCTAACTAATCTAAGCTACTTATAAACACCTAAAATCAGTCCTAACATGATCATAACCTTGAATTCATAATTCACATTCAAGGTAGTGTTGAGAGTTAAGTTTTGAGAATTCTTTCAAACGTTTTAAGAAAGTTCTTTTGAGGATTCTTCTACAACTACTAGTAACTTGTTTCCAGACTCAAGTAAGTGAGCAGGAGAGTGAGGACAATGTAGTCATGAGTCTAAAATATCACGTATATCCTTCATATCATGAACTATAACTCTTAAATTCATAATTCACATTCAAGAGAGAGTTAATAGTAGAGTTCAAGAAAACTTTTAAGTTCAATTGTGAATTCTTCGAGATTCATCATTGATCTGAACTATGTTTTGAGGAAGTACGTATGAGAATGATAAGAGTAATATACATGAGTTCCATCTAGTTACTTAGACCTTCGAGTTGAGTTGTTCGTGCCCATAACTTCCGCATGAATTCCATAACTTGAATATCATTGAGAGGAGTAGTATCTCCAAGTTCTAAGTCTTGAGATAAGAAGTGTCTTTTAGTTCTCGAGTTGAGAAGTTCATGATCATAATTCTGCAAGAACTCTCCAAGTTGAAAATCATGAAATCATCCATAAACATGAGAGCATGAACCTTGAATCCATACATCAATTCAAGGAAAGTTAAGAGTCAAGTCAAGAAGTTAACAGTCAAGTTTAAAAGTTAAGAAGCAAGTCAAAGGAATTCTTAAAGTTTTCAAAGAGTCTTAAACAATCATTTTAACTTTGATTTAAGGCTCAGTTACAAGTCGAGCAAAAGAGAAAAGAGTTGATTTGAATTCTCAAAAGCTATAAGGGAACAAAGTATTCCCTAAGAGTTAAAGTTTCAAGTTAAGTAAATAGCAAGAGTTGAGTTCATTTCTCTAAAGTTATAAGGGGGACTAATTATTCCCTAAAGGTTGATAAATGTTTTACATTTAAGTAAACAAAAGGGAACTAAGAAGTTCTAAAAGAGTTTTGAACTAAAAAGGGGAACATTGATTCCAAAAAAAACTTTTAAAGCTAAAGGGTTCAGTAAATTATCTCAACCCAAAGGAATGAAGTTCTATTAAAAACATGAGTTAAAGTACATTTTGGGAGTAGTATTGAGCACCGATGTGGGGATGAGAGTTCAGATAACTCAAGTCCCCATGTAAACCATGTATCCATCATGGGTATTAACGTGTCATACTTTTTAGATAATCACGTAAGTTTAGTCATTGGATCAACTAGGTAGAGGATGTTCTACGCGATGACAAAGTATAAGACAGTTTTGGCAGCGTGGAAAGACGTTGTATCACCACTTAGGCTCATAGTGGTGATTGTCAGTTAGAGAAACTCCCAGTATTAATTACATGGTTCCTCAAGGGGTTCTGATTAGTATGAATGAGGGTATGAGACTTCATTTATGCATTGCACTAGACCTTAAGAGGGAGCATGATATGTTTTTATGATATTATCTTGAGTTAACATCATGCTTTTGAATAACTTTTCTATATATTGCACTTGTTTTAAATTGATTTATATCGAAATGAGTTCAGTTAAGTATCAAAAATTAAGTATATTGAGTTGTGTATCCATAGTCGAGTATCATATCTTTGAGTTCAATATTTAATCTCTGAGTTGAGTATCTTATTCTTGAGTATTCCTTGAGTTACAAGTTTGAGAAGAGGTAAATATGTTTCCGTCTTTTATTCAAGTATCAAACTTATGTTATGCTTTAGAATTTCCCTTACATGCTCGTACATTCCACGTATTGAGTCAATTGTCCTGCATCTTCTCATGATGCAGAAACAGGTATACTGGATCATCAACAGGAGCTTCGTTGATACATCCGAGAGTTCGAGTTAGCTATGGTGAGCCTCCTAGCTTCCGGAGGATTCCCTTTACTTTTCAGTTTAGTCAGGATGTCGTGGGTCTTGTCCGACTTCCATCTTTATCAGTTAGAGGCTTCATAGATAGTCAATATAGTTGAGGAGTCTGTATTAATCATTTGTTTTATTAAATGTTTTAAATACTAAAGTTGCCTATATTATGGCTAGTTGAATATATTATTTTATTCAAAGTTTTTCATTTGAGTTAAAGTTTGTATTTTAGTTTCATGAAATTTTATTCAGTTTTAAACTTTTTTATACTTAAGTTAGTCTTCCGCTTGTAGTCATCAGGATAAGGGTTCACTTGGGGACCAACAATGGTTCTTGAGTGCCGGCCAGGTCTAGTGTGTAGGCTCGGGTCGTAACAAAACCACTGGTAACTCTTATGGTAGCTCCAACTCATAAGCTACATTGACAATCCTCTTGGATATTTGATAAGGTCCAATATACCAGGGACTATGCTTCCCTTCTTACCAAACCTCATAACACCCTTCATGGGTGAAACATTCAAGTGAGTCAATCATATACTTCAAACTCTAACTCTCTTTTCCTAACATTAGTGTAGGATTTCTAATGACTCTGCACCATTATCAACCTTTCGTGAATCATTTTCACTTTCTCCATAGCTTGATAAACTAATATGGTCCTATCAACCATGTTTCACCAACTTCAAACCATCCAATAGGAGATCTGCATCTTCTCCTATAAAGAGTTTCATAAGAAGTCATTTGGATGCTCGAGTGGTAACTATTGTTGTAAGCAAACTCTATGAGAGGTAGGTGATCATCCCAATTCTCTTTGAAATCGATCACGCACACCCTCAATATATCCTTCAAGGTTTGAATAGTTCGTTCTTCTTGTCCATCAGTATGAGGATGAAAGGCAGTACTTAAGTTCACCTTTGAACCCAAACCTTTCTAAAAGATTTCCAGAATTGTGAAGTAAATTGTGCACCTATATCTGAAATAATGGATATTGGGACTCTATGAAGTCTTACCACCTCCAGAATATATAACCTGACACAATCTTCTGCTGAATGGGTAGTTTTACCAGCAGAAAATGGACTAACTTTGTCATCCTATCGACAATCACCCAAATAGAATCATGCTTCCTGCGAGACTGGAAAGCCTGTGATGAAATCCAGATTAATCATCTCCACTTCCATTCCAAAAGTTCTATGAGCCAAACAACAGGGCCTTTGGTGCTTTACTTTAACTTGTTGGCAATTTGGGCACTTATAATCAAATTCTGCAATGCCCTTCTTCATACCGTTCCACCAGTAGATTTCTCTCAAATCGTGATACATCTTGGTGGAACCCAGATGAATGGAATATATGGAGCTATAAGTTTCCTCCATGATTCTCTCTTGGATCTATCCACCATTGGTACTGTAACACCCTAGACATTTTTTCAAACTAAGACTCGAACCGTTATTCGTAGTGAGTGAGATTTTATCAAGGAATTTGAAATTTCTTAAGTATTATGGTTAGGTCACTAGATGTAGCACCTTGAGTTCTAAAAAGAACTAAATTGGAAATAGGGAATCTTAAATTTGGAGAGTTAAGTTAAGTATGAGTTTTGGATCAAATTCAAACAACCATAAATCCTAGCACAAGATGAGTTAGGTGTGCTACAAGATACTTTAGGAAATATATTTGAATTATCTTTCCAAAAATGCCAAGTTTGCTAAGTTTGGAATTTGGATGAGTGATATATGACCTTTTAAAGTTAGGTGTTCCAGTTAAGAAAAGTTAGCCGAAAATAGTGAGGGTATTTTGGTCTTTTTCTTATCCAATCAGATTTAGATCATTTTTAGTAATATTTTAGGGGTAATTTCCTTTTAGGTTCAGTTTATAATCCTAATATACACCTAGGGCTTTAGTTGAGAGTTCAAGAAGAGAAAAGAGGAGAGGATCAAACATTCGTCGAGATTCTTGCATCTTGTTGTGGATTTTCACCATGGGTTTAATCCCTAAGAGGTATGTAAACTTATATAGTGTTGGGTTTGTTCATCCACACACCAATCATGTTATTTTCAGCGCAATTTCATTCTTGAAATTGAAAGATTAGAGTTCTTGATGAGTTCTTGATAAGTGTTCGTGAGTTTCATTAAGTTTTGATGTAAGATTTTACATGGGTCAACTTTAAATGATCATATCGCTTAGAATATAAAGACTTACGTTAGCGATAACCTATCCATTAAAGGTAATTGAATCTACTTTCCAACGCCATCAATTTCGCATCAATTCAATTCCTAAGTACAAGGTTATGGCTATTTTAGTAACCTATACAGTGTTGTTACGAATTAGCCGGCGGAAAAATATTTAAAAGAATCGATTTTGTATTTTTACCTCCAAGATAACCATAAACAAATTTCTTGACTGGTAAAGGCTAAAAACAATCATATTTTCATCTTCACTCATGAAAATCATAATTTTTTTGTCATAAAGATTTCAAGAAACTAATTCAAGAATCTCAAGAAAGGTTTTCTTGATTGTTTACCTTCAAGCTAGGGTTTCAAGGCCTCTAATTAAGTTCTTCTTCAAGATTCTTGTTCTTATAGGTATGCAAGTGTTGGAATAGTTCGTCCTCACTCCCTACATCTACTTTCAGATCAGTCAAAGAATAATCTATAATTCTACCCTTAGATTTGAGTATTGTTGAGTAAGTTTATTTTGAGTTCTTGAGTTCATGTTTCTTTTAAAAGTTCTATTGTTAATTATCGAATTCCTATATTGTTGTTGATATCCTTCATATCATGAACCATAACTTTTGAATTCATAATTCACATTCACGGGAGAGTTAAAAGTATAGTTCAAGAAAGTATTTTAGTTCAATTGTGAATTCTTGATATCAACTATCGATTTGAACTAAGTTTTGAGAAAGTAAGTAAGGGAATGAGAAGATTCGTATACATGAGTTCCATGTAGTATGTATACCTTCGAGTCAAGTCGTTCATGCCCATAAATTCCGCATGGACTCCACAAATTGAGTATCTTTGAGAGGAGTAGCATTTGCAAGTTCTAAGTCTTGAATAATAATTTTCTAACACATTTGAGTTTATATTTCTAATCATGGGACTATAACATGTTACCCATGAAGTCCTTGAGTTGAATTGTTCATGCCCATAATTCTGCATGAACCCTACAAGTCGAACATTCTTGAGATGAGGAGTACCTTTGAGTTCTCAAGTTGAGTAGTTCATGCTCATAATTCCGCATGAAACCTTCAAGTAGAAAATCATGAAATCATCCATAAACATGAGATCATGAACCTTGAATTCATATCTCAATTCAAGGAAATTTAAGTGTCAAGTATAGAAGTTAAGAAGCAAGTCAAAGCAAAATTTACAAAGTTCTCGAAAGTCTTTTACAAACGTTTTAACTTTGTTTTAAGACTTAAAGTTCAAATTGAGTAAAGAGTAAAAAGTAAAGTTGAAGTTCATTTCTTCAAAAGTATATGGGGACTAAGTATTCCCAAATAGATTTAAAATATTTTCACATTTAAATAAGAACGAAAACTGAGATTTCAAAGAGCCTTTGGGCTAGTTTTCTGAAAAGATTAATAGCTTTCTAAATGAAGAAAGAAGGGAAACTGAGATTTCCAAGATAGTCTTTGAGCTAAGTTTTTGAGCATTAATTTCAAAGAACAGAAGAAGTGTATTTTTAAAACATAAGAGCTAGTATATTTTTTGGAGTAGTATTGAGCACTGAATTGGGGGCGAGCATGAGTTCAGATAACTCACGTATCCATAAAACCATGTAGCCATCATGGGTAGAAAAGGGTCATATTTTTTGGATGAATCTTTTTCACAATAAACTAGTGGATCCACTAAGTAAAGTTAGGTCATATACTGATGGCAAGGTATAGGATAGTACTTGGCAGCGTGAGGTAAAGTGTTGTATCATCACTATAGCTCTTAAGTGATGGTTGTCGGTTAGAGAAACTCCCACGGAAACTATATTACTTTATTATATGAGTAAAGTTGAGTTTGTTGTTGCATTTTCTTTAACGAACTAAGTTGCTTTTAATGTTTTATAAAGTTTTATATATATTGCATGTGTTTCTTGATTTATATTGAGTTTGAGTATCCATAGTTGAGTACCCAGAGTCGAATATCATATCTTTGAGTTAAGTATCTAATCTTTGAGTTGAACATCTAATATCTAAGTTGAGTATCTTATCCTAGAGTACTTCTGAGTTGAGTAAGTTTGAGTAGTTTTGACTATCTTTGTGTATTCCTTGAGTTGAGCATGTTTGAAAATAGGTAAGTATGTTTCCATTTTTATCAAGTTCAAACTTATGTTATGTTTTAGAATTCCTCTTATATGCTCGTTCATTCCATGTACTGAGCCAATTGGTCTGCATCTTCTCATGATGAAGACACACGTATTCAGGATCTTCAACAGGATCTTCATTAATACATCCGAGAGTTCAAGTTAGCTATGGCGAGCCTCCTTGATTTCGAAGGATTTCATTTACCTTTCAGTTATGTCAGTTGTTAGGGTGTCGTGATTCTTGTCCCGACTTCCGTCCTTATTAGTTAGAGGCTTCATAGATAGTGTTGTTGAGAATTCTGTATCATTTATTTTGTTAAATGTTTTAAATATTAAAGTTTCCTTTATGGAGAGTTGTACATATTTTATTGTAGAGAGGTTTCTTTGAACTTAAAGTTTGTATTTAAGTTTTATGGACTTTTATTTCAGTTTTAAGCTTTTGCATGGTTAAGTTAGTCTTCCGTTTGTAGTCACTCAGGATGAGAATTTGCTTAGGGACTAGCATTGGTTCTTGAGTGTCAGTCATGCCCAGGGTGTAGACTAGGGTCATGACAAGTACACACAATTTTCCTTAGTATCTCAAGATATCATCGCCCCTTGTTCAAAAGCTAATACTTATTTCTAATGAACATTTGCTTTCAATTCAAGCAAAATGGGATCTTGGTCTTGCTTGCCTTTTACTTCTGACACTAATGATGACTCATCCTCATTCATCACCGCTATTCCAGCGCGCAATTTTATGCACATCTTTCGCTAAATCTTTTTTTATTCCTCAACATGGGCGGTACTACCCATAGATAACCTGCTTAAGGCATAAGCAACAACATTAGCCTTACCTGGGTGGTAAAGAATACTCATTTCATAATCCTTGAGTAATTCTAACCACCTCATTTATCTGAGGCTAAGTTTTTTATGAGTGAACACATATTGTAGGCTTTTGTGATCGGTGAATACATCAACATGGACACCATATAAATAATGATGTCATATCTTCATAGCGAAAACTACAGTGGTCAGCTCTAAGTAATGGGTTGGATAATTCTTCTCATGAACTTTCAAGTGTCTGGAGCCATAAGCTATAACTTTTCCATTCTGCAATT
This sequence comes from Solanum lycopersicoides, assembly GCA_022817965.1. Lineage (NCBI taxonomy): Eukaryota > Viridiplantae > Streptophyta > Magnoliopsida > Solanales > Solanaceae > Solanum > Solanum lycopersicoides. Next base: position 5,132,233 of record CM040624.1, read on the forward strand.
AATACACAACCCAAGCCGACTCTAGATGTATACCACACACCACAAAACCTTGCGTACCTTTTGGTAAGGCCAAAACTAGGGCAGTAGTCAACCTCTTTTTCAATTCTTGAAAACTTTTCTAACAAGTATCAGACCATTAAAACTTCAGTGTTTTCTGAGTTAACGTAGTCAAAGAGGATGAAATAATTGAGAATCTCTCTACGAACCTTCTATAATAGCCAACCAAACCTAAGAAACTCCTAATATCAGTTGGAGATGTGGGTCTAGGCCAATTCTGCACTGTCTCAATTTTCTGAGTATCAACCTTAATTCCATTCCAGATATTATGTGGCCTAAGAATGCCACAGGCTCAAGCCAAAACTCACAATTAGAGAACTTGACAAACAATTCTCTGTCTTTCAAGGTCTGAAAAACTATTATTGGATAACTAGCATGATTTTCTTAATTCCTTGGATAGATTAGTATGCCATCAATGAAGACGATAACAAAAATATCTAAATAAGGCTTGAAGACTTTATTCATAAAGTCCGTGAACGTTGCTGGTGCATTTGTCTAACCAAAAGACATGACCAAAAACTCATAGTGGCCATATCAGGTTCTAAAAGTTATTTTTGGAATATCACATTCCCTCACTCTTAACTGATGGTAACCAGACCTAAGGTTTATTTTTGAAAAATAGGTGGCACCTTAAATATGATCGAAAAGGTAATTGATTCTTGAAGAGGATATTTGTTCTTGATGGTAACTTTTTTCAACTGACGGTAATCCATACATATCCTAAAGGAACCATCCTTATTACTTACAAATAAGACAGGAGCACCCTAAGGTGAGACACTTGGTCGAATAAAACCTTTCTCTAAGAGGGTTTTCAACTGCTCTTTAAACTCTTTCAACTCTGTTGGTGCCATTTTGTCTGGCGGAATAGATATAAGATAAGTATCTGGGAGAACATATATACCAAAATCTCTCTCTCTGAGGGACTTAAGGAAAATCATCTGGAAAGACGTATGGGAACTCTTTTACTATTGAAACTGACTGAATAAGAGGTATTTCAACACTAGAGTCATTAACTCAGACTAAATGATAGACACACCCCTTAGAAACTAACTTCTTGCCTTAAGGTACGAAATGAAATGACCCTTAGGCACTGCTAAACTACTTTTCCACTCTAAGACTAGCTCATTTGGAAACTGAAACTTGAAAACTCGAGTCCTACAATCAACTGAGGCATAATAGGAGTGAAGACAGTCCATACCAAGAATGACATCAAAATCTACCATGCCTAACTCAATTAAATCAGCCATGGTACTCTTGTAATTAAAAAAAATAGGACAATCACGATAGACTCTTTTTGCTAGAATAGACTCACCAAGAGGTGTAGAAACAATGAATGGTTCACTAAGTTGCTTACATCAAAATTCATAGAAATATTAGGAGTCACAAAAGATAAACTCGCTGAAGAATCTAGCAAAGCATAAAAAGTAAAGTCAAAGACTTGGAGCACACCAATGATGACATCAAGGGACTCATCTTGCTCTTGGCGACTATTGATAGCATTCAACTGGTTTGTTCATCTGCCAGTGCTGGAATTAGTCCTTTAAGTGCAGCTCTGTCTGGTGGATTCTATTGCCCCTATTACCATTACCCTCTTTTTCTTTGGACACTCTCGCATGATATTCCCATCTTGACCACACTTGAAAAAATAAGTGAATCCCTCACAACAAGTACCTGAATGGATCCTAAAACACTTGGCACATGCAGGGCTTACTACCCCTTGTTCCATGCTACCTTTAGAATAAGAAAGTATAGTTCTAAAGTTCTTATTATTGTACTCACTATTGTTCTTAGGTGCAGGTGCACTCGCAGATGATGGAGCAGGTCCATTCTATTTCTGTTGGAAAGATGACCGGTTGGCATTACTCTTCAGATGTCGGACTCATTCCTGTCTTGGCCCTCTTGTTCTTAAACTCTTCTCTATCTCTTAGCTTCTCTTCCTAAACCTTTTGTACATGAATCATCAACCGTGAAATATCCATGTCACGTATTAGCATCGCAGCCCCACCTTCCTTACTCGACATATGAGACAACCCAGCAACAAAAAAACTCATTCTACTCCTCACGTCCTCAACCATCTTCGGAGCATATCGAGATAGTTGGGTGAACTTTATCCCATATTCATGTACACTCAGTGACTCCTGTTTAAGGGTAAGAAATTTGTGTACATTAGCCTCCTTCAGTTCTCGAGGAAAGAAACTCCCCAAGAAGGTCTCCTCAAAATAAGCCCAACTCACAGGTGGTGCATCCTCATTTGTACACTATTTGCACTGATCAAACCAAGTTCTAGCAACACTCTTCAGTTGATATGCAACTAGATCAACTCTCTCAAAAACATGCATCACCTCAAATAACTTTTCAGCTCCTCAATGAAATTCTTTGGATCTTCAATAGTGATTGAACCAGTGAAGCTTGGAGGATTCATCCTTAAGAAGTCTCGGATCCTTGAAGTATCAACACTTCCTACCTAGTTCCTCTTTATTGGCCAAACTGATTAGTCACAGCTTGACTGAGCATCCTTATTGCCTCCTTGAACTCGGCATTAGTAACTACTCCTAAGGCTTGTACTTCAGGTGCATTGGGTATCCCTTGTTCCTATGGTTCAACATTCCTCCTAGTTAGACGACCTCTCACTGCTCTTCGTGGAAGCATAATTATCTGAAACACCCACAAGCACGAGTTAGAAGGAAATTTTTAAGAGATCAAACTCGGACGCACAAAATGAGTGTGAAAGAAGTGAGAAAAATTTCTAAATGTTGCAGCCTTCTAATTATAGATGTGACGCGCTTCACATCGATAACTAGGACTCTCACGACTTCATAGACTCCTTAGGACTCTTGAACTGAATGCTCTAATACCAAGTTTGTCACGTCCGAGTCTAGACCCTGGGCGGGACATGCACTCGGAGACCATTGTTGGTCCCAAGCGAACCATTGGTCTGGTTTACTTACTCAGCGGAAGACTTAAAACACAAAAATAATCAAAATAAAAAACTTGTGAAATAATCTGAGAATGTGTTAAAAGAAACATTTAAGTGGCCAAAATGGTTATTCAAGTCTCACAACAAAACATCTGAAATACAAAGCTAAGATATTCAAAACTAACTGTCAAACTATTTATGAAGCCTCTAAAACAATTTAGATGGATGTTTAGACAAACCCCACAATATCCTAATAAACAAAAAATAAACTCAAAGCAATAAAAAAAGTCCTCCAGAATACAAAGAGGCTCACCAACAGACTCTGAATTGCACACTGGGTCAACAATGCGCTATATGTCGATCCTAGTTACGTGTATCTACATCATAAGATGATGTAGGTCAACTGGCATCAGCACATTAAAAGTATGATTATGCGAATTGGAATGCTAAAATACAACATAAGCTAGAAAGGAATTTGAAGAACTTACCTGGCTCAACTGAACTCAACATAACTGAACTCATTTCAATATAAAGCAGTTTTAAAATAAGTGCAATATAAGAAAAGTTGTTTTAAACATGATGTCTACTCAGGATGTATGCAAAGATACAGTATAACTCTGAAATGTATGTAAAAATACAAATAAACTTTGTATATAAAATATAATGAACTTCTAGGGGAGTTTCTCTAACCGAAAACCATCACGTAAAAGCTATTATGATGATACAACAGTTTTCCTCATGCTGCCAAGGTCGTCCTATACCTTGCCATAAGTATAGAACCTGAACTACTAAGTGGGTCTACTAGTCTATGCTAAAAAAACACTGAAGGAATAATCTAAAAAGTATGACCCTTTTCTACCCATGGTGGCTACATGGTTTATGGGGGCTGTGAATTGTCTGAACTATCCTCCATATTGGTGCTCAATACTACTCCCAAAAATATTATTATATTATCTTTTATGTTTTAAAAACATACTTCCTTCTGTGATCTGAGATTAATGTTCAAAAACTTAGCTCAAAGGCTACCTTGGAAATCAAAGTTTCCCCTGTTGCTTTATTATGAAAACATATAGTCTTTTCTGAAAACTAGTTTAAAGGCTCTTTGGAAATCTTAGTTTTCGTTCTTAATTAAATGTGAAAACAATTTAATTTTTTTGGGAATACTTAGTTCCCATATATTTCTTTGAAGGAATGAACTTCAAATCTGAATCTTTGCTTAACTTTGAAATATACGTCTTAAAACAAAGTTAAAACGTTTGTGAAAGACTTTTGAAAACTTTAAGAACTTAGCTTGACTTAACTCTTGACTTCTTGACTTGACTCTTAACTTCTTAGTTTTCCTTGAATTGAATTATGGATTCGAGGATTGTGATTTGTGATTGGAAAGATCTCATGATGTTTAAGAATGATTTTAGATAGTTAAACATGAGAAAAGACCGCAAAACAATATCTGAGGGTGGGTCTGCGACGCGGAGAGACATTTAAATTTTAGTTTCGGAAATGATGTTTGAGGCAAAACACACCGTGAAGGCTCAAATACGCGAAACAAATTTTCCCAAATCGAGGGGATGGCTCCGCGACGCGGAGGCAATCTCAAATTTCGTTCGACGAAATTTCTTATTCATTTTTCAGCTCTAAACCCTCTAAACTCCATGGGTTCTTTTCCCAAATAATTAGAATCAATTAAATGTTCAAAGTACATCAAATTCTATTATAAGTGGTTTTTCATTACAATGTGCCTATTTATATCAACGTCAAATTTCCCGGAGGCAATGTCAAATTTTGCGGAGGCAATGTCGAATTTTGTTGTAGGCCCCCAATTACAGAGAGCCGCCGCCGTAAGAAATTCAACCCTTTTGCTTAAATTACAACTGATTTTTCATTACAAAATGTCTATTTCTATCAAGTCATCGGGTGAATTGATTCTTTTTCCTTTAATGAAGGTCCAACTGCCGGAAGGAGTAACGTCATTTGTTCGTATAACTCAAAATGAGTTTTTAGGGCGAAAGTGAGCTCCAATCCCTTTCCTTGCTCTTTTTTTTTGGTTATGATGGTCTCCTTACCAGTTAACCGCATTATTTCTTTTAATAATCCTTAAACGTAAGCTCATTTTCATACACTTGTTGCTTAGACTTCTGAATTATTGTGTCTTCATTTATAATTGTTAGAACCACTTGGATATCATATTGATTATACTCAGGGTCCAAAAAGTTAGTTTGTTTTTTAAGAGATTAAACTTTGTTTTGACTAGTGCACCTTATTCCATGATCTGCCAAGGATGTCATAGAAATATAATTTCACTGGAAGGAAAATGATCAAAATAAGAAATTTGAACTCCATATTATGATTATGTGGTTTATAGCTTTTTGTCTTCCAAGATTGAAGCTTCTTGTCTCTTAACTTGAATCTCAAAATAATCACAAAAAAGGAGAGAAAATGTGTACCCTAAAAGATATGTGCCTTGATTTGGCGTTTAATAGTTTTCGATTGTCACTAATCTTGCTTTAGTTAGTCAATTTTAATTGGAATGTTCTAATGTCATACAGGCATAAGAAACTTAAAGAAGAGGACGTCGCTGTTTGTGAATGCAAATATGATGTCAATGATCCTGAAACTGCTTGTGGAGAAAGATGCTTAAATGTACTGACCAGCACCGAGTGTACACAAGGATACTGTCAGTGTGGTGAAAATTGCAGGAATCAGGTAAATTAGATGATTTGGTTAATTATTTGAATATTTCATGACGTTTCTCTATATTTATATACACTTTTGCCATGTTCATAATTTTTTCTGAACTTATAACAGATTTTTTGTTGGTAGTGCATCAAATTTGTGTTACAGTTTATGTTGAGAAAAAGAGAAATTCAGTTTTATGTTTTGAACCTTTATGATAAGTTAAAAAAAATGTCATGTCACACCATTACCTTTCCTAGTGTTATTTTGATACAAGTATTGCCTTCTAAAAAAGAAAAGGCCAAGTCTCACTATTTTATAGCTTGTCATTGTTGTTAATATGATTTTATTAACTCTTGACAAATGATATTTATACTTTATCAACTAATTAGATGGTTGTACAAAATTTTGTAGAACACTTATTTGGAACTAGAAAGTACTTCTATAGAAGTCGAAAGGGCGTACTAGTTGTTTTTTCCTTTGATCAACATCTTGATATCGAGTTCCAACTCCAAAAACATTACTTTTCTGGTTGGTCCTTAATTATTGAAAATAGAACTAGAAAGAGACTAAAAGAAAAGGAAGGAAATTGTGAGAAAAGCTTTTATGTCCTTCAACTATTCAACCAAGTTATCCTCAAAAGGTCAAATTATCTCCTCCGTGCAAGGTGTGCATAGGTGCGAACTCTTCCATATGATATTCCTCATATATTTCATGTGACGGAGCTTCATCCAGTTTCGTTTCTTGTCGAATTTCCATGCTTTTACTTCTGCATTTTTCTTCTTTATCAATCTCCTAATGCTATCTTTTCCATATGAATTCTGACTATTATTCTAAGAATTTCCTCTCTATTAGCCACTAAGACATCACGATCTTCATATCAATCTGGCATAAGGAACTTAGAAATGGATGGAAGTATCTAGTCGTCTGCTCGAAATGATTTTTTCTTTTCTGACAAGTCTGTTATAAATCAACCTTTGTCTGAGCATCCTCATCATGTTTGTTTTTTCCTTTTCCACCCTTTCGAGATAAATCATCAGATTGGAGGCCTATGACAAACTGCTTTCTGCATCTATTTCTTTATATGTCCATTGGTTGTTTCTCTTCTTTCACCTTTCATGGGATCAGTCTTGCTCACTCGGGCCAATTCTGTACTGCAAAACTATTCTGACTATATCTAACATGAGCACTTCATCATGTCACATCTCTGATGTGGACAATGTACAATGTCACATTATTTAATATGTCAAGTCAATATTTCATGTTAACTAACCTTTTCAGTTATTTCAAGCTAGTAAATCTGTCAAGTCAAGTCTCAATATTAGCAAAAGTTTCTAAAAGTCAGGTATTTGTGTGGTAAGAGTGAAGCATACAATCTTTTCCTTGATTTTGATAGTTATAATGCATCTAGATTTGGCGTTGATGTATATGGTTAATTGTTAAAATTGTTATATGCAATATCCTTAATAGAACATTATGTGTGGCCTAGTGGCGATGAAGTGGATTGAGAACCATTAGATCTCAAGGCTCAAGTCAAATTCGACCTAATGTTCAAGACTCCACATTTTGATCAATATTTTCAATTAAGAAAGCCCACACAGTCATAGCCTATTACATTTCATCATCTTTGTGCATAGCATAATATTCTTTTCTTAGATGTTTCTTCTAGAATTTGTATAGGTGTACAAAGTTTGATAGAAGTTTGTTAGCTCTTTAGATTATTTTACATTTCTACCATTTTGTATTAGGATAAGTAGTTGAGTCTTCTTCAATGAAATTCAATCACAAATTTTCCATATTTTGCCTTCATTGATCTTCTAATTTCCTATATGGTATCAGAGCACCATTGAAGATCCTTCAATCTCCATATCTTCAATGACAAATTTTTCTACCACTGAGTCAAGCTCTACCACTGTTGTATCCAATATTATGGATCAAAGCAATCCATATTTCCTTCATCCCTCTAATTCACCAGGAATGTCTTAGTGAACTCCACTATTGAAGAAAAGGGTTATGGAGGATGGAGAAGATCCATGCTCGTCGTTCTCTCAACTAAAAAAGTTGGGATTCAACAATGGAAGTTGCAAGAGTCCTATTGAAGGTAGCCCAAATCTGCAGTCATGGAACAGGTGCAACGACATGGTCACCAGCTGGTTGTTGAACTCACTCTCTAGAGATATTGTTGATAGTGTTCTCTACTTCAAAACAGTTGAAGAACTTTGGAATGATCTCGAGATCAGGTTTCGGCAATCAAATAGAGCCAGCTTTTTCACGTGTAAAAAGAGATGAGTGATTTCCTCCAAGGATCACTCAACATTGCAGATTACTATACCAAAATCAAGAGGTTATGGGATGAACTTGACACCTTGAACACTAAGGCCATATGTTCATGCACTTGTGATTGTGGTGGAAAAGAAAAAATGGTGAAGGCACAACAAGATGAAAGGGTCATTCAATTTCTTATGGGATTGAATGAGGCCTATGTTGTTGTAAAAAGCAATATCTTGATGATTTCTCCCTTGCCGTCTGTCAGTATTGCTTACTCTCTTCTCATTCAAGATGAGAAACAAAGAGATATTTGTTTCTTTTTATCCTGCAGGAATCATTCGTCCTATTTGATGGCTTATAGGAATGGACCACCTCAATATCCTGGACATGGGAACAGGTCCAACACCTGAATACAAGACTAAGAAGGGTAATTCATCATTGATTTGTTCCCATTGCAAGAAAATGTAACATTTGGTTGACAAATGCTATAGAATCATTGGTTTTCCCAATGATTTTAAGTTCACAAAGAGCAAGAGGGATCCAAATACATTCAGGAGCAATGTTGTGCTACCATCTGATTTCCTTATTTTCCCAGTTCTCTCCCTAATTTTGCAGGCATTGCTGGCGGTTAGTTGACTCAGGAATAGGTTTCTCAGCTGGTTCATCTATTGAATCAGGTTAAGATCATTCAACCAGATGATAACCCTGTTGAACACAGTGCAATGGTTGCTTGTGCTAGTAACAATTATGTCTCATGCTTACTCTCATTCAACTTTAAACCCTAGATTTTAGATTCGGGTGCATCTCAACACATGTGTTGTGATTCAAACATGTTTTATTCCCTTGAAACTCTCCCTCAACCCATCAATGTTACTTTGTCTATTTCCACTGGTGTAAAAGTCACCCATTCAGGCATTGTTTCTCTTCTCCCTGATCTTTTCATTCATGATGTTCTCTATATTCCTTCATTTAATTTAAATTTTTTATCTTTACATAAGATATGCATTCAACTGAATTGCTTAGTCAGTTTCTCATTCTCTATTTGCATTTTGCAGGCCCCTTCAATGAAGAGGCCTCTGGTTTTTGGTGAAGTTAAGAATGGCTTCTATCAATTATTCTCTTCAAGCCTCAAGTCTGAAAGTCCTACCAACAAATCTGCAATTTCTTTGTCTACGACTCTACTCATAGTTTTTCCTCTTGTAATTCCTTATCCAGTAAAAATAGTTCTTTTTTCCATTTATGACATGTAAGGTTGGGGCATCTCCCTGTTTCATCATTGAGTAAATTGTTTAGCTTTTCTAAATTTGATTCTGACTATGCTTGAGATATTTGTCCTCTTGCCAGGCAAACTAAATTACAATTTCCTATAAGTACAATCAAAACAAAGACAATATTTGAATTAATTCACATTGACACATGGGTCCCTATAAGAACTCAATCTACAATGGTTTTAGATATATTCTCACCATAGCTGATAATTTTAGTAGGTGTACTTGGACCTACCTTCTGAGTACCAAAGGTAATGCTTTCACAATGTTGAAACAAATTATTTTCATGGTCCAAAGACAGTTTAACAACAAAGTCAAAATGCATCAGGTCTGACAATGCTCTAGAATTGGGAAACGAAAATTGCCTTAGAATTCCTTCTTTCTCAGGGTATTCTACATCAAGCATCTTGCACTTCCACTCCACAACAAAATGGAATAGTGGAAAGAATAGGCATTAATAGAAACCTCTAGAGCATTGTTGTTTCAATCTAATGTTCCCATTTCTTACTGGGGTGAATGTATTTTCACTGCTACTTAATTAATAGATTCCCCTCTAGGGTCCTCAATGGGAAAACTACTCATAAAGTCTTGTTTGATTCTCCTCCTAAGTACCAGTTCCTTAAGGCTTTTGGATGCCTTTTTTATGCTTTTACTTTAACTCAAAATTGATCCAAGTTTTCCCCTAGAGTTGTTCCTTGTGTTTTCTTGGGGTATCCACCTGGACAAAAGGGATTCAAACTTTTATCTATGGTTTCTAAAAGGATTTTTGTGTCACGGATGTTCATTTTCATGAGTCTATTTTCCCCTTCAAATCCACTTCCTCTTGCCCTCCTATATTTTTCTCAACTCTCTCTCTTCCAGTATATGACACTCCTTGTGATGATCTTAATCCACCTAAGGATCCTGTAATCAGCATCCTTCCGACACAGCTTGATATTGTGGATTTTCCTGGTTCGCCAACCTGTTCCATTCAATTCGTTCCTCTTCCTTTTCCACCTCGAAGATCTTCCAGAACTCACAAACATCCTTCTTACATGAATGATTATCACTACAATAATGTTTTCCTCACTGAGCTTACTTTTTCTTGTTTCTCTCCTCCCATTCATCCTCCTACATTCCGTTTTGCAGCTTTATCTTCTGCTAACCAACAAATGGTCGCCTATTTTTCTCCCATCGTTCAATCTAATAGCTATGCACAGACTGCTTTGCACCCAGTTGGTAGAAGTCTATGGATGATGAGATCAATGCTTTAAATGCCGCAAAACTTGGGATGTTGTTGAGTTACCTAAAGGTAAAAGGGCTCTACCATGTAAATGGGTTTATAAGGTGAAACATAGATCTGATGGCAGCATTGAAAGACTCAAGGCTCGACTTGTGGTCCTGTGATATTCAAAGAGTTTGAATCGACTTTACTGAGACTTATTCACCCGTTGTAAAGATGACAACAATCCGTTGTCTTTTAGCCATTGCTGCTAAGAAAGACTGGCATCTCTATCAATTAGACATGAACAATGCATGAGACCTCCATGAAGAGGTCTATATGAAATTTCCTGCAGGCTTGGATGGACCTGGTCCATTTTCATGTATGTCGACTTCAAAAATTTCTCTATGGTTTGCGTCAAGCTTCTCAATAATTGTTTGCAAGATTATCTACTGCTTTACAGTTCAAAGGATTCATTCCTTCTCTCAATGATTACTCCCTATTTTATAAACATTAAGATGGTCTTCTCACTGTGATTTCCATATATGTCGATGACATTATTACCACGGGTGATGATGTTGACACCATCACTCAGTTGAAGTTGTCCTTGATGATGAGTTTAAAGTCAAGGATTTGGGTTTTTTACACTACTTCTTAGGACTTGAAATATTCAGGGAAGCTCAAGGTTTGATCATCACCCAACGGAAATTCACTCTCGAACTACTCTCTGAGTTCGACTGTGCTCATTTGCCTCTTGTCTCTTCTCCATTGGATCCTTCCATTAAGCTATCCTCTCATTCTGGCGAACTCATTGTTGATCCTACTTCCTATTGCCGTCTAATTGGTAAGCTCAACTATCTCACTCATACTCGGCCTGACCTATCATACGCAGTTCAACACTTATGCAAGAACCTCAATTTTCCAACTTCAATGCTGCTTTAAGAGTGGTTAGTTATCTTCGCCTGAATCCTGGTCAAGGTTCATTATTTATTGCAGCACACCTTCTGTCTCTCTTCTTGCCTTTTGTGATGCGGATTGGGGATCTTGTGTTGATTCACGACGATCGGTTAGTGGGATTTACATTGTTTTTGGTGGTTCACCCATCTCTTGGAAATCCAAGAAACAGACCTATGTTTCTTTATCATCTGCCAAAGTTGTATCGTTCAATGTGACGTGTAGTGGTTGAGTTAACTTGGCTCAATCATCTCCTTCGTGATTTGGAAGTTCCTCCAACTCTCCCCATTCTTGTTCATTCCGATTGCCAGGACGCCATACACATGCCAAGAACCCAATATTTCATGAATGAACGAAGCATGTGGAACTTGATTGTCATTTCATTCGACAGCAATTTCCTGCTAGCTTGATTTCACTTTCCTATGTTCCAGCCACATCTCGAATTGCACATGTTTTCACCAAACCTTTATCTGGGCCTTCACACCACAAACTTCTGGGCAAGCTGGGTGTCATATCTCTCCCCTCCAACTTGAGGGGGGTGTTGAGAATGATGATGAGAACCAGGTCCAGGTCACAGTCAAAAATAAAGAGGAATAGGTCACAGGAGCTGATCATAAAGTCAAATTCGACTCAATGTTCAAGACCCAAAATTCAGATCAATATTTTCAATTAAGAAAGTCCGCACACTCATAGCCCATTACATTTCATCATCTTTGTACATAGCATAATATTCTTTTCTTAGATGTTTCTTCTAGAATTTGTATAGGCGTACAAAGTTTGCTAGAAGTTTGTTAGCTCTTTAGATTATTTTACATTTCTGCCATTTTGTATTAGGATAAGTAGCTGATTCTTCTTCAATGAAATTCACTCAGAAATTTCCCATATTTTGCCTTCATTGCTCTTCTAATTTCCTATAAATGTATCGGAGGTAAAAATACTAGGTAATTTCTTCTATTTGTCCAAGCCTTGGCGGACAGAGTTTACCCTCTACTTCATGAAATTAGTTGAGGTGGGCACAAGCTGGCCCAAACACCACTATTATCCTTGTGACTAGGAAATCTTCCTAAGGTCATGTGCTCTCTATAACTGTAAATGGTGAGTCATTTGTTCAAAGATTTGGTTGTGGCAAGAAGGTTTTCGGGGAAGGTGTGATATTTGGGTTTGATTAATATTATGCAACTATTTCGTCGGGTGTGATTAAATGTTGCTTTGGAATGAGTGGTTTATCTAGCAGATCAGCTGAGGAGCTGTGTATATATCTCTGTTTGATTGAACATGGTTTGTTCCGAGCAGTTGTTATATGGCATAATATTGCTCCTAGTTATTCCTTTATAACAAAGCATCCCACGTTAGTTGGGTTCGTAGAAGGGACGCACCCCAAGAGAAGCATTAGTTGCTGCTTCCCATGGCTGGAACCCGTGACCTACGCGGAGACAATTTTACTGTTTATCCAAGGTTCCCCTTTAGTTATTCCATTGTAAATGAAAATAATGAAAAATTGTTTCTTGTCATTTAGTTCTTTCCCTGTTGAAAATCTTGCTTCACTTAAATTTATCTTTTCATCTACTTCACGAAAGAGACTCTGTCAATAACTAATGGGAGATTCTACTCAATGCCATGTTTGAAAAAGACGATATGTCATTTAGTCATTTTTTGGTATATTGTTTTGAAGTGTTTTGCTTGCTGTCCACAGAGATTCCAGAAATGTGAATATGCAAAAACTAAGTTGTTCAAGACTGAAGGGCGTGGTTGGGGTCTTTTAGCTGACGAGAATATAAAGGTAATTCTTCTGAAGCAGCTGTAGTTATATATGACTTATTCGTAATTACTATTTTCTCTGGAATATATCGGAGGCCTTAGAGAAGAAACTGTAGTTATGGGCGTATGGATTATTTATAATTTCTAATTAGCTTCTATCAACCGATTGTTAGGTTGGACAGTTCATCATGGAATACTGTGGAGAAGTGCTATCATCTGAAGCAGCAAAGAAAAGGTGTCTGGCTTATGAAGCTCATAGTAAGTTATCGACAATAGAGATGGTTATCAATGCATCTACAGGTCGATCACTACTATATAATTTCATATGATTTGTGCAGAGGTCAAGGACGCATACATCATGTCACTGTATGCGAATTATTTCATTGATGCAACCAAGAAGGGAAGTCTAGCAAGATTCATTAATCATTCCTGGTAAGTGCTAAAACTTCAGTTATTGAAATGATGAAAAGTGAATTAAGTCCGTTAACTGATACTGTGTGTTACTGAATTTTCCAGCCAACCAAATTGTGAAACAAGGAAATGGATAGTGCTAGGGGAAACAAGGGTAGGAATATTTGCAAAGAGAGATATATCCGTTGGAATGGAGCTTTCATATAACTATAACTTTGAGTCGTATGGTGGTGCACGTGTTCGTTGTCTGTGTGGAGCTGCAAACTGTTCTCTTTTTTTGGGTGCCAAATCTCAAGGATTTAAGGTAACTTAAGTTTCTTGTGAATGCCCTTATACCGTCATTTCACTTATTCCTTCTTTCCAGAATTAGACAACAAACAGATTAATGTTTTATGATAGATGCTTCTAAATTCGATATGAGTCTGTCAATCCCATTTCTTATTCTTTTGCTCCCTTTTTTTATCTTGGCAGTTGGCTCAGGAGTGCAGCAATGTCTCGGAAGAAGAGGGTAACAGGTAATCAATGTTCTGTTAACTTGATTTGTCTCAGGAGCTCATCTCTTTCCATTACGTCTACGTCTTGATTCTCCATGTAAAAGAGAAATATTAGTGATTCCATCAAAGCCTCAGTGAGATATATAAATGTGATAGGCAACGGCTTAGTAAGAGATCTTGCATGCTTTATTTGATGTGTTATGTCTCTCCATAAGCCGAAGTATGAGAAGCGCTGCTCCTCCCCTATTCTTAATCCCACTTCTTTTGTCTGTTAATTGATAGATAGGCCGAAAATGATATTTCTGGACAAAATGAACTGGTCTTTCATTACTTGACTTGCCGACGAATTGGTCAAACCAGTTGTCAGGTTCATTTGGAAGTACCCTGTCCAAGATCTTAGGAATGGGAAAGCTCGAATGCTCTATAATTTATTAGTGTCATATTGTGTTTCATACCTATTAGCTACCCTTTCGTTTCCTCTTTGTAAGTATAAAAACAAGAGATCGGTATTTCTTTCATTGATCCAATATTGTATTTATATACAAGAATGGATTAACTAATTGCCTAAACTAACTCCTCTGAAAGAGGAGTGCTAAACGTGCTAAACTACGTGAAGAGATATAGGAGTGCTAGACTACTAGCTGAAGAATATGTCAAATAATAATCAACTAAATATAATAATTAGCATGTGCTTTAATATGCCCCCCTCAAGATAGCAGTATGTCCAATGCCTAGCTTGAATAGGTGTTTATTAAAGGCTGGCTTCGGTAGAGCTTTAATGAGAGTGTCCGCGAGTTGATCAGCAACATGGGTTTGAACAATGTAAACTTGATTCTGCTGAACTTGTTTGCGAACAAAATGAAAGTCTACAGCAATGTGCTTCATGCGGTTATGAAAAACTGGATTTGCACACAGATAAGTTGCACCCACATTGTCACAGTAAGTGGTTGGTGCTTGGGGAAGTGAAACATGTAGTTCTTTTAGCAGATTTTTCATCCAGTTGGTTTCAGCAAGTGCACTTGCAACAGCACGATACTCTGCTTCAGTTGATGAGCGAGCAATTGTTCTTTGTTTACTGGAGGACCAGCTCACAGGATTATGGCCGAAAAATAATATGTATCCAGTAGTGGAAGCGTGATCACTTACATCGCCAACCCAATCTGCATCAGACATGTATATCTTGAAATCATTATCTCTTTGAATGTGAAGAGCAAGCTGAATTGTGCCTTGGAGATACCTGAGTACTTGTTTGAGTGCTTTCCAGTGGACTTCAGATGGGGAATGCATAAATTGTGACGCAGGGTTGTATTGAACGATCATCGCGCCGACATTGTAATCAGCAGTAACAGCGCAAGTAGCGTCTCCCATATGAGGAGGGTGGGTGGAAGCGAGAAGGAAAAAAAGCAGATCTTACTCTTTAGAGTATATTAGGGCTCTTGATACCATATAAAAACAAGAGATCGATATTTCTTTCATTGATCCAATATTGTGTTTATATACAAGAATCTGAAAGAGGAGTGCTAGACTACTAGCTGAAGAATATGTCAAACAATAATCAACTAAATATAATAATTAGCACGTGTTTTAATAGTAAGAAACATGTAATAGTCAATGAAGTGAGGAATAGCCCTGATGTCTCAAGTTCACATCCCAGTGGAGACAAAAAAAAATAGGTGATTTCTTTTCATATGTCCAAGCGTTGGTGACAGAGTTAGCCAATACATGTGTTGGTGGGAGGTAGCAAGTAAGGGGCAGAATTAGTTGAGATGCAGGCAACCTGATTCTACATCACCGCAAAAAGAAAAAGAAACATGGTAAAGAGAGAATATACTATTTTCTGAAGTATTACATGCTCAAGTAATAAGGGTCGATAAAATAATATAAAAGGCAAAGAGGAAGCTTGTTTCATTTTGGTTCACTGCTGGATCACTTGAACTTTACTTTCGAACTAAATGATATAATTAAGGTAGTTCACTTATGTGTCAACAGTAATATAAGAGTAAAGTTTCAGGTAGTTATTTATGAGTTCCATTGGAGCAAATTGCGTATGATAATATAGTTTGGATGCTACAACATCAACTCATTTCCTTGTAAATCTTGGATATTTATTTCAATCTGGCTTTCTTACTGCAGATATATCGTGGATAATCTTCCACTTTATGACGCGACGGATGATGATGAATCTTCTCCAGTGATCTCTGGAACTGGTGGAGGAAATGAGCACACTAAGGTATTGAATGACAGTCAGGTGTCTGCATTCAAGTTGGAACCAACTAATAGAAAAAAGAAGAAGTCTCAGGCCAAACCCAAGCTGAAGGTAAAATATCCCATTCTAAATTTTAAGATGACTGTGTGATGAGAATTTCTCGCCAAGGCTTAAAGATAAATTCTATATACTGGTAGTTAGATCTAGACTATTGTATGATAAATTGAATTTTCTAGTCCTTTGTAGCTCCTTCATTCATCCAAGGTCCTAAGTACAAAGGCCTGAGCTTCAACAGCCTCACTCCTCATCTACTTCGTCCCCTCTACATCTGCTATCGATTAGGAAGGATAAAAATTCAATCTAACGAATGTTCCTCTCAATTTGCTGTACTTATTCCCTCTATGATGCATCTCCTGTATGATAGTCTTCACTTTGTTGCTTCTGTTTGAATAGTCTTGCTTTTCGTTCTTGCCAAATGTGATAGACAGCACTTGCCATGGTCATTCTATAGAATTCATCATACATCTGGTGTTTTCCCCTTGAGGTGTGTGCTATCCCAAAGCACTTCTTGTTGGCAAAAGATATAAACGACTACTCCAATAAGATGTTAACAGAGAGAAACTTGATCTTTTTCTATTACTTCAGAAGACAACACTACAAGTCTTTAAATAGAACTTGGAAAGAAACAAACCTAGAGAAAAAATAGGGCACTAGTTTTGCACTAACATATATCAACTAATTAGGACTCCTAAAAGTACTGCCACTAACAACATTAAATGTTTGAATCGGTCAACTAACACTTCTCCTTGCCGGTCCAATGTTTGTCTAGTTAAGCCTTGCTATACTAGTAGCCTTTTCCAAACTCCGGCTGATATGTTGCATTCAAACATCAGGTGTGCTATAGATTCCTTCATTGTATTACACAAAGAACATTTCTCGTCTTGTACTGCTCCCCATTTCAGCAGTTTGTCTTTGGTGAGTAGCTTCTCATGGATGGCCAGTCGTAGCATAAAAATCCATTTTGGCGACCCCTTGTTGTTACAAACTAATATTCTCCAAGTAAACTTTGGAAATACTCCTCTTATTTGGATGTACATTTTATTTATCGAGAATCTCAGCATCTGGATCAACTCAGCTTCTCCATATCCTGCAGCTTCCTTAGTCTCCTTTGTTTTAAGAATTTTCTTTATTATCCATGATAATAAGCCTCACCGTTGAAGTGTTTTCTGAAACATAATAGATGCTTCTAAATTCGATATGAGTCTGTCAATCTCATTTCTTATTCTTTTGTTCAGGGGTGCAACCATGTCTGGGAAGATGGAGATGACAGGTAATGTTTGATCTGTTAACTTGATTTGTTTCATTACTTCTACATCCAGATTCTTTATTTTAATCTGGCTTTCTTACTGCAGATATATCGTGGATAATATTCCACTTTATGACACGACGGATGATGATGAATCTACTCCAGTGATCTCTGGAACAAGTGGAGGAAATGAGCACACTAAGGTATTGAATGACGGTGAGGGATCTACGTTCAAGTTGGAACCAACTCATAGCGCAACCAAGAAGAAGTCTCAGCGCAAACCCAAGCTGAAGGTCAAATATCTCATTCTTACTTTTATTCCTTGTCTTTTCATAGTATCGTATTCTTCATTTTTACTACTATTTGTCGTTTCAATTACTTTGTTATCTTGTTGATTATGTTTCTTTGATATTTAACAGCGATTGAAAACTGATGACCCGGGTTGGAAATATGGGAAAAGAGCAAGTGAGACCAATAAGGCTGCAGTTGAGTGTAACTTTTGTAAAAAAGTTACTACTGGCGGAATCTTTCGTCACAAACAACACCTTATTGGTACTAGCAGGGACGTCACACGATGTGAACAATGCCCGGATGCTGTAAGGGATGAAATGAAAAGATATGTTGATCAAAAGAAGGAAGAAAAACGTCAAGCTCTACTTCAATCGGATGTGATTAAAGATATGGAAGAAGGTGAAGCTACTGGATAGTTACTTCCTTCAACAGTCATAGAATGCAACAATCATAGCTAGTTGATGAAGCTGAGAAAAATGATGATGAACTGTATAATGATAACAGTGGAAGACAAGATTCTGACGATGTTACAGAAGTAAAGTTTTTAAGCAATGAGAAATAGGTGTTGAACCATTATAAATTTGATATTGTTTGTCCTATGATGTATGGAGGATTTTGTGATAACTACCTTTTAGCTTTTAATGTTAACTTCTGCGTATATTTTATTGTCTCCATTTATTTTGGTCTTTAATGAAGTGCGCGCTTTGCTTCACACTCTAACCCAAGTAGGGCCTTGTCCCTTTTAGTAACAATACGAGTTGCATACCAAAACCTATTTATTGTACAAGGAATAATAGTCACGTAAATCCTCATAATTCGTAAATTTAATCGATAGAATTCATAGAGTATTTGATGAAGATTTTTTTTGTTTACCACTAGACAGTGGTCTAGAGGCTTTTTATTGGAATAATCATAAAAACTTCTCAATAGGAATAAGTACAAGTAAGGGAGGCTACGCCTTATCTTACCAATACTAATGAGGTACGTAACCTCTACTAATAAACAACTATGGAGAAAATACAAGCCAGAGAGAACTAGATATTCTATAATCATCACAATGTTTATAATACAATGATGATATTAAAAGTGAGAATTCTTAAGTAATGAAAAATCATAAAGGCCAAGGAGAAAATTGAGTTATCAACCTCAAACTTCCTTTTACAAATGTATGAACTAGAACAAGATAGATTAATTGGCCTTCTAAAGAAACCAGAAATATGTTTATCTTGTCTTCTTCTTCATATCTGTCCAATATAATAACAGTTGATAGTGCATCACTTCTTGGCTTTATTGAATCTTGTTGAAGTTGTTGATACTGTCAGAAGATTTTGCTTTGCGAGTTGCCTTGGAACAAACTCCTCAGTCACTTTACCATCCCAACTAGTGGTGGTAATGGGCGGATTGGGTCAAATTTAGGCGGATTGAAAATGGGTCAACATAAAATGGATAATAATTCAACCCGCCCATATTTGATATGGTAAAATGGGTTGGATAAAATACTAGTATACCCATATTTTCATGAGTAAATAGTATTGTACTTAATATTAACATGGAGAAAATATTTGTCTTTTTTTAGATGAAAAATGTTGAAAATGCTTCATTTAGTTTTATTGCATCATAAATATCAAAAAAAATCATATAACTTTTCAATATAAAATAAAATTATGTAATAACAAGGGGAATATAGTTTTAGTTTCAAAGTAAATGAATATTTGCATTTTAGAACTAAAACATGCTTAATACACTTTAAGCAATGTCAATACTTATATATGATTTGCTTATTTTACACTATTATTTATTATCAAATATAAAATTAAACAAATAAAAAAATATAATTATACATGTAAAGTATATATTTTTGGAGGGCTAAAGACTTCACCTTTTCAATTATAGTAAAAAGTAATTAGTTCTATAGAAGAACATTAAAAGCAAGAGAAATTGCAATATTTTTAGTGATATCATAAATTTATAGTGAATAAAAGTTCGAAGTTTAACTAATTTGACTAATCCATGCTTTATCCATATTTTTATGGGTTGAATATTGGTATCAACCCTATTTTACCCATGCAAAAAATCACTTACCCAACCCATTTAAATATGGGAGGGTTGGGCAAATAACCAAAATATGGGCTCATTTTGCCGTCACTAATCCCAACTATGCTTTCTTCCATGCTTCGTTTTGTGGTTGCGTAGGAAAAATATCTTCATTCCTAGTTGCAATTGCAAAACAATAATCCAGCATTTCTCCCCTTCATCACCCTCCTCATAGATGTCGTCATCATCTAGGTTAGCGAACTTATTTGGGGACGAAGTACTACTACACCAACTTGAAGTTGTTTGTTAATGTTAATTGGAGCAAGTGAAGCCAATTTTTCAATATTAGAACTCACCAACATCACTTAAGATTACAACAACATTTATTAATGGTGACAAACCTTGCCGGGGAGTTACTAACTTGGCACTATTAGGCACAAAAGTAGGAGTTGTTGCGCTCAATTTCTTTTGCATAGGAGGAGAAGTGACTTGTTCATCTGATATATCTATCCATCTCAGAGTACTTGTCGCACCTTGCTTTTCCTTAGAAATAGCTAATTCATTTGTAGAGTTAACTTGAGATGAATTGATCTCAATTGCACAATATTATTCGTAAGAGCATCAAAAGTGTTAAAACACATGACCTCCTGTGGAACAATCTCTCGAGCACCTGAATTCATAGTTTGACTATCTACAACTTGTTGCACTGTGTTACTAATAAGCGAACCAATTCCAATTCTTGGAGATTTTTTCTTCGTCACCACAACCCAATTAGATTCACTCCCTCACCTGTACTCTTGGAATTCATCAAGGCAATTGAATTAGTTCCGACATCACTTTCAAATTTTTTATTGGCATTGTCAACCTGTTGCGTCATGTTCTCAACCCAGCATTCAATAGTTTCAACACCCGAGCATCATGTTGTGGTCCATCTGCCACTACATTTGCATTCACGGGATCTAATGCCAAATCAACTGTTGTGTTAGTTGCCAATGGATGTCCTGATTTTCCAATAAGCACCACAGCACCTCTGGTTCCATTTAGTTGATGCCCATCATCTATAGTCGACGCCACGATTGTAGCTGAATTGTTTTGGCCCTCATCATCAATGTGAACTAAAGTAGGTTTGTTTGTCAAATAAAGTTGATTTTCATTCAATTTTTTATCCAATGTTTCAGTAGCTCCAACTTTATTTCCTGATGAATGAATATCATCAATACTTGAAAGAGTTGGTTTTGGCTCTTGTGGAATCAAACTAAATGGAAGATGAATTAATATGAATATTTGGTAGGAAGATAATTAGTACAAAATTCAAGTCAAAGATTGTATCTTGGTAGGTGAAAGTTAGGCAAACCATAAAATGGTTTGCTATCTTAACCTTGACAATTTTGACACATAGTGATGTCATGGATGACATCAATAGGATGAATTTATTCCTATAAATAGGTAGCTCTTAATTCATTTTCAAATCATCCTCTCACTTGCCTTCTCACCTTCTAAGGCATTTGTGTTCTCTCTCTTGTAGTATTTCACTTGTATTCTTTGTAGAGTGAAATAAATATCAGTGCAGTTGTTCTTTGGTGGACATAGGATCATTTTGATCCGAACCACGTTAAATATTGTTGTTCTTTCTTGTTCTTTAGTTTCACGTTTCCGCTAACAATTGGTATCAGAGCCAAGGTTCTGTCTGAGTATGCTCTGTGGTTGCAGCACAGTCTGAACTTCCACATCAGAAAAGGATTACTTTGGTTTTCTGTAGTTCCAAATACATTATAGTAGAAAAGGAAGAACAAGTAAAAAAAAAATGAGTTCCATGAAGTTTGAAATTGATAGATTTAGTGGGCGCAACAACTTCAATATCTGGAAAATCCAGATGATAGCGTTACTGCGGAGGGAAGGTTCAATCCATGCTATTGACGGAAAGTACCCCGATAAGATATCGGATTCCGACAAGGAAAAGATTGAAGGAGATGCATTGAGTGCAATCCAACTGTCCCTTGCACCTAACGTACTTTGGGAAGTGAGTACAAGTACCGAAGAGACGGCCAAAGAGTTATGGGAAAAGCTGGAAGGGCTTTACCAGGACCAGTCAGTGACAACAAGGATGTTGTTACAACGGCGTCTTCATACATTTAAGATGGATTCAGGTACTTTGTTGCAAGACCATCTAGATGCGTTCAATAAACTTGTGATGGACTTACAAACTGCTGGAATTAAAAAGGACGAGGAGACACTTGCATGTTCTTTACTATTTTCATTGACTTCAAAATATCGTGATATTGAGAATTCAATGATGTATAGCAAACAACCTATTAAACTTGAGCAAGTGCGGCAAGCACTAAACTCTTGGGATGTGCGGATGCATTTTGAAGGAGACAAAAGTGACGAAGCTAGTGGACTCTTTGTAAGAGGTCGTACTAGCCAAAAGGGAAGGAGCAAATCGAAGTACAGATCAAAGTCTCGTGTGAACAAAAAGAATGCGGAGTGTTGGGGCTGTCACAAGAAGGGGCACTTTGAACGAGATTGCCCTATGTCGAAGTCCAAAGAAAAGGCGAGTGCATCCATTGTTGAGAAAGTACATGATAATGATGATGATTATGTACTAACAACATCATGCAATAATGGAGTCTATGACAACAAATGGATCTTAGACTCTGGTTGTACTCTGCATATGACATTCCGAAAAGATTGGTTCAGCAGCTATGAAACAAGCAGAGGAACTGTATTAATGGGCAATAATGCAACTTGTAAAATAGTTGGCATTGGTTCAGTTCATGTTCGCTGCCATGATGGAATCGTGAGGACTATTACAGAAGTCCGTCATGTTCCTGATCTAAAGAAGAATTTGATCTCCCTGGGTACTTTAGATAAACAAGGCTATAAGTACATGAGTGAAGGAGGAACTATGAAAGTGACTAAAGGGTCTTTAGTCATGTTGAAGGCCAAGCTGGACGATGGCCTCTACACACTTGCGGGAAGCACCATTATTGGCTCTGTAAATGCATCTACAGTGCAGTTATCTAATGATGACAAGGCAAAATTATGGCACATGAGACTAGGCCATATGAGCGCACGAGGATTGGAGATGTTGAGAAACCGCAACCTTTTGAATGGTGAGAAGATCAGCACACTTGAATTTTGTGAGCACTGCGTCTTAGGGAAGCAGAAAAAGGTCAGCTTCAGCACTGGCAAGCACAAGACGGGAGGGGTACTAGACTACATCCATTCAGATTTATGGGGTCCCTCTAAGCTTCCATCAAAGGGAGGAAAGAGGTATCTTCTCACATCCATTGATGATTTTTCACGAAAGGTTTGGGTGCGTTTCCTGAAGACAAAAGGTGATGCTTTTGAAGCATTTAAAGAGTGGAAGATTTTGGTTGAAAATCAAATGGAGAGGAAAATCAAGTATCTTCGCACGGACAATGGCTTGGAGTTTTGCAGTGAAGAGTTCAATGATTTCTGCAAGGTTCATGGGATCGCAAGGCATAAGACGGTCAGGCACACACCACAGCAGAATGGAGTTGCCGAGAGAATGAACAGAACTCTTCTTGAGAAGGCTCGTTGTATGCTCTTACAAGCTAAGATGTCCAAAGTATTTTGGGCTGAAGCAGTTCATACTGCTTCTCATATTGTCAATCGGTCTCCAGCATCAGCGATTGACTTTAAGACTCCGAATGAGGTCTGGTCAGGTGAACCCTCTAACTATTCATACTTGCGAATATTTGGGTGTCCAGCTTATTATCATGTTAATGAAGGTAAGCTTGAACCAAGGGCTAAAAAGGCCATATTCGTAGGGTATGTTGATGGAGTAAAAGGGTACAAACTATGGTGTTTGTCTTTACTCAAATTTGTAGTTAGTAGAGATGTTACCTTTGATGAATCCTCTATACTTGATCCTCGTAAAGTTTCTGTGGAGTTATCTAGAAACGAGAACAACGAGCATGTGGAGCTACCGGTGGAGCTTACCAAGAAACGGGATCAAGAGACTCAAAGTGATGAGTCAAAAGATGCAGAAGAACTTGCTTCCAATGAACCATACACAATTGCGAAGGGAAGGGACAAAAGGCGGATACGGAAACCGGAACGTCTTATAGAGCAAGAAAATCTGATTGCACAAGCGTTCGTAGCTGCAGAAGAAGAGATTAAGGATCTCGAGCCCTCTTCGTATATTGAAGCAACTTCTTGCAAAGATGCTGCACAATGGCAGTTGCCATGATGGAAGAGATGGAGTCTCTTCAAAAATGAGACATGGGTCTTAGTTAAAAGGCCAAAGGGGATGAGGACAGTTGGATGCAAATGGGTCTACAGAAAGAAAGAAGGTATTCCAGAAGTGGAAGCTGCTAGGTTCAAGGCGAGATTGGTTGCAAAGGGTTTCAGTCAGAAGGAGGGAATTGACTACAATGAGATCTTTTCTCCAGTCGTGAAACATAGCTCAATTCGCGTGCTGCTAGCATTGGTTGCACAATTTGATTTAGAGCTTCAACAACTTGATGTCAAAACTGCTTTCTTACATGGTGATCTAGAAGAGACAATCTATATGGATCAGCCTGAAGGTTTCCTAGCTGAAGGAAAAGAAGACCATGTATGCCAACTGAAGAAGTCTTTGTATGGTTTGAAGCAATCCCCTAGACAGTGGTACAAGAGGTTTGATGCATTCATGACTACACATGGATTTTCGAGGAGTGCATTTGATAGTTGTGTGTATCACAAGAAGATGTCTGGTAACTCTATGATTTATCTTTTGTTGTATGTTGATGATATGCTTATTGCTGCTAACAACATCACAGAGATAAATATTTTGAAGAAACTGTTGAGCAAGGAATTTGACATGAAGGATCTAGGAGTTGCAAAGAAAATCCTTGGAATGGAAATTTCAAGAGAAAATGGTGTTGTACATCTTTCTCAGAAGAGGTACATCGAAAAGTTCTTGAAAGATTCAATATGCATATGAGCAAGCCTGTAAGTACACCTTTAGCTTCTCATTTCAAGCTTTCAGAGTTACAAATGCCTCAATCTATGGATGAGGTGGAGCATATGTCAAAGGTTCCTTATGCGAGTGCAGTTGGTAGCATTATGTATGCTATGGTATGCACACGTCCAGATATTGCCCAATCTGTAAGTGTGGTAAGCAAGTACATGGCAAATCCAGGAAAAAGGCATTGGGAAGCTGTCAAGTGGATATTGAGATATCTCAAAGGAGCTCCTGATTTGGCCTAACCTTTCGGAAAAGTGAAGGTATTTCAATTCTCGGTTATGTTGATTCTGACTATGCAGGGGATCTTGATCGAAGGAGGTCCACAACTGGATACATCTTTACTCTCGTTGGCAGTGCCGTTAGTTGGAAATCGACTTTACAGTCGATTGTCGCTTTGTCTACAACAGAGGCAGAATATATGGCAGCAACGGAGGCAGTGAAAGAAGCTATCTGGTTGAAAGGTTTGGTGGCAGAATTGAGTTCAGTTCAGCTTAAATCAATTCTAAAATGTGATAGTCAAAGTGCTATTCATTTGATTAAAAATCAAAGATTTCATGAGCGCACCAAACACATTGATGTCAGATTTCACTTTATTCGAGATGTCGTAGAAAAGGGAGCTATCAAGGTTGAAAAGGTTATCACAGACGATAACGCTGCAGACATGTTGACCAAAATAGTCCCGCTTGCCAAGTTTGCACACTGCAAGGACTTGGCGGGAGTATGCATCAATTGATGCAACTCTAAGAGAACAACTGCTAGGTGGAGCTGGTATGTTCAACAAAGGTTTGATTCTTCTTGTTTCTTACAATGGGATTGCCCAGTAAGCTTAGAAGTTTTGGCCGGAGTTGTTTATACGCATGCTTGGAACACAAACCAAGGTGGAGATTGAAAGAGTTGGTTTTGGTTCTTGTGGAATCAAACTAAATGGAAGATGAATTAATATGAATATTTGGTAGGAAGATAATTAGTACAAAATCAAGTCAAAGATTGTATCTTGGTAGGTGAAAGTTAGGCAAACCATAAAATGGTTTGCTATCTTAACCTTGACAATTTTGACACATAGTGATGTCATGGATGACATCAATAGGATGAATTTATTCCTATAAATAGGTAGCTCTTAATTCATTTTCAAATCATCCTCTCACTTGCCTTCTCACCTTATAAGGCATTTGTGTTCTCTCTCTTGTAGTATTTCACTTGTATTCTTTGTAGAGTGAAATAAAATATCAGTGCAGTTGTTCTTTGGTGGACATAGGATCATTTTGATCCTAACCACGTTAAATATTGTTGTTCTTTCTTGTTCTTTAGTTTCACGTTTCCGCTAACAATACTCTTAGAATCAATCTGCAAAAAACATTTTTTCCACCTTCGTTATTAATGCTTATTTCTCCAGTATTTTCAGCCCTCTTTTCATCTAATATTTCTCAAGCATCACCTTGATATTTTTCAATCTCAGAGCCTACTTGTGATGCTTCTTCTTGGTTTCTTGCTGCATTATTTCCCAATAATAGTCGACATTCACTTTCATTGTGACCTTGGTGCTTACAAAAGTTGCAATAAAACGGCAGACTATCATACACAAACTTCTGACATTGCTCCACACTTTCTCCTGTTTTCTAGTCGACATGTTGAATTCTTATTCGATGTGGCAAATTTGCTAGAAAATGTTTGTCCTCCCCTCTTCATCTAGAGTCTAAGCTTCTCATCTCCATGCTTCTTCTATCTTTAATTACTCGTTATTTCAATATTTCCATTGTAATTCGTAGTTTGATTATTGCAATTAGAATCGTAAGGTTGGAATCGTGTTCAAGTGCTCTTATTAATATAGTGAGAATTTCAGTTTGTTACAGTTAGGTGCTTAGGTTGTCCCACATCCATATACATATATATTCATCACATCTTCCACAGAATAAAAAATACAACCATATTGAAATAAATATCCTAATTATCCATTGAGGATGTTGACCTCTATGATATTAAAGACAAAGAAATCACAAATATTGTGAAAGAAAAATAACTATATGTTAAATGTGTGTACATTATGTTGTAGTAATTCACTCATAGAATAAAAATAGATTAACAAAAAAAAATAGTTACAAATTACAATAATTGATTAAGAAAAATTGTATAGAGAACTTTCACATATATAACAAACATTAGGCAAGATAGAATGCATATTCATATTGCAGCTATCTCAAATTTTCTTGAACTTTTCAAGAAAATCAACAATGCCTTTTTTTCTTTGTAATGAAAGATTCATGTACTTTTTTAATAACGAATCAGATTTAGTAGTGTCTTCTCTTTAAGACTCTATTGTAACTTTCTCCTTATATATAGGTTATAGATAAGTCTTACGTTTTCTAAGTTTATCTCTTTGCTGTAGAAGTTGTACAGAATCTATATATATTTAGTTTACAATCAATAAATGATTGTTCCTTTCATTCTACTGGTAGTTTTATACTTTATATGGCATCAAGAGCCAATTAACTCTCACGAGTAAATTTCTGTCGAGAAACCCTCCCACCCTTCCCAGAAAAATGGGCCCAAACATCACTGTAACCAACTCTGATGCCAATATAACGATTGTTCAGTTTAATCCTGTCACCCAGTTACCAATCAAATTAACTGGCACACACAATTTTTCCCTTTGGAAAGCACAACTGTCCATGCTTATGCGTGGTCACAATCTTTTTGGCCATCTCGGCGGTTCTCGCCCAGCGCCTGCTCGTAGTGTCTCAAAATAATCAGGATGTCGAAAATCCTGTATGTGTTTCATGGTATCGCCAAGATCAACTGATTCAAGACGCCATCTTGGCCTCAGTTGATCCAACTCTTGCTGCTACAGTTGTTGCTGCATCCACTTCCCAGGATGCTTGGGATGCTTTGCACACTGAGTATGCCAACAAATCACAAACATGGATCTTCAGTTTGCGCGATCGTCTGGCTCGCCTCGCAAAAGAAACCCTTCCTGTGGCTGATTATTTGCACCAGGTTCGATCTCTCTATGATGAACTTTCCACTCCTGTGTCCAATGAGGAACTGATTGTCAAAATCCTCACTGGATTTGAACCTGAATTCCGTGACATATCCGCTGCTATTCGTGCAAGAGATTCTATTATCTCCTATCCCGAACTTATGAAAAGTTACTTGACCATGAACTTTTTGTCAAGCATGAAGAATCAAAGAAACCACTCTCAACACCCATTACTGCTACTATTGCACAGCAAACAAACAAGCATCCTCGCCAAGGAAACAACTCTAATAGGTGTTCAAATGCAAATTCCCCCAACATCAACCAGTCAAGGCGTGCCCAGACATCGCGTGCTGGAAACAATAACCAACAGCAGCGTTATGACCAGATTCTGAAGTGTCAGTTGTGTAACCGTCCTGGTCATTCTGCTAAGGTTTGCAGATCACAATCACACGATCACATACAAGCCCGGGCAGACTATGCTGCTCGATCTCCAACTCAACAGGCTCCTTGGATTTTTGATACAGGCGCTACTCATCATATGGCCTCTAATGCCCAAAACTTCACTGATGTGCACACCTAGCACGGTCCAGAGAAGATAGCAATGGGGAACGGTAACACCATTCCAATATCTCATACAGATAACACTAACTTAAGTGCATCGAATACGAAATTTGAGCTTCTCAATACTTTATGTTCTCATTCTATAAAAAATAATCTTCTTTCTGTTTCCAAATTTTGCCGCGATAATGTACATCCATTGAATTCTTTCCTTTTTCTTATTGTGTGAAGGATCTGAGTACAGGGGCGCCTCTGTTTCATAGGCAGAATTGAGATGGGCTATATG
This sequence comes from Solanum lycopersicoides, assembly GCA_022817965.1. Taxonomy (NCBI): domain Eukaryota; kingdom Viridiplantae; phylum Streptophyta; class Magnoliopsida; order Solanales; family Solanaceae; genus Solanum; species Solanum lycopersicoides. The sequence continues at coordinate 5,160,864 of CM040624.1, forward strand.
AGTGGCCGTCGGGCAATGCACATCATACCCCTCAATGCAATGTTGTCGTTCCTCTACAGCTGTGGCATCGGCATTTAGGACATCCTCATCGTACTTTAAGCACGATTTTACACTAGTTTTCTCACTACTTCCATTTGTAATTCGTATTATTCTAATAAAATGCACAGGTTACCTTTTTCTGAAAATTCATTACAAAGTCAACGACCATTGCAAATACTTTATACTGATTTATAGGGGCCATCTCCTATTTTGTCAATCGATAACAAGAAATATTATGTCTTATTTGTTCCAGTACACGAAATACATGTGGTTGTTCACTATAAAATCAAAAAAGGAAGTTCTTGATGTCTTTCAAGCTTTACATCCCTTACTTGAGCGTCAGTTTCAAGCCAAAATTATGTCTCTCTATACTGATGGTGGTGGTGAATTCCAAGATTTATCATCATATCTCAAAACTCGTGGTATTGAACACTTAGTGACACCACCATAAACGCCTCAAAGAGTGGCATCAGTTGAACGCAGACACGCATGTAGTTGAGACTGCCAAAACCTTGTAACTTAATATGTTAGAATTAGAATGAATTAAATGAAAGAAAGGGAATGATGGGAAACAAAGTCTCAAACATCTTTACATATTTCATCAATAGCTTGAGGCCTTAGTAGATGAATATGGTCAATATATTGAATTAAGTGTATTTAATTATTAAGTAACCCTTCAAATTCTTCAGATTTTCTATTTTCAAATAGTGTTATACTCAATATAAATTTATAGGATTATTTTAATAATCATATCAGTGTCAACAACTTTATCAAGATCCAACAAATCCAAGAAGTGATGAACTATCAATTATTTTTGGACAAATTTGAAGAAGAAGACAAGAGGCAAATACTTCAGATTACTTTAGACGGACAAACTAGTTGTTTTAGTTCATACATATTGTAATCATTTAAAATTTATTAAATATAAATTTATAAAATGATTCGGATTATATTAAATTCATAAATATATTAATCCAAATAAATATTATGGATTGATATACTTGATTTAAATATTTAAGTCCAACAAATATGGACTTAATTAAAATCCAAATTAATTAATTTGGGCTACAATTTGTTGAGCCCAATTCCACCTCATTCTAGAGGCCCATCTTGGCGCCACATGTGCAAATGATGTGGCATGCCAAGTCAAATAAGAAACCAATAGAATCATGACATATGTCAAAGATGACAAGCCCGCTCCATAAAGCCATATGCCATGTCACTTAAATCTGATTGGCCGAACGGAATCCTATTCCAATCGCAACTCCTCTATTCTAAAACTATAAATAGGGGTCCTCATAATTCAGAAAAAAAAAAAAAATCAAAAAACAAGAAGCTAGAGAAAATCCGTGGTACAAACGCCATTTAATTCTCTATAAAGCTACAAGTTTAAAATTCAAGCATTCAAGTTCAAGAACGATCAAGATCAAGACCATCGGATTCAAGAACAAGCTCGAAGCCCTTGAATCTCAAATAAAAGTCGCTTAAGTCAAAAAAGATCACAAATCTTGTTCATTAAACTTGTTATCAAATGGTGCCATTGTCTGTTTTTATTATATGACGAGGATGCCAAAGCGACTAATAATATTTTACTCGGAATAAAATTGCAACATTCTCTTTCTTCACCTCTGAAGAGCGACAGCTTCAGCCCATTTTTAAAAGAATCAGTTGCAGCCAAGATACAAAGTGAATCACCAGAAGACTTTGCGTAATGGTCCTACAACATCCAGTCCCAAGTCGTTCAAATGGCCAAGATGCGATGGTTGGGTGCAATACTTCGGGTGGCTGATGAATGAAATTCGCATGAAAATTGACAAGCATCGCCACCTCCTGCGTAATTATAGGCATCTTTCACCATGTTGGCCAGTAATAACCCCATCCTCTTTATGTGAAAAGTGAAGTTTTGAGTCCAGATTGGATGTGATCCACATACTCCCTGAGTGCTGCCTTCTTGCAGAGCTTGAATCGCTTTCTTCCTCTCCCAACATCGTAATAACACGCCCTCAAATGATCGCCTACTTACACATTGTGCTCCTTGTAGTTAAAGGAAACGAGGTGCACGACGAGTATGTCAGTTCTTCTTCTTGGATTTTCTGAATATCCCATAACATAGGTAGTCAATGATGGCGTTGTCTCCAATCTTCCTTCCGGCTTCAACAATGGCGACAGTTATGATCAAAGCTCATTTCAATAATTCGTTCCTCATTTGACGGTGGTACTATCCATTTTTGCAGACAGTTACTTGCGTTTGATCAGGAAGGGTTAGCGTTGAAGCTAGAGTAGCCAATGGCATCACTTTTCTTATTCTCTTTTCACGCACATGGTTGAATGGGTTAATCTCCAAGCCATCCTATCAACTTTTGAGCATAATCGATGATAAGGGCGCATTCAGGCTTTGTTACCCATAACTTCCAAGAGTTGATTAATCACAATTGGAGAGTCACCAAGACCTGTAAATGAATTGTTTATGGTTCAACGGCCATTTTCAAAGTCCAGTATCAGTGCTTGGTATTTCGAGCGGACATATTTGGAGAAACATTGTTTCAGAGTAAAAGAGAATGTAGAAATCTCTTCTTGTGAAGTGATGAACACCACGCCAGCACCAGCTCCGCCGCGATGTGCAGCCCCGCAAAGTGTACATTTTCCAAGGAGGGTTGAACTTCAATTAACATCGCGTTCTTCATCAGAAACTCATGCAGTTAACTCCCAATCATTGGTATAGGATGATGCTGTCTAAGAAATCCCTAGCTGCTTGTCCCTTCACGATTTTTTGCAGAATTGTACCACAAATCTCAAATTGTTTGGAATTGGAAGGTACCATGCGTGCTATTCGCGTCACTAAGGATTTAGGTTTTTGACATAAACAAAACTTGATGCGGATTGCCTTTAGAAATAGCGGACAAACATGAGCTTGGAAATTAATGGCTTCATCTTTTGAATTGAGAAGACCATGCCAAGTCATACTTTCAATGGCAAATAATTTTAGCTCATTTGGGTTCATCGTTCTACTTAAGTAATAAAGAGCATTTTCTTTGCCTTCACTAATTCCTTGAGCTAACAGTGGCTCCTACAGACTTCTTGTGCTGCAATGTAGAGTATCAATGGTTTTCCAGGTATAGCGGGCTGCCAAAACGGAGGTTTCGCTAAGATACGATTTGATACTTTAAAGGCAGCGCTACATGTTTCGTCCCAAATAAAAGTGAGCACTTTTTTCATAAGATGACTGAATGTTTGACACTCCCCGCTAGCATTTGAGATGAACCTTCTCAAGTAGGCTAACTTTTCTTGGAGCTTTTTAACTCATGAATATCTCGAGTTCAGGCATCTTTGATATTGCATCGACTTTGGCTGATCAATTCAATTCCTCGATGTCTCACAATAAAGCCCAAAGGAACTTGCCGGAAGTAACTCCAAGGCACCATTTTCAATGGATCATCCTTAGTTGATATCTTCGAGTAACTCAAAACACCATCCTTAAGTCTTTCAAATGATCACCCCTCTTCCCTCGACTTTATACCAAATCATCAAACATAAACATTCAACATTTTATGAGCATGTCATCAAAGATTATGTTGCATAGCCTCTTGATATGTGGCACCAGCATTTCTTTTAAAACCAAATGGCATTCACTTTGTAGCATAAATACCTTTTGGCATGCGAAAATGCAGTGCAGTTCTTCATCTTTTGGTGACATGCGGATTTGATTATAACCTAGAAGAACCATCCTATGAACGACATTGCCTCATAACCAGTGGTGCATCAATCATCAAACTCTGGAATGGGAAGAGGGAAACTCATCTTTAGGCAGCATTATTGAGATCTCCCTTGTTCCCCCCCCCTTTAAAGTCAACGCCAACTCGATTTGACCAATTCTTCTTCCTCACGGAAACAATGACTTGAAATCCATGTAGGATAGTTACCTCACGAATTAAAGCCTGCCTCAATAAGTTGTTAACTTCCATTTTCATCAACGGAATCAAGTCTGGTCTAAACGTCTTTGGCTGTTAACAGGACGAGAACCATTTTTGACTGCCAATTGATGCGACCGCTACTCTAGCATTCAAATCCAGGCATTTCTTTAATAAACTCCAAGCAAAGACATCTCTATATTCTTTGAGTATATTCATGTAAGCGACTTCTTCATCAATTTCTAGAAACGCACTAATAAGTTGGCTTTGGGTCTTCATCAGTGCCAAAGGTTAACTTCCTTCAAAGGGTCTATGTGATCTTTACTCTTCTCAAGTTTCTGGGTTGGGGCATCTTAGCATCTTCCTCTTCCACAGGATCATTGGTCATTGGAACAGATAATAGTGACAACACGAGTACAATATCTGTCTTACCTCTTCCTCAATTTCTTCTTGAGGCAAAGAAATCGTACTCATTTTGGATTGTTACATGATTTGAGAACCTACACTTTCTTCAGCTTCCTCGCCGCTCTTTTGTTGTTGTAAACCACAGTATGAACCTTTGCCTTGAGTTCCTCTTTACAGGAAACCACAAGTTCCACTCGTCGCCTCATCCATAGAAGGAATCAAACTTCTGAAATTCCTTTCGATCAAATGTCGAAGTAGGCGTTGTAACTTTAAATAAACTCTTAGTTCTTGTTATGCTTCTTCAAAGCGACCTAACCTCTCAAACACAGAAATTCTTGCAGTGCTTTACCAAGTCGATCCAAAAGACTGAAGGCCTTTGTGTGGGCGAGCTAGTTGACGTCATCTTCAAAAGTGATATGATTATTGCTGCCCTTCTTATGGAAATGCGAATGGCGGCGTTTTGGCTATAACACCTAGGCCTTCACCGCGCTTTCCTAGTTGTATCTTCTGATGTGAGTTTCCCTAGCGCGATGGCTGACTAGGGTTGTATCCTGCTCACAAATAACTGTAAGCATTGGGATCAAAACCTTCTTATTAGTGCGTGTTTGTAGGAGATCATATCTCGCACTTGATCTTGAGCGACTGACTTTTCTGGCAACTTTATTTAATTAACAAAGTTTATTGCATCAATCCGTCGGATAGGGAAGAGTTGCCCTCCAATGCATTTCTTTAAGGCTAGATGCGTGGATCTTGTTCTTTTCTTCACTATTGGGAACATAGCAAAGCCTAGAAGTCAGCATTCTTCTTTGAAGACGGGATCTTCCCTTCATTAAGAATGGGAACAAGAGTCTTTGAGTGTCAAATTTTCACCTTTTCGATAGCCGCATTAAGTCTTTTGCTTAGGATCTTATCAATCTTGATTGATTTTGACGTCATTGGATTTGACCCCTTTAACAAACATAATTTCTCAAATAGAAATTTCGCATCCGCAAAGTGTGTCTCAACTTCGGTGAAAGATTATCATCTGCAACTGATTCTTTCTTTCAATTCCACCTTCAAGATATTCAACATTGATAGTACGAAGATTTGAGGACAATTCTATTCTCATGTACCAAGGCCTGCCAAGTAAATGATATGTAGATGTCTTTGCGTCGATCACATGATCCAGGCGCTTGATTCGCAAATCTCCATGTGGATCTCTAATTTAATAGAGCCTATGGACCTCTTGCCCCCTTGATTAAATCCTTGTATCAAACAGACGACTTTCACTAGTCCCCAGTCGTGATGCCAAGTTCCTTCAAGAGTGGGATAGGCAAAATGTTGACTCCAGATGCCTTCATCTATTAAGATTCTATTTATCTTCTTCTCTGCACATGACCCACCATATACAAAGACATTGTGTTGTCTTCACCAAATAGAAGATCGTTATCTGTAAATGTGATTTTAGTATCACAGACATGTGCTTCTTGGGAAGAAAGTTCACTAGATTTTTCAGAAGATGAAAGAGACATCATTTCTGAGATTTCCTTCTATCTTTTTCTTCTTCCCTAGGAGACATTTTGATGAGGATTCACTCGTTGTTTCCTTCTTTTACAGTAGAGGCACCTTCATTGTTTCTTCTTTATCCGCATTGAAACATGATGCCTCGACATTGCCTTGAGTAGACTTTGTGTCGAACGAGCTTGCAAAAATTCCTCTAGAGTCACAGACGTCGAGGTTTTGGTTGTGATGCACTTCAGCCTTTGCCCTTTTGGGGTGCTTGATTGATTTTGCTTCTCTGATTTCTTCACCATTTTTCTCTAACCGGTTTCTCGGATAATTTTTTTTGTAAGCTTGACTTGTTACGTCTTCGCCTAGTTACAAGAATCCAACCCTCATCACCATCTATGTCAACGTCCTGGTCTACTGGCTCTTCTTCATGCTTTTCAGAGATATATATTTGGACCGGATCAAGTGACCCAAACGTGATAGAGATTCTGGTTAGAACTAGCCTTCTCATCATCAAGGATAATTTTATTTTCGTTAACCAATCGCATCACTCTATCCTTAAAGACAAAACATTTTCAAGAGGATGACTCACAAGTCTGTGATACTTGCAATAATTTGGGTCATCAGTTTTTCCAGCTTCATCGGGTCGCTTCATCTCTGGCAAGTCAATGAGATTTAACTCAAACATTCATCAAAAATTTCAGGAAACGTCAGAATCCAAGAAGGGATACTTTTTTTCTTGCATCTCCCTCAGCGTCGACTTTGATTGAACGTGCTTGGAAAGTCGTTCGCACATTTTGTTTTACGCCCTCATTCGTAGTGAACTTTGCGGGCGACACATTTACACTCATGGATTCTTTGTTGTCATTTCTGGGCAGGAAACTTGCTCCATCTTTTGGGTTCCTGCTTGTCCCTTCCTTTGCGAGGATCATGGACAATAGTCATATCTTTTCCGGCAGATGACATGCTCAACTCCATATCATGAGCGCGAGAGCTAAATCCTCAAAGGATTTTGGTTTTATTCCTTGCAAGATGTAAAGAAGCTCCCAGTGCATTCCTTGAATACACATTCGATTGCAGAGAAGCTTCACTAAGCCTATCCTTGCAATTTAGGCTAGCGTTCCTCCATCGATTTATGAAATCTATAACCGGTTCATCCTTCCTTTGGCGAGTATTCGTGGAGTTCTACCATGCTCACTGTACGCCTTGTCTATAGAAGCGATTGAGAAACTCGTGCTCTAATTGCTCCCAACTGTCAATAGAGTTAGGTTCGAGATCCGTGTACAATCAAAGCATTTCCTTTTAGAGAGCGAACAAACTGTTTGACAAGATGGTCTCCAAGGTTCCAGCATTATTACATGTCTCCACGAAGTGCGCGACATGTTGTTTCGGATTCCTTTTCCCTCAAATTGTTGAAATTTGGGAGGTTGATAACCAGCAGGCATTTTAAAGTTATCAATCCTACAGTGTATGGCTAGCATACATATGAGAAGATTTTGGAGACTTCATACTTATCCTTGAGTGCTTCAATAAACTCCTTCAAGCGATCGAGTTGGATCATTCCTTCAGAAGAAACTGGCATCTCTTTAACAAACGGGACATTCTTGCAGGATCTTCGATTTCTTGAACTTCGATACCCTTTCCAGGCGCATGACTAGCATCTCCATCTAAAAGTCCTTCCATTCTATCCATCAACTTATCAATTCGAGACTCTTGGTTTTGTACGTGCTTGTTCAATCCTTCAACCAACTTCGTCAGATTTTGCGAGTTGTTCCTCAGGAGAGGAAGCAGCAGTCACCATCTGTTGGCATGACCATTGGAGATGCAGGAGAGTAGCACGGATTGTCACGTAAGTTAATCTTCAACGGACTCACGTTACGCGATGTACGTGAAGATGATTCATAAGTTGAATCACAGTTCTCCCTTGCGATAGAGCTCGTGGAACCAGATTGCTCAAGGAGAGCCAATGTTTTCTTGATCTTTTGAGCAACACTGCTTCCTCCTTCTAGAGCATTTGTGGAAAACTTGCTCCTTTTGGAGTCGAAGACCCAAAAACAGGAGTTGATGCAGATGACACTTGGAGTGTTTGTTGTCTAGTGTAGCAGCCTTGCTTCTCGTAACAACTCCGAAGCTTCCAAAGGTAACACCAAGGATGCCTTCAACTTCGGTAGAGAACTTGGAGTTAGTAGCCTTAGAGGCAGTTGATCGAGAGTTGTTGTTCATGGAAGTCATCTCGATATTCTTTGATGCTTGAAAAGTTGAGATGAGAGGTAGAGAGATGTCCCACTGGTGCGTCCAGAATTTGTAGACAATAAAATTCGCGTCGAAAAACAATAATCAAGAACGGAAAATTATAGCAACAATCGTTTTATTATTTCAAGTGCGAGTGTTACAATCTCTATAATTCCTCTGAATTCGCCTTTTCAACTATAAATTCAAGGACTTTAAAGCTTGTTCTTGAATCTCTAACGAACTTGAACTTGAACTTTATCTTGATCCT
>CM040624.1:5169228-5262726 GCA_022817965.1 Solanum lycopersicoides
CATCACCTCAAATAACTTTTCAGCTCCTCAATGAAATTCTTTGGATCTTCAATAGTGATTGAACCAGTGAAGCTTGGAGGATTCATCCTTAAGAAGTCTCGGATCCTTGAAGTATCAACACTTCCTACCTAGTTCCTCTTTATTGGCCAAACTGATTAGTCACAGCTTGACTGAGCATCCTTATTTCCTCCTTGAACTCGACATTAGTAACTACTCCTTAGGCTTGTACTTCAGGTGCATTGGGTATCCCTTGTTCCTATGGTTCAACATTCCTCCTAGTTAGACGACCTCTCACTGCTCTTCGTGAAAGCATAATTATCTGAAACACCCACAAGCACGAGTTAGAAGGAAATTTTTAAGAGATCAAACTCGGACGCACAAAATGAGTGTGAAAGAAGTGAGAAAATTTTCTAAATGTTGCAGCCTTCTAATTATAGATGTGACGCGCTTCACATCGATAACTAGGACTCTCACGACTTCATAGACTCCTTAGGACTCTTGAACTGAATGCTCTAATACCAAGTTTGTCACGTCCGAGTCTAGACCCTGGGCGGGACTGGCACTCGGAGACCATTGTTGGTCCCAAGCGAACCATTGGTCTGGTTTACTTACTCAGCGGAAGACTTAAAACACAAAAATAATCAAAATAAAAAACTTGTGAAATAATCTGAGAATGTGTTAAAAGAAACATTTAAGTGGCCAAAATGGTTATTCAAGTCTCACAACAAAACATCTGAAATACAAAGCTAAGATATTCAAAACTAACTGTCAAACTATTTATGAAGCCTCTAAAACAATTTAGATGGATGTTTAGACAAACCCCACAATATCCTAATAAACAAAAAATAAACTCAAAGCAATAAAAAGAGTCATCCAGAATACAAAGAGGCTCACCAACAGACTCTGAATTGCACACTGGGTCAACAATGCGCTATATGTCGATCCTAGTTACGTGTATCTGCATCATAAGATGATGTAGGTCAACTGGCATCAGCACATTAAAAGTACGATTATGCAAATTGGAATGCTAAAATACAACATAAACTAGAAAGGAATTTGAAGAACTTACCTGGCTCAACTGAACTCAACATAACTGAACTCATTTCAATATAAAGCAGTTTTAAAATAAGTGCAATATAAGAAAAGTTGTTTTAAACATGATGTCTACTCAGGATGTATGCAAAGATACAGTATAACTCTGAAATGTATGTAAAAATACAAATAAACTTTGTATATAAAATATAATTAACTTCTAGGGGAGTTTCTCTAACCGAAAACCATCACGTAAGAGCTATTATGATGATACAACAGTTTTCCTCATGCTGCCAAGGTCGTCCTATACCTTGCCATAAGTATAGAACCTGAACTACTAAGTGGGTCTACTAGTCTATGCTAAAAAACACTGAAGGAATAATCTAAAAAGTATGACCATTTTCTACCCATGGTGGCTACATGGTTTATGGGGGCTGTGAGTTGTCTGAACTATCCTCGATATTGGTGCTCAATACTACTCCCAAAAATATTATTATATTATCTTTTATGTTTTAAAAACATACTTCCTTCTGTGATCTGAGATTAATGTTCAAAAACTTAGCTCAAAGGCTACCTTGGAAATCAAAGTTTCCCCTGTTGCTTTATTATGAAAACATATAGTCTTTTCTGAAAACTAGTTTAAAGGCACTTTGGAAATCTTAGTTTCCGTTCTTAAATAAATGTGAAAACAATTTAATTTTCTTGGAAATACTTAGTTCCCATATACTTCTTTGAAGGAATGAACTTCAAATCTGAATCTTTGCTTAACTTTGAAATATACGTCTTAAAACAAAGTTAAAACGTTTGTGAAAGACTTTTGAAAACATTAAGAACTTAGCTTGACTTAACTCTTGACTTCTTGACTTGACTCTTAACTTCTTAGTTTTCCTTGAATTGAATTATGGATTCGAGGATTGTGATTTGTGATTGGAAAGATCTCATGATGTTTAAGAATGATTTTAGATAGTTAAACATGAGAAAAGACCGCAAAACAATATCTGAGGGTGGGTCTGCGACGCGGAGAGACATTTAAATTTTAGTTTCGGAAATGATGTTTGAGGCAAAACACACCGTGAAGGCTCAAATACGCGAAACAAATTTTCCCAAATCGAGGGGATGGCTCCGCGACGCGGAGGCAATCTCAAATTTCGTTTGACGAAATTTCTTATTCATTTTTCAGCTCTAAACCCTCTAAACTCCATGGGTTCTTTTCCCAAATAATTAGAATCAATTAAATGTTCAAAGTACATCAAATTCTATTATAAGTGGTTGTTCATTACAATGTGCCTATTTATATCAACGTCAAATTTCCCGGAGGCAATGTCAAATTTTGCGGAGGCAATGTCGAATTTTGTTGTAGGCCCCCAATTACAGAGAGCCGCCGCCGTAAGAAATTCAACCCTTTTGCTTAAATTACAACTGATTTTTCATTACAAAATGTCTATTTCTATCAAGTCATCGGGTGAATTGATTCTTTTTCCTTTAATGAAGGTCCAACTGCCGGAAGGAGTAACGTCATTTGTTCGTATAACTCAAAATGAGTTTTTAGGGCGAAAGTGAGCTCCAATCCCTTTCCTTGCTTTTTTTTTTGGTTATGATGGTCTCCTTACCAGTTAACCGCATTATTTCTTTTAATAATCCTTAAACGTAAGCTCATTTTCATACACTTGTTGCTTAGACTTCTGAATTATTGTGTCTTCATTTATAATTGTTAGAACCACTTGGATATCATATTGATTATACTCAGGGTCCAAAAAGTTAGTTTGTTTTTTAAGAGATTAAACTTTGTTTTGACTAGTGCACCTTATTCCATGATCTGCCAAGGATGTCATAGAATATAATTTCACTGGAAGGAAAATGATCAAAATAAGAAATTTGAACTCCATATTATGATTATTTGTCAAGCTTAAAGAAGATCGTTAGTTGAAACAATATAATGCTTATGTTCACTCCATAAGATTGTGCCATATTATGTGGTTTATAGCTTTTTGTCTTCCAAGATTGAAGCTTCTGGTCTCTTAACTTGAATCTCAAAATAATCACAAAAAAGGAGAGAAAATGTGTACCCTAAAAGATATGTGCCTTGATTTGGCGTTTAATAGTTTTTGATTGTCACTAATCTTGCTTTAGTTAGTCAATTTTAATTGGAATGTTGTAATGTCATACAGGCATATGAAACTTAAAGAAGAGGACGTCGCTGTTTGTGAATGCAAATATGATGTCAATGATCCTGAAACTGCTTGTGGAGAAAGATGCTTAAATGTACTGACCAGCACCGAGTGTACACAAGGATACTGTCAGTGTGGTGAAAATTGCAGGAATCAGGTAAATTAGATGATTTGGTTAATTATTTGAACATTTCATGACGTTTCTCTATATTTATATACACTTTTGCCATGTTCATATTCTTTTCTGAACTTATAACAGATTTTTTGTTGGTAGTGCATCAAATTTGTGTTACAGTTTATGTTGAGAAAAAGAGAAAAACAGTTTTATGTTTTGAACCTTTATGATAAGTTAAAAAAAATGTCATGTCACACCATTACCTTTCCTAGTGTTATTTTGATACAAGTATTGCCTTCTAAAAAAGAAAAGGCCAAGTCTCACTATTTTATAGCTTGTCATTGTTGTTAATATGATTTTATTAACTCTTGACAAATGATATTTATACTTTATCAACTAATTAGATGGTTGTACAAAATTTTATAGAACACTTATTTGGAACTAGAAAGTACTTCTATAGAAGTCGAAAGGGCGTACTAGTTGTTCTTTCCTTTGATCAACATCTTGATATCGAGTTCCAACTCCAGAAACATTGCTTTTCTGGTTGGTCCTTAATTATTGAAAATAGAACTAGAAAGAGACTAAAAGAAAAGGAAGCAAATTGTGAGAAAAGCTTTTATGTCCTTCAACTATTCAACCAAGTTATCCTCAAAAGGTCAAATTATCTCCTCCGTGCAAGGTGTGCATAGGTGCGAACTCTTCCATATGATATTCCTCATATATTTCATGTGACGGAGCTTCATCCAGTTTCTGTTCTTGTCGAATTTCCATGCTTTTACTTCTGCATTTTTCTTCTTTATCAATCTCCTAATGCTATCTTTTCCACATGAATTCTGACTATTATTCTAAGAATTTCCTCCCTATTAGACACTAAGACATCTCGATCTTCATATCAATCTGGCATAAGGAACTTAGAAATGGATGGAAGTAGCTAGTCTTCTGCTCGAAATGATTTTTTCTTTTCTGACAAGTCTGTTATAAATCAACCTTTGTCTGAGCATCCCCATCATGTTTGTTTTTTCCTTTTCCACCCTTTCGAGATAAATCATCAGATTGGAGGCCTATGACAAACTGCTTTCTGCATCTATTTCTTTATATGTCCATTGGTTGTTTCTCTTCTTTCACCTTTCATGGGATCAGTCTTGCTCGCTCGGGCCAATTCTGTACTGCAAAACTATTCTGACTATATCTAACATGAGCACTTCATCATGTCACATCTCTGATGTGGACAATGTACAATGTCACATTATTTAATATGTCAAGTCAATATTTCATGTTAACTAACCTTTTTAGTTATTTCAAGCTAGTAAATCTGTCAAGTCAAGTCTCAATATTAGCAAAAGTTTCTGAAAGTCAGGTATTTGTGTGGTAAGAGTGAAGCATACAATCTTTTCCTTGATTTTGATAGTTATAATGCATCTAGATTTGGCGTTGATGTATAGGGTTAATTGTTAAAATTGTTATATGCAATATCCTTAATAGAACATTATGGTGTGGCTTAGTGGCGATGAAGTAGATTGAGAACCACTAGATCTCAAGGCTCAAGTCAAATTCGACCTAATGTTCAAGACTCAACATTTAGATCAATATTTTCAATTAAGAAAGCCCACACAGTCATAGCCTATTACATTTCATCATCTTTGTACATAGCATAATATTCTTTTCTTAGATGTTTCTTCTAGAATTTGTATAGGTGTACAAAGTTTGATAGAAGTTTGTTAGCTCTTTAGATTATTTTACATTTCTACCATTTTGTATTAGGATAAGTAGTTGAGTCTTCTTCAATGAAATTCAATCACAAATTTTCCATATTTTGCCTTCATTGATCTTCTAATTTCCTATATGGTATCAGAGCACCATTGAAGATCCTTCAATCTCCATATCTTCAATGACAAATTTTTCTACCACTGAGTCAAGCTCTACCACTGTTGTATCCAATATTATGGATCAAAGCAATCCATATTTCCTTCATCCCTCTAATTCACCAGGAATGTCTTAGTGAACTCCACTATTGAAGAAAAGGGCTATGGAGGATGGAGAAGATCCATGCTCGTCGTTCTCTCAACTAAAAAAGTTGGGATTCAACAATGGAAGTTGCAAGAGTCCTATTGAAGGTAGCCCAAATCTGCAGTCATGGAACAGGTGCAACGACATGGTCACCAGCTGGTTGTTGAACTCACTCTCTAGAGATATTGTTGACAGTGTCCTCTACTTCAAAACAGTTGAAGAACTTTGGAATGATCTCGAGATCAGGTTTGGGCAATCAAATAGAGCTCGACTTTTTCACGTGTAAAAAGAGATGAGTGATTTCCTCCAAGGATCACTCAACATTGCAAGATGAGAAACATCTTGATGATTTCTCCCTTGCCCTCTGTCAGTATTGCTTACTCTCTTCTCATTCAAGATGAGAAACAAAGAGAGATATTTGTTTCTTTTTATCCTGCAGGAATCATTCGTCCTATTTGATGGCTTATAGGAATGGACCACCTCAATATCCTGGACATGGGAACAGGTCCAACACCTGAATACAAGACTAAGAAGGGTAATTCATCATTGATTTGTTCCCATTGCAAGAAAATGTAACATTTGGTTGACAAATGCTATAGAATCATTGGTTTTCCCAATGATTTTAAGTTCACAAAGAGCAAGAGGGATCCAAATACATTCAGGAGCAATGTTGTGCTACCATCTGATTTACCTTATTTTCCCAGTTCTCTCCCTAATTTTGCAGGCATTGCTGGAGGTTAGTTGACTGAAGAATAGGTTTCTCAGCTGGTTCATCTATTGAATCAGGTTAAGGTCATTCAACCAGATGCTAACCCTGTTGACCACAGTGCAATGGTTGCTTGTGCTAGTAACAATTTTGTCTCATGTTTACTCTCATTCAACTTTAAACCCTAGATTTTAGATTCAGGTGCATCTCAACACATGTGTTGTGATTCAAACATGTTTTATTCCCTTGAAACTCTCCCTCAACCCATCAATATTACTTTGTCTATTTCCACTAGTGTAAAAGTCACCCATTCAGGCATTGTTGCTCTTTTCCCTGATCTTTTCATTCATGATGTTCTCTATATTCCTTCATTTAATTTAAATTTTTTATCTTTACATAAGATGTGCATTCAACTGAATTGCTTAGTCAGTTTCTCATTCTCTATTTGCATTTTGCAGGCCCCTTCAATGAAGAGGCCTCTGGTTCTTGGTGAAGTTAAGAATGGCTTCTATCAATTATTCTCTTCAAGCCTCAAAGTCTGAAAGTCCTACCAACAAATCTGCAATTTCTTTGTCTACTCATAGTTTTTCCTCTTGTAATTTCTTATCCAGTAAAAATAGTTCTCTTTTTCCATTTATGGCATGTAAGGTTGGGGCATCTCCATATTCATCATTGAGTAAATTTTTTAGCTTTTCTAAATATGATTTCGACTATGCTTGAGATATTTGTCCTCTTGCCAGGCAAACTAAATTACAATTTTCTATAATTACAATCAAAACAAAGACAATATTTGAATTGATTCACATTGACACATGGGTCCCTATAAGAACTCAACCTACAATGGTTTAGATATATTCTCACCATAGTAGATAATTTTAGTAGGTGTACTTGGACCTACCTTTTGAGTACCAAAGCTAATGCTTTCACAATGTTGAAACAAATTATTTTCATGGTCCAAAGACAGTTTAACAACAAAGTCAAAATGCATCAGGTCTGACAATGCTCTAGAATTGGGAAACGGAAATTGCCTTAGAATTCCTTCTTTCTCAGGGTATTCTACATCAAGCATCTAGCACTTCCACTCCACAACAAAATGGAATAGTGGAAAGAATAGGCATTAATAGAAACCTCTAGAGCATTGTTGTTTCAATCTAATGTTCTCATTTCTTACTGGGGTGAATGTTTTTTTACTACTACTTACTTAATTAATAGATTCCCCTCTAGGGTCCTCAATGGAAAAACTCCTCATAAAGTCTTGTTTGATTCTCCACCTAAGTATCAGCTCCTTAAGGCTTTTGGATGTCTTTTTTATGCTTTTACTTTAACTCAAAATCGATCCAAGTTTTCCCCTAGAGTTGTTCCTTGTGTTTTCTTGGGGTATCCACCTGGACAAAAGGGATTCAAACTTTTATCTATGGTTTCTAAAAGGATTTTTGTGTCACGGATGTTCATTTTCATGAGTCTATTTTCCCCTTCAAATCCACTTCCTCTTGCCCTCCTATATTTTTCTCAACTCCCTCTCTTCCAGTATATGACACTCCTTGTGATTATCTTAATCCACCTAAGGATCCTGTAATCAGCATCCATCCGACACAGCTTGATGTTGTGGATTTTCCTGGTTCCTCCATCCATGGACCGGGTTCGCCAACCTGTTCCATTCAATCCGTTCCTCTTCCTCTTCCACCTCGAAGATCTTCCAGAACTCACAAACATCCTTCTTTCTTGAATGATTATCACTACAATAATGTTTTCCTCACTGAGTTTACTTCTTCTTATTTCTCTCCTCCCATTCATCCTCCTACATTCCCTTTTGCAGCTTTATCTTCTGCTAACCAACAAATGGTCACTTATTTTTCTCCCATTGTTCAACCTAATAGCTATGCACAGGCTGCTTTGCACCCAGGTTGGTAGAAGGCTATGGATGATGAGATCAATGCTTTAATTGCCACAAAACTTGGGATGTTGTTGACTTACCTAAAGATAAAAGGGCTCTACCATGTAAATGGGTTTATAAGGTTAAACATAGATCTGATGGCAGCATTGAAAGACTCAAGGCTCGACTTGTGCTCCGTGGTGATATTCAAAGAGTTTGAATCGACTTCAGTGAGACTTATTCACCCGTTGTAAAGATGACAACAATCCGTTGTCTTTTAGCCATTGCTGCTAAGAAAGACTGGCATCTCTATCAATTAGACATGAACAATGCATGAGACCTCCATGAAGAGGTCTATATGAAATTTCCTGCAGGCTTGGATGGACCTGGTCCATTTTCATGTATGTCGACTTCAAAAATCTCTCTATGGTTTGCGTCAAGCTTCTCAATAATTGTTTGCAAGATTATCTACTGCTTTACAGTTCAAAGGATTCATTCCTTCTCTCAATGATTACTCCCTATTTTATAAACATTAAGATGGTCTTCTCACTGTGATTTCCATATATGTCGATGACATTATTACCACGGGTGATGATGTTGACACCATCACTCAGTTGAAGTTGTCCTTGATGATGAGTTTAAAGTCAAGGATTTGGGTTTTTTACACTACTTCTTAGGACTTGAAATATTCAGGGAAGCTCAAGGTTTGATCATCACCCAACGGAAATTCACTCTCGAACTACTCTCTGAGTTCGACTGTGCTCATTTGCCTCTTGTCTCTTCTCCATTGGATCCTTCCATTAAGCTATCCTCTCATTCTGGCGAACTCATTGTTGATCCTACTTCCTATTGCCGTCTAATTGGTAAGCTCAACTATCTCACTCATACTCGGCCTGACCTATCATACGCAGTTCAACACTTATGCAAGAACCTCAATTTTCCAACTTCAATGCTGCTTTAGAGTGGTTAGTTATCTTCGCCTGAATCCTGGTCAAGGTTCATTATTTATTGCAGCACACCTTCTGTCTCTCTTCTTGCCTTTTGTGATGCGGATTGGGGATCTTGTGTTGATTCACGACGATCGGTTAGTGGATTTACATTGTTTTTGGTGGTTCACCCATCTCTTGGAAATCCAAGAAACAGACCTATGTTTCTTTATCATCTGCCAAAGTTGTATCGTTCAATGTGACGTGTAGTGGTTGAGTTAACTTGGCTCAATCATCTCCTTCGTGATTTGGAAGTTCCTCCAACTCTCCCCATTCTTGTTCATTCCGATTGCCAGGACGCCATACACATGCCAAGAACCCAATATTTCATGAATGAACGAAGCATGTGGAACTTGATTGTCATTTCATTCGACAGCAATTTCCTGCTAGCTTGATTTCACTTTCCTATGTTCCAGCCACATCTCGAATTGCACATGTTTTCACCAAACCTTTATCTGGGCCTTCACACCACAAACTTCTGGGCAAGTTGGGTGTCATATCTCTCCCCTCCAACTTGAGGGGGGTGTTGAGAATGATGATGAGAACCAGGTCCAGGTCACAGTCAAAAATAAAGAGGAATAGGTCACAGGAGCTGATCATAAAGTCAAATTCGACTCAATGTTCAAGACCCAAAATTCAGATCAATATTTTCAATTAAGAAAGTCCGCACACTCATAGCCCATTACATTTTATCATCTTTGTACATAGCATAATATTCTTTTCTTAGATGTTTCTTCTAGAATTTGTATAGGCGTACAAAGTTTGCTAGAAGTTTGTTAGCTCTTTAGATTATTTTACATTTCTGCCATTTTGTATTAGGATAAGTAGCTGATTCTTCTTCAATGAAATTCACTCAGAAATTTCCCATATTTTGCCTTCATTGCTCTTCTAATTTCCTATAAATGTATCGGAGGTAAAAATACTAGGTAATTTCTTCTATTTGTCCAAGCCTTGGCGGACAGAGTTTACCCTCTACTTCATGAAATTAGTTGAGGTGGGCGCAAGCTGGCCCAAACACCACTATTATCCTTGTGACTAGGAAATCTTCCTAAGGTCATGTGCTCTCTATAACTGTAAATGGTGAGTCATTTGTTCAAAGATTTGGTTGTGGCAAGAAGATTTTCGGGGAAGGTGTGATATTTGGGTTTGATTAATATTATGCAACTATTTCGTCGGGTGTGATTAAATGTTGCTTTGGAATTAGTGGTTTATCTAGCAGATCAGCTGAGAAGCTGTGTATATATCTCTGTTTGATTGAACATGGTTTGTTCCGAGCAGTTGTTATATGGCATAATATTGCTCCTAGTTATTCCTTTATAACAAAGCATCCCACGTTAGTTGGGTTCGTAGAAGGGACGCACCCCAAGAGAAGCATTAGTTGCTGCTTCCCATGGCTGGAACCCGTGACCTACGCGGAGACAATTTTACTGTTTATCCAAGGTTCCCCTTTAGTTATTCCATTGTAAATGAAAAATTGTTTCTTGTCATTTAGTTCTTTCCCTGTTGAAAATGTTGCTTCACTTAAATTTATCTTTTCATCTACTTCACGAAAGAGACTCTGTCAATAACTAATGGGAGATTCTACTCAATGCCATGTTTGAAAAAGACGATATGTCATTTAGTCATTTTTTGGTATATTGTTTTGAAGTGTTTTGCTTGCTGTCCACAGAGATTCCAGAAATGTGAATATGCAAAAACTAAGTTGTTCAAGACTGAAGGGCGTGGTTGGGGTCTTTTAGCTGACGAGAATATAAAGGTAATTCTTCTGAAGCAGCTGTAGTTATATATGACTTATTCGTAATTACTATTTTCTCTGGAATATATCGGAGGCCTTAGAGAAGAAACTGTAGTTATGGGCGTATGGATTATTTATAATTACTAATTAGCTTCTATCAACCGATTGTTAGGTTGGACAGTTCATCATGGAATACTGTGGAGAAGTGCTATCATCTGAAGCAGCAAAGAAAAGGTGTCTGGCTTATGAAGCTCATAGTAAGTTATCGACAATAGAGATGGTTATCAATGCATCTACAGGTCGATCACTACTATATAATTTCATATGATTTGTGCAGAGGTCAAGGACGCATACATCATGTCACTGTATGCGAATTATTTCATTGATGCAACCAAGAAGGGAAGTCTAGCAAGATTCATTAATCATTCCTGGTAAGTGCTAAAACTTCAGTTATTGAAATGATGAAAAGTGAATTAAGTCCGTTAACTGATACTGTGTGTTACTGAATTTTCCAGCCAACCAAATTGTGAAACAAGGAAATGGATAGTGCTAGGGGAAACAAGGGTAGGAATATTTGCAAAGAGAGATATATCCGTTGGAATGGAGCTTTCATATAACTATAACTTTGAGTCGTATGGTGGTGCACGTGTTCGTTGTCTGTGTGGAGCTGCAAACTGTTCTCTTT
Organism: Solanum lycopersicoides; assembly: GCA_022817965.1. Lineage (NCBI taxonomy): Eukaryota > Viridiplantae > Streptophyta > Magnoliopsida > Solanales > Solanaceae > Solanum > Solanum lycopersicoides. The sequence continues at coordinate 5,180,536 of CM040624.1, forward strand.
TTTTGGGTGCCAAATCTCAAGGATTTAAGGTAACTTAAGTTTCTTGTGAATGCCCTTATACCGTCATTTCACTTATTCCTTCTTTCCAGAATTAGACAACAAACAGATTAATGTTTTATGATAGATGCTTCTAAATTCGATATGAGTCTGTCAATCCCATTTCTTATTCTTTTGCTCCCTTTTCTTATCTTGGCAGTTGGCTCAGGAGTGCAGCAATGTCTCGGAAGAAGAGGGTAACAGGTAATCAATGTTCTGTTAACTTGATTTGTCTCAGGAGCTCATCTCTTTCCATTACGTCTACTTCTTGATTCTCCATGTAAAAGAGAAATATTAGTGATTCCATCAAAGCCTCAGTGAGATATATAAATGTGATAGGCAACGGCTTAGTAAGAGATCTTGCATGTTTTATTTGATGTGTTATGTCACTCCATTAGCCGAAGTATGAGAAGAGCTGCTCCTCCACTATTCTTAATCCCACTTCTTTTGTCTGTTAATTGATAGATAGGCCGAAAATGATATTTCTGGACAAAATGAACTGATTTTTCATTACTTGACTTGCCGACGAATTGGTCAAACCAGTTGTCAGGTTCATTTGGAAGTACCCTGTCCAAGATCTTAGGAATGGGAAAGCTCGAATGCTATCATATGGAATTGGCTTGCTCCCCGCTGCTCTATAATTTATTAGTGTCATATTGTGTTTCATACCTATTAGCTACCCTTTCGTTTCCTCTTTGTAAGTATAAAAACAAGAGATCGGTATTTCTTTCATTGATCCAATATTGTATTTATATACAAGAATGGACTAATTAATTGCCTAAACTAACTCCTCTGAAAGAGGAGTGCTAAACGTGCTAAACTACGTGAAGAGATATAGGAGTGCTAGACTACTAGCTGAAGAATATGTCAAACAATAATCAACTAAATATAATAGTTAGCACGTGCTTTAATAGTAAGAAACATATAATAGTCAATGAAGTGAGGAATAGCCCTGATGTCTCAAGTTCATATCCCAATGGAGACAAAAAAAATAGGTGATTTCTTTTCATGTGTCCAAGCGTTGGTGACAGAGTTAGCCAATACATGTGTTGGTGGGAGGTAGCAAGTAAGGGGCAGAATTAGTTGAGATGCAGGCAACCTGATTCTACATCACCGCAAAAAGAAAAAGAAACATGGTAAAGAGAGAATATACTATTTTCTGAAGTATTACATGCTCAAGTAATAAGGGTCGATAAAATAATATAAAAGGCAAAGAGGAAGCTTGTTTCATTTTGGTTCACTGCTGGATCACTTGAACTTTACTTTCGAACTAAATGATATAATTAAGGTAGTTCACTTATGTGTCAACAGTAATATAAGAGTAAAGTTTCAGGTAGTTATTTATGAGTTCCATCGGAGCAAATTGCCTATGATAATATAATTTGGATGTTACAGCATCAACTCATTTCCTTGTAATTTTTGGATATTTATTTCAATTTGGCTTTCTTACTGCAGATATATCGTGGATAATCTTCCACTTTATGACAGGACGGATGATGATGAATCTTCTCCTGTGATCTCTGGAACTGGTGGAGGAAATGAGCACACTAAGGTATTGAATGACAGTCAGGTGTCCGCGTTCAAGTTGGAACCAACTAATAGAAAAAAGAAGAAGTCTCAGGCCAAACCCAAGCTGAAGGTAAAATATCCCATTCTAAATTTTAAGATGACTGTGTGATGAGAATTTCTCGCCAAGGCTTAAAGATAAATTCTATATACTGGTAGTTAGATCTAGACTATTGTATGATAAATTGAATTTTCTAGTCCTTTGTAGCTCCTTCATTCATCCAAGGTCCTAAGTACAAAGGCCTGAGCTTCAACAGCCTCACTCCTCATCTACTTCGTCCCCTCTACATCTGCTATCGATTAGGAAGGATAAAAATTCAATCTAACGAATGTTCCTCTCAATTTGCTGTACTTATTCCCTCTATGATGCATCTCCTGTATGATAGTCTTCACTTTGTTGCTTCTGTTTGAATAGTCTTGCTTTTCGTTCTTGCCAAATGTGATAGACAGCACTTGCCATGGTCATTCTATAGAATTCATCATACATCTGGTGTTTTCCCCTTGAGGTGTGTGCTATCCCAAAGCACTTCTTGTTGGCAAAAGATATAAACGACTACTCCAATAAGATGTTAACAGAGAGAAACTTGATCTTTTTCTATTACTTCAGAAGACAACACTACAAGTCTTTAAATAGAACTTGGAAAGAAACAAACCTAGAGAAAAAATAGGGCACTAGTTTTGCACTAACATATATCAACTAATTAGGACTCCTAAAAGTACTGCCACTAACAACATTAAATGTTTGAATCGGTCAACTAACACTTCTCCTTGCCGGTCCAATGTTTGTCTAGTTAAGCCTTGCTATACTAGTAGCCTTTTCCAAACTCCGGCTGATATGTTGCATTCAAACATCAGGTGTGCTATAGATTCCTTCATTGTATTACACAAAGAACATTTCTCGTCTTGTACTGCTCCCCATTTCAGCAGTTTGTCTTTGGTGAGTAGCTTCTCATGGATGGCCAGTCGTAGCATAAAAATCCATTTTGGCGACCCCTTGTTGTTACAAACTAATATTCTCCAAGTAAACTTTGGAAATACTCCTCTTATTTGGATGTACATTTTATTTATCGAGAATCTCAGCATCTGGATCAACTCAGCTTCTCCATATCCTGCAGCTTCCGTAGTCTCCTTTGTTTAAAGAATTTTCTTTATTATCCATGATAAGCCTCACCGTTGAAGTGTTTTCTTAAACATAATAGATGCTTCTAAATTCGATATGAGTCTGTCAATCTCATTTCTTATTCTTTTGTTCAGGGGTGCAACCATGTCTGGGAAGATGGAGATGACAGGTAATGTTTGATCTGTTAACTTGATTTGTTTCATTACTTTTACATCCAGATTCTTTATTTTAATCTGGCTTTCTTACTGCAGATATATCGTGGATAATATTCCACTTTATGACACGACGGATGATGATGAATCTACTCCAGTGATCTCTGGAACAGGTGGAGGAAATGAGCACACTAAGGTATTGAATGACGGTGAGGGATCTACGTTCAAGTTGGAACCAACTAATAGCGCAACCAAGAAGAAGTCTCAGCGCAAACCCAAGCTGAAGGTCAAATATCTCATTCTTACTTTTATTCCTTGTCTTTTCATAGTATCGTATTCTTCATTTTTACTACTATTTGTCGTTTCAATTACTTTGTTTATCTTGTTGATTATGTTTCTTTGATCTTTAACAGCGATTGAAAACTGATGACCCGGGTTGGAAATATGGGAAAAGAGCAAGTGAGACCAATAAGGCTGCAGTTGAGTGTAACTTTTGTAAAAAAGTTACTACTGGCGGAATCTTTCGTCACAAACAGCACCTTATTGGTACTAGCAGGGACGTCACACGATGTGAACAATGCCCGGATGCTGTAAGGGATGAAATGAAAAGATATGTTGATCAAAAGAAGGAAGAAAAACGTCAAGCTTTACTTCAATCGGATGTGACTAAAGATATGGAAGACGGTGAAGCTACTGGATAGTCACTTCCTTCAACAGTCATAGAATCCAACAATCATAGCTAGTTGATGAAACTGAGAAAAATGATGATGAACAGTATAATGATAACAGTGGAAAACAAGATTCTGACGATGTTACAGAAGTAATGTTTTTAAACAATGAGAAATAGATGTTGAACCATTATAAATTTGATATTATTTGTCCTATGATGTATGGAGGATTTTGTGATAACTACCTTTTAGTTTTTAATGTTAACTTCTGCGTATATTTTATTGTCTCCATTTATTTTGGTCTTTAATGAAGTGCGCGCTTTGCTTCACACTCTAACCCAAGTAGGGCCTTATCCCTTTTAGTAACAAGTATGAGTCGCATACCAAAACCTATTTATTGTACAAGGAATAGTCACGTAAATCCTCGTAATTCGTAAATTTAATCGATAGAATTCATAGAGTATTTGATGAAGATTTTTTTTGTATACCACTAGCCAGTGGTCTAGTGGCTTTTTATTGGAATAATCATAAAAAATTCTCAATAGGAATAAGTACAAGCAAGGGAGGCTAGGCCTTTTACCAAGCCTAATGAGGTATGTAACCTCTACTAATAAACAACTATGGAGAAAATACAAGCTAGAGAGAACTAGATATTCTATAATCATCACAAAGTTTATAATACACTCTATGATGATATTAAAAGTAAGGATTCTTAAGTAATGAAAAATCATAAAGGCCAAGGAGAAAGTTGAGTTATCAACCTCAAACTTCCTTTTACAAATGTAAGAACTAAACAAGACAGATTAATTGGTCTTCTAAAGAAACTTGAAATATGTTTATCTTGTCTTTTTCTTCATATATGTCCAATATAATAACAGTTGATAGTGCATCACTTATTGGCTTTATTGAATCTTGTTGAAGTTGTTGATACTGTCAGATGATTTTGCTTTGCGAGTCGCATTGATAGTTGTCTTGGAACAAAATCCTCAGTCACTTTACAATCCCAACTAGTGGTGGCAAATGGGCAGTTGGGTCAATTTTAGGCGGGTTAAAAATGGGTCAACATAAAATACGGTTGGGTCAATTTTAGGCGGGTTGAAAATGGGCCAACATAAAATAGGTAATAACTCTACCCGCCCATATTTGATATGGGTAAAAATGGATTGGGTAAGAAATGAGTTGGGTAAAATACTAGTTTATCCATATTTTCAGGAGTAAATAGTATTGTACTTAAGATATCAACATGGAGAAAATATTTTAGTCTTTTTTTAGATGAAAAATGTTGGAAATGCTTCATTTAGTTTTATTGCATCATAAATGTCAAAAAAAAATCCTATAATTTTTCAATATAAAATAAAATTATGTAATAACAAGGGGAATATATTTTTAGTTTCAAAATAAATGTATATTTGCATTTTAGGACTAAAACATGCTTAATACATTTTAAGCAATGTCAATACTTATATATGATTTGCTTATTTTACACTATTATTTATTATCAATATAAAATTAAAAAATAAAAAAATATAATTATACATGTAAAGTATATATTTTTGGAGGCTAAAGACTTCCTTTTCAATTATGTAAAAGTAATTAGTTCTATAGAAGAACATTAAAAGCATGAGAAATTGCAATATTTTTAGTGATATCATAAATTTATAGTGAATAAAAGTTCGAAGTTTAACTAATTTGACTAATCCATGCTTTATCCATATTTTTATGGGTTGAATATTGGTATCAACCCTATTTTACCCATGCAAAAAATCACTTACCCAACCCATTTAAATATGGAGGGTTGGGCAAATAACCAAAATATGGGCTCATTTTGCCGTCACTAATCCCAACTATGCTTTCTTCCATGCTTCGTTTTGTGGTTGCGTTGTTGCGTAGGAAAAATATCTTCATTCCTAGTTGCAATTGCAAAACAATAATCCAGCATTTCCTCTTCCTCACCTTCATCACCCTCCTCATAGATGTCGTCATCATCTAGGTTAGCGAACTTATTTGGGGACGAAGTACTACTACACCAACTTGAAGTTGTTTGTTAATGTTAATTGGAGCAAGTGAAGCCAATTTTTCAATATTAGAACTCACCAACGATCACTTAAGATTATAACAACATTTATTAATGGTGACAAACCTTGCCGGGGAGTTACTAACTTGGCACTATTAGGCACAAAAGTAGGAGTTGTTGGGCTCAATTTCTTTTGCATAGGAGGAGAAGTGACTTGTTCATCTGATATATCTATCCATCTCAGAGTACTTGTCGCACCTTGCTTTTCCTTAGAAATAACTAATTCATTTGTAGAGTTAACTTGAGATGAATTGATCTCAATTGCACAATATTATTCGTAAGAGCATCAAAAGTGTTAAAACACATGACCTCCTGTGGAACAATTTCTCGAGCACCTGAATTCATAGTTTGACTATCTACAACTTGTTGCACTGTGTTACTAATAAGCGAACCAATTCCAATTCTTGGAGATTTTTTCTTCGTCACCACAACCCAATTAGATTCACTCCCTCACCTGTACTCTTGGAATTCATCAAGGCAATTGAATTAGTTCCGACATCACTTTCAAATTTTTTATTGGCATTGTCAACCTGTTGCGTCATGTTCTCAACCAAGCATTCAATAGTTTCAACACCCGAGCATCATGTTGTGGTCCATCTGCCACTACATTTGCATTCACGGGATCTAATGCCAAATCAACTGTTGTGTTAGTTGCCAATGGATGTCCTGATTTTCCAATAAGCACCACAGCACCTCTGGTTCCATTTAGTTGATGCCCATCATCTATAGTCGACGCCACGATTGTAGCTGAATTGTTTTGGCCCTCATCATCAATGTGAACTAAAGTAGGATTTTTAGTCAAATAAAGTTGATTTTCATTCAATTTTTTATCCAATGTTTCAGTAGCTCCAACTTTATTTCCTGATGAATGAATATCATCAATACTCTTAGAATCAATCTGTAAAAAACATTTTTTCCACCTTCGTTATTAATGCTTATTTCTTCGGTATTTTCAGCCCTCTTTTCATCTAATATTTCTCAAGCATCACCTTGATATTTTTCAATCTCAGAGCCTACTTGTGATGCTTCTTCTTGGTTTCTTGCTGCATTATTTCCCAATAATAGTCGACATTCACTTTCATTGTGACCTTGGTGCTTACAAAAGTTGCAATAAAACGGCAGACTATCATACACAAACTTCTGACATTGCTCCACACTTTCTCCTGTTTTCTAGTCGACATGTTGAATTCTTATTCGATGTGGCAAATTTGCTAGAAAATGTTTGTCCTCCCCTCTTCATCTAGAGTCTAAGCTTCTCATCTCCATGCTTCTTCTATCTTTAACTACTCGTTATTTCAATATTTCCATTGTAATTCGGTAGTTTGATTATTGCAATTAGAATCATAAGATTGTAATCGTGTTCAAGTGCTCTTATTAATATAGTGAGAATTTCAGTTTGTTACAGTTAGGTACTTAGGTTGTCCCACATCCACATACATATATATTCATCACATCTTCCACAGAATAAAAAATACAACCATATTGAAATAAATATCCTAATTATCCATTGGGGATGTTGACCTCTATGATATTAAAGACGAAGAAATCACAAATATTGTGAAAGAAAAATAACTATATGTTAAATGTGTGTACATTATGTTGTAGTAATTTACTCATAGAATAAATATAGATTAACAAAAAGAAATAGTTACAAATTACAATAATTGATCATATTATATTATAAGTGGAAGTCTCTTAGCTCAAAGTTGAATTACGAATTTGCCCTTCACTTGAAGATTATTTGAATATATATAACATTATATGAAAATAAAAGCATAATATTTTCATTTTTATGACCTGAAAAATAAATTCACACTTCAATTACAATAATTAGGATTATTGAAAAGACAACAGTTAAACTTACATTTAAATAACCACGAATACGGTAAGTGAAAAGGCAATTGAAAGTAATAAATTTTTTTTCCAAGTGAATAATGACTTTCTTCAGATAAATAAAGAAAATATGTTTCATCTTTAAGTAAATCATTTCATCTTCATATACATTTCAAAAGGCATGGAAGCTATAGGAACACCATTTTAGTTAAGAAACTGAAGATTTTAAGACAATCATGAAGAACATATGAAGTGTGGTGTCTGCAGCGATTTCTCAACAGCGACAACGGTGAGGAACTGATTTTGTGTTCCTAGAAATCTCATAGTCCTCCAGCATCCCCTGCCCTTCATCATTTTTCTTTTTTGAAACTAGAAGTTTTCAAATTTTTACACATTTCTTTGTTGTGTTTTCTTCTACCCCCCCCCCTTCTTATTGTAGAATATGCCTCTTTTTAGATTAATTTGTGATGCAATTTGAAGTGTTCTTGGAATTGAAGGTATATAGATTTATTCGAGTATTTTATCAGTTTCAGTCAGGATATTCACTGGGTTTTTTCCTTTCTCTATTTTATTAGTCTTTATTTGTTCCTTTTTCCCCTTTTTACTTTCTTTTCTTAGCTTGTTTTTCATTTTTGAAAAGGTGAAATTTCAACAATAAATATGATGAAAGTATATAATTTACAGGTAATAGTAAAATAATTTTACCTTTGAGAATCACACATGGTATTTTCACAGCTATAAAATTTTTTATGCAATATATATTCTCTTATTTTCACATATAGGCTTTTAAATTGTATAAATCATCATTTCTCTTATAAGAGTCTTTCCTTCTCCAATTTAGTTTTTGGGTGATCGAAGATTAAGATCTTAGTTGAGAACATATTTTAATCTTCCTATGTCTTAGATATTATTTTCTCGTTAGTTTGAATTTGTAATATTTTTTTCTTCAAATTATATGACTCATCACAAGCATGTTTATAATGTTATTATTGGTTCACCTGTTTTTCTTATTTTGTTAATTTATTTTCTGTTTATTAAAAATTAAATTTGAAAAAGATATTAATTATTTTTTACTATTTGAATAGAGTGTGAATTTTTCATGAATACTGAAACATCATATCATCAAAAACTAACACAAATAGTGCTATATTTTATATAAATACAATAAAATATACTCATATGTAGACCCATGGACTTATCACAAGTAATTGCATTCTCAAGGCAATCTTATCGTATTGTCGTTAAGCTTCTATGTTTAGGTGCTTTATAGAAAATGCAAAATGTGTACTTGAAATTTATATTTCTGTAAATTTGTCTCGCGCCTTTGTTATTTCATTAAAGGCATTAGATACATTTATTATTATTTTTCTATTAGGAATTCATAGACATATATTACAGTCATGATTCACATATTTCTGGTTTGATAGCAAATGCACCATTCTATTTTATGATTTGATTTTAATGAATAAAAAATAAATAGTAAAATTAGTATTGTTAATTTCAATATTTTATATCTTATAACTCACTTCTAAATAAATAAAAAATTGTAATAATAGTAAGGGTCAAACGTGCAACGCACGTTATCAGAAACTAGTTAAGAAAAATGTATAGAGAACTTTCACATATATAACAAACATTAGGCAAGATAGAATGCATATTCATATTGCAGCTACCTCAAATTTTCTTTTCAAGAAAATCAACAAAGCCTTTTTTTCTTTGTAATGGAAGATTCATGTACTTTTTTAATAACGAATCAGATTTAGTAGTGTCTTCTCTTTAAGACTTTATTGTAACTTTCTCCTTATATATAGGTTATAGATAAGTCTTACGTTTTCTGAGTTTATCTCTTTGCTGTAGAAGTTGTACAGAATCTATATATATTTAGTTTACAATCAATAAATGATTGTTCCTTTCATTCTACTGGTAGTTTTATACTTTATATGACATCAAGAGCCAATTAACTCTCACGAGTAAATTTCTGTCGAGAAACCCTCCCACCCTTCCCAGAAAAATGGCCCCAAACATCACTGTAACCAACTCTGATGCCAATATAACGATTGTTCAGTTTAATCCTGTCACCCAGTTACCAATCAAATTAACTGGCACACACAATTTTTCCCTTTGGAAAGCACAAGTGTCCATGCTTATGCGTGGTCACAATCTTTTTTGCCATCTCGACGGTTCTCGCCCAGCGCCTGCTCGTACAGTGTCTCAAAATAATCAGGACGTCGAAAATCCTGCATATGTTTCATGGTATCGCCAAGATCAACTGATTCAAGACGCCATCTTGGCCTCAGTTGATCCAACTCTTGCTGCTACAGTTGTCGCTGCATCCACTTCCCAGGATGCTTGGGATGCTTTGCACACTGAGTATGCCAACAAATCACAAACAGGGATCTTCAGTTTGCGCGATCGTCTGGCTCGCCTCGCAAAAGAAACCCTTCCTATGGCTGATTATTTGCACCAGGTTCGATCTCTCTGTGATGAACTTTCCACTCCTGTGTCCAATGAGGAACTGATTGTCAAAATCCTCACTGGATTTGAACCTGAATTCCGTGACATATCCGCTGCTATTCGTGCAAGAGATTCTATTATCTCCTATCCCGAACTTATGAAAAGTTACTTGACCATGAACTTTTTGTCAAGCATGAAGAATCAAAGAAACCACTCTCAACACCCATTACTGCTACTATTGCACAGCAAACAAACAAGCATCCTCGCCAAGGAAACAACTCTAATAGGTGTTCAAATGCAAATTCCCCCAACACCAACCAGTCAAGGCGTGCCCAGCCATCGCGTGCTGGCAACATAACCAACAGCAGCGTTATGACCAGAGTCTGAAGTGCCAGTTGTGTGACCGTCCTGGTCATTCTGCTAAGGTTGGCAGATCACAATCACACGATCACATACAAGCCCGGGAAGACTATGCTGCTCGATCTCCAACTCAACAGGCTCCTTGGATTGTTGATACAGGCGCTACTCATCATATGGCCTCTAATGCCTAAAACTTCACTGATGTGCACACCTAGCATGGTCCAGAGGAGATAGCAATGGGGGACGGTAACACCATTCCAATATCTCATACAGATAACACTAACTTAAGTGCATTGAATACACAATTTAAGCTTCTCAATACTTTATGTTCTCATTCTATAAAAAAAATAACTTCTTTCTGTTTCCAAATTTTGCCGCGATAACCGTACATCCATTGAAGTATTTCCTTTTTCTTATTGAGTGAAGGATCTGAGTACAGGGGCGCCTCTGTTTCACAAGCAGAATTGAGATGGGCTATATGAGTGGCCGTCGGGCAATGCACATCACACCCCTCAATGCAATGTTGTCGTTCCTCTACACCTGTGGCATCGGCATTTAGGACATCCTCATCGTACTTTAAGCACGATTTTACACCAGTTTTCTCACTACTTCCATTTGTAATTCGTATTATTCTAATAAAATGCACAGGTTACCTTTTTCTGAAAATTCATTACAAAGTCAACGACCATTGCAAATACTTTATAATGATTTATAGGGGCCATCTCCTATTTTGTCAATCGATAACAAGAAATATTATGTCTTATTTGTTCCAGTACACGAAATACATGTGGTTGTTCACTATAAAATCAAAAAAGGAAGTTCTTGATGTCTTTCAAGCTTTACATCCCTTACTTGAGCGTCAGTTTCAAGCCAAAATTATGTCTCTCTATACTGATGGTGGTGGTGAATTCCAGGATTTATCATCATATCTCAAAACTCGTGGTATTGAACACTTAGTGACACCACCATAAACGCCTCAAAGAGTGGCATCAGTTGAACACAGACACGCATGTAGTTGAGACTGCCAAAACCTTGTAACTTAATATGTTAGAATTAGAATGAATTAAATGAAAGAAAGGGAATGATGGGAAACAAAGTCTCAAACATCTTTACATATTTCATCAATAGCTTGAGGCCTTAGTAGATGAATATGGTCAATATATTGAATTAAGTGTATTTAATTATTAAGTAACCCTTCAAATTCTTCAGATTTTCTATTTTCAAAGAGTGTTATACTCAATATAAATTTATAGGATTATTTTAATAATCATATGACAGTGTCAACAACTTTATCAAGATCCAACAAATCCAAGAAGTGATGAACTATCAATTATTTTTGGACAAATTTGAAGAAGAAGACAAGAGACAAATACTTCAGATTACTTTAGACGGACAAACTAGTTGTTTTAGTTCATACATATTGTGGGGTCCATCCCCATGTACCAAACTTTGAATTATTTTCTGCCAATTTCAAAGTTTGGCAAAGTTGGTAAAGAAAAAATTGTTTTTTTCTTCAATTTCAAAGTTTGGTAGAGTTGGTAAAGAAAAAATTGTTCTTTCTTTAATGTCAAAGTTTGGCAAGAGTTGGTAAGTTGTGAAGAAGAAAAAATTGTTTTTTCTTCTGTAGCACATTTGGAGGGTAGTGTATTTGTTCTCTATAAAAGGGAGGACAATTCTTCATTCTAAGTACACCAAAAGGAAATTACAAAGGAGAGAAAAGAAGAGTGAGGCATCACAGAGGAAAATAATCTGTGAGGAAAAATAGAGAGTGTGAGCGATATTATAGTGAGGTGGAAAAATCAAAAGAGGGTTATTTCTTTTGAGTGTGTAGTGATCTTTGGAGTTTTGCAAGGATCTACAAGTGTAAAATCCTTACTATAGTGATATTCGTTGCTCCTCTCGGGTCGTGGTTTTTCCCTTATTTAGGAGGGTTTCCACGTAAAATCTTGGTGTCATTATTTCTCTTTTATTCTCGTTGATTAACCGTATTGTTGTGTTCCGCATTTATTGCCTTTATTATCGCAAATATTATTTCTGTTACGGATTTATTCCCAACAATTGGTATCAGAGCACAGGTTCTGCCCATTTACAGAAATATTTTTGCAGCTTATTGTACTATACTCAGTGGAAAAAAAAATGTCTGGAGTAAAGTACGAGGTAGAAAAATTCAACGGTGATAGCGGTTTTTCAATGTGGCAGAGAAGGATGAGAGACTTGCTCATCCAACAGGGTTTGCACAAGGCACTAGGCGGCAAATCCAAAAAGCCCGAATCCATGAAACTTGAGGATTGGGAAGAAATGGATGAAAAGGCTGCCAGTGCAATCAGATTGCACTTAACAGATGATGTAGTTAATAACATCATCGATGAAGAGAGTGCATGTGGCATTTGGACAAAGTTAGAAAATCTATACATGTCCAAAACGCTGACAAATAAATTGTACCTAAAGAAGCAGTTATATGCGCTACATATGGTGAAGGTACAAATTTTTTGTCTCATTTAAATGTACTTAATGGACTAATCACGCAGCTAGCAAACCTCGGAGTAAAGATCGAGGATGAAGATAAAGCCATAGTGCTCCTAAACTCGTTGCCATCTTCCTACGATACTTTAGCAACAACCATTTTACATGGTAAAGACTCTATTGAGTTGAAGGATGTCACATCAGCCCTTTTGCTTAATGAAAAGATGAGAAAAAGGCCTGAAAATCACGGACAGGCTCTCATCACGGAAAGTAGAGGCAGAAGTTACCAAAGGAGCTCAAGTAACTATGGTAGATCCGGAGCTCGTGGAAAGTCCAAAGTCCGATCAAAATCGAAGGCCAGAAATTGCTACAATTGCGATCAACCAGGACACTTCAAAAGAGATTGTCCAAATCTAAAAAGGGGCAAAGGGGAAAGCAGCGGCCAGAAGAATGATGACAACACAGCTGCCATGGTGCAAAATAATGACAATGTTGTTCTCTTCATAAATGAAGAAGAAGAATGCATGCACTTGGCAGGTGTAGAGTCGGAATGGGTGGTCGACACAGCAGCATCTTACCATGCCACACCGGTAAGAGATCTTTTTTGCAGATATGTAGCTGGTGATTTTGGCAATGTGAAAATGGGTAACACAAGTTACTCAAAGATTGCGGGGATCGGAGACATTTGCTTAAAAACAAATGTTGGATGCACATTAGTGTTGAAAGATGTGCGCCACGTACCTGATTTGCGGATGAATTGATCTCGGGAGTTGCTTTGGACCGAGATGGATATGAGAACTACTTTGCAAATCAAAAATGGAGACTCACCAAAGGGGCATTGGTGATTGCAAAAGGAGTTGCTCGTGGCACGTTGTACAGGACAAATGCAGAAATATGCCAAGGGGAATTAAATGCGGCTCACGAAGAAAATTCTGCAGATTTATGGCATAAAAGAATGGGTCATATGAGCGAGAAAGGATTGCAAATTCTTTCCAAAAAATCACTCATCTCTATTGCCAAAGGTACAACGGTAAAACCTTGTAACTACTGCTTATTTGGTAAACAACATAGAGTCTCATTTCAGACATCATCTGAAAGAAAGTCGAATATACTTGATTTGGTATATTCTGATGTTTGTGGTCCAATAGAGATAGAATCGATAGGAGGTAATAAATACTTTGTTACCTTTATTGATGATGCTTCTCGAAAATTGTGGGTTTATATCTTGAGAACCAAAGATCAGGTGTTTCAAGTATTTCAAAAATTTCATGCTCTGGTAGAAAGAGAGACAGGTCGAAAGCTAAAACGTCTCCGAACCGACAATGGAGGTGAGTACACTTCAAAGAAATTTGAAGAGTACTGTTCAAACCATGGAATCAGACATGAAAAGACAGTTCCTGGAACCCCACAACACAATGGTGTAGCTGAAAGAATGAATCGCACCATTGTTGAGAAGGTGAGAAGTATGCTCAGAATGGCTAAATTACCTAAGACATTCTGGGGTGAAGCAGTCCGGACAGTGTGTTATCTTATCAATCGTAGTCCATCAGTTCCGTTGGAGTTTGACATTCCGGAGAGAGTTTGGACCAACAAAGAGATGTCTTACTCGCACCTAAAGGTGTTCGGTTGCAAAGCTTTTGCACATGTACCGAAGGAGCAGAGAACCAAGCTAGATGATAAATCAGTTCCCTGCATATTCATCGGATATGGAGATGAAGAGTTCGGGTACAGACTATGGGATCTTGTAAAGAAGAAGGTCATCAGAAGCAGAGATGTAATCTTTCGAGAAAGTGAAGTTGGAACTGCTGATGATCTATCCGAGAAGGCCAAGAAAAAGAATGGTATAGTCCTAATCTTGTTACCATTCCCTCTTCTTCTAACCATCCCATAAGTGCAGAAAGTACGATTGATGAAGTTGCTGAGCATGAAGAGCAACCTGATGAGATTGTTGAGCAGGGGGAGCAACTCGGTGATAATACCGAGCAAATGGAGTACCCAGAAGAAGAAGAACAATCTCAACCTCTGAGGAGATCAGAAAGACAAAGGGTAGAATCAACCAAATACCCTTCCTCAGAGTATGTCCTCATCAATGATGAAGGTGAGCCAGAAAGTCTTAAGGAGGTGTTGTCTGATCCAGAAAAGAGCCAATGGATGAAAGCCATGCACGAAGAGATGGGATCTCTACAGAAAAATGGCACATACCAGCTAGTTGAACTTCCAAAAGGCAAAAGACCGCTTAAGTGCAAGTGGGTCTTTAAACTCAAGAAAGATGGAAATGGCAAGTTGGTCAGGTACAAAGCTCGATTGGTTGTAAAAGGCTTCGAACAAAAGAAAGGTATTGATTTTGATGAAATATTTTCACCTGTTGTCAAAATGACT
This sequence comes from Solanum lycopersicoides, assembly GCA_022817965.1. Lineage (NCBI taxonomy): Eukaryota > Viridiplantae > Streptophyta > Magnoliopsida > Solanales > Solanaceae > Solanum > Solanum lycopersicoides. The sequence goes on from CM040624.1 coordinate 5,195,641, forward strand.
TCTATTCGAACTATTTTGAGCATAGCAGCTAGTTTAGATCTTGAAGTGGAGCAATTGGACGTGAAAACTGCATTTCTTCACGGAGATTTGGAAGAAGAGATTTATATGGAGCAACCAGAGGGATTTGAAGTATCTGGAAAGAAACACATGGTGTGCAAATTGAATAAGAGTCTTTATGGGTTGAAACAGGCTCCAAGGAAATGGTACAAAAAGTTTGACTCTTTCATGAAAAGTCAAACGTACACAAAGACCTATTCTGATCCATGTGTATACTTCAAAAGATTTTCTGACAACAATTTTATTATTTTGTTGTTGTATGTGGATGACATGTTAATTGTAGGACAAGACAAAGAGTTGATTGCAAAGTTGAAGAAAGATTTGTCCAAGTCATTTGACATGAAAGACTTGGGCCAGCACAAAAATTCTAGGGATGAAGATTGTTCGAGAACGAACAAAAAGAAAGTTGTGGCTATCTCAAGAGAAGTACATTGAACGTGTACTAGAACGCTTCAACATGAAGAGTGCTAAACCTGTTAGCACGCCTCTTGCGAGTCATCTGAAGTTGAGCAAACAGATGTGTCCTACAACAAAAGAGGAGAAAGAGGGAATGGCTAAAATTCCTTATTCTTCAGCAGTGGGGAGTTTGATGTATGCGATGGTGTGTACAAGACCTGATATTGCTCATGCAGTTGGTGTTGTTAGCAGATTCCTTGAAGATCCTGGAAAAGAACACTGGGAGGCAGTTAAGTGGATACTCAGGTACCTAAGAGGTACCACAAGAGACTGCCTGTGTTTTGAAGGATCTGATCCAATCTTGAAGGGCTATACTGATGCTGATATGGCAGGTGACCTCGATAATAGAAAATCTACTACTGGATATTTGTTTACATTTTCAGGGGGAGCTATATCATGGCAGTCAAAGTTGCAGAAGTGTGTCACACTCTCTACAACTGAGGCAGAATATATTGCAGCTACTGAAGCTGGCAAAGAGATGGTATGGCTGAAACGATTTCTTCAAGAACTTGGATTGCATCAGAAGGAGTATGTCGTCTATTGTGACAGTCAGAGTGCAATAGACTTGAGCAAGAACACCATGTATCATGCAAGAACGAAGCATATCGACGTGAGATATCACTGGATTCGTGAAAAGATAGAGGACGGATCTATGCAGGTCATGAAGATCCCTACTAGTGAAAACCCTTCAGATATGCTGACCAAGGTGGTATCAAGAGACAAGTTTGAGCTATGCAAAGAACTTGTCGGCATGCACTCAAGCTAGAAACCTAGAGCTACCTCCTTCAGGTGAATGGGTCTGGAGGGGGAGATTGTGGGGTCCATCCCCATGTACCAAACTTTGAATTATTTTCTGCCAATTTCAAAGTTTGGCAGAGCTAGCTCAAAGGTTGAGACTTTCCCTCACACTTATAAATTGACCACCAGCCCCTTCCACTTCCGATGTGGGATAACCCAACAATCTCCCCCTTCACACATCGGGCCTTGGGCTGGAGAGAGCGACAACCCAGTTTCTCCCGGTGGGCTGAGACTTGTTGACAACCTGGGCTCTGATACCAATGTTGGGTGGTCTTGGGCCTTCTCAACCCAAAAGCTAGCTCAAAGGTTGAGACTTTCCCTCACACTTATAAATTGACCACCAGCCCCTTCCATTTCCGATGTGGGATAACCCAACACATATATCAAATGAACTTTGAGGTGGCTAACTCATCTTTACTCTTAGATTTTATATTCTTGCATTACTTAAGTATCTTCATTTGTAATATCATCATAAAGAGTATTATAAACTTCATGATAATCATAGAATACCTAGTTTTCTCTAGTTCTTTTTTTCTTCATGCTTGTTAATTAGTAGAGAATTGTTGTCTCATTAGGATTAGTAGGATTAGTAAGGTAAGGCCTTGCCCCCCTTACTTGTACTTATCTCTATTTATATCTTATAATTTTTTTTAAAAAAATAATCATTTAGAAAAAAAAAAGTAATTCAACCTTTAACTTTTTGCTTTCCATTTTTAATAGAACTAATAATTCTATTTTTTATTATGAAGTTTGTAAAATAAAATAATAAATCAGAGAAAAAGTAATTTAAAAGCTATACAACATACATTTGTGGTCACCAAAGCAAGAATACTTATCAACCATGCAAAGACGTAAATCAAAAAAATTGAAGTCTTATGGTGTACAATAATTTTTTATTTGTAGTTATTTATTTATTGAATAGGAATTAACTCGAAAAAGAAAATAGTGAATTTTTAATGGTAAATAAAAGAACACCTTTAAAGAAATCAACAAAATATTATAAAATGAAGCTATAGTAACAAACTAACAATGTGAAAGAAGAAAGTAGAAAACGAATGTAAAGAGATAAGAGATGACAACTTTTTTTTTTCTCTTCCAATTATTCAAAATCTCTTCTGGTGTGTACAATGTAATGTCCAGTGTCATCCTTTATAGGATATAATAATTGAGGGACTCGAAGGATTGTCATGAATATGTCATTAACCCATTTCAATGATGAAAGGTGAAAGTAACAAACATAATATTAATAAACATCAGCAAATGTATAACATCTTCATTACTAGTAGGGAAAATGCACAAGTACCTCCAACCTATGCTCGAAGTTCCAGGGACACACTTGTACTATACTAAGGTCCTATTATCCTCCTGAACTTGTTACATAAATAATTTTCTACCCCTTTTCGGTCTATGTGGCTCTAACTTGGAAAAAAAATGTCAACACGTATTGGGCCCAGAGTGTCACGTAGGTGAAAGTCAAGAGGGGGGTGAATTAAAATTCCCTTCAGTCGACTTCCTACTCTGGTCAGTCGACTCATCTGCACGTTAGTAAAACAGATAAACAGTAAAAATAGTTTGCAGTAAGTAAATAACACATATTGTTTTTATACTGGTTCTGATCACCGATGTGGTGCCTAGTCCAGTCCCTTTGGGTTACAAGGGTATCCTTAAGAGCTTGTTGAGAGCTTGGGTCTTACAGAATGTTACAATTAAGAGCCCATCTGATATGCAAATCAGACCTTCTTTTTTGACACAACCTCTACCTGTATAACCTACACTCAGATCTTTCTTTCTCTTTTCTTTACAATTGTTCACTCAAAGGTGTACAGAGTTTCATGAAAGATAAAAGAAGATTACAATATAAGTTCAAGTGAAGTGTGTGCCTCACATCTAAGACTGAGACAGGTTTAAATAGCTGTGAAAGATGATTCCCTGTTTCGAAACCCAAGGGAGTTGTAAATCAAGAATCCTTAGATGATTCCTTGATTTATTTGAATTGATTTGGTGAATCATGTCCATATCAAATATGTGCATGATTAAATCATGTCCTTCCTTTGTTAGATGAACTCCTTGAATCTTGGTTGATTTTCAATATCTTTCTTGAATCTTTGGTTGATCTTTAATCTTCTTATCTTCAATCTCTTCCTTGAATCTTGGCGAATTTATTTACAGATATTTTTTTTCCCTAATCTTGGTTGATTGATTTACAACAATATCTTTCTTGAATCTTTGGTTGATCTTTTAATCTTTTGATCTTCACTCTCTTTCTTGAATCTTGGTTGATTAACTTACATATATTTCTTTTCCTTAGTCTTGGCTGATTGATTTACAAATATTTCTTTTCCTTCTTTAGCCTCCTGCCTTTTTAGTTTTGCTTCGTTAATCCAGACTAGGATTTTGTTTCGACTTTGTGTTGTTTTCCGTAATGTTGCCATGACTTCAGGCTGCTCGTATATATTTAAAGACTTATAAACTTATACTCAAATATACATGACCATTTTTGTCACTTTTTGTACTCCTACATAAAAAAAGAAAAAAAAGGGAAGACAGAACAAATTTAAGATCATCTCAAACAAGGCAGAAATAAGAAATTATAACTTTGTGTATCTGTCACGGAGTTCCAATTGTGGAAGGAGATTTCAACTCATGATGGTGTTTCCGATACGGAAAAAAACATTTTTTTGAGATATAAGAAAGCAAAAGATAAATAAATCTCTCACTTATTTTTTGTGTTTATTTGTAAATTAAAAAAATCATACATAATCTAGATAAATATTACAGAAGGCAGAGGTTGGTCCCTACTATGGGTGTGTTGGAGGCTCGGAATGGCACAATCAGATGAATTTTTTTGTTTTGTTTTTTTAGGGAAGTCATTTTTCTCATTCGGAATGGCACAATCGAAATTCAACCTATATTTTAAAATATTTTGACTAACCAAGCATAATAAAATCGAAAAAAAAATTTAGCGACTTTCATTGAAGGACAAAAATTACTTAAAATATATTTTACGGACCATTTTTTAAACATTTTCTATCTACTCCTACATTTATTAAAAAAATATAAAGGACAGATAGAACAAATTAAGGATCATTTATAACAAGGCAGAAATATACCTTTGTATTTTTGTCACTGAGTTCCCAATTGTGGATTCTAATTCCAGGAATAACCTTTTCTTCTACTAAGAATTTCTCTTACAACAACAAAAGGTTTCAGGTTTGTTTCTTTTTCATATCTTTTTTGCTTTTTCTCTGATCGGTTCGTATTAATCTGTGTTTTATTATAGATAATCATTATTTATGTTATTTGAACTTTTTACAAATATCGATTAATGTAAGTTGAATTCTTTAAAAGTAGTTTATTTTTTAAGGATCGACAGGAGTAAAACAATATATAATATTTTCTTAAGAATCTGAGTAATATAAGTCAATTCAATTTCTTTGGTCTTTTCAAAAGTATTTTTTTCTTAAGTCACGGTCATGTCTTACCCCTAATATATATATTTTTTTCCAAAAGTTAGAAAGAAAGAGTACAAAAAGAGATGTAGAAAAGGGTTGAAAAGTACTTTTTCCGTTTCTTTTTAGTTGTTATGAATTTTCTTTTTAAAATCAAACGACATAATTTTTTACTAACATTATTTTATGATATATTTTTTCATCAAATTGATATATGTAAAAAAATACAATTTATAATATTTCCCGTATGTCTTTTTAATATCTAAATTTTTAATTTAAAATATCAAATTAATGTAATCTGATTTAACTTTGAAATTAATCAAATTAATTTTTAAAAAGCGCAACATGACAACTAAAAATAAACGGAGAGACTAAAAGATAAGATATTAATAGGATGGCATTTCCCATATGAATAAAAATTAGGTGTATGTGAAAGTAGATTTCCGTTTGATTTAAAGTTCAACGACTTTCATTGTTAACGAACACCTACTTCTCCAAAAATAAAACAATAATTCAATGAAAGAGGGAGAAATGAAAAGCAAATTAAACTCTTTGTTTGTCTTTTTTCATCAATTCAATTAATGTATTGTAACCATTTTATTTTATTTTCCAATAGGAACAAATATTAGTAATTTATTGTGCTCATCTGTAATCTCGAAATTTTTGTTCCATTTTATTACTTATTCTTCTTTTCCATTTATACAAGTACTAGTAAACACATGCTAAAAGATATTAAGGAGTCATAATGAAAATATACTAGATGATTAATATTGCATATTTCTTCTTTATGTTTCAAATTATGTGTTTTAATTAGACTTATTCTGAAGTTTAAAAAAGTATCAAAACTTTTAAATTACATTGTCTTAAATTAAAAATATTATGGGAGGTGGGTGTGGGGATAGGAGTGTAGGGTGATGGGATGGGGCTATGTGCACTAGCGACAAAATTAGAAATTCCATTAAGAGTATTCAAAATTGAATTATATATATATATATATATTATGAAAAATAATTGTTGTGCTATATACTTGGTGTAATCTTTTATATAAACACTACAACTTTTTTACGAAGGGTGATCGACTGGCAGCACACAAGGTGGAGATGAGGTCCGTTGAAGGATGAAAAAGATACAATTAATGCGAAAACTTATTTTTTTCAGAGAAAATATTTTTTAAAATTCTAACTAACTGAACATGAAAAATCAAAAACACTTTTTTCCACTTAACACACCCTCTATCTGAAATTCAGTGACTTTCATCGTTAAAGGGGAAAAAAATGGTCAAACTACTTCCTTTGACCCATTTTATTTGTCCATTTTTTTACTTTTTACTAGTTATTTTTGACAAATCGAGAAAAGATAATATTTTTTTATTGTCATATCCTTAAATTTATTTAGAGAGATACTATTTTGAAAAATATAGAACCTCTTTAATGAGTAAATTTTATGAAATTCTATCAATGAATAGGAATAAAATGATAAACTTATCATATTAAATATTATTTTTTAATAGTTGTGCAAATTAAAAATGAACAAGTAAATCTGAAGAGAATATATTTAAGGGAGGATTTTTGTCATTTAAAGGTCAAAATATAAAAATAAAAAGGACAGAGGATCAAATTAAGGATCATTTATTACAAAGCACAAATATAATTAAAAAATTAATGATCATTTAACACAAAGCATAAATATAATTTTGTGTTCTTTGACTGAGTTCCCAATTGTGCATTTCTAATTCCAGGAACAACCTTTTCTTCTGCTAAGAATTTTTCTTACAACATCAAAGGTTTCAGGTTTGTTTCTTTTTCACCATCCTTTTTGCTTTTTTTGGTCGGTTCGTATTAGTCTGTGTTTTGTGACAAGTAATTATTTTCTATGTTGTTTAGGCTTTTTTAAAAAAATATTGATTGATTATGTCCGATCCTTAAAAATGATGTATTTTTAAAGGATCGAGAAGAGTGATATAATATTTTTAAGAGAACTAGTAAAATTAAGTCATTCCTCAATTCTTTTAGTCTTTTTAAGAGTACATTTTTTTCGTAAATCCCGATCATGTCTTGTCTCCGGTATGGTGAAAAAAGAATTGATCAAAAGATAGAAAAGTAGATGTGACACTAATAGGATGAAATATCCCATATGAATAAATTAGGTGTATGTGAAAGGAGATTTCCACTCGAGTTTGATATTCAACGACTTTCATTGTTGACGAACAAACACCTACTATTTTTATAAAATTAAATTCTTTGCTTTATCGTTTTCATCAATTCAATAAATGTATTTTTCCATTTTTTCCCAATGAGAACAAATATAGGTGTAGTATTTATTGTACTCCTATGTTCTCTTGGAAAATTTTGTTCCACTTTTTGAGGTTTATTTGTTTGCTTAGTTTACTTTTTTTCTTTTTTCATTTGTACTAGTACTAGTAAAACATACTAATAGAGATTAAGGAGTCATAATGAAAGCACACTAGATGATTAATATTGAGCATTACTCTTTATATTTCAGTTTATGTGTCTTAGTTTGACCGAACATGAAATTTAAAAAAATACTAAAAATTAATTTGACTGAACATGAAGTTTGAAAAAGTATTGAAAACTTTTGAATCAGATGGTCCTAAACTAAAGTATTAATTTTTAACTTTTACCCTTAAATCAATTCAATAAATGTGGAGAGAAATTAGTATAGTGAAAAAGAGAAAAGTATGAAATTGAGGTCAAAGAATAAATAAAGATATATAATTTAGTCAAATTACTCTTTTTCAATTAATGTGTTCTTAAAAAGCGTAAAAAAAAAATATAACAATTAAAATAGAACGAAGTGAGTATATGAGTGATGTATCAAAATATTAGCTTCCGTTCACTTTTATTTATCCAGTTCTAAAAAGACAAGAGATAATTTATCACTTCGTTTCTTATTTGTCTTTGTTATTAACTATAATCATTTTTCAAAACATTGAATTCATATTATTCAAAGGTGAGATACAGTAAAAATGTTGTTTTATTTATTGTTTATCAAAAAGTGTGATAAGCCAATACTGATCTAATAAAAATGTACGAACATAGTATATCGAAAGTGATATTTTTTATTTTTTTTTGAAACGGTCTAAATATGACATAAACAAACTAAAATGAAAGGAATAAATGAGATGAAAACTCAAATAAAACAAATTGGTTGAGGAATTTACAAGGATAGTTGATTGTTTTATTTTATTTTTCAACTTTTTCTTATTATTTGATTGATAACATGAACCACTAATTTTCCAACAAACTAACACAACACTTTCCAAGATGTATCTAGTCTTTTCATTGGTTAATATACATCTAACTTTTCTATGCATCATAATTTAATTAACCTAACATGTCAACTAATCGATTACGATAAACTGAATCGAGTTTTTGCTTCTTTTTTTTTCTAATAGTACCTCGACGTGACATGAGCATAATGTCTTAAGGTTTATGTGAATGAACCTTAAGAATTACATTGTTTGACTTGTGAGATATAGCTCAATATTTTGGCTCCCTCTAAATTGAGTTTTGAGTTTCTAGGTTTAGATAATTTCTTTGATCAACGAAAACCAGGTTGATCAAGAACGTCGTGTTGTTTTCATCTTTGTTAGGCCATGGCAGAAGAAGAAGAAGATGTCTATACCAAGGATGGAACTGTCGATTATCGGAATAAGCCTGCAAATAAGAAGAAAACAGGAACTTGGAAGGCTTGCCCTTATATACTTGGTAATAATATTAACTCATTGTCATTATGATCATTTCATATTCTCGTGTTTTCTGGAGTCAGGTCAAACGTAGTTCTATATCATAACCTTCACGTATTATGTTTGTATCTTTTATTTGTCAAAATGTCTGCACATTGGTTCGTCTTCCGCCAAATATGTTGAATACAGTGGCCTTGTAGTTAATTCCAAGCAAATATTTACATGCCAAACTATTGCGTGGTTACTCAACTAATTGTAGTTATTTCAGAGAAAGTCGTGTTTCTTCTTGATTCTATTTGTTTTTCAACAAAGAAAGTGACTTTCTAAGATGCTAACGATTAGTTGAGTGACTTTAGTTTGGCATAAAATTGTTGAGAAACGAATTTTCTGCGATGATAACTATTATTGATATTAACTGTTGTCATTTTGACAGGAAATGAATGCTGTGAAAGATTGGCATATTATGGAATGAGCACCAATCTTGTGTATTATTTCAAGACTCAACTCAGTCAGGAAACTGTAACGGCGTCTAAAAATCAATCGAATTGGTCAGGGACCTGTTATGTTATGCCTTTGCTTGGAGCATTTCTCGCCGACTCTTATCTTGGAAGATACTGGACTATTGCCATATTCTCAATCATCTATGTTTGTGTGAGTTTATTAATTTACTATCTGGTGTCTACGAGTGATTTAGCAACGGATTAGTAACAAAGTTCATAGCTAATTCTAGTTTCTTTTGTAGTGATGTTTAACTGTTTTTTCTTATCATTATTCAAGGGGATGACACTATTGACAGTATCAGCATCAGTACCCGGGCTTAGGCCGATTTGTTATGAAAAGAATAAATGTCATTCGGCAGATAGTCAAACAGCAGTATTCTTCGTTGCACTCTACTTAGTAGCACTGGGAACCGGAGGGATCAAGCCGTGTGTCTCATCCTATGGTGCAGACCAGTTTGATGACGCTGATCCTATCGAGAGGAACTACAAAAATTCCTTCTTTAATTGGTTCTACTTCTCTATCAACATTGGGGCTCTCGTTGCTTCTTCGTTGATAGTCTGGATACAACAGGATATTAGCTGGGGATGGGGATTTGGTGTTCCTGCTGCAGCTATGGCCTTTGCTGTTGTATCGTTCTTTTCAGGATCTCGTCTCTATAGATACCAAAAGCCTGGAGGAAGCCCTTTGACGCGTATATGCCAGGTTGTTGTGGCTTCTCTTAGAAAATCTCATGTTACATTGCCTGCCGAAAAATCTCTGTTATATGAGACTGCAGAAGCTGAATCCGCCATCAAAGGGAGTCGAAAACTTGCTCATACAAACGACCTGAGGTACGTTCAGAAATGACGTAATGATTTGCTCAATTGTCACATCTGAAAGAATCAACGCCTTCTGAGTCGAGCCTGTCACATAGAGGCTTAACTAGGTTTGATGTTTTGTAGCATTTACGAGATTCTGTCACTCGAATATGTTTGTTACTTTTACAGGTTCTTCGATCGAGCTGCTGTGAGAACAGGGTCGGATGAGAACAGAGGTTCGATAAACAATTGGAAACTTTGCACAGTGACACAAGTTGAGGAGTTCAAGTCTGTTGTCAAATTGCTACCTATTTGGGCTACTGGGATTATCTTCAGCACAGTGTATAGCCAAATGAGCAATTATTTTGTGGTGCAAGCCATGTCTATGGATACATATTTAGGCAAAATGAAAATCCCCGAGGCTTCACTATCTGTTTTTGACACCATCGCGGTTATTCTATGGGTTCCTGTCTATGATAGAGTACTTGTACCATTCGTACGAAAGTTCACAGGTCACAAGAATGGATTAACTCAACTCCAACGAATGGGAACGGGGCTTGTTATATCTGTCTTTGCTATGGTATCTGCTGCACTCGTAGAGGTAGTTAGGCTCGGGATAGTAAAAAGGCATAACCTCTATGATTCCAAGGACATCGTCCCAATGTCAGTATTTTGGCAAATTCCTCAGTACATGATAATTGGTTGTGCTGAAGTTTTCACATTTATCGGTCAGTTGGAGTTCTTCTATGATCAAGCTCCTGATTCAATGCGGAGTTTGTGTGCTGCTCTCTCTTTGACAACCACCGCGCTTGGGAGTTATGTGAGCTCGTTGTTAGTAACCATTGTCACGGATATCAGCACGAGGAATGGGAAGATGGGATGGCTATCAGACAATCCAAACTACGGAAAGCTTCATTATTTCTTCTTCCTATTGTCCGTTCTAAGCGTGCTAAACTTCTTCATTTTTCTCATCATTTGACTTATAGATAATTTAGGGATCGTTTAGTAGGATATATTAGGGTATTTGAGACTAGTAGTAGTTATGGTATTATTCAATTCTTTGTTTGGTAAGATTTTTATCTTATGTGTATGAAATATGTATAGTTATATTATACATTATGATATTAGAAATACAAAGGTTATTACTATATGGATAAGTAGGTGTAAAAATAGAATTGTCTGCTATATAGTAAATCAAACGGTGGTAGGAAATAGTCTAAGCATAACTAATTTCATCATTATTAAATTTAATATTATTAATACGATATAGTTAATGCTAGTTTTACACACTCTATCAGACGAACCCTTAGTGTATAGTATAAAGTTTATGTTCACAATTAAGATGGAAATTGGATAAACTATTACTACGAATCTATGATCATCACATAAAATTAAATGAAATTTATTTAAAATATTAAAATAGTATACTTCTGATTTCTTATGGTAGTACGTTTTTATATGTATTGAACAAGACTGATCAAGTTGAGGTTGACGTTTTGATTTAGAAAAACATATGCTATAAACTATTAAATGTACAATTATTGTGGGTTGTATATGTTAATTATCATTTTAATTTGTTAAATGGTAAGATCCGTGGGTTGGATCAATATGCATAATAGATTGGATAGTAATGATGTATATTAAAAGTTCGTTTTTGAATATAAATATTGATGATATGCCTTTTGAGAAATACACAAGTTTTTATTGTGTAAACTTTGCAAGAGAATTTAAGAAGGGCAACTTTCACATATAGCAAATATAAAATTCATATTTATATAATATTGCAAAGTTTGTATAATTGCGCTCCATAGCAAACTTATATATGTATAATTTGCTATATAATACAATTGAAGCGAATTGTATAAAACGAGAAAGAGAAAAATAATATACAGTTTGAATTGTATAAAATGAGAAAGCGAGAAAGACATAATTGAATTGTATAAAACGAGAAAGAGAGAAATTATATACAATTTGAATTTGTATAAAACGAGAAAGAGAGAAAGGCAAAAAGAGACTTGTGCAGGGAATATACAATTGAATCGAATTGTATAAACCGAGAAAGAGAGAAATTATATACAATGTGAATTTGTATAAAACGAGAAAGGCAAAAGAGACTTAAGCAGGTAAATATTTGTATTGTATAATATAAGTGTATAGGACGAAGATATATGTATTTGCATGCGTTTTTACAATTTTCTCTCACTTTATACAATTAGAAACACAATTTATCCAATTCTATTGTATAAAGCGAGAGAGGCGGGCGACAGGAAACGAGCGAGAGAGGGGGAGTGACGAGCGAGAATATGAGGGAGAGAGGGACTGACAAACAGTTTGCTATGGAACACAAATAAATCAAATGGTAACTACTATATTTATTTTATATTATTAGTTTGTCATTCTATACAATTATTCCTTTTAAGAATGAGTTTACGAATTTAACCAATTAGGTAATATTTTTTAAAATTATTTTTATTACTTTCTATGCCTTAATTTATGTGGCATTATTCATTTATCGTGAGTCAAACAATTTAAGTTTGACCGTGAATTTGGGCATGTAATATTAAGACTTTTTGAAATTAAAATTTAGATAATTGTAAATTGTGTAAAAAGTATTGTAAGTCACAATAATTAACAATTCAAAATATTTAAAAAATATATGAAAAATTTATGGTCAAAGATAACTTATTTGAATCTCAAAATTCGATACGTGTCACATAAATTAAACACATGGAATAAGAAATTAAATTCATCAATAATTTATGGAGAAACTATTTAGTTACACAAACATTCCTACTATGTTTACTAATTGTCTCCATAGTTTGAAATAAATACATTTTATCTCATTAATTACTTCATATTAGATTTTAAGGCAAATACGCTTAAGTACATGTTTTCTACTACTAAATACAATTAGGAAGAAAGGCGAGCGAGAACAAGATGCAAGCAAGCTAAATTTGTCTAAGTAACATGCAAATCACACTAGACACATATATTATGTATAAGGTGAACTTCACATGTATTTAGAATATCAAATACACGAGAGAGACAAGAGAGTTGGCGAGCAAAGATAGAAGGGAGGCGAACCAAATTTATTTATGTATGTCAAATACATGTAAATTCACTTGATTACATTACATTTAATTTTGATCATATGTATCTCGAGATACATTATCTAGACACATTTGAATTAATCAAAATTTAATAAATTTTACAATATTATAAATTTATATATCTAAATTATTAGCTTCTAAACTATTGAGATTTCGATTTACCATAAGAAAATTTTGAATTATGACCTTCCATGAACTGTGTGTTTCCAGTTAAACTCATCCAAGCAGATAAAACTGCATCACTCAGCTCAACAGTCAACACACACAAAAATGGCCGCCGCCGCCGGTGCCGCTGCCATTAACTCCGGCCTACGATCACTTCTTCTCAATACTACCCTTAGACCTTTCACTTCATCTTTATTGAGAAAATTACCACTACCCACATACCTTTTTCTCCCGAATACCCCTTTCCACCACAACTTTTCCCATCGACCCTTTTGCTCTATCTCACCATTGCCGGCATCCCAAGAAGACAGTTTTAGCAACCTGACCAGTAAATCACGACCTAATGTTTTACACATTCTTGAAGAAAGGGGGTTATTGGAATCAGTGACTAGCGACTCACTACGCTCCGTTTGTTCCGACCCGAATTTGGGTCCGTTGAAAGTGTATTGTGGGTTTGACCCAACTGCTGAAAGCTTACACCTTGGTAATCTTTTGGGTATAATTGTACTTTCTTGGTTTTTACGTAGTGGGCATAATGCCGTGGGGCTTATTGGAGGTGCTACGGGTCGAATTGGTGACCCGTCTGGGAAGAGTTTGGAGCGACCAGAGCTTGATTTAGTGACCTTGGAGAAGAATATATCTGGGATTGCTGGTATTGTTAAGAAGATTTTGGTTTGCTCACCAGGTGTTTGTGAAAATGCTGGAGAGGTACAAATTTTGAATAATTATGATTGGTGGAAAGATGTGAAGTTTTTGGATTTTTTGAGGAATGTAGGGAGGTATGCTAGAGTTGGGACTATGATGTCGAAGGAAAGTGTGAAGAAAAGGTTGGAAAATGCAGAGCAAGGGATGAGTTATGCTGAGTTTACGTATCAGCTTTTACAAGGTTATGATTTTGTGCATTTGTATGAAAAGGAAGGTGTCAATGTGCAAATTGGTGGTAGTGATCAATGGGGTAATATCACTGCTGGTACTGATCTTATTCGTAGGCTTGTAGGAAAATCTTCCGATAATGGAGCTGTTGTTGGCAGTGTTCCGGTTGTTTTTGGGCTTACTTTTCCTTTGCTTCTCAAGAGTGATGGTACCAAGTTTGGAAAATCAGAAGATGGTGCGATTTGGCTATCCGCTTCACTTTTGTCGCCATATAAGTTCTATCAATACTTTTTTACAGTCCCAGATGATGATGTAGTGAGGTTTCTTAAGATTCTTACTTTTTTGAGCATTGAAGAGATTGCAGAGCTGGAGAAGGATATGGGAAAACCAGGATATGTTCCTAACACAGCTCAGCGTAGGCTGGCCGAGGAGGTTACATGGTTTGTTCATGGACAAGAGGGATTAGAAGAGGCGCTAAAGGCTACAGAGGCTTTGAAGCCTGGAAATGCTGATACCAAATTGGATTGGAAAACAATTGAAGGTATTGCAGCTGATGTTCCATCTTGCTCCATGAATTATGAACAGGTGTTGGACATACCAATTTTGGATCTTTATGTTTCCAGTGGTTTGCTTGAAAGCAAATCAGCTGCACGACGAATGCTTAAGCAAGGGGGACTTTACTTGAACAATGCCAAAGTTGATAGCGAGAGTAAGAAGATTGAGGCAGATGACATTGTGGATGACAAAGTTATACTTTTGTCAGCCGGGAAAAAGAACAAGATGGTTGTTAGAATATCCTGAGCTGTTGCTGTTCGTCTAAATTTCTATTTGTGTTTGTATGTAAGTATGATTGTGGCTATTCCCACTGGTTGAATTTGAGGAGTAGTTGTTTTTGAATCATACTTGTAGATGGCAGTTCCATATTAGCATTCTGAGTCGGCGAGATACACAGTTTTACATGATATGCATATGATAGAACGAGAGGAAGACAGACAAGTGTTGAGAGGAAGTGAGAAGTTCTACATTACCACAACGGAAATTTTTTCCTCTTCCCTTGGTATTTTTATGTAATTATTTTTAAAATAATGATCCAGGAGGAGACAAACATGAGTTGCAAGCTTTAAGAATTTCTTTTAATTGAAAAAAGTTCTGCTTGTTTTTCTCCTTGGACAGACTTGATATCTTATTGCAGTTAGGAGGACTCCTTATTTATGGTTCAACTTAAGTGATTGCATCTTTCGCTTCTTTTCTATTTGATTTTGCTATATATGTTTCACTCGACATGATTGTAGAAGCTAGTTCTATCACAGAATCTGCAATCTTGTTTTAGTTGAAAGCCAGATGAAAAGTACAATTGGCTTCGCTAATACTATACTGATCCTGGGAGACACCTAATAATTTGTCTGGGTTGACGAGCAACATTTTTTGGTTTGGTCAGATGTGATTTGAAATAGACTCTACCTTTATCAGTTTCTGGAACTGTACCAAATGTTTTATTTGTTGTGTTCAATTATAAACTTGCCTGTCCACTCTCCTGTTTAATCGTTGGAGTAACATGGATAAGTTTTTGTTGGTTCACTGTGCCCTTTGGGTAGGTTGTGTACTTTCTGAAAAGGGAGAATTGCATCAGCTTAGGTTTGTCTCTTCTGGTGACTAACACATTAGTTGGAGTATTGAATATTTAATGGTACTGGTATTGGTGCAAAAGAAGACTATGAAGAAGAAAAATGACATTGATTAAGAAGAAGAATAGAAGGATGATGATGATCTTGTTTTGTTGTTTTGGGAAAATAAAAAGAAATGTTGTTTCTATCGTTCTTGGTCTCTAGCCCTTGATTCTCTATGAGTCTTCTTTATATGATTGATATGCATAACTTTTTTCAAATGTAAAGGAGGGGGTGGCCTTTGCGAATTTTGCTTATTTTTAGTATTGTCAAAGGCAAAAAAGCTTTAGAAAACGCTCCAAATATATTGAGGTTTGGTTACCTTTTTGAATTTGTGAAGGAATGATTCTTGGGCCTTTTTTATTTCTGATGTACTTCTTTATTTGGTAGTAACTTACATGTGCGTTGAAAGAGAACATGTATTTGCTAAGTTTGGCAATGGGGTAGAGCAGGACAGAGCTGAGGCTGGGCAAAGCATAAATAGTGAAGCGAAGATGAGTTCTTAGGTGAAGGGGATGGGGTGGAGCTGGTGAAATTCTAAATTCATTTTTAAAAAATTGTGGGGGAATCGATAAAGTCATCTCTCTCAGTCTTTAAGCCTGAATGCCGAAGTGAAAACTCAGTTTTTGGGAGCCATTGTTGCTGGCAGGTGTTACCTTTTGCAAATCCATTGTCTACAGCTTCCTCAAAGTCATTCTTGACGGTAAAAGTGCTTCCTTTGTTTAATCTTTTTTTCTTCTTTCACTTCGTTCTTCCTTTATTTTCTAATGTTGGTCTATGTTTATTTGACTTTAATCGAACTTAGCTTGACCTCAATATGATATATTATGATTTTGTGATATAGTTTCCCTTGTTTCCGTTTGATTTTTAGTGTTGCGGATTGAATATAATTATCTTAGATGGGCAACTTGTGGGTTTCAGATAGATGAATTACCATAGCTCAATTTTGGAATTTTCTATATCAGTTTGAGCAGAGACGAGGATTTTTAACTTCTTGAACCATAAGGTTGACGATTGAGTGAACTATTTTCTAAAATATAGGTGAAAGAAGAAAACATTGAAGATAAGGAATAAATATGTACCTCCACTAATTAGAAAGTACAAATCTTATCTTCTTATATAATTGAAGAAAGACTTGAACTACTGTCAGGCAATGGTTGATGCATTCTTCCATTATCTTTCCCCTTCCTAGGATGAATTTGTCACCTTCCTGTTCCTGCTCACTTGTTCAATTATTTTTATTTTTTGTGATGGTGGTGTCGAGGCCAGCTTACGCGTATCTCTGACTATTTAACGGGCACCTGATACCTCTCGCATCACAACTATCAGGTAACACTGCTCACCAAGGCTTAGGCAGATGAGAAAAAATCACCTAGTATATTTTTTGCCTCTGTGTTGGTATTTGAACCTGAGACCTCATGATTACTTTATTGACCTCTAGATCACACCCTTGGCTGCCTTAATATTTATTTTTAACCAGTAACCGCCTCTAGAATTAGGGTCTAGACTTGGGGGTTAGTTGCTTCAATGTCTAGACCTAATTGTTTCAAAGTTCCTTCATCTTTGTAGAAGTCCTTAATTTCCTATGGAACATTATCTAAGGCTAAGAAGAAAAAGTTTAGTTTCATACAAGTGTAATTCTGTAGTGACAAAGTAGAAAAAGAGAGAAAGTGAGCTGCGCATAATGAAAGAAGTGTGAAATTGCTAACGTTACTTCGGAACGAATAAGACTACTTTACTTTGTCTCTGTAGATCATCTAAACAATAAAGTCTAGATGATATTATGTGTTGCTTCTTATTTGTGTGTGTGAATGCAATCTAAGCTACCCTTATCTGCTAGTACTTTGTAATCTGGAGGCAAGTTATCAGATCAATCGTACCAAAAACAGAGAATAAAATGAAGATTCAAAGGTTTCTTCCCATCACAGCATTTCAAATTCATAAATATATGTTGCATATTGTGTCAAGAAGATATCTCACAGGGATGATTACTCGGCCAAAGACACATTGCCATGCTTTTATCTGGGAGTTCATATTGAGCTTGTTCAACTTCCTGTTAGTTCTCAACTTCTTTTCATTATGCAGAATTCTTGCTATACTAATACTATTGTATTTGTTCTTCTACGTTATTATTTTCTGTTCTTTTCTTTTATGTGCTGATTGATGAGCCACTTGTGCATTTAATACATCAGTGACATTGTAATGAATGTGTTGCCTTATAACAATATGAAGCATCACAACAGCTTGGTAACAAAAAATATAATGGGGCAGTATTAGCGATAATCAACTTCTTCAACATATTGATACTAAATTGATCCTTCTATCTATTTTCTTTTTATGTGTTTAGTTATTCATAGAGTTTCACCTCCACTTTGCTCAATGAAGAGTGGTCTATAACAGGTATTGTTGGGGTTGCTGGTTGTGATTTATGGCGGCTGTGGTGCTGCAAGTACGAAAAATGGTGTGGGGTGGATATGCAGCTGTTTGATTTGCTTTTGATTTTGGTGAAGACTCGCATAGCTGCACGATTTGTTTAGTTTTGCTGCTAGCCTGTTAGTATGCTGCAATTTACTGAAGCGGGACAAATAAGCTCAAATTGAAGGAAAGCTCAATTTACTGAAATCATTCAGTGCTCTAACCTTGCTTTAGACTTCAGTATGTTCTACTTTTGCTGTTTCATCTTGTTAGGGTGGGTAAAAGTCGAACATTGGTTGGGGAACAGACGGATGGTCTCCTTATACGGACTTGGGCAATCCTCCCCTCATGAGCTAGCTTTTGGGGTTGAGATAGGCCTATGTGTCATATCTTGACATGGTATCAGGGCCAGGTCCGTTCCCGTTTAGACTCTCGGGTCCACGCTCCAGTTGTGTTTGAGCATGAAGGGGGTGGGTGGGAGGTGTGTTAGAGTGGGTAAAAGTCCCACATTGTTTGGGGAATGAATTGGTCGTCTCCTTATATAGTCTTGGGAAATTCTCCCCTCATCATTTTCTAGTGTAATTCGTGTTTGTTACTTTATGATGATACAGAAGGGCTGGCTATTTGAGTTGTAGAGTTTGGTTCTCTTGTAGTTGGAAAAAACTCTTTAAGGATTTTGCATGTGTACATGTAGGGTGACATGACCAAGAACTAGAGCGGCATAATGAACTCCACTTGTGAAGAGTTCTCCGTGCAGCTATGTATTAGTTGTGGTCAAGTACTAAAGGGTCATTTGGTGTGAGGGATAGAAATAAATAGTGATGGGATAAATTTTTTGTATCTTGTTTAGTTGTCATGTTTGGAATTGGGATAACTTGTCCCGCCATTTATATCATAGTGATGGGATAAGTTATCCCATATATAACTTATCCTGGGATTACTTGTTTTGAACCAAACTACCCCTAAGAGAGCAACTAGTGATGTGAGGTTATGTTATGTAGTAGTGGCTATCAAGTAAAAGCCTTGCGATGTAGACAAAATCCTGGTGCTTAAAGTGATAGAATTCATTATTCACCGAGTTTTGAACCGCGTAAAATGTACATTGTGGCAGTCATGTTTTCTATATATACTTGTTGGGGGGTATTGGAATGTTGTACTGTTTGGTCACTGTGGTGGAACAGTTACTGGTCTTTTGGGTTGTAGTTGGGGCCAGAAAAAGTGTGTACTATCAAAAGGTATTACTCAATAATGAGTGCATGTACTTGGAGCACTTTCTTGTCCATAGTTAGAGTTGTATACATAGAAAAATGTAGTAAATTATGTGCATCTCTTTGTCTATTTTGGTTGTATCTTCCAAATGTACATATATCTATCTAAAATGCATTATTTTGTCTATGGTCCTCTTGAATTCATACAACTTATTGAAAAAAATATTTCATCGAGGAATTTTATTTTATCTTGAATGATGAATCTATCAATTCTATGTAATTTGATGATTATTTCTTCCTTGACTATCCTATCTTGGTGAATTTGGTACCGAGGGGTTTGGGCTTCTTTATTGTAAAATGTCTAAAAGACTGACCGATTTTTGGCTTTTTCTGTTGTGGGCACACAAATGTTTACTAAGGAAAAGGGTTGATGTGGGAATAGACGAGAGGTCTTGAAGTGAAGGAGAATTCTCTATAACTGTTCAGTATCAACATATTTTCCTACTTCTAATTGTCCTCCTAACCGCGCAAGATAATAAGTTTGGTGAAAATAACAATTATTGAAATGAAAAAAAAAAAACATAAAATGAGAAATAGAAATGTAACTATTCTGCTTCATATTCCTTGTTCTCAACTAGTCTATCTTCCTTGGTACTTTATTCTAAATGTAACAAGGCAGAATAACTTTTTTAATGAAAAAAAAAAGAAACAAAATTGCAAATACCCAAAAAAAATTTATCTAATAATTCTAGAAAAATCATCCTAGCTCATCCTCTGGTGAATTTGGGCTTTTGACAAACCTACCCTGCAAAAATAAAATAAAAAATATAAAACTTGAGGTCCAAAACATAATAAAGATAAAATCAAAGGATGCATAAAGAAAATTGAAATATCTTGACTAACATGTATAAGTACAAAATTGAGACTTTTAATTATATGTAAATGGATTATAGAATCTACTTTACTTTACTTGTTAGATATGTTAATTAAGTGGAGTTTTGTTACCCCTTCATAAATTTCATTTATTTTGACAATATATAACATATAAATGAGGATTTAAGAAGAAATTGTAAATGTATCCATAAATACAAAATTTGAATATTTTTTTTAGAAACTTTCTAGATTTCTACCTAGTATTGGAAATTAATTTTTTTCCTAAAATTTAAAAGTGATTGTAAAAAAAAAAAAATCATTCACAACAAGAAAAACTAGTATAGAAGTTCATCATTATAGTGTAAAAATAAAAAGTATCATTTCCTAAAGTTTTAAAGTGCCTTTATTTGATTTATTAGATCCCCCACCATCTTATTTGTCTGCACAATGATTGAGTTCTAAGAATTTAACATTGTCAATTTTTTAATAATAATGATAAAAATAAAAGAAAATATCATTTACCTTTATAAGATTTAGAACTTTTAAATATTAAAAAATTGGTCATATGTTCCATGTTTTACTTTTTTCTTTTTACTCATTTCTCCTTGTTTCACATTAAGGAATCAAATTTTTTTATAATAAATATAAAAAAAAAATGTAGTGGAAAGATTTCTTGTTTTTAAAAAATACACCTTTTTATTTCTTTCTCTATATTTCAAGCCTAAAAAAATCAAAATAATTAATTGAACACTTCAAAGTATCAAAAAGAAAAATAAACTCACTAAAACTTACTATCAGATTACTCAAAAAATAATTATAATGTTGATAAAAAAACGAAATAAATAACCTAAAAAAAGTTATGGAAAACAACTAACAATGTCTAAAAAAAACTCTTACATTGTCAACGTATATAAGTTGATTTTTTTCTTCATAATAATAATACCTTCATTCTTGGTCGTCGATCCGCGTTGACTTTTCTAACTTGGTATCTAATTTTTTTAGAAAATAAACGAGTACGTCGTTTTTCTTTGTAACGTAACACACTAGCTTCTCTAATTCCTCCATTTTCTGAGAATAAGTCTATTTGTGCTAATCTGGCCTGCATATAAAAAAAATAAAAATTGAAATTCAAAATAAAGAAAAATAAAAAAAATAAATCATATTCCTATACATTCTTCAAATTTTAATAAAATTTAATTAGTTCTAATTTCTAAAGGGTGTAAACAAACATGTAACAACATAAGGGTGAAAACAAAAATGTTTGATTGTATCAACAAGACACTTAATATTATGAAATATATAATAATAAAAAACATATTCAGTAAAATTATAAAATATTCGGCTATTTTTTTCTGGACGTTCAATTTTTAAAAAGTAAAAATCAAAATATAAATTAAAAAATAACGATAATACAATAACAGAATAAATGAAGCAACGAATAATAATATGACAAAGTAGAGAAGAATTTTATAAAATATATCTTAGCAAAATGACATATTTGAAGTCATAATAATAACTTGATAATAAAACACTTTATTTTGGATGCATTATTAGTCTATCACGTCAACAACAACATTATTGAATAAACTATTCAGAAAAAGTAATATTTAAAATTATAACAATCATTGTGTGTGTTAAGGATGCATACACATAGTATTACACTAATTATTTATTAAATATTATATTTGATATCTACAATTATTAAACTTTGATGGATTCAAATTAACTTCAAATAAGTATATACTAAAAGTAATATAAAACAAATTGAACTTTTCAAAAATATTCTTAAAAAACATATTAGTGTTACTTGGAGCGACAATGAAATTATCACACAAATTTGAATTATGAAAACAATTTCTTTTTCAAATTTTATTAACGTGAGATACTTTATATATCGAACTACGATTTTATATATTAGTGTGTCAAAAAAGGTCCCACTTTCTAGCTGGAAAGAGGCAAGATTGTAACAGTCATTTGATGCCAACTACCAACTTGAATATTATGTCATGAAATTCAACAAAAAGAGAGAAAAAAAAGAGTCAAATAAAAAGTGTATAAAAAAGCAAGAAAAGTTTTTTAAAGAAAAAAAATAAAAATATTTCTTAATAATTAAAGAAAAAAAAGCATGAAATGCACGTGTCGTGGTCCAAAAATTATGTTGCAATTTTATCTAGTATGCTTACTACTTTCAACTAAAAATAATAAATAAAATTCTTCATAATATTTTTAAACCATAAAGATAAAATTAAAAATAAAAAACTTACTTGTACATCATTTCCTGCAGCATCTGAACCCTGAATGTCATCGGAGAACGGGGATTCCTTATCGGACCACGCGTTCAAAACATCATCAAAGTTCAATTTTAATAACAACCCCGAATTTGGTTTAGCAACATCGACTACCTCTTCTTTAATCGATTGATTTGAATTCTCCTTATTCGTCTTCCTTGTAATCGAATTATCTTTAGCCGATGATGTTTCCACGCCCCCTCTCATCTCCACGAGTCGCTCAACTTTCTTTTTCTTCTTTTCGATAGGAGGTTTACTAAATTTCGGAGTAATGTCGGTAACGTTCACACTAGAAGTATACTTCCACCAATTATCACCATCATCAACATTTCTCAATGGTCTCACCCCACCCCTCATTAACCCAAAATCATAATGTTGGTACCCATTTTCGAATCCTAATCCTATTGGAAAACCATAACAAGTGCCACCAGAATTATTCTGGTGGCGCTTGCTATGACTATAACTATAACTAAATATCGACTCATTCTTGATTTCATTCTCAACTCTTATCTTTCCCATGATATTATCGATAACACCTTCTTCAATTTCCTCATCTAAAATCGACTCAGCATCGAAATCCTCCTGAAATTCTTCACACACATCTAACGAACTACTCCCTTTAGAGTCGATTTCTCCAGGACTCAAGCATGGTTTTTCACAAGACTTATTCCCAATTACGCAATTGGGTTTTTCAATCAATGGAGGATGAAGTAAAAACCCCGAATTTTCGACAATTTGGTAAGGTACAACCAAGTCTGAAGACTCATATGAAAAGGGGTAATGTGGTTTAGTGAATTTGCAAGGCTTAGTGAGGTGTTTTGTTGAGAAAATTTTGGGATAAACTGTTGATAAAAGAGCAGCAGCTTCATTGTAGGTCTGATTAGGTCTTTTTCGAGGTGTTCGAGGTTTTCTGGTAGAGATTGCAATGGGAGAATTGCTCGATTCAGATAATGTTGAAGATGGCGAAGATGATTGGGAGGTCCAAGAGGTAGATGGAGATTTTATAATCTCTAAATCTAATTTATAAGCTGCTCTACCACCAGCTAAACAGGATGACATTTTTTTTTTCTACTTTCAAATAAACAGAGAAACAAAACAGAGCAAAATTTCAAGAATTATTTGAAAATCCCATCATTTGGTACTTTGAAAAACAAAGTAGGTAGGTGCAATACAAACAACTTTCTAAAACCCTAAAAAGAGTAAAAAAAAACACTATTCATTTCTCACTATTACTATATATTTAAAGATTTATCAAATAAATGAGTCAAGCAACTTTTTCTAGTAGCAAGAACCTATCATAAACATAAGAAAGAAATTGACAAATTTGACAAATGAAGTAACTAATCCCAAGAGAATCTAACCTTAAACAAGAAGAAGGGAGAATTTTAGTTGGGCAAGAAGATGAAAGCACTGAATTCAAGAAATATCTAAGAATGGAAAAAAGGGGTATATAAATAAAGGAATTCACAAGGGTTTTGGGGTTTGGCATATATATATATATAAATATATAACAAAAAATATGAAAAAATTTAAAAAAAAATTGAAGTATGATAGAAAGAAAAAGGGGGTCACGGGGGGAGATAAAAGGCTAAATTTGTTGTAAGAGTTCACTAGAAGAGATTGGGGTGTTTTTGGGTGATGGAAAATCAGTAGTACAGAAGAAAAAAACAAACAAAGCCTACAACTATTGGATGGACCACTTATTGCTTTGTGATTTACAATTTTTTCTTTTTTTTTTTTTTTTTTTTAAAGTGCAATTATTTATTTTACTAAAATATCCTCTTAACCCAATGTATTGTTTGTTGAAATATTGTATTAACCTTCTTGATAAGTTTTGAGTATAGGACTAAATTCTGGATACTCGATGCTGATGTGACACATAAATATTACTTATGTATAGATGATTATTCTGTAACTTGGAGTATTGTTCAGTTGATACAGTGAAGATATGTTATGCATTCTTAAAATTAGAGTGTTTGATTATAAGTTGAGGTTAAGATGTATGTCTATATGTGTATGATGCCTTAGTTTAAAATAAGCTCAAGCAAGTTTTGGTTCTCACAAGAATTATTATGGTTGTTTGGTTTGATACTGAATTTAAGAAAGTAAAAAGTTTTTGAATTTTATGGTCTTGAACTAAATAAATGTATCAAAATATTACTCCTTCCGTTTAAAAAAGAATGTCCCTATTTCCTTTTTAGTTTGTTTAAAAAAGAATGATCACTTTTCTTTTTTGGCAACACTTTAACTTTAACTTTCCACGTGGCATGTTTAAGACCACAAAATTAAAGGACATTTTGGTATATTAGACATAACTTTAATTTATAACCACAAGATTAAAAAATCTTCTTTTTTTTCTTAAACTCCGTTCCAAGTCAAACTAGGCCAATCTTTTTTAAACGGATGGAGTATTTAATTATGTGATCTTAAATGTGTCATGTAAACAATTGAAATTAAGAAGTTTTCAAATTAGAAAGATAATTTTTTTAAATAAACTAAAAGGAAAGTAAGACGAACAAATTAAAACAAAGGAGAAAAAAAGATAATAACAACCTAATTTAATCCCATCAATGGGGTTTAATGACGCTAAGATGTATCAGACTTACTTTTACCTCTTTGGATAGAAAAAAAAAATCGACGATACATTGCGAACAAGCCTTAAAGCAAAATAACAAATGAAAGAACGCATAAAATGGACAAAATGTGTCATTAAAAATAATTATCAATCATTAATTTTGTTTAATGTTAAATTAACCATAAAATTATGTAAAAATCTTGTTAGACTAGCTATTTAGCGATATATTAGCGATGAACTTTTTAACCAATTCATATTCTTTTTGTAGTCTATGGCACTACATATATAAATTTAAAAAATTTGTACACCCTAAAAATTATAACCTACATTATTGAAAACTATATTCATTTTGTTTTACTAGAGATATACAAAAAAAGATGAAATAATAAATAGTATCTGTCTAGATATCCTAGGTACAATGAAACATTTCAAAAATTCCAATTCTGGAAAACTCAAGAAAATATCTTTCTTTTTCATAAATTATTTAATAATATCTTGAATACATCAAAATTGAACAATTAAAAAAAAGTTCAAAGTAATGGTTATCTTGTTGTTTTATTATAAAGTATGGGGCAATTTTGTAACAAAGAAAAATAATAAAATAAAATTAAAAAAAATAGGTTGAAAATACCATCTAATCCTTATCATGGGCACTCATAGATTTTCTTTGTTCTATCATAAAAACTGCTAGTACCATACCTAAAAAATTCCTTTGAAAATTAAAAAAAATTTAAAAATTAAAAAGTATTTCTTATCTAATGACGTGGCGTGTTGTGATTGGTTAATTGAGATTTTCATGGATGACGTGGAGTGTCTTATATGGAGTTAGAGGATTTTCACATGTATCTAGAAAAGGAAAAAAAAAAGGGGTATATTTTTGGATGTAAAATGAGTGCAATGATTAAAACCCTATTGGTGTATTGTGGTCCTATATGTGTGGCATATGGCAATCCAACGTATGCCTCTTTATGATCAATGGCTTCTAATCAATATTGCACTACTACTCCTCTATGTTCTTCAAAACTTCCACACACACCCTTGTAATTGATTAGTTAACATGTTGATTAAGTGTATTCTGCGACACGAGAAAAAGTCATTGGCTTTTGAAGTAAAGATCTAATCAAACTTTTCTTATAACAATGTCGTTTGTTCAGATATTTTTAAATGCTATAGGAAATGTTGTTATATAGACATAACATGACTATCTAGCAAAATCCGACCTAACATGACTATCCTAGAAAAATTTGACCTACTTCATTGTAATTGATTAGTTAACATGTTGATTAACAGTATTCTGAAACATGAAAAAAAAAGTTATTAGCTTTTGAAGTAAAGATGCAATCAACCAACATGGGTTGTGGTGCACTGGTGGGAGTGTTTCACCCTTAATCAGAGGTCACGAGTTCAAACCCTGGGTATGGAGAAAATCATGCTGGGAGCGCCACTCCTGAATGGACTCTACACTGCGCGATCCGAATTTAACGGAGATCCAATGTGGCTTCGGACATCGAATAGGAAACCCAAAAAGAAAATGCAATCAAACTTTTTTTATAACGACGGCATTCTTTCAGATATTTTTCGACGGCTCTAGGAAAATGTTGTTACATAGACATAACAGACCCCCCCCCCTACAAAATTTGATTTAATTTATCTTAATTTATTAGGTAATATGTTGATTAACCGTATTCTGATAAATAAAAAAGTCACTGAATTTTAAAGTAATTAAAATACAATCTCACTTTTATATAACAACGTTATTCGTTCAAATATTTTGAATTGGTATAGAAAAATATTATTATATAAACATAACATGCCAAATCGATTATTCAAAAAAAAAAAAAATTAATCATCATACTAAAATGTTTTATTATAAAAAATGACTTCTAATTGTAGTTAAAGAAAAAAGAGAAATTGAAGAACCCCATATGAACAATGCCACAAAGGTAGAAACTTTAATCATCATTAGAATTATTAATCTATTGATAAACATATGAGCGTAATTACAAGTATTCCGTATTATAATTTGTGCATCTTCAACTGTGAAACACTTAATTAAATAATCGAAAGAGTCTAATAATCGCTTTGAATTAAAAAGTTTATTACTATGAATAATTAAAGTTTTATTTTATTTCTAAAGATGAAATGAAGATTAATAAATTTTAGTCAATTTTTTTTTTTATCCATCTAGTAAAGTCTTAATGTACAATTACTCTAATTGAATCAATGAAATAGTCCAAATATGCATAAGTTATAAAATGAATACCATCATTGATAATTATTAAAAATAATAAATAACTTTGATATAATTTAACCTTTACAACTTGTTCTGCCTAATAGGCCAAGACTATCATATTTCAAATTGCATTTGGACTATCAAGTCTTAATGTACATTTACCCCTTCTTTTAGGTCCTTTTTGTGCAAATATTGATTGCTAATTTACTCATTTT
Organism: Solanum lycopersicoides; assembly: GCA_022817965.1. Taxonomy (NCBI): domain Eukaryota; kingdom Viridiplantae; phylum Streptophyta; class Magnoliopsida; order Solanales; family Solanaceae; genus Solanum; species Solanum lycopersicoides. Next base: position 5,223,024 of record CM040624.1, read on the forward strand.
GTATCTTTTTTTTTTACAAATCTTATTTTCTTTGGTCTAGGAATTTCAATTTTACAAAATTCAAAAAGAATATATAATAGTATATTCTATTATATCTATAGGGTCGTCTACAAGAGATCCTTTTTAAAAAAAAATTTATGCTTGGTACTAATAAAAATATTAGTACATATATATAAAAGTAACTAATATAAAATATCACTAGTAAAATTATTATTTTTTATTTTCACGAAAAAAAGGTCATTTTCATCATTAATTCATTTAAATGATTTAAGATTGAAACCATGATACATTAATGGGATTGAGACTACTTGCCAAAAATTTGACTGAAGATTATTGTGGATCTTAATACTCCATTACTATTATTATTATTATTATTATTATTATTATTATTACATATATTTTATTTATTAAAAAAAGGCCACAATAATTTCAATGTTCTTTTTTTTTTTTTTAAATATTATATTTACACACTCCGTTGAGCCAAGAAAAATAAGTTGAGAACAAAGAGAACAAACAATTCTAGAGTGAATGTGTGTTTAAAATTGGATAATTTAAGAAAAAATATATAAAAAAGTATATTTTTTGTAAAAACATTTTCAATTTTATTTACCTGACCTATATATTTAAAAAAGCAAAGAGAACCATTAAGTTTAAACATGATTTGCTTTATATCATAATATATGACCTTAGAAATATAAAGTTAATAATTAGCTTAAATTAGGATGAAATTAAATTTGTCTATGTAGGGACAAAATTCAAATTGCAGAAAAATAGAAAAAAAGGGAAAAATATTAAATGAAGTCCCAATTTTATTTGTTTATTTTTTTTCTTCTTGCCTTATTTGAAATGTACAGTTTATTGATTGAAGAGACCTCTCTGTACAGAGTTTCCCCTTTTACAGCCTTTAAGGATCCTTTATCATAAGATATTTTCATAATATCTCAATGAGGGGATTGAATATTTTAATTTAGGAAAAAGTCAGGTATATTCCTTAATTTTATTTTTTAGAATTGATATATTTTTCGTTATTAAAGTAATTCGTATATATTTTTATTGTTATACAAATGATTTGTATATCTTTTTTTTTTTTTTAACGAAAGTGAAATAATAATTTTAGTTTATATACACTTTAATTAGATGTGTATATTCTATTGATTTTTTATCACCCTTTTTAAAACTTTACACAGTTAGTTGTTAAATAACATAATAACTATAATATATGCAATGTAATTTCATAAAAAGGTTAAAGAAAAGTAGTTTTTATGCGAATTTAATTTCTACTTTGTGAAGGTAGAATTTTTTTTTTTTAAAAACTACCGCTCAAGTAAAACATATGAAAGTAGACTTTGAAAAAAACATAGTAATAAAGAAGACATATTGAAAAGGGGAATAAAAATGAGAAATGAATAGTATAACGACAAATAATATGTTAATTCAAGTAAAGGAAATTACTAATAATGATAATATTTAATAAAATAGTAGGATAGTAATAAATAAAATAATATTGGTAAAGGAAACTAAAATACTAAACTCACTGTTAATCTTTTAGTTTAATCCTCAATCTTTAAGTCTTTTTATTTGTGATTATATCCTTGATCCTCATATTGATTAGATTTACTTGAAATGCTAATATAATTTTTTTAAATTGATCTAGTTACGAATTACATCGCTAATTTGTTGATAAATTACTCATAGTTAATTTTTTATTATTATTGTTGCTAAATAGAATTTGTGCCTAATTTTCCTTTTTATTATTTAGCCGAAGAATTTATTTGTCGCTAATTTTAAATATTCACAGTTGCTAGGACATCATTTTCTTATTAAATATTAAAAAATAAAAGAAGTGGATTCTTGAGGAGTGTACCAATTTTCTAAAAATTATTAGTTATTAACTCTATATTGCAAATAAAAATTATCATAAGAATGACTTGAAAATTGAAAAAAATGAAGTATATATATATATATATATATATATATAATGATATTTTTAATTGATAATATACGCTTATAATAATGGTGAAAATTAATAACGAAATTAATAAATAAAGGTAATAGTGGAAACATCGCATGAAATTGTTCGATAATAGGTCGAGGTTATTTATCGGAAGATTTAAAAAATTTGTTAAATATTTTTCGAAATTTATTATTTTTTTAATTTAATTTATTTTCTTTTTGTCTATGTGGATAGGGGAAAAGAAGTTGGCGACAAGAGGAATATTGAATCATAAGAGAAGCAATAAGGTCTACGATTTTGAGTTGTGATTTCAATTTATGTCAGAATAAAAAAGACAATTTTATATATGAACAATAAAGTTATAATTAATGCAAATTATAAATTTCATGGAGAGTAATTTGATCATGTCTCATATTGCTTAAATCTTAATACATACAAGTCAAGAAACCAATTTTTTTAAAAAAAATTAAGAAAAAAAAGTAATACAATCAATACTAACTTGCCATGATGATGATTAGTAGCTGATATGATAAGATGATTAGTAACACTGGATTGAAATACGATAAAGACTCTTATTAGTCAGTGACGGACCCAAATAGAGTTCTTCGAATGTTCGAGCATCTATTAATTTCGTCTCGAAATACATATACCTATATAGAAATTAAGAGGTATTTATATAAAATTAACACAGAGCATCTAATTAACAAATGATTGGATTGGTACATTGGGTTTTTGATGGGTGCTTAAGGCTCTTTTTGTTTTGTTCAACTAGAGTTCAATTTCACTATTAACAAGTTTATTTTTTAATTTTTTTATCTTGCCACTTTGAACACTTATAATCTTAAAATCCTAGATCCCCACTGTTAGTCGTAGAGAATTTTCTTCGAGCTAAAGCTTGAGGAAGCAATGTTGTGTGAAAGTAGAAGGCACATGGTCATGAATTTCTCTATTCGAAAAATAGAGAAGAAAAAAAGATGATATCTAGAGAATAAGTATCGATTAACTTCATGGCAATAACCACATAATTTAATTTATAAGTAAGCTTGTCTTGTAAAGTATGAGCAACCCCAAAGCCTTCTAGATACACACCTTTATTTTTACTAACAAGCATTTGTTCATGTAGGCTATACGATATGAATTTAACATAACCTAATAGTATTTACTCTAACTTGTCTACTGACTAGGATTAAAAGAATTTATCCAAGCATATGATGAGATAGGGCACGCAAAAGACAAAGAGAAGGGGTCATCGTTTATGCATAACATAGTTTTCCTACTGATGATCTTTCTCAGTGCATAAACCAGGCTTACTTTTCGAAGTATCCCAAAAACAAGAAAGCCAATAGACCTTGACTAGCCTGTAAGAAAGAACTTATGAAGAAGATTCTACTTGATACATGTATTAAGAATTTCTCTAAATATAAACAATTCTTACCACTTGACTCATAAAGATTAATGAATCTTTGATCTGCCTATATGTAACTGTTGGGTGGTCTTGGGCCTTCTCAACCCAAAAGCTAGCTCAAAGGTTGAGGCTTTCCCTCACACTTATAAATTGACCACCAGCCCCTTCCACTTCCGATGTGGGATAACCCAACAATCTCCCCCTTCACACATCGGGCTTTGGGCTGGAGAGAGCGACAACCCAGTTTCTCCCGGTGGGCTGAGACTTGTTGACAACCTGGGCTCTGATACCAATGTTGGGTGGTCTTGGGCCTTCTCAACCCAAAAGCTAGCTCAAAGGTTGAGGCTTTCCCTCACACTTATAAATTGACCACCAGCCCCTTCCACTTCCGATGTGGGATAACCCAACAGGCTTACTTTTCGAAGTATTCCAAAAACAAGAAAGCCAATAGACCTTGACTAGCCTGTAAGAAAGAACTTATGAAGAAGATTCTACTTGATACATGTATTAAGAATTTCTCTAAATATAAACAATTCTTACCACTTGACTCATAAAGATTAATGAATCTTTGATCTGCCTGTATGTAACTATATGAATCTCACTAAGAGTTAATTTTGACTAATGAGGATGAATAGTAAAAATATTCTTAACATATGCAGGTTAGGTAAGAATTAGTGTTTGCAATAGCGAATAAGTGAATAACGCATAAAAACCTGTCCATTTTGTGTTGTTATACTCTTATTCCTTTAATTTTACTATATTTTGCCCGTCACAAACCTAAATTTTTTTCCCTCTTAAGAGAGATACCAATTTAGTTTATTATTTTAAAAAAGAAAAAATAGAGTAAATTTAGACAATTTAAACTAAGGAGATGTTTGACCATTGGATTTTGGGTTCAAATTTGAAGTTTTGATATAAAATTAATGTTTGTTTAAGAAATTTGAACAAAAATTCAACTTTATTTTAAATCATAATTTGAAATTCCAAATTATTAAAAGTAGAATTTCAAGCTCCAAGTTAAAAATTCTTTTTTTTTAAGTGTGGGGTTCTTATTAATTTTTTTTCTATAAGAAATCTAAGTTGCATTTCAAACAATTTTTTTTTCTTCAAATCAACTTAATTTCAAACCAATAGTTCATTTCCCCCCAAAAAAAGTTGTACTTGAGAGAAAAGTGAATTGTGTTTATTTAAGGAACGTTACACCAACATTTTGGAATTAAACATCAACAAAATTTCATTATTTTTTGACCTGTTATCTTGCAACAAAAGATCATATGTCAATTTGCATTTACTTTTATAAATTTATATGAAATATCATTTGTCATAATCTCTTCAACTTGAGGACTAAAATTGAAACATGTTGATAATTTCCAAAGCATTAATTAATAGCTTTAACTGTCTAATCTTTTAACAAAGAAAAGACAAGTACAAAATCTATGACTATACGGCTAGCTAGTTGATAAAGAGAGAATTTTCATCAAAAATAATGAAGGGCCAAAAAATCATCACAAGTATATCTTGATTAAATCTTGACCACAAAAGTATATTTTATCAAATTTTCATGACCTATAGGTGGACTATACCTTATCTTTTGTGAGTTGGAATATTTGTAGCCCTATACTTTGGATAGCTATAATAATAAGAAGAAAGGTTTGAAACTTTTTGAATTTAGAGTTTTTAATGATTACATATAATTTATCGAGGATCTATTAAAAATAATTTTTTTATCTTTTAAGATAGAAGTAAATTTGTAATTCTGTGTAACTATCCATTAGATTCTATTTGTGAGACTATATTAAATAAGTTATTATTGTATTTAATTTAAATAACCGTTAAAATCAATAAGGGTTGTGATATAGTGATAAATACACTTTCGTTCTCTATTAGAGGTTTCAGAATGAGTTTCAGTCTTGTTAAATAAGATATCACCTTTGTTAGGATTAATTTACCTTTTAATGTCAAATTTTTCGATACAAATTTAAAAATTTATGGGGTCCCTATCTAAATATATGATGGAAAATTTACAAAAAGTAACCCTAAGTGCATTATTTTTTAATGTAAAAGTTTATTTGTCTTTTGTTGAGATAGAAATTTGAATGCAAAGTTTAGAGATGTGTAATTAGTGGAACACATTTTGACACCAATAAAACCTTTTGTCATTTGAGGCCATAAGTCATCCTTGAATTACAACCATTCTAGCTAATCCTTGAGACAATATATAATTGATTAATCATAATTCAAGATTTTAAAATCAATAAAAAAACAAAATAACATATTCTCGACAATTTTCTGTGACAATGAGGGGGGCATATATATATATATATATGATTATTTGGTTGAATATATAAATTTATCTTGGATATTTTATCTTGTTTCATTAATCAACTTGGTATTATTTATCCTATTTTTAGTGGGACAAATTAATTTAAGAAATACAGGATAATTTAGTCCGCACATCAAATAATTCTTAAATATATATTATCTGCTTATAAAGTTTTTTCAATTATATATAAAGTTTTGGTTAAAGGTAATTATAAATAATTTTGCGGAGTTAAGTGTTGATAAGGGGTTTAATTAAATCTCTTTCGTATGAAAAAAATTATATTGTGTAAAGAGGATACACATAATTTTGTAAAATATGTATAAACTTATGGAATATCATTGACATAAGAGAAGAGATATTCTAATTTCGAGACCAAGGGATCTCAATAAATATTTTAGGTCACAGTTCAAATTTTAAATATGACATTTAATTATCTTTTTTAATTTCTTTATATGTATTTTGTACTCGCGCTATTATAAAGACATTTCTACTAATATCATTTATTTTTAACGTCAAAATCATGCAGGAATTTTAGTTTTAACAAATAGCAACAAAGCTACATAGAAGAAAGGGAGTTCAATTGAATCTTGTTAGATATTATCCAATTACATTATGTTAAATTTTACACAAATCTCATAATATTTTCTAATTCTTAAGATAGAAAATATTTCACAAATCTCTTTATTATTCTCCCCAAATCTCTCTGTCATGTACTTAATATAACTTATAAGATTTAGATTTACATAAAGTGAAGTTTTATATTGAAAATTCGAGGACTAAGGAAGCTCTATTTGTGTATCCCACTCTGTATCCTGTGTATACCCCTATGTATTAGTGTGTATCATATTGTATCATAAATATCATGTATATATGTATGAAAACTTGTTTATATACACTGATATACACGAAATATTACGTGATATACAAGTGGAAGAATGTTATATGAGAACATATAGGTGTGCTATACACTATATATAACGTGATATACAAGTGGAAGAATGTTATATGAGAACATATAGGTGTGATATACACTATATATAACGTGATATACACATATTATAGATGATTTTCTAGGGAAGATTTCTTACTTGAAACAATAAATATCAATTGATCAAAAATATGTTAATATCCAAAATTTAGAAGTCCACTACTTGGGCTAGTTTATCTAGTTGGACTATAAATGATGAAAGTTCAGATTAGACAAAGGTCCATCCACAGAATTGTGCATATGTTAAATAAAACAAAAATAATAAACATGCCCTAATATAATTTCACAAGTAAATAATATTATAATCAAACTATATGAAATAATAGCATAACTACTAGAATCAGTAGCGGACCCAGAATTTTCGTTCAAGAATTCAAAAATTAAAAATAAAACGTGTAAATAAGACAACAAAACAAAATTTCAAGGAAGTAATAATATATAGTTTTAGTGGCGGACCCTTAAATTCTTTTGGATTTCACACCACATATTAGCTTTTTTCGTAATTTGACTCTCAAAAATATTAGTCAAAAAATATTAGTCAAACATGATTTGCTTATCAAAAAGCACTTTTAAAAAATCCATTTTCTTAAAAAATTCTAAAAATAAATAATTTTTTGCTGCAATGCCAAACAGACTCTAATTTCATAATTGCTAAACTTGGAAAACAATGTGATAAATAAATTAATTCATATTATTTTCAATTTATTATATTTTATCTTGGAATTTATACATCTCGTACTTATTACTCTCGCTATTTTATATTTTTTTTTGTTATTTTAATTTGCACACAATTTAACAAAGTACATAATTTAGATATATATATTTTCTATATATTATTTTTTATCTTGGCATTTCTTTTCGCAATTATTAATATCTCGATTTTACTTATTGTTGATGTTGTTTTGTTTTGAGTTTAACAAAGAATATATGACTTACATTAAATTTAATTTAATCTTTTAATCTTAAATATATCAGGTAAAAAGTTATAATTAAAAAGTTATTAAAACTGATTTTTTTTTAATAGACCAAAAAAATATAGAACAATTAAATTAAAGCAACAACTATTATTAATGCAGGTAGGGGTGTTCATGGTTTGGGTTAAATCGTTTGTTGGTTGAAATCAAAATTAAATCAAGTAAAAAAACAATATCGATTTTGTTCGAATTTTTTTGGTTTTTTCGATTCGAAAATAATAAATACTTTGTGGACATACGTAGCTCGATAAGAACAGACACCTAGTACATGAATAATCCACATGAAAGCTATTGCCGATTCAATCAAGCAATTAATTAGTGTTAGCCTACTAGAGTTATTATTATACAAACAAAATAGTTTAATTAAGAGAAAATGTGACTATCTTATGTGATGTAGGGAAGGTAAAATCTAAAGTAATGAATTTTGATGGACTTGAACTTAGAATTGTAACAATTGCGCTAAAATTTAACTGTTGAGCTCGAAAAAATGCTAAATTAAAGATTTAAGTTAATTACAATTTAACAAAATATTTATATTTTATTTATGAATAATATAATAATTATAAAATTTACATATATAATTATCAGTTCGGCATAGCTATTTTGCGATTTTTTAGTAAACACAACCAAATAGTATCAGTTTTCAAAATTTAAAACTAAATCAAATGAAATATTATTTTTCAATCAATTTGCTTCGAAATGCAATTTAATTTAATTTTTTACCATAATCATGAAGAACCAAACATACATGTCACTCTTTATCGTTATAACATCTCGACAAACTCATTAAGATTTTAAATTATACTTCTATTAAATATTTGATTAAATATATATATATAAAAAAAAGGGGGGAGACGAGGAGGTTTTTAAGAACATTTAGTAGTAATATTTTTTTCCCCTCAAATTATATGTATTTTAAAAAAATATTTGCTTACTTTAAAAATTTATGATAATTTTTTTTTCCATAAAAGATTAGAAACACCTCAATAAAATATTTTATGAAAAAAGATTTAAGATATAAACATGAATAAAATTATTTTGAAAAAAGATAAATAAAAAAAAATAGAATAAATAATTTAAAACGATAGAATCGATTAGGTAAACATTTTGAATGGTTATATCAAGAAAATGAATCTTTATATTAGCAAATTAAATAATGTCATGTTAATTAAAGTAAATTACCTTTTAAATAATAATGCATGTGGTCAAGTTGCCAAATACCCTTTAATTAATTAGTACTCAGGCATATCACGTTTCAATTTTAAATTTGAGAAACACATAAAATCCACCATAAACTTGGCATCATAATTTATTTTAGCATTTAGAATATACAGACGTATAAGTATCTCCCTTAATATCTTTTAAGTGATTAGAACACCCCTTATAGAATGATGAGGTAAAGAGAGTGCGTGCACTCTCTTAAGGCATGAAAACGAGAAAAAAAAGGTGAATTTTTAACGCTCTACAAATGACTTTTTTTTATTGGCTTATATATAACAAATTATTTTAATAATTTTTTTATATATTAGATCTTGAAAATTTATAAATTTTCTTAATAAGAGGTAAATGAAATTAGCGGGTCCCTTTTTAGTTTTGTTAAAAAAAATCATTTTTTTTTCAATATACATCTTTCTCCAATGGTTTATCTCCTCCTTCATCTTCATCTTCATCTCCATCTCCATCTCCACCTCTATTGAATATTTTCATTTCACTAGTATTTTACTAGTCTGTAAAATTCAGTACCATAATGTCATTTTACTGACGTTGATTTCACTCTATATTATTTGTGTCGATTTGACAAATGTAAATTTTTTTTAATTTTGAGTGTCCCATTTTGATTTCTAGGTCCATTCAAACATTTCTCATAAAATTTATATATTTTTTTGATCAACCATCTTATGCAACCTTCATTTCTTGTTTGAGTTGTCAAAAAAAATTTTGCTTTCAAAAATATTCATTTTCCAAGTGGGTAAATTCTTTGAGAGGGTTCGAAGAAGATAATGTGAATATTATAGTGAATTTTCTTCTTTAAAGCGACTAAAAATTTGTCGAATATTGAAGGTTGGAATAATGATGAACAAAAAGTGTTGAAATGTGCATTACACGTGATTAGTTGAGTTAGTTAGCTAATTGATGTATTAGTTTACAAATTAGTTAGTTAGTTTATTGATGATGTACAGTGTATAAATAGGACCAAAAAGACTAATGAGAAGATAAGTCGGTCATTTTCAATTTCATTGTTCTATCCATTCTCTACTATTCTATCCATTCTTTTCTTCATCACAAATGCGTCTGCTTCATCTTAGCTAGAAGAATTACTTTTAACATGGTATCAGAGCAAGTGACGATGGATCTCTAGCTGGTGACTCGAGTTGTTTGCATAATAGATTTCTTCCGCACACCTGAGTTTTGGAAGAACAGTTGAACACCGACCTCTTTTTTGTTTCTCTTCGATTAGAAATCTACTTCATTTTCCCTTCTTTTCGATTAGAGATCTGCAATTATGGTGAATGTAGTTGGTTCATCTGAAGCTTCAAGTCAGGAGAGGACTAAATCAGATCCAGTTCAGATCGAGAAGTTCACCGACATTCATCCTCGCAATCCTCTGTATCTACATCCATCTGACACTTCAGATAGCATTTTAATCCCTCAACAACTTCTTGGCATAGAAAATTATACTGGCTGGAGTAATTCAATGAAAGTTGCACTGTTAGCGAAAAACAAAATTGGTTTCATTGATGGAACTTGTCGTAAAGCTCATTATAGAGGTGATTTAGCTCATGAATGGGAGAGATGCAATGCTTTTGTATTATCATGGATTTCTAATTCAGTTTCAAAGGAACTCGCTAATGGACTCATGTTTTCATCTGATGCACATAGTGTATGGAAGGATTTAAGGGAGAGATTTGATAAACAAAATTTGACACGAATCTATCAGATTCATCGTGAAATTAGCACAATGAGTCAGGGAATTTCCACTGTTTCTGAGTACTATTCAAAGCTGAGAAATCTTTGGGATGAGTATGTGTCTTTGGTACCTTTACCAGCCTGTGATTGTGACAAATACAAGGTGTATGCAGAACATATGGAGCGGCAAAAACTTATGCAGTTTTTAATGGGTTTAAATGATAACTTTTCTCAATCGCGAAGTTTAATACTCTTAACTGTTCCTAGTCCCAGTCTCAATCAGGCATACAACATAATTATGCAAGATGAGAGTCAAAGAGTTCAATCAAGTTTGATTTCTAACTGTGTGTTGCCCCTACAAAAAATGGATGTTACTGATCCAACAGCATTAGCCTCTTCACACACAAACAAGTTCAATCAGACTTCTGGATTATATTGTGATCATTGTTACTTACGCAATCACACTAGGGCCAATTGTTATAGATTGATTGGCTACCCACCAAATTTTAAGTTCACAAGAAAAAAAGGTGTTGATGATAAGAATGGTAAAGGTCAGTCAACTGGAACTGATAGATCACAGATTTTTGGTAATAGAAGGCCTCAAGCCAACAATGTCAATCATGATTCTTAGGATAACAATGAATCACCACCCCTTACTTCTGGTCAGACTGTGCCTTATTTTACTCCTGATCAGTACAACCACTTGTTGAAATTGATTGATAAGGATTCTGTACCTAAAGAAGCTCTTGCTTTGTCCTATTCCTTCAACTTTCCATACATCTTATGCTTGTTCTGTTGTAGGTAATGAAACAGTTCCCTGGATTGTTGACACTGGTGCCACATATCATATGGTTTCTAGCTTGGACACTCTACTTAATCCTATTCCTACTCACTCCTCGTTTAATAGTGTCTCTTTACCTAATGGCCAAACTACTTCAGTCACTCACACTAGATTAACTTCTTTTTTAGATAATAAAGACATCCACAATGCTCTTTATGTTCCTCAATTTACATACAACATTTTATCTGTTTCTAAACTTACTAAAGAGCTCAACTGTTGTGTTTCCTTTTATCCTAATTTTTTGTCTTTTTCAGGACCTTTGAAATGGCAAGGTGAAGGGGATTGGTAAGGAAAAAGCAGGCTTATACATACTTCCTTCCACTACCAAGCATCTTGCCAATGCACATCATCTCAATTCCAGTCATGCTGTTTCATTCAATTCAACCTGTTTCCATTATGACACTTCTGACCTCACTATTTGGCATTTGAGGCTTGGTCATGCCCCTATTTCTGTTCTTCACAAGATTGACTCCATCAACCCATCTCTTCAACATGAAGATTTTCATTCATGTCATGTATGTCCTTTTGCTAGGCATTCTAGATTTTCCTTTTGTACTAGCATTAAGAAGACTAAATTTCCTTTTGATGCGAATGTTTGGGGACCTTATAAGCAATGCACTTATAATGGTCATAGATTTTTTCTTACTATTGTTGATGACTATTCTAGGATGACATGGGTTTTTCTCTTGAGATATAAAAGTGAAGTTGTCAATTTTATTTCAGCCTTTATTAATCTTGTCAATACTCAATTCTCCGCTACTATCAAAACTATTCGATCAGATAATGGTCTTGAATTTTTTAACAATCAATGCCACAATTTTTCTTCTTCTTTGGTATTGTGCACCAAAGTACTTGTGTGCACACTCCACAACAAAATGGTGTTGCTGAAAGGAAGCACAAACATCTTCTTGAGATAGCCAGGGCACTTCGATTTCAAGCTCATGTGCCCTTAAAATTCTGGAGTGACTGTATACTTACTGCCACTTTTTTGATAAATAGACTTCCTTCTACTGTTCTAGCAGGCAAGTCTCCTTATGAATTTTTTCACAAACATACTCCTAACCTGCATCATCTCAGGGTCTTTGGATGCTTATGTTATGCTACCACACCTCTCCTCATTGACAAATTTTCTCCCAAGGCTATTCCCTCTATTTTTATGGGTTACTCAGATACACAGAAAGGTTATCGCCTTTATAACATTGCTACTGGGATTTTCTTTGTTAGTCGAGATGTCACCTTTAAGGAACACATTTTTCCTTTTAAACACCCTAAGCACACTTTCTTATCCTCTTTACCACCCTTTCATCCTTCCACATTTCCCAAGTCTCCACCTGTTTTTCCTTTTCCATCTGATGATCTGTTTCCTTCTGCTTCTCCTTCTCCTATTCCACTCAATCCTGATCTCTCTTCTTCTGCTCCTGCACCCTCTCTCTCTTCTTCTGATCCACCAACTATACCTTTCTTGCGAAAATCTTCCAGAGTCACCAAGCCTCCCATTTGGCATACTGACTATATTACCTCTTCCACAGTTGCACATCCTATTTCTAATTCAATTCAGTATTTAAACCTTCAACCAACATACAAGTCTTATCTTTCCACTGTTTCCTCTATCATTTCTGAACCTACTTCTTTCGAACAAGCTTCCAAGGATAGTAGTTGGATTCTGGCCATGGACCAAGAGATTCAGGCTCTTAGTACCAACAAGACATGGGATATTGTTAACTTACCTCCTGGCAAATATCCAATTGGTTGTAAGTAGGTCTACAAAATCAAGTTTAAGGCTGATGGCAGTGTTGAAAGATACAAAGCCAGACTTGTTGCTAAGGGGTTCACACAACAAGAAGGTATTGCCTATCATGATACTTTTTCCCCTGTGGTCAAAATGGTTACTGTGAGGTGTGTTGTGGCTTTAGCTGCTCAATCAGGCTGGTGTCTTTTCCAAATGGATGTTTACAATGCTTTTCTTCAGGGTGACTTATTTGAGGAAGTATACATGTCCTTACCTCTAGGATTTGGCAGCCAGGGGGAGAACACAGTGTGTAGACTTCTCAAATCTTTATATGGTTTGAAGCAGGCCAGCAGACAGTGGAATCAGAAGGTTACTAATGCACTCATACAGTCAGGTTTTACACAAAGCAAGCTAGACTACTCACTGTTTACCAAGACAGATGGTACTGGTGATATTGTAATAATTTTGATATATGTGGATGACCTCCTAATCACTGGCAGTTGTGATAGACTGATTCAAGAAGCAAAGAATACTTTACATCACAATTTCAAGATGAAGGATTTAGGGGAATTGAGGTATTTTCTTGGCATTGAATTTGCAAGATCAAAAGATGGTATATTAATGAATCAAAGGAGGTATACTTTGGAGTTGGTTTCAGAATGTGGTTTAGCTGGATCAAAGCCAACCAGTACACCACTCGAACAAAATCAGAAACTCACAAGTGTGGAATATGACAGACAATTCAATATTACCGATGATGATGAATTGGAGGACAAGAGAATTTATCAAAGGTTGATTGGAAGATTGTTATATTTAGCTATGACAAGACCAGATATTTCATTTGCTGTGCAACAATTAAGCCAATTCATGCATGCTCTTAAGAAATCACATTACAATGCAACAGTTCATGTAGTGAGGTACATTAAGGGACAGCATGGCTTAGGACTGTTGATGAGTAGCAAGAAGTCAGGAAGAATTAGTGCCTTTTGTGATGCTGACTGGGCTTCATGTGTATTATCAAGGAAGTCTGTAACAAGTTTTGGTATAAAGTTTGGCGATTCACTTATTTCATGGAAGTTAAAGAAACAGAACACAATATCAAGAAGCTCAGCTGAAGCTGAGTATAGAAGCATGGCTACTACTGTTGCAGAATTGGTATGGTTACAAGGTTTATTGAAGGAACTTTGCATACAAGTTGAACTACCTATGGAGCTATATTGTGACAACAAAGCAGCAATACAGATTGCGTCAAATCCTATGTATCATGAGCGAACAAAACACATAGAAATAGACTGCCACTTTATTAGAGAAAGATTGTAAGAAGGTTTGATTCAGACTGCACACATAGCCAGCAAAGAGCAGATGGCAGATGTTTTCACTAAGGCACTGGGAAAGCAACTACACAGTGATATGTTATTCAAGTTGGGAATGTTAGACATATTTCAACACCCAACTTGAGGGGGAGTGTTGAAATATGCATTACACGTGATTAGTTGAGTTAGTTAGCTAATTGATGTATTAGTTTACAAATTAGTTAGTTAGTTTATTGATGATGTACAGTGTATAAATAGGACCAAAAAGACTAATGAGAAGATAAGTCGGTCATTTACAATTTCACTGTTCTATCAATTCTCTATTGTTCTATCCATTCTCTTCTTCATCACAAATGCGTCTGCTTCATCTTAGCTAGAAGAATTACTTTCAACAAAAAAGAAGAAGAAAGAGGACGGTTGGTGTGGGATATGTATTTATAATTAATCAATTGATATAATTAATTTTAAAAAGTATTTAAGAAAAAATAGTGAATAAGTAGAATAAAAATAAAAATTAATGATATGGTGTCTACATGGTTATGATGTGATACTTACGTGGCGGGTGAGAATGATGTTATAGTCTCAGGATGACAAAAAAACTTCAAAGATACTAAGGAGGTATTTAAACGTTCGTATAGTATTAAAGTAAGTTATCAGACTAAGTTTTGAAGAATTTTTTTTTAAATGTATTTTCAATTTAAATTTTGATTTTTCCAAAGCTGGATGAGACGATGTAAAAAGAAGAAGTTACTTTTATCTATTTTGAATGTTTGTAAATGAGCAGAAAAATATTTGGTGTTTTTCTTCATAAAAAATAGATCATATATATATTTCATTAAGGACACCATAATTTCATAAAAAATATTTGGTGTTTCACAATGCCTTTGGAGATGATAGTGTTGGTCAGCAATAATTGCTTTGTTACAATAAATCACATCTTTGTTATAATAAATCACGATCTTAATTAAGTATCTTAGAAAAAGACTTTCGAAAATTACAAATATTAAAAATTTATCTATTTAATTCGTTATGTTTGTCTGTACTTATTGGCTAATTCTATAATTCGTAAGCACAAATGCAAAATTATTATTTCAAATAAAAGATTCTCCATAATATCTAGAGGATCAATGAAATCATTATTAAAGCATTTCTTTGAAAATAAAACTTTCAAGTTTCAACTAAAAAAAGTAAAAATATATATTTTATTTTATCAAGACAGGTTTAAAAAAAAACAGTTTTACTAACACGACTTAGGATTCTTTTACTTATTTTTTTTTTAACTTCCCTAATATTGAAAAATCGGGTAAAACTTATTCGTACCGGATGTTTATACTAAGCCAATACATGCATGTCATGCATTTAAATTTATTGTTCATTTCACTTCATAAAATCACATAATAATGGAGATTGCATTGACTTGGTATAAACACCCGGTGCGAATAAATTTTTCCCTTGAAAATCCGGTGCCCACCATAACATTTTTGCTAAATAAATAATCACTATACTATTGAAAGAAGCATTATATACACATCTCCTCATTTTTAATTTTTCTTTTATCAGGATATTTTAGTATCTCATATAAATTTATTAGGATATTTTATTTAAATACTTAAAATAAATTATGAAGTGTCTTTGTTAGACAAATTTTGAAAAAAAAGTTTTATACATACTTTCATTCGTCTGTTATATAATTAAGTTAATCATATATCAAGTCAATTTTTTTATTATACGCATCATGATTAGAAGTCCCAAAAATAATAGGAAAAAGCAATAAATGCAACTTAATTGAGCAATGTTTTCTTTATGGTCATCACAATTACCCAAATTTTGTGACATGTGAAATTAATTTATTTCTAGATTCAATCAAGTAAAAGAGCCTTGTCAATTCACCAACCTAATTCAAATCTTAGAATCATAACATGTTTCCCCATATATGTTTCTTTATATTCAAACTCAATATTATATTCTGCCCATGTTAATCATTTTATAAACAAAATTGATCTACATTTTAAATATAATTAATTTAGACAAGTTGATCTAGCTAGTCCCTTTTCCCATAAATGCTCTTTCTTGTATAGAGATTCCATCCTGTTTATCTTTTAAATATTTTTAAATGGTCAATTATTATAAATTATAATTTTTTTTAGGTGATTTTCATCTATAAATATTTCAATAAATTTAAATAACTTAAATGATTTGATCAATTCACAAACTCTCAGAATCTAAATAATGCCACGTATGACATATATAAGTTGACCCTGCAGGGGCGGAGCCAACCTTCTATTTAAGGTTCA
Source organism: Solanum lycopersicoides (assembly GCA_022817965.1). Taxonomy (NCBI): domain Eukaryota; kingdom Viridiplantae; phylum Streptophyta; class Magnoliopsida; order Solanales; family Solanaceae; genus Solanum; species Solanum lycopersicoides. The sequence goes on from CM040624.1 coordinate 5,239,752, forward strand.
TTTGAACTCTCTTTGACTGAAAATATTATTATTTATGCATTGTATACATGGTTAATTTTTTTTTTTGTATATATAATAGATGTTAAATTCTTTTCGATTAGTTCATGTATTTTATTCTTCAGATACAGAACCCCTCATTAAAAATCCTAACTCCGCTACCTAACCCCTTTCCACCCCCTCTTTCACTCTCTCTCTCTCTATATATATATAAGATTAGGTGTTCCACAAGAAAAGAAAAGGAGTAGTTAATCAAAGAGAGAAAATGAGGAACAAATTATACTTGTTATTACTTTTGTTGAGTCTAATTAATAGTGTTTCATGTGAAGAAAAATATATTAGTTTGGAAGAGCATGGACATGGCCAAATGGAACATCCATTATCTGGAATTAAAATCCATAATATTGTTCTTGCTCTATCTAAATTTGCATCCATTAAAGTTGTTGGACCTACTCTTCTTGGCTCCAAGGTAAAAAAATATTATATTCATATTCTTGTTATCTGATTTAGGACGGGTTCTGTGAGTTCAATTGAATATTATGTTGTTTTTGCCTCGGAATCTTGTTTTCTTGTTCCTCTTCCCTATGTATATTATTGAATTTAATTAAGAGGTTTTTGTTAGTTCAACTGAATGCCTCATAGTTTTTTTTTTCTATGTTACGTTAGATTTGAGATGTTATCTATGAGTTTAATCTTTTTATGTTATGTTAGAATCAAGACGTATTCTGTGAGTTTAACTGAATATGTTGTTTTTGCCCTGAAATTTTCTTTTTCTATTCCATTCCTATGTATACAACTGGATTAATATAAATATTTGATGGCCGGCTAGTCATTTTACTAGATTATTTATTTTTCTTAATTTCGTTTATAATTTTTCTAAGTAAGAAGAACTTTTCAAACTGCACAAAGTTTCTTTCAATAATATAATGTAACTACATATTTGGCAAAGGTATTGTGCAATGCTATATTTTGTAATTTTTCATTGTAAATAATGTTCTTAGCGTAACAAAAATATTTAGTAGTATTAAAGTTCAAAAGAAAAAGAAAAAAGAAAAAAGAAAGGGTCATGGCCTCGCCCATGTCATGAAGGATAGTCAGTTGAATATCCTAAATTATATGAAGTATATAGGTCAAAATTTACTTTTCATATTTATGTTAAATCTTATACGTTCTTAACAATATTTTAATATAATATGTTAATAACCATATTATATACTAAGAATTTACTGATTCGATTAATTGGAACGAGTTTTATATTTTTCTTCATTGGAATAATATATTAATGCAAGTTTTTGATATATGATAGGGTGAAGATTTTGAATGGGTTACAATAAAGCTAAGGAATGAAGAGCCCTTAGAAGATGACTGGGTAGGAGTTTTTTCTCCTGCAAACTTCAAGTAAATAATCTCTTTTACAATTTATATAATTTAGTGACTATACATTATTTATTCATAACTATACTACAAATATATTAGTATATAAATTGTATTATATAACTATAATTATAACCAAAAGTGAAAGGCTAATAGAATGACATAAATCACGTTCACTCAAATGAAAAACAGAGAAAATGACAAAATTTACTTTTTTATGCTCAAGTTTAAAATAAACCCTCAAATATTTTTTAAAAAATCCTTAAATATTTGACAAACTTTATCTTTTACTCCGGATATGTAACTTGGATATTGATTTAAATATTATTTAGTAAATATATTTTCCTTCAATTTAAAGAAAATAATTTTCCTACTTAAAGCAAACAAAACATTTTGCAAAGCTTCCTTTTAATTTTACCACTTGATCGACTCGAATCCAAGACCCAACTTCTGATCCTACATGAGATCAAATTATCGACCCTCATTCATGACCCCAACCCAACTCTTGACCTCAATTCCAATTGAGGACCCGACTCTAACCTCCACCAAGGATTAGAGTTGGGTCGGGTTCTGGGTTGAGGATCAAGTTCTGAGGGGAAGTCTAGGTTAGTATTTGGGCCAGGTCCCTTGTTGAGGTCGGGGTAAGGATAGGAGACTTGAGTTTGGGTATGATGTTAATTGTCATACTATTTGCTAACATTATATCTAAATATTCTCGGAACAATATTTTTTTCTTACTAATCAAATATTAGAAAATAAGTAATTATCCTTCCGCCACATAAATAGGTACCATAAATTAATGAGATATTTGTTGCTTTGACTCCATATTCTAAATTATTTTGTTTAAATTGTTTGGTTAATTAGTAATATTATTTAATTGGTTGGATATTGCAGTGAATCCATTTGTCCTCCACAAACAAGTAAAGAAAAGCAATCTGGAGCTCCATTTATTTGTATTGCCCCCTTAAAGGTTTGTCTAACAACTTGTACTTTCAAAATAATATATATTAAACATGTTAAAATTATACATACAAACATATATAGTTATTTACAGAGGCGGACCGGAGGTTGCACGTGCACCCGTTAATTAAAAAAAATTATATGTATATATGTATGTCTATCTTGAAAAACTGACAGACATTAGGATATAATTAGGCGTGCATCCAAAAAAGCATATGAGTGCCTTGTGTTGTTGGTACAAGCTAGAAGAATTAGACCAAGCAGGGTTTGAATCCAGTCAAAGCCCTTTTTCACTATTTTTTATTTTAAGTTTAACTAGGTAATATTGGTGCATCTAAAATATCTTCGAATCGTGAGTTCGGCTCTGGTTATTAATTATGTCTATTATGCACTTGATCTCTCCCAATTTATATAGTAACACTCATCCAAAAATGTTTGATTTTTCTTTGTTCTTGTTACAGTTCAAATTTGCAAATTATAGCAATGACAAGTACACAAAGACTGGGAAAACTTCACTTAAGTTCCGGTTAATTAACCAACGCAGCGATTTCTCATTCGCCTTCTTCTCTGGTGGTTTGTTAAATGTAATTATATTTTTAAATTCCGCAAATTATATGTTGTCTTCTTACTTTATGTTGTTTTCTCTGCTTCAGTTATCGCATTATTTGGTTGTTGTTCTTTCGAATACAACCTATCCGTTAAACTCATTTTTTCCTTATCTTGAATTACTTGAGAGTGACTAGCTATAATTGGACACATTAGCAATGAAACTTAACATGAATATGAACTAACAAATTCATGTATTTTACAGCCTAGGTTGATATCCGTCTCAAAATATGTCACATTTTCCAATCCAAAAGCGCCTCTTTATCCGCGTCTTGCTCTTGGGAAGTCATGGGATATAGTAAGTTTTTCTTTTGCTATAGTCATGTTTTATGGGGTTTAGTACAAATTATACAAAATTAACTTATGATTTTCTTCTCCTAGATGACTGTTACTTGGACAAGTGGTTACAACATTGATGAAGCTGTTCCATTCGTCGAATGGGGATGGAAGGGCCAAGAGCAAAAGCGATCCCCTGCAGGGACACTCACGTTTCACCGGAATAGCATGTGTGGTATGTTACGTGTTTATAAGCAGAGAACAGAGGAAACAGAGGTGTATTTTTATTTTGAATTCATACCAAATAATGCTATGGACGCGTTTGTAGGATCTCCAGCTAGAACTGTGGGATGGCGTGATCCTGGATTCATACATACAAGTTTCCTCAAGGATTTGTGGCCAAATGTCGAGTAAGTTTTTCTGATGATACATTTTTGTTACTTCCATCGACATGTACACCCGTTTTTTAGCTCATATTTGTGAACTTTCAGGTACACATACAAGTTAGGTCACTTATTAAGCGATGGTTCAGTTGTTATGAGCAAACAATATTCATTTAAATCTCCTCCATTTCCAGGACAAGAGTCATTGCAACGAATCATCATATTTGGAGATATGGGGAAGGTATAAATAATCTACTAGTACTATCTGTTCTTATAATCGCGATATTAGGAGTCATTTCTCTTAATTCTTTTTGTTGTTTCAGCAAGAACGCGATGGTTCAAATGAATATGCTGATTATCAGCCAGGTTCACTTATTACAACTGACACCCTTATTAAGGACCTTGATAACATTGACGCGGTTTTCCTTATTGGAGATCTCCCCTATGCAAACGGATATATCTCACAATGGGATCAATTTACAGCGCAAGTAGAGCCTATAGCATCGAGAGTACCTTTCATGATTGCAAGGTCTGTTCATATTACTCAAAAATGCCTTTTAGATTGTAGATAGACGATTACTTTTGATTATTTGATAACGTATTACACATATATATTAGGTTTTTCGTTTTCGTGGCAGACACAGTTAGTGTTATTCTAACTCTCCACAATTTGTTTTGCAGTGGTAATCATGAAAGAACTTGGGAGAACAGTGGATCATTATACAACGGTCTAGACTCGGGTGGAGAATGTGGTGTACCAGCTGAAACATTATACTATGTTCCCGCGGAAAATAGAGCTAAGTTCTGGTATGCAGCTGATTATGGGATGTTCCACTTCTGTATAGGAGACACTGAACATGATTGGAGAGAGGGCTCTGAACAATACAAGTTTATCGAGCAATGCTTTGCGTCAGCCAATAGACATAAACAACCTTGGTTGATATTCGCTGCTCATCGTGTTCTTGGTTACTCATCTAATGAATGGTATGCTAAGGAAGGATCATTTGAAGAGCCCATGGGAAGAGAGCACTTGCAAAAACTCTGGCAAAAGTATAAGGTTGATATGGCATTCTACGGGCACGTTCATAACTATGAAAGAGTTTGCCCTATTTACCAGGTATATACATATTTTATTTCTATTTCACTCAGATATATATATTTGAAAACTTTTGATTTTGTTATATGGACAGAGTCAATGTGTGAACAAAGAGACATCACACTACTCTGGCGTAGTGAACGGAACAATTCATGTTGTTGTTGGTGGAGGAGGAAGTCATTTGTCACAATTCACCACTCTTAACACTAGATGGAGTTTGTTCAAAGATTATGACTGGGGATTTGTGAAACTCACAGCATATAACCAATCTTCCCTTTTGTTTGAGTACAAGAAGAGCAAAGATGGTAAAGTGTATGATTCTTTTACAATCTCAAGAGACTATAAGGATGTCTTAGCTTGTGTCCATGATGGTTGTGAACCAACTACTTTGGCTAATTAAAAGGACTTTGTTTTTTATCCTTTATACATTGTGTTCAAATTCTAGAGTAAATATCTCAGAAGGTCAATTAAGTATGATAAATTATTTGAAAAAGTCATTCAACTTTGTTTTGCATCAATAAAGTCACTTAAGTATGATAAATAGAAATTTAATTAAATCATGCATTTTTGTGTTAATAATAATTAGGTTGTAGAGAGTTAAGCATAATATTATAAACTACAATGAATAACTATTACAAAAATAAACTTTGAAGGGTGGTTTGTGCAATTATCTCTTTTATTTTTTGGTTATATTGATATATTTTTTATCAATTGATATTGATTTGTTTAAGTAAGAAATCTGACCTAGAAAATCATTTGTAAAATGTTTATATCACGTTATATATAGTATATAGCACACCTATATTTTCTAATATAACATTGTTCCACTTGTAATATGTCGTGTATATCAGTGTATATAACACACAGATTTTCATACATATATACATGATATTTATGAGATATAAAATGTGATACACACTATTCCATGGGGATATACACAGGATACAGGGTGGGATACACAAATAGAACTGCCTTAGTCCTCGAGTTTCCAATATAATACTTCACTTTATGTATATCTCATTCTTATAAGTTAGAGTACATGATAGAGAGATGTGGAGAATATCAAAGAGATTTGTGAAATGTAATTGGATAATATCTTATTTTTAATCAATGGATAATATCTTAAGAATAGAGAAATAAAGGAAATTTTACACAAAATTTCATTAAGAGCTAATATATCATATCCCTACTCTTTGCCAAATTACAAAAGTCTCTTAAATTTGGTGGAATACGGATACATCCCAAATCATTCCTGATACATCGTGTTTCGATTTCGGATACATCCCTAAACGTCCCAATACATTACATCTCGATTTCGGATACATCACTCAACGCCCTAATACATTACTCAAATCTGATACATCACGTATATACCTATACATCACTCAACGCAAACCTGAGTTTTGATACATTGTGGTTAGTGGTGTTCATGGTTCGGTTTGAATCGGTTATTGGTTTATACAAAAAAAAAAAAATCTAGTCAGATTTTTTAAATATCTAAAACCAAACCATACCAAATCAAACAAAAAAATAATCGTCGGTTTGGCTATTGACAGTTTGGTTCAGTTTTTCTGTTTTTTCTATTTAAAAGTGATAAATTTTTAAGAACATACATATTTTGATAGACATAAATATCTAATACATGATCAATCAACTGAGAAGTCATTGTTGGTTCAATTAAACAATTAACAATACAAAAGTTATCATTACACGAATAAAATGATTCAATTAAGAGAAGGTGTAACTATCTTATGAAAGATATGGTAGGTAAAAACTAAAGTAATGAATCTTGATGGACTTGGACTTATGATTGTAATAGATGGGCTAAAATTTAGGTGTTGGGCTTGAGAAAATGGTAAGCTAAAGACTTATGTTACTTGAAATTTAACAAAATATATATTTTATTTATGAATAATATATAAATAATTATAAAATTTATATATATGATTTATAGGTTCGGTTTGGGTTTTTTGCAGTTATTTTTTAGTAAAACCAAATAGTATCGGTTTTTCATAATTTAAAACTAAACCTAAAATCAAACCAAATATTGAGTTTTTTAATTGGTTTGGTTCGGATTGCGATTCGGTTCAATTTTTTAACCATAACCATGAACAACCCTAACTGTGGTGTTGTTTGATTAATTGGTCGAATAAGATACACGAATATTTCATCAGATTAACGATCTTCACCTTATTCTAGAAAAGGACATAGTAGAATTTGTACAGGATATGAGGTATAAAGGATAAAAAACAAAGTCCTGAGTTTAACTAGCCAAAGTAGTTGGTTCACAACCATCATGGATACAAGCTAAGACATCCTTATAGTCTCTTGAGATTGTAAAAGAATCATACACTTTACCATCTTTGCTCTTCTTGTACTCAAACAAAAGGGAAGATTGGTTATATGCTGTGAGTTTCACAAATCCCCAGTCATAATCTTTGAACAAACTCCATCTAGTGTTAAGAGTGGTGAATTGTGACAAATGACTTCCTCCTCCACCAACAACAACATGAATCGTTCCGTTCACTATGCCAGAGTAGTGTGATGTCTCCTTGTTCACACATTGATTCTGTCCATACAACATTTTAACAAACAACAAAATGAATGGTTTTCAAATATATATCGAAATAAAATGTGTATGTACGTATGTACCTGGTAAATAGGGCAAACTCTTTCATAGTTATGAACGTGCCCGTAGAATGCCATATCAACCTTATACTTTTGCCAGAGTTTTTGCAAGTGCTCTCTTCCCATGGGCTCTTCAAATGAGCCTTCCTTAGCATACCAATCATTAGATGAGTAACCAAGAACACGATGAGCAGCGAAAATCAACCAAGGTTGTTTATGTCTATTGGCTGACGCAAAACATTGCTCGATGAACTTGTATTGTTCAGATCCCTCTCTCCAATCATGCTCAGTGTTTGCTATACAGAAGTGGAACATCCCATAATCAGCTGCATACCAAAACTTAGCTCTATTTTCCGCGGGAACATAATATAATGTTTCAGCTGGTACACCACATTCTCCACCCGAGTCTAGACCGTTATATAATGATCCACTGTTCTCCCAAGTTCTTTCATGATTACCACTAGAAAACAAATTGTGGAGACTTAGAATAACACTAACTGTGTCTGCCACGAAAACGAAAAAAAAAATATATGTGTGTAATACATTATCAAATAATCTAAAGCAATCTGTCTATCTACAATCAAAAAGGCCTTTTTGAGTAGTATGAACAGACCTTGCAATCATGAAAGGCACTCTCGATGCTATTGGCTCTACTTGCGCTGTAAATTGATCCCATTGTGAGATATATCCGTTTGCATAGGAGAGATCTCCAATAAGGAAAACCGCGTCAATGTTATCAAGGTCCTTAATAAGAGTGTCAGTTGTAATAAGTGAACCATGCTGATAATCAGCATATTCATTTGAACCATCGCGCTCTTGCTAGAAAAACAAACAGAATTAAGAGAAATGACTCCAAATATCACGATTATAAGAACATATAGTACTAGTAGATTATATATACCTTCCCCATGTCTCCAAATATTACGATTCGTTGCAATGACTCTTGTCCTGGAAATGGAGGAGATTTAAATGAATATTGCTTGCTCATAACAACTGAACCATCGCTTAACAAGTGACCCAACTTGTATGTGTACCTGAAAGTTCACAAAAATGAGCTAAAAAACGAGTGTACATGTCGATGGAAGTAACAAAAATGTAGCATCAGAAAAACTTACTCGACATTTGGCCACAAATCATTGAGGAAACTTGTATGTATGTATCCAGGATCACGCCATCCCACAGTTCTAGCAGGAGATCCTACAAACGCGTCCATAACATTATTCAGTATGAATGCAAAATCAAAATACACCTCTGTTTCCTCTGTTCTCTGCTTATAAACACGTAACATACCACACATGCTATTCCGGTGAAATGTCAGTGTTCCTGCTGGGGAGCGTTGTTCCACTAGTCCCTTCCATCCCCATTCGACGAATGGAACAGCTTCATCAATGTTATAACCACTTGTCCAAGTCACAGTCATCTAGGAGAAGAAAATCATAAGCTAAATTGATATAATTTGTACTAAACCCCATAAAACATGACTATAGCAAAAGAAAAACTTACTATATCCCATGACTTCCCAAGAGCAAGACGTGGATAAAGAGGCGCTTTTGGATTGAAAAATTTGACATATTTTGAGACGGATATCAACTTAGGCTGTAAAATACATGAATATGTTAGTTCATATTTGTGTCTCATCAAAGTTACTTTATAAAATAATACAAACAGAAATCATAATAATCATTGACATGAAGTAAACTAACCAACAAAGCTAAAGTAATTTTAATTTAATTAGACAACTGAAGCAGAGAAAACAACATATAATTTGCGGAATTTGAAAATATAATTACATTTAACAAACCACCAGAGAAGAAGGCGAATGAGAAATCGCCACGTTGGTTAATTATCCGAAACTTAAGTGAAGTTTTCCCAGTCTTTGTGTACTTGTCATTGCTATAATTTGCAAATTTGAACTGTAATAAGAACAAAGCAAAATCAAACATTTTTGAATAAGTGTTACTATAATTATTATACACATAATTAATATATTTGTATATATACCTTTAAGGGGGCAGTACAAATAAATGGAGCTCCAGATTTTTTTTCTTTATTAGTTTGTGGAGGACAAATAGATTCACTGCATGCAATTGATCAAACAAATATTTAGTTTAATTTTCTTTATTGTATAACTCATTCAAAATAAAACATTATAAAATTGATTATTATTTACTTGAAGTTTGCAGGAGAAAAAACTCCCACCCAATCATCTTCTGAAGGCTCTGTATTCCTTAGCTTTATTGTAACCCATTCGAAATCTTCACCCTATCATATAATCAAAAAAATTGCAATAATAATATCGTTAATTCCAATGAACAAAAAAAGAAATTTAGGATATTCAATTGACCACTCTTCGAGACATATTATCCCTTTTTTTTAAAAAAAAATACTACTAAATATTTTTGTATGGCTAAGAACATTATTTACAATGAAAATTTACAAAATATAGCATTGATATATACCTTTGCCAAATATGTAGTTACATGAGAAACTTGAATGAACAGTTTGAAAAGTTTTTCTTACTTAGAAAAATTAGAAATGAATTAAGAAAAAAAAATCTAGTAAAGTTTAATTTTATTCACACTATATGATTTAGAATCGATAGATTAAAGAGAGTTATGACTAGTCGGCCATCAAATATTTTTATTTCAAATTCAAAATCCGTCTTAAATTAATCTAGATGTATACATAGGGATGATAGAATAGAAAAAAAAACATGTCTTAATTCTACATAACATAAAAAGGTTAAACTCATAGATAACATCAGTAAAAACCTCTTAATTAAAGAGAGGGGTGGTTTGACCGTGTTAAAAAAGACATATTCGTTAGACTCTCAAATTTAAGGGGCCTTATTTTTAATAATAATAGGTTATATGCTATTATTTTTAAACAAATATTGAATACTATATGTAGAAAAAAGTAATTTTTCATGAAAAATGAAGGAATTATTAGAAAAAATTGGACATACTAGAATACTATATCTAATGAAAAATAATTTAAAATAAGTGGATATATTATCAACTGAAAACTAGAAGAAATCAATTATATAAAAATTATTATCAATTCAATTCAAGGCCCCATTTAAATTTTGTTTTAGACCACTAATATACTTGAGCCCTGATTAAATCCATTAGAAAGAGGAACGAGAATAGAAGATTTCGAAGCAAAAATAACATAATATTCAATTGAACTAACAGAACCTGTCCTAAATCAAAAAAGAAGAATATGAATAGCTTTTTTTTTTTACCTTAGAGCCAAGAAGAGTAGGTCCATCAACTTTAATAGATGCAGATTTTGATAGAGCCACAACAACATTATGGATTTTAATTCCAGATAATGGATGTTCAATTTGCCTATCTTCATGATCTCCCAAATTAATATATTTTTCTTCACATGAAACATTAATAGTTAAACTCAACAAAACTAATAATAAGTATAATTTCTTCCTCATATTTTTTGTGGAACACTTAATTATAATATATAGAATGAAAGAGACTGGTGATGGGACAGCGAGAGAGTCCGTAGAAATTTATGCAGAAATCAAGGACTGTATTAATAATTATATAGAGAAAGTATTGTAGAGTAACTATAATAAGAATTCTACTACTTACCTATTACTATTATTATAATAATAATAATAAATAATTTAATCCTAATTATACTATAATTCTAATAGTAATATAATTTTATTACAAAGTGTTCCTAAAATTAATAGACGGTTCAGGTTATATCTGCTAAAACCAAATGGATATGGGAGCCGAATCCGAGGGATCAACTATTAATTTTAAAATGTAGATTAATTCTGTTCAACTAACATGGACAGAATTTAATATTGAGTTAAATATAAAGTAATAAAAAATTTATCCGTATTGCGTGTTTACATAAAAATTTATTATTATGTGATTTAATAAAGTAAAACACATGTTAATTAATTAAGATTGAATAAAATGAATTGTAAATTTAAACACGTGACGTGCATATATTGGATTAATCTAAACACATGATGGAATAAGTTTTTGATTTTGAATTTGGTTGGTGAATTGACCAGTCTCTTTTTTTTTATTGAACGTAGAAATAAAATAATTTTACATTTTCCAAAATTTGGGTGATTGTGATGACAATAAAGAAAAACCTAACTGTTTGGGACTTAGCTGCATTGCTTTTCCTACGACTTTTTGGAACTTATAATCGTGATGCGTATAATTTAAAAATATAACTGATATGATTAACTTAATTATGTAATAGATAAATGAAAATTAAATATATATAAAACTTTTTTTTTCAAGATTTAAATCGATAATGTCGAACCAAAACACTTCATTATTTAATTTGAATGTCTAAATAAAATATCTTGATAAATTTATATGAGATACTAACTTTGTATTTGGCTTTATTTTTGTAAAAAGAAAAAATAAAGATGAAGAAGAAGAAGAAAAAGATGTGTAGATAATGCTTCTTTTATTTTGGATAAATATAAAGAGGTAATTTATATATATAGCTAAACGATTCTCATTTACAATATAACTATTAATAAAGTGATTACAAATAGATTGTCAAAATGAACTAGCTTATTACTATATGTAGATCATGATACTATTTACTAGATATGGATAAAAATTGAAAAATTATGTGGTTAAGAAAACTTAATTATATTATTTAATTACTCATCATAACTATAGTTTGCTGTAATTACCACTCAAGACTAACATTTTACATTAATTATCTGGGTTGACTTCGAGTTTGTATAATTAACTACATTTGTATATGTATTATTTGCCAGAATATACAAATACATATATATAATATACAATTATTTAATCAATATACATATACAATTCACATCTCTCCCACTCTCTGACCTCTCTCTCCTTCCTCTCTCAATCTCTCTCGCCTCTCTCCACTCTCTCCTAATATCGCTTGCTTTTTATACAAATGCATATGTATAATATACAATTATCTAATCAATATACATATACAATTCATCTCTCAACCACTCTCTGCCCTCTCTCGCTTGCCTCTCTCCCAATATCGCTCGCGCCTCTCCCAATATCGCTCACCTCTCTCCTCCCTCTCCAAATCTCGCTCGCCTCTCTCCTCCCTCTCCCAATATCACTCGCCTCTCTCCTCCCTCTCTCAATCTCGCATGTCATATATATAAATACATATGTATAGTATACAATTATCTAACCAACATAAATATACAATTCACCTCTCTCCCACTTTTTGCCCCCTCTCTCTCGCCTCTCTCCTCTCTCTCCCAGTCTCGCTCGCCTTTCTCCTCCCTATTACATGTAACTAAGAATTGTAATTATCAAACTATAGCTATGGAGAGTAATTAAGCTTCTTTTTAGTGGCTATATGTGAAAGTTTCCATAAAAATTTAATAAAAAAAGTAAATGTTTTAAATTGTGACATGTGTCCGTCGTTAGTAGAAAAGGTATATATGCCTTATAATTTGGACGATAAGGACATTAATGTCCTAAATATATAATAAAGGATATTCAGATATCATTTACGATAGTTTAAGAATATATTTGTCCTTTTTTCATTTTGAATTGATGATCTTTTAGAGTATCTAGTGGTGTTAAGAAGGATATGCGGTTTATTGGACATTATTAATTTAAAATCTAATCTGGCCAAAAAATTTGCTACCTTATTTATTTGGCAAAAATGTTTTGGTGGGCCACCGGATTTTCAATGTTAGGGAAGTTCAAATTTTTTTAGGTAAAGGAAATAAGGAATTCAAAGTGTCCGTTTGGATCGATTTTATTTTAGATATTTTTAAGTTAATATAACTTTTAAAGAGTTTTGAAATGTTTGAGTATAGTTAAAAAATGCTTATATAAACACTTTGTTTAAAAGCAAAATAATAAAAATAAGCCAAAAGTCATAAATTAAAAATTCTAACTTGTGATTTTTAGCTTATAATAAGTTATAAGTCAAATGACAATACAACAACGCCCTTAATAAAACATTTTTTTACATGTCTTAGTAAAATAATTTATTTTATTTTTACCTTTTTTAGTTGAAAGTCTCTAGAAATGCTTTAATAATGACTTAACTGATCCTCTTGATAATCTTTTATTTGAAATAATAATTCTGCTTACACATTATAGAATCAGCTGATAGGTGTAGATAAGCATAACGAATCAAATAAATAGAATTTTTAATATTTCTTGTTTTTTAAGTCTCTTTTTAGGATACGCAGTTAAGATGTAATCTGTTAGCCCATAAGTAAGTATTGTATCAAATCAATTGTTGCTAACCCGACACGATCATCTCAAAAGGTGTAGTTAAACATAATATTATAAGCTACAATGAAAATAAGTGTAACAAAACTAAATTTGAAGGGTGGTTTGTGCAATTATCCCTTTTATTTTTCGGTTACAATGATTTCCTAGAAAAATAGTTTAAGTTGAGTGATTTTATAAAAGAAAATCCATAAGTTGAGTGACTTTATTAATACAAAACAAAGTTGACTGACTTTCTGAAATAATTTCACATACTTGCGTGATATTTTAAGATATTTACTCCAAATTCTACTATGTCCATTTTTGGAATAAGGTGAAAATCGTTAATCTCATGACATATCTAATCCCATACGCTCCTCTCTTTCTTATATTACGTCTATAAATTGCAAATAATTAATGAGAATTATATTCCACAACAAATGAAAGTAAACCTAAAATAGAAAATTGAGGAAACAAATACTTTGGATTTTATGTGTTGTGTTCATGAGTTTAATCAATCAACTTATTTGGGAAAACAACAACAAATCCACTATCTGCAATTCAAATCCACAAGACTCTTCTTGCACTATGGTAATTATTTTCTTTTTTACAAAGGTCACGGACTCTGTGAGTTTAATTAAATATTTACGTTACCTTAGATTACGTTCATTCTGAATCTACTTGCTCTACACAACATTGATAGGGAATGTTAATTTCATAGATCATGATTTTGAGACCCATAAGAGCGTACCTAATTATTACTACTATTAATTATATTTTTATTAGTAGTTTAATTTATTGACTTATTAATCTACGTATAAATTGTTTTGCTAAAAAATCTGTATACTATATTGTAAAGTAAATAAATATATCTTCTTTGAACAAACTCAAAATTTCATTGGAAAATGTTCGATCAAAATCTAAAATTTATTTGTAAGTTATATGCGCAAATGTTTAGACAATAATATGATATTTTGTCTTGTACAATTGAGTAATATATGAGCAAACATTAGACCCAAATTTAACGTTATTTGAAAGGGTAATTATATTTCCCATGGTTTATATTTGCATAACTTATATAAATGGTGCCTAATTTAGATATATTGATCAGACTAATTTAGATTCATGCTATTTTTTTGTGAAAGGGTATTTTATGTAAAATTTGTGATGATGATATATAGGGTGAATATGTGGAAGAGTTACAACAAACATTCAGAATGCTGAGCCCTAATAAGATGACAGGGTTGGGGTATTTTCTTCTGCAGGGTTAAAGTAAATCTCTTTAACACATTTGTATACTCCAATTATTTATTTAATTTTTAGAAAAAGAAAAAATTGATGGGTAATTAATAACATTCTATAAATTTTGATATACAAAGTACTCATATATATTAACTAGTACTGCCACTCTTTTCTTTTTTATTCTCATCTTTCGCTTTTCGAAAGTTAATTAATCAATTTTTCAAAGTTAAATTATATTATATTAATTCAATATTTTAAATAAAAAATTTAGATAATAAAAAATTATTTGAAAAGAACTATAAATTCCAATTTGCATATCGACATGATGAAAAATACATCATAAAATATTAATTAAAATTCTTATAGTTTGACACACAAAAAAGAAGAAGATAATTATGACAATTAAAAGTAAATAGAGATAATACTAATTATTGAGGGATGAGAAAGAATATCCTTTTTTGAATTTCAAAAGGTACAATTCTTTAAATGTGTCAAAATATTCATTTGAACACATTAAGAGTATGCTTGACCAAACCACACAATAATGTTACAAACAAGTCTATTGTCATTTTCACAAGTGGGATCGGGCTGGTGGACGTACACAAATTTTAAGAGTATGCTTGACCAAACCACACAATAATGTTACTGTAAACACGTAATTTTTGACCGAACATAAGAGTTTATACTATTTTTTATTCCTTAAATATTTCTTTTATGTTTAAGTTAGATATTTTAATTTTGTCTTATTTTTATTAAGTTATTTTTATAGATTCGAAAACAACACAAATAGAATCATCTTTTAAGGTAAGTTTTATTTAAATTGTTAAAAAAATGAAAAGTTACAAAAATATATCTTCTTATAATTTAAATGTAATAAATAAACTAGTGTTTCTTAATTATATTTTTAATTAGCCATTTAGTTTTTTAATTGGTTCTAGATAATTAATATTTATTATTTATAATTTTGATATATTTAAATTATAAGAATATTATCCATTATCATCACATCTACCCACAACCCCACTATCACTTCTCACACTCTCACATGATTCTCTCCACTCACCCACACCCACATACACTCCTACATACTATATATATGCACACATGAGAAAAGCAAAAGAGAAAAAAAAAATTTCAGCATAAACACATGGAAAAAAAAGATGAGAGGAATCACTCCCAAATCAGAAAATTTTCTGCAATAAAAAATCAAAAAACATTCCCATTTTTTTCATTACTACTTTATCTAAACACAATATATATATATATATATATATCACTCCATACGCCAAACAAAAGTTTTGTGGGTGTTCTAATCGAGGTTCAGTCAAGATTTTTGCGGTATTCAACTTTAACTTATCTCTTTTAGTTTATATATGAAATCTGATGTAGTTTTGTGAATTTTTCCTTATATAGTTTTGTTTCATTCAGAATTCGATTGAAATAAAAATGTAAAATTAAATACATTTGTTGTTATTTATTATTGTATAATTTTGATGCTCTGAATAAGTTTGTAGTTAATGTCACGTAGAATCTCATTGAATATAGAAAATTAATTAAGGTTTTAGAGTTAGTACATTGAAATTTTTTTTAGAAAAAATGTTAGTTGTGATATTTTAAAATGAATAGGTCATAACATCTTTTCTTGTCTTGATTTAAATAATAATGATAAAGTAGATATAAATAAGCTAAAAAATAAATAAATAAATAAAATAAATTATTTTTGTTTTATGTTATCACACAAAAATAAAATTTATTCTAACAATTTGTTATTGTTTTGTTGTAGTAAAAAGTGTATGCTTAATTTTGACATTAACATTAAGAGTAATAAAAATATAAAACATTAACATATAAATAAAAGCTATGCAGATAATGCCAGAATTACATATTGTATCATCAACATTTATATTTATTTTACATTATTTAGTTTTATTTATAAAGAAAAAATATTTATTTTAATGACTAGATTAATTTTAGGCATATTAATAAATATTTGTTTCAATTAAGAATGTGGTTACACATCTTTTTGAGACACTAAAAACTCAAGGATGCGATTACGCACCTTGATCAAATTATTTTAATAACTAACTTTCATTAATTTAAATCAAGAAGTGTAAATAAAAATTATTAGGTGTGATGAACTTGAGAGAGGAAGACAGTTATGTCTCCAAATGTCAAAGTCAAGAATGCAGTTATGCATCTGATTTGAGACCAAATAAAATTTCAACAATAAAAAATGCAAACAATTCATGGCCTAAATATAATATATCCAAAAATATTTTAAAATTAGTATAAGTCAATAAAAGCGACCGTGCTAGAACCACGGGACTCGAGGGATGCCTGATACCTTCCCCTCGGTCAACAGAATTCCTTACCTGAATTTCTGGTCCGCCGATCAAAATAAAGAGTCATTTCCTTTTGGTTAAGGATTAAAACAAAAAGGTGACTTGGAACACCATAACTCAATTCCAAGTGGCGACTCTGAAAAAATTAAAATAATCCCTTAATCAATAACGTCACTTAAATTGGAAAAACCCTTCTCGCCTCCGCGCCCGCGAAAAAGGGGTGTGACATCTCTGGCGACTCTGCTGGGGAATAACCAGAATTCGAGCTTTGTATATTGACTTTTACTTTATTTTATTATTTTATTTGAGTGGATATATTTTGTTTGATGGCCTAATGTGCTACTTGTTGTTCATCTTTTTGCTTTTATATTTATATTGTTGAACTTCTCTAAAAATTAAAATTAAAAATAAAAATTACCCACACCTTATGAGTCTCTGATTACACTTGCGCACATTCACAGGAATGCAGTTATGCATCCTACTTTCCCTTGAGATAAAACTGGAGTGTTTTGGCACCCAGTGAAGGATGTTTAGTCACATATTGTTAGGCGAGGTTGGACAAGCAATGAAATCAATAGCGCTGCTACCGATAAGTTGCCCTCCTTGGCTCGAGTTGTCCACTTGAGTAAGCCAGTCTAGACACTTATCTTCTTCAGGTCCTGGTTACCACTAGTAGACTCCACTCATTTGAATAATTTATATTTGACTTAGTGAGTCTTGAAACAAGAGTTGAGTCTACTTAGGACAAGTATCCCTCTCTTACTTGACAATTTAGCTCATTTTATGTGCTATATGAAATGCATCTATTTAGAAAGTCTCTAGAAGTTGACTCATTTAGTGTGATTAGTGTAGTAAATTTTGATTTTTCAAAAAAAAAAAATATTTCTTCTTAGGAGTTATTATACTTAAAAAAAAAAAAAATTTTTCACTATTCAACTAAAAAATATATTTAAGTTTCTTTTGTATAATTAATAAAAAAAATCAAAATATTTCATTTTCAGACAAGTGTTATATATAAAAAATTTAATTAAGCCGTTGAACTGAACGAACTACGCACACCTGATTCTCACCCTAATGAGATACGTAGGCAACCCTCTATGGTTCGGTGATCTTAAAAAAAAATTATTTTCAAAAATTCAAAAAAAAAGCAAGAAAGCTTTAAAAAAAAAAAAAAAAAACTTAGTTATTAAGTTTTAGAAAAAATACAATCATCTTTAATAATGCCATCAAATTATGTTACAGATTTGATCGATGCATTATCAATTTTTTTTTTTTTAAAATAAAAAAAATAAATAAATTAATAATTAAGAAATGTCTAACCCTAACAAACTTTATCACTCATGCACACAGTTAAATTAAGGTGGTTGGTTTGTGGTTAAGCTGTCATCTCATCCCTACAATACAAGGTCAAAAGGGAAAAAGAAAATGATTCAGAAAGACGGAAATGATTCAGACAATGATGAGGTACAAAACCAGATGACCTCACAAGAAAAAGAGTCAACAGAAGAAGTAAGAGTATTAAGACAACATATGACAGAGATGTACGAAGCTTGGATGAGTGGACAAGCTCCACCATCTTCAATCTCTGACTATATTAATACAAACATGTCACCCCATATCCCAGTGTCGACAAATGATCCAATTTATCCACCTGGATTTGGTCCTTATGCTAACACATCCAACGTTGTTGGAACTTCTACAGTGCGCCCTTTGAGTATACCTATGATGAGTAACCCACTCTTCGTGCGAACTACACCGACTAATAGCATTCCACAACCAACAATGCCGCCCAAATCTAATAATGATCCCTCGTTCCAAGTTCTTCATGATCATGGATACACTCGTGAAGAGGCTCTTAAAATTTCAAGCTCTCATCCTCACACTCATCAGTATAGTTTTCCTATTGGAGCTGGAAAAATTGTTAAAAACGAGGAACATGAAGAAATGGCTAGGAAAATGAAGAGTCTGGAACAGAGTGTAAGAGATATGCAAGGATTGGGAGGTCATAAAAGTGTCTCATTCAATGATTTATGCATGTTTTCCCACGTTCATCTACCCATTGGTTTTAAAACTCCAAAATTTGAGAAGTATGATGGACATGGAGATCCTCTAGCTCATTTAAAGAGATATTGTAATCAACTGAGAGGAGCCGGAAATAAAGAAGAATTGTTCATGGCTTATTTTGGAGAAAGTTTGATGGGAATTGCTTCAGAATGGTTCATATATCAAGAAACTTCTAACTGGCATACATGAGATGATTTGGCTCGATGTTTTGTTCAACAATTTCAATATAACATTGACATAGTTCCAGATCGTACTTCACTGGCCAACATGAAAAAAAAGACCATCGAAAATTTTCGTGAATATGCTATAAGGTGGAGGGAGCAAGCTGCGAGGGTTAAGCCGCCAATGAAAGAGTCTGAAATGATTGATGTTTTCCTACAAGCACAAGAACCAGACTACTTTCATTTTTTACTTTCTGTTGTTGGCAAAACATTTGCCGAAGTTATTAAGATAGGTGAAATAGTGGAAAATGGCATCAAGTCTGGAAAAATTGTAAGTCAAGCTGCCTTGAAAGCCACCACACAGAATATTAAAAATGGATCAGTAAATCTTGGAGGAAAGAAACTGAAGGAGGATGTAGTGAATGTTGTGTCAGACACACAAAAAAGTCCAAGGGGTCCATTTTATCAATCTGCACCACCTCAATACCATCACTATATCCCCATGCAAGATACACAATACTCTATGATCCCACGTCAATATGCAGTCTATGGTGCACAACCACATGTATATCCAACAAACAATTCTCAATGGCGAGCACCAACACATCAAAATGTTCGTCCATCTTCTCAGAATTTTCAAACACCTTATAATCTCCGTCCGAGACAGGGATTTGGAGGAGGTCAAAGGCCTAGAAATAATTTCACACCAATTGGAGAGTCTTACACAAGTTTATTTAATAAGTTGAAACATTTGAAGATGATAGAGCCGATTCCTCAAAATTATGTGAACCCACATGCAGAAGGTTTCAATCCTACAATGCGGTGTGCATATCATTCTGATGCTCTAGGGCACAGTACTGAAGATTGTCGGAATTTAAGAAGAAAGGTGGAAGAGATGATTCAAACAAAGAGTGGTTCAAAATGATGACCCCCAAATGTTACTAAGAATCCTTTACCGAGCATAATGTGACACTTCATCGAAATGATATGTGATGATAAAGAAATAAAAATTCTTTAAATTCTCAAGAAAAACAATTAAAATTGTTGAAGCTTTCACGAAGGCTAGCGTGCAAAGTATGGCTAAGAGTCAAGCTTGGTGATGGGGATACACTTCTTTTTTTATTCTCTCTCTAAAAAGAGAGTATTGATAGCTTATTTTGTCATCATTTCTGCTATGCAATCTTTCTTATTTTTTTTAGTAAGTTAGATTTTTCTATCATTTCTCTTATATGTTTGTTTGTTGAGTCTTGTCGTAATTGAGTTATTATAGAGTTGTAAATCTGAAATTTAGTTTGTTGTCTGATTACTAAGTCCTTTATCTTAATATAATATTTTGATGTGTCATTTGATCCGTTTTATTTGGCTTTCCACATATGCATCTTCTTTTCAATTCAGTTTTGTGACATGCTATGCAAGATGATTTGTGAGATCTTATATATCTACTCATGGAATGTATACGCCATATAAGTTCAAAAAGAATATTCAAGAAAATGAATAAAACTTAAACACCTTGATACATTATTTAGTAGGAAAAAATGCATAAAGAATTGACATATGTCATTTGTTCTCAAGAATTTATTACTCAGATGGAGATTTCAAGCTGACAAATATATGGATATCAAACAATGCATACGTTGCAAAGAGATAGTGTCTGATTTCACTTCACATCTTAAAGAGTATGCTTGTATTTGACATTTATAATTGATATGACGAAGGCATTTCATTCTAATATCCAACATCGTGTAATCCCTTTGCTACCTCCTTGAGCCTTAAAAATTTTTTTTTTTCATACCCCTCTTTTGGAATCAAAATACAGTAAAAAAAAGAGAAGAAAGAGTCACAAATTCAAAAAAAAAAAAAAGAAAGAAAGAAAAAAGAAAAGAAAATAGAAGTTAAAAAAATAGTCGAGAAAAAAAAAGTTGAAAAAAATAAAAAATCAATTACAACAAAAGAACAGACTTTCTGAACTACGTTTGACCTGATTCTTGCTTTGAAAAGATACGTAGGCAGCCTTATTATAAGGTTCGGTCCAACCAAGAAAAGAAATCTGAAAGGTCCTCATCACAAAAACTGGGGCAAAAAATAATAATAATATTATTATTTTATACTAAATAGAGCCTATTCCAAAAGTTGTAAGTCTTAACCCTGTTACCACATTATCTTTGAATCTTTATGACAATCCTTTCTTTGTAACCCTATCCAAAAGCCACGATACAATCCAAATAAAGACCTTCTGATCAATTTTTAACAATGACAAGTCAAGTAAGCTTTTGTGTTGATTATCATATAAGAAAAACTCATGTCCTTCGTATGAGGAGTGAAAATGAGGGAATCTTATCGATGAAGATCCTTCAAAGTGCTATAAGACATCAATTGTGTTGAGAGAAAATGAAAAATGAGAGAGTCTTATTGGTGAAAACCCTCAGGGCACTATAAGACGATGATGAGTGAGAGAGATACAAAATGAGTGAGATTGTTGGTGAAAAACATTTTGAGGCACCACAAGTCAAATGTGAGGCATGAATCTAGTAAAGATTGGATTATAAAAGCTGACTTCAAAAGGCTGAAAGTTTGACCAAGATAAAGTTAGATTCATTGGACAGATCAAGCCATTTAATCTCACATGCATGTCATGATCATTAGAATTGAGCATCACTCTGAAATGAGTCTCTTTTTATTTTTTTTTATTTTTTATTTTTATTTTCATTTATTTTTTTTCTTCAAAAGGAATAAAAAAAATTCTTTCTTTTTTTTTTATTTTATTTTTTATTATTTTGTATAGCTCAATTCCTTTTGTATTTCTTCCTTGAGTTAGTTTTCATTAAAGCATGCAGAAAATGATTTCAAAATTGCTATCATTTCTTCAACTGCTCAAAACAAAGTGTGGTAAGCACATCAAATGTG
Organism: Solanum lycopersicoides; assembly: GCA_022817965.1. Lineage (NCBI taxonomy): Eukaryota > Viridiplantae > Streptophyta > Magnoliopsida > Solanales > Solanaceae > Solanum > Solanum lycopersicoides. Next base: position 5,262,012 of record CM040624.1, read on the forward strand.
ACATGATTCAAGAAATAGTGACGTTCATAGTAACTTGTCAACAATTGACAAAATTTGAGAATTTATTTGAATACAAGATTCAATGATTGTTAGAAGATGGAAACAATATGACGAATTTGAAGTCGGAAATTCTGAATAACTAGAGATGTATTTTAAGATTATCAAGGTGAGCTGAATAGCAGATGAAAACAGTTATCTCAAGCTTAAAGTAGTTTTAAACATGGCAACAACAGGAACAATCCTTAAAGCAATGACAAATCAACCGCCATTATAAAATAACAAATGAAAATTGAAGACTCAAATTTTGTAAACATTATTGCAAAAAAAAAAAAAAAAATTATTAAAAATTACATGTATTTTTTTTCTCCTAAGATAAATATTTTCCTAGTCTGAGACATTTATTTCTCATTTTCTTCTAGGATTAACACTTCCTAGTCGAGACCGTTATTATTATGATTATTTTATTTATTCACTTATTTTCTCTGTTCTAGAATAAACACTATTTAGTTTGAGGCAGTTATTTTTTTATTATTTTATTATTATTATTATTATTATTATTTCTAGGATAAAAACTTTCAATTCTAAAAAAAAAATAAAAAATTAAAAAATTAAACTAAAATTTGAAATGTTATGGTAATTATATTTGATAATTCAGAGTAGCAGGACCCTCCTAAACAATGGGAACTAGATAGCAGGACCCTCCTAAACAATGGAA
>CM040624.1:5263698-5288464 GCA_022817965.1 Solanum lycopersicoides
AAGAATCTTGTACCGGAGCATAATGATGAACACTTCATCGAAATGATATGTGATGATAAAGAAAATGAAAAATTCTTTAAATTCTCAAGAAAAAACAATTAAAATTGTTGAAGCTTTCACGAAGGCTAGCGTGCAAAGTAGTGGCTAAGAAGTCAAGCTTGGTGATGGGGATACACTCTTTTTTTTTTCTCTCTAAAAAGAGAGTATTGATAGCTTATTTTGTCATCATTTCTGCTATGCAATCTTTCCTTATTTTTTTTTAGTAAGTTAGATTTTTCTATCATTTCTCTTATATGTTTGTTTGTTGAGTCTTGTCGTAATTTGAGTTATTATAGAGTTGTAATCTGAAATTTAGTTTGTTGTCTGATTACTAAGTCCTTTAATCTTAATATAATATTTTTTGTGTGTCATTTTGATCCGTTTTATTTGGCTTTCCACATATGCATCTCTTTTCAATTCAGTTTTTGTGACATGCTATGCAAGATGATTTGGTGAGATCTTATATATCTACTCATGGAATGTATACGCCATATAAGTTCAAAAAAGAATATTCAAGAAAATGAATAAAAGACTTAAACACCTTGATACATTCTTTAGTAGGGAAAAATGCATAAAGAATTGACATATGTCATTTGTTCTCAAGAAGTTATTACTCAGATGGAGATTTCAAGCTGACAAATATATGGATATCAAACAATGCATACGTTGCAAAGAGATAGTGTCTGATTTTCACTTCACATCTTAAAGAGTATGCTTGTATTTGACATTTTTAATAATTGATATGACGAAGGCATTTCATTCTAATATCCAAACATCGTGTAATCCTTTGCTACCCCTTTTGAGCCTTAAATTTTTTTTTTCATACCCCTCTTTTGGAATCAAAATACAGTAAAAAAAAAGAGAAGAAAGAGTCACAAATTCAAAAAAAAAAAAGAAAGAAAAAGAAAAAAGAAAAGAAAATAGAAGTTAAAAAATAGTCGAGAAAAAAAAGTTGAAAAAAAATAAAAATCAATTACAACAAAAGAACAGACTTTCTGAACTACGTTTGACCTGATTCTTGCTTTGAAAAGATACGTAGGCAGCCTTATTATAAGGTTCGGTCCAACCAAGAAAAGAAATCTGAAAGGTCCTCATCACAAAAACTGGGCAAAAAATAATAATAATATTATTATTTTATACTAAATAGAGTATTCCAAAAGTTGTAAGTCTTAACCCTGTTACCGCATTATCTTTGAGTCTTTATGACAATCCTTTCTTTGTAGCCCTATCCAAAAGTCATGTTACAATCCAAATAAAGACCTTCTGATCAATTTTTAACAATGACAAGTCAAGTAAGTTTTTTGTTTTGATTATCATATAAGAAAAACTCATGTCCTTCGTATGAGGAGTGAAAATGAGGGAATCTTATCGATGAAGATCCTTCAAAGTACTATAAGGCATAAGTTGTGTTGAGAGAAAATGAAAAATGAGAGAGTCTTATTGGTGAAAACCCTCAGGGCACTATAAGACGATGATGAGTGAGAGAGATACAAAATGAGTGAGATTGTTGGTGAAAAATATCTTGAGGCACCACAAGTCAAATGTGAGGCATGAATCTAGTACAAGATTGGATTATAAAAGCATGACTTCAAAAGGCTGAAAGTTTGACCAAGATAAAGTTTAGATTCATTGGACAGATCAAGACATTTAATCTCACATGCATGTCATGATCATTAGAATTGAGCATCACTCTGAAATGAGTCTCTTTTTATTTTTTTTATTTTTTATTTTATTTTCATTTATTTTTTTTCTTCAAAAGGAATAAAAAAAATTCTTTCTTTTTTTTATTTTATTTTTTATTATTTTGTATAGCTCAATTCCTTTTGTATTTCTTCTTGAGTTAGTTTTCATTAAAGCATGCAGAAAATGATTTCAAAATTGCTATCATTTCTTCAACTGCTCAAACAAAGTGTGGTAAGCACATCAAATGTGACATGATTCAAGAAATAGTGACGTTCATAGTAACTTGTCAACAATTGACAAAATTTGAGAATTTATTTGAATACAAGATTCAATGATTGTTAGAAGATGGAAACAATATGACGAATTTGAAGTCGGAAATTCTGAATAACTAGAGATGTATTTTAAGATTATCAAGGTGAGCTGAATAGCAGATGAAAGCAGTTTATCTCAAGCTTAAAGTAGTTTTAAACATGGCAACAACAGGAACATTATCCTTAAAGCCAATGCCACAAATCAACCGCCATTATAAAATAACAAATGAAAATTGAAGACTCAAATTTTGTAAAATTATTGCAAAAAAAAAAAAAAAAATTATTAAAAATTACATGTATTTTTTTTCTCCTAAGATAAATATTTCCTAGTCTGAGACATTTATTTCTCATTTTCTTCTAGGATTAACACTTCCTAGTCGGAGACCGTTATTAATATGATTATTTTATTTATTCACTTATTTTCTCTGTTCTAGAATAAAACTATTTAGTTTGAGGCAGTTATTTTTTATTATTTTATTATTATTATTATTATTATTTTTCTAGGATAAAAACTTTCAATTCTAAAAAAAATAAATAATAAATAACAAAATTAAAACTAAAATTTGAAATGTTATGGTAATTATATTTGATAATTCAGAGTAGCAGGACCCTCCTAAACAATGGGAATAGAATAGCAGGACCCCCTAAACAATGGAATTACGTAGCAGGACCCTCCTAAACAATGGAATAGATAGCAGGACCCTCCTAAACAATGGGAACTAGAATAGCAGGACCCTCCTAAACAATGGAATTAGCGTAGCAGGACCCTCCTAAACAATGGGAACTAGAATAGCAGGACCCCCTAAACAATGGAATTAGTAGCAGGACCCTCCTAAACAATGGGAACTAGCTAGCAGGACCCTCCTAAACAATGGGAAGTAGATTAGCAGGACCCCCTAAACAATGGGAATTAGCGTAGCAGGACCCTCCTAAACAATGGAAGTAGATTAGCAGGACCCCCTAAACAATGGGAATTAGCGTAGCAGGACCCTCCTAAACAATGGGAAGTAGATTAGCAGGACCCTCCTAAACAATGGAATTAGCTTAGTAGGACCCTCCTAAACAATGGGAAGTAGATTAGAGGACCTCCTAAACAATAATTAGCATAGCAGGACCCTCCTAAACAATGGGAAGTAGATAGCAGGACCCTCCTAAACAATGGAAATTAGCTTAGCAGGACCCTCCTAAACAATGGGAAGTAGATTAGCAGGACCCTCCTAAACAATGGGAATTAGCGACCTCTAAATAATGGAAATAGAGTAGCAGGACCCTCCTAAACAATGGGAATTAGCTTAGCAGGACCCTCCTAAACAATGGAAGTAGATTAGCAGGACCCTCCTAAACAATGGGAATTAGCGACCTTCTAAAAATGGAACTAGAGTAGCAGGACCCTCCTAAACAATGGGAATTAGCTTAGCAGGACCCTCCTAAACAATGGGAAGTAGATTAGCAGGACCCTCCTAAACAATGGAATTAGCGACCTTCTTAAATAATGGAAACTAGAGTAGAGGACCCTCCTAAACAATGGAATTAGCGTAGCAGGACCCTCCTAAACAATGGGAAGTAGATTAGCAGGACCCTCCTAAACAATGAGAATTAGCGTAACAGGACCCTCCTAAACAATGGGATTAACGTCTGAATAATGGGACGTAGTTTTAACATGACCCTCATAATGGGATTAGCAGGACCCTCCTGGATAATGAGATTTGGTAACTTTCTCCTAGGATAAATATTTCCTAGTCTAAGATGTTATTTTATTTTTCTTCTAGGATAAACATTTCCTAGTTTGAAACAGTAATTTTTTTTTTCTCCTAGGATAAATTTTTCCTAGTCTAAGTTTATATTTACATTTGCTAATAACCCACAAAATTTTTCCAGTGAAAACTGGGGCAAATTTTTTGTTTATTTCTTTTGTTTGTAATGGTTTTCAGGTTTACTCAACCGAAACATGGATCTGAAATTGAAGAACAAAGTCTCAACTCTTTTTCAGATTGATCGATCCCAGATGGTCAGAATCAGCTTCTTCAATGCATGTTGCGACCTGAATTCCTCATATCTTTTACTTGTCAGCTTCCGATCAAGAAAACATGCAGTCATTCAAGAGCATCTTCAAATTGTCATTTTTGAAGAATGTCAAAAGCTCCGTCTAAGTGGCAAGTTCAGCTTCCAATCCAATTCAAGGTTAAAATACTCACCCCAAAATCAAGGTGATACCTTAAAGTCAAGATTCAAGTAAAGACTCAAGAGAAGTTGCATAGATAGGATCTTGTACTTTTATTTTCCTTTTGACTAGTACCTTTCATTTTTATTTAAATTGGATAAGAGCCGCGATCTGGAGTCTCGATGGAACCTCACTTAACTTTCAATTTATCACCTCATCTCCTTGAAATACACGTGACCTGATTCCCTTACAACCCGGAATATGTAGGCTGTCCCAAACAAGGGCTCGGTCACATATTTTCTCCAAATAAGAGTTCGATCAAAACTTGTCGCATTGTCTACTTCTTTGTCTAAAAAAACTTCGTGTTTCCAGTCAAAGAGGGGCAAACTGTAGACACGTAATTTTTGACCGAACATAAGAGTTTATACTATTTTTTATTCCTTAAATATTTCTTTTATGTTTAAGTTAGATATTTTAATTTTGTCTTATTTTTATTAAGTTATTTTTATAGATTCGAAAACAACACAAATAGAATCATCTTTTAAGGTAAGTTTTATTTAAATTGTTAAAAAAATGAAAAGTTACAAAAATATATCTTCTTATAATTTAAATGTAATAAATAAACTAGTGTTTCTTAATTATATTTTTAATTAGCCATTTAGTTTTTTAATTGGTTCTAGATAACTAATATTTATTATTTATAATTTTGATATATTTAAATTATAAGAATATTATCCATTATCATCACATCTACCCACAACCCCACTATCACTTCTCACACTCTCACATGATTCTCTCCACTCACCCACACACCCACATACACTCCTACATACTATATATATGCACACATGAGAAAAGCAAAAGAGAAAAAAAAAGATTTTCAGCATAAACACATGGGAAAAAAATGATGAGAGGAATCACTCCCAAATCAGAAAATTTTCTGCAATAAAAAAATCAAAAAATACATTCCCATTTTTTTCATTACTACTTTATCTAAACACAATATATATATATATATATATATATATATCACTCCATACGCCAAACAAAAGTTTTGTGGGTGTTCTAATCGAGGTTCAGTCAAGATTTTTGCGGTATTCAACTTTAACTTATCTCTTTTAGTTTATATATGAAATCTGATGTAGTTTTGTGAATTTTTCCTTATATAGTTTTGTTTCATTCAGAATTCGATTGAAATAAAAATGTAAAATTAAATACATTTGTTGTTATTTATTATTGTATAATTTTGATGCTCTGAATAAGTTTGTAGTTAATGTCACGTAGAATCTCATTTAATATAGAAAATTAATTAAGGTTTTAGAGTTAGTACATTGAAATTTTTTTAGAAAAAATGTTAGTTGTGATATTTTAAAATGAATAGGTCATAACATCTTTTCTTGTCTTGATTTAAATAATAATGATAAAGTATATATAAATAAGCTAAAAAATAAATAAATAAATAAAATAAATTATTTTTGTTTTATGTTATCACACAAAAATAAAATTTATTCTAACAATTTGTTATTGTTTTGTTGTAGTAAAAAGTGTATGCTTAATTTTGACATTAACATTAAGAGTAATAAAAATATAAAACATTAACATATAAATAAAAGCTATGCAGATAATGCCAGAATTACATATTGTATCATCAACATTTATATTTATTTTACATTATTTAGTTTTATTTATAAAGAAAAAATATTTATTTTAATGACTAGATTAATTTTAGGCATATTAATAAATATTTGTTTCAATTAAGAATGTGGTTACACATCTTTTTGAGACACTAAAAACTCAAGGATGCGATTACGCACCTTGATCAAATTATTTTAATAACTAACTTTCATTAATTTAAATCAAGAAGTGTAAATAAAAATTATTAGGTGTGATGAACTTGAGAGAGGAAGACAGTTATGTCTCCAAATGTCAAAGTCAAGAATGCAGTTATTCATCTGATTTGAGACCAAATAAAATTTCAACAATAAAAAATGCAAACAATTCATGGCCTAAATATAATATATCCAAAAATATTTTAAAATTAGTATAAGTCAATAAAAGCGACCGTGCTAGAACCACGGGACTCGAGGGATGCCTGATACCTTCCCCTCGGTCAACAGAATTCCTTACCTGAATTTCTGGTCCGCCGATCAAAATAAAGAGTCATTTCCTTTTGGTTAAGGATTAAAACAAAAAGGTGACTTGGAACACCATAACTCAATTCCAAGTGGCGACTCTGAAAAAATTAAAATAATCCCTTAATCAATAACGTCACTTAAATTGGAAAAACCCTTCTCGCCTCCGCGCCCGCGAAAAAGGGGTGTGACAGTTACAACAAGCCTATTATAATTTTCACAAGTGGGATCGGGCTGGTGGACGTACGCAAATTTTATATATGCAAGGTGTTGTTTTGATAGACCCTCGATTTAATTTAAAATATTTTTGAAATTTTATGTATTCTCTAAATATCGGATGACTTCAATTTGCTTTATTTAAAGTCAAGAGTTTGGGTACGCTTTTATCTTCTCTGAATTCCATTTATGAAATTGTACTGAATATATTATTATTGTAATCTAATAAAGTTAATTGTTCAATTACAACAAATTCATTTGTCCCTCAATTTTCATCGAGGGAAAAAAATATGGAGCTTTTTATATACACTGCCCCCTTAAATGTATCTAACTACTTGGAATATATCACTATTTACTAAGATTTTATGAGGTATTTTTTTGATTTTGATCAATTGCCTTTTTTGATCTCATGCTTTCGTTGGTTAACAACCTACAAAATCTATACTTATTTATTGTTCGTATAGACTTGACAAAATTAAACGATATTATGATAATCGTTTTGTTTCAATCAATCAAAAATGTCTCAATCAAATAAATTTACTTATTTCACATGATTCTCATGGTCATGCTTTTTCCTCCGGAATTTCTTACATATACTTTTTGACGCTTAGGCTATGTGTCTAATAAAATATCAATTCAACAAAATTTAGATAAAACATTCATTGGATTAATTTTTTTTAGTGTTATAATATATAAATAAATTCTTTAACTTGACTTTAGCTATGTCCTCTAATTTTTATGTGTATAAGTAAATTTTTAAGTTTATATAAATTTCAGTAATCAAATACATAAATCTTATGTGACATAACACATAAAAGTTTTCATATGACAATATTATACACCGTTTTCTACAAAAGATCAAATAAAAATGGGTATTCATATCACTGTCAATAAAATGTGAAATCAATTGAGTTAATTATCATATTCATATCACTGTCAATTAAATATTGTTTAGCTTCTATTATTGAATCACAATAATATTTTATAACACATAAATATACATCAACGTCTTTATGTCGGTGCTTTGGAACCACAACACAAAAAAAAAACATAAAACTTTTATTGGAGTTTCTATTACAATATATATATATATAGTTTCTTGTCTCTTCCACCATTGAAGAGTTTTGAAACATGGAAAAAAATGTATATTTAGAATTTGGAACTGTTTGAAAGAGATTTAAGTTGACAGGGATTGAAAATAAAATTAATTAATTGATTAAGATGAACTTCTACAATGTTCAGTATAAATAGTGCATCCAGATGATATACAATTGGGAAAATTACGCGAATAAACAAATTTATACTATTTAGTTACTCATCATAGTTATAGTTTGCTATAATTATTACTCGCGACTAACATTATACATTAATTATGTGGTCTGACTTCGAGTTTGTATAATTAGTCATGTTTGTATATGTATAATTCTTCAGGATATACAAATAAATATGTATAATATACAATTTTTTAGCCTATATACATATACAATTCACCTCTCTCCCACTCTCTGCCCTCTCTCGCTCGCCTCTCTCCTCCCTCTCTCAATCTCGCTTGCCTCTCTCCTCCTTCTCCCGATCTTGCTTGCTATTTATACAAATGTATATGTATGATATACAGTTATATACAATTATATACATATACAATTCACCTCTCTCCCACACTCTTCCCTCTCTCTCTCGCCTCTCTACTCTCTCTCCCAGTATCGTTCGCCTCTCTCCTCCCTCTCCCAATCTCTCTTGCCATATATACAACTACATATGTATAATATACAGTTATCTAACCAATATACATATACAATTCACCTTTCTTTCACTCTTTTCCCTCTCTCTCTCCTCTCTCTTTCGGTCTCGCTCTCCTCTCTCCTCCAAATAACATGTAGCTACAAATTGTAATTATCAAACTATAGCTATAGAGAGTAATTAATTATTTTTAAGTGGCTATATGTGAAAGTTTTCCTATACAATTATACACCATATATATAAAATCATTTTAGTTGCAAATATTTAGCCTAAATTAGGTACTATATATAGCTACAGTTTTAAAAAAAATATAATTCGTGGCTACAGTTTCTCCTTTTTTTGTTATTCGTCTAATTTGTATAAATCTAGAATAATTTGGTTCCTAATTGTATAAAGAGTAACTTTCAAATATAGCAAACATAAAAATTATATTTGTATGCTATAACTATACTTTGCATAATTGCGCTCCATAGCAAACATAAATATGTATATTTAGCTATACATATACAAAAAAGATAGTTGTATAATGCTATACATATACAAAGAAACAAGTTCTATAATTCGCTATACATATACAAAAGATCAATTGTATAATTTGTTTATATAAAAAACGAGAAAGAGATAAAGACAAAAGAAAATAGGGCAGAACAATAATTGTATTGTATAATTATAATTGTATAGGACGAAGATATATGTATTTGCATGTATATATACAATTTTCTCTCGCTTTATACAAACAGAAACACAATTTATACATTTCGTTTTTGTTTGTATAAGCGAGAGAGGGGAGTGTGACGAGAGAGATCTGGTAGAGGGGAGAAAGTGGAACAAAAATATATGTATATATACAATTTTCTCCCGCTTTATACAAGCATAAACACATTTTATACATTTGTGTTTGTATGAAAACGAGAGGGAGTGAGCGAGAGAGGGAGAGTGGCGAGCGAGAGTTTGAGGGAGAGAGGCAACTGGCAAACAATTAGCTACAAGGCACAATTAAATTAAAGTGTGGTTATAACTTTAATTTGAATTATTAGTTTGCCATTATATACAATTTTCCCTTGTATAAATCCATAATTTTATATATGCTAACCCTAGCTATTTGTATACAATTTATGAAAAATTCATGATAAATTACTACATGTGTTTATTGGCAAGAAAGATATATAAACGGAGTTCGGAAAAAATTTCTAAATGCATAAGTACATAATTTGTATATACGTACCTTATTTGTATATTCTCAAACGAAATATACAAACGGATAGAAATATACAAATCGTAACCTCAATAACAAACAAAATTATAACTATAAAATACAATTATTTAACTTATAACTATATTATGCTCATTATATTTGTTATTTCTGAAATTTCTCTTTATGACTTGTATAGTTACCTAAGAAGCCCTCAAATTTGTAAATTACAATAATAGCATAGATAGGGAAAACTTCACCAAGTTTCAGCTAATTAACCAGCGCGGGAATTTCTCATTTGCCTTATTCTCTGGCGGTTTGTTAAATGTAAGTATATTTTCATTACAGGTGGTAATTGAGCGGGTTATAATGGTTCAAGATAACAAAAGGCTCATGACCTAATCTAACACTAATTTGGTTGGGTCAAAATAGGTAGAATCAAAACGGATCATGTGCAGGTCAACAACCTACCAAAACTTAAACGGATTGGGTGGGTTAATAGTGTTGAGTTGGATTTTGCTACCTCGAATTTCTATGCTTTGCAAAATCTGATATTTTTAACCAATGTACAAAGCATTTCGCGTTCATTACGGGAAAAGGTAAGGGGCAACCCCAAGGGGGAGTGAACTAGTGATTGGGAGAGTAACACACTAAACTCTGCCCTTCTTGGAATCAAGTTTAGTATAATGTGTTGGAAGTAAGATTGATTTTATTTGAAAATTTTGTGTATACTCCTTCTGTCCCAATTTATGTGACATATTTCAAATTTTGAGATTCAAACAAGTCTTTCTGGCTAATCTTTTAGAATCTGTTTATTTTGAAAAGTATATTTGTAGTCATTAAGTCCGACCTCTGTGCATAGCAGGAGCTTAATGCACTCCCTTTCCGGCCAAACAATTTCTTCTTCAACTCAAAAGCAACAATAACAACTATGCCTCAATCACAAACAAGTTAAAATCGATTATATGAATATCATTTCATAATTTAAGTTCAAATCATTATCATACTCTGGAGTAGTGAATGGAACGATTCATGTTGTTGGTGGAGGAGGAAGTCATTTGTCACAATTTACCACCATTAACACCACATAGAGTTTGTTCAAAGATAATGACTATGGATTTGTGAAACTCACAACATTTAACAAATCTTCCCTTCTGTTTGAGTACAAGAAGAGGAGAGATGGTACAATCAACATTTTAAGGAAGTGCAATTTGAGCGTATCAACAAGGTATATATTTGACAATCGCCTCTTTATACCAACACTTTACCATCTTTGCTCTTCTTGTACTCAAAGAGAAGAGAAGATTGGTCAAATGTTGTAAGTTTGACAATTTCAATCGCGTGATTAATTGATACGATCACTAGATCATGGATCTATTTTATCCAAAAATAACAATCGTTTTATTTAAATTTTATGTCTTGTTTAAAAAAAGATTTTCATTTCAACTCATAACAGAACGGAAAAGGTCATATTCTTTAACATTATTTTAAGTAGCCGTAACAAAATCATTATATGGTGCCTGTTTTAGATGAATATATCAAGGTCACTTATGTTTATTTTATATCAAAACCTTTTTGTGTACCTTGTATACAAAAATAAAATAATATGTATCTATATATATATAGGCTTGTGCACAGCACATAATAAACTATCTTAGCCTAATTAAAAATATATTAAAATAACACCATGACAGGCACTTACCAAACACATGTGAATTGTCACAAACTAGTCCATTCTTTGTATTTTTCACAAAGAAGAAAATCTTTAATTTTTTGTACAGAAAAGTTTATAATATAATATAATATATCAACTTGTATAAAAATAATGAAGTACTATTATGCAATACTCAATATTAAACTAAACTTATATGCAAAAAATTGTTGAATGTGCGCTGGACAAGTGGGGCTGCTTATAGCAACAGCCGCCATTAAGATATTATCTAATTCATATTTTTGTTTAGCTACAAATTTTTTTCAAAGTACTCCATATTTTAATGAGGAGAAGAGAGTGTCAAACGAGTGGATTGAGCTGAGATTATAGAGCTGAAACAAATTGAACTAAGAATGAAATTGGATCATGATCTGTTTAAAATTACTTTATGCTAAATTGCGATGAAATTTGAGTTGGATCATGACACACTTAATCTAAACAATATTGATGTACTAATGTAATTCAGTTTGCGAAAAGAAAATCCAAAAAATAAGGCTCGAAACCTGACTTGAGACTCGAGACCTAAGACTTGAGCCAAGAGACCCGACCCCAATTCAAAAATCGCAACAGATGACCCAATCCCAACACGAGACCCAACTCAGAATCCAATCCCAACCCGATGGCGCCCCAGCCTCGAGTCCCACCCAATAACCATCCCTTAATTAGCTTTGAGCCGATACCTGAACTTGACCCCAATCTAAGACCTAAGCCAAACTTGAGACCTGACCCCAACTTGAGATTCAAGCCCGATCCAAGACTCGAGTCCCGATGCCCTTACCCAATCCGAGATCCAAGACCTTGATCTAGGAAGATCTGATCCCAATTGCAACCCTAATCTAGGATCCAAAATTTGATCCCCACCTGAAATTCAATACCTGGTGGGGACTCGAGACCTTACGCTTACCATGACGTTAATATGGGACCCCGAGATGTGGTGTCAACCCTAGTTTGAGACCCAAGAACCAATCTTGATATCCAAGACTCGACCCTAACCTGAGACTCGAGATTGGAAATTCAAGATCCCTGACCCTTACTTGGGGCATACAACCCGACCTTGACCTGGGACTTTCCCTGTCCAGTCTGAGATCTAATATTTTATCCTATTAGACAGGAATTATGGGTTCAATCGACCCGTTAACTTTTATATAAATTATGTATTCAATTTTAAATAAATTATTAATTTCAAACCAAATAACTTACTTCCTCCGTTTCAAAAAGAATGTCCTATTTCGTTTAAAAAAGAATGACCCCTTTCCTTTTTTGGCAATAATTTAATTTTAACTTTCCACGTGGCATGTGTAAGACCATAAGATTAAAGAACACTTTGGTACATTTGATATAACTTTAATTTAAAACCACAAGATTAAAAAATCTTTTTTTTTTCTTAAACTCTGTTCTAAGTCAAACTAGGTCATCATTTTTAAACGGAGGGAGTAAAAAGACTAGAATAACAAATCTTGACTTGGGCCTACAACATATATAAAAAATATATTAATAGTACAAAAATTCTTCAACCATTCTCTCTCTACTTCTCTTTCCTTCTTGTATATGTCTATAAAATCTCAACATTCCATAACACCAAATCCTGCCTCACCCTCAAACAAAGAAAGATAGAAAAATAATGAGGAACCAATTTTATTTGTTACTTTTAGGTATTTTTGTGTTGATCACTTTGAATAAAAGTGTTCATGTCTCAGCTCAAAATTACATTAGTTTAGGGAAAGAAAAACATAGACATGATGATATGCAACAAATGGAACAACCATTATCTGGAATTCAAATCCACAAGACTATTCTTGCACTAACTAAATCTGCCTCCATTCATGTTGTAGGACCTATGCTTCTTGGCTCTAAGGTAATATTTTGATATCTTGTTTAATTTCTCTTGTTGCACTATCAAATTACGTCAGAAATTTCGTTAACGATGTTCAAATTAAAGTTTGATATATATTTAGTTAGCATTTGATCATTGATTTTGAAAGTAATTTTTGAAAATTTGTTGTCTACACTTAATTCACTCAACCAATCCAAAAGAAAAATAGAAGTTCAAAAAACTGAGTTTAGAAAGTTGACTAGGATAGTAGATTTAACGTTTATTTAGCTAAACTTCTAAAATCAGCTTATTTTAAAATATATATATTTTAAATTGCTTTTCAGAAAAGATATTTTTGATAAGAAATAATTTGTGTTTAATCAATAAATTTTTTTAAAAAAAAGCTTTTTGAGCAGTAGTTAATATTTGACCAAGCTTTTTTAAGAATACCTTTTCCAAAAATACATTTTTTTTTAAAAAAAAAATAATACCTTGTGAAAAATAACTTCCTTTACTACTCTTTTTTCCCCAAAAGTTTAGCCTACACTACACTTTTAAAATAAATATTTTTTTTTAAAAAAAGAAATAAGCACTTTCAATCCTCTAAATTCTTTGTCAAGCATATCTTATGACAAATCTTCTCCACTTGTCCTTTAGTCTCTCTAAAATTCAACACCTTCAAAATTTTCTAACATCTTTTTAATTATAATTAATCACTCTAGTAGTATATTATTAACTTTTATATCTATTATAGTAAATGTTTTGCTAAAAATGTACACTACGTGTTATATTTGAAACTCAGTAAGACAAAATTTTCAAACTGCACAAAGTTTTTTTTCCCCAATAATAACATGAGATGTTCAACAAATATTACTAGACATAGTAATCTACGAGTATTATTTTAAGTTATATTTTTATTCAATTGTCCAAAAACAAATAAAATAACTCTATGTTATTTTTTTATAATATACGAAGAATAAAAAGGACAAATAAGTGGTGAAAAGATCGAGAAAGAAATGACAGAAAATTATTCTCTCCCTTAGTTTATTTAAATATGGTCCTTCCAATAAAACATAACTAAAATTTGTATGTTTTTATTTTTATTTTTATCGGCTCATCAACCAAACAAGATAGAAATAAGTAGGTAAAATTTATCTGTATTAAATATTTATTATCAAATTAATAAATACATAACATATTATTGTGAGTTCAATTTTAAATTCAATGATTTATTGATCTATAGATTTGTAATTATACAACTGATTAACCTTTTTCTGTAAACTCTTTCAATTGTTGAATGCGCAAAATAACTTTTTCTCTTATTATTTTTTTATTGGAATTATAATATGTAAATTTTTTATGATGATATTATAGGGTGAAGATTTTGAATGGGTTACAATAAACCTAAGGAATGCAAATCCCACAAATGATGATTGGGTTGGAGTTTTTTCTCCGGCAAAGTTCAAGTAAATCTTTATCCCTTCTAAAAATCCACTCCCTCCGTTCGGTATTATTTGTCATGTTATACTTTTCGAAAGTCAATTTAATTAATTTTTAAAGTTAAATTAGATCACATTAATTCGATATTTTAAACAAAAAAATTAGATATTTTAAAACTATATGAAAAGTACAATAAATTGCAATTTTTCGCATATTAATATGATGAAAAAATACATTTTAAAATGTTAGTCAGTTTTTATAATTTGACTCTAAAAATAGAAATTATGACAAACAATACCGGACGGAGGGAGTATTATATTACTCCATCCGTTTCAAAAAAGAATAATCTAGTTTGACTTGGAGCGGACTTTAAGTAATAAGAAAGAAGACTTATTAATCTTGTGGTTCTAAATTAAAGTTATGTCAAATGTACTAAAATGCCCTTTAATCTTGTGGTGTTAAACATGCCACGTGGAAAATTAAAGTTAAAGTGTTGCAAAAAAAGGAAAGGGGTTATTCTTTTTAAAACTGACTAAAAGAAAATACGGTAATTCTTTTTGAAACGGATGGAGTATTATTTTATTTATTTTTTAAAAAAGAAGGAATTATTTGAGTTTTTTATTATAATTTTTTGAAATGTCGAAATAGAACTTAAAAATATAAGGCAATGTGAAAAAACAAAAATTGTATACAACTCATTATATTGAAAAAAAATCAAATTCATATCTCACCTGATGTGGAATAATCATTATTAAATAATAATATTCTATCATTCTTTCATATAAAATTCTCAAAAATATATTCAAATTTAATTAACTCTCAAATACAAATTAAAATTTAATTAAATTTAAATACAATTACTAATATTGACCGAAAATAACAAAACAAATTAGGATGGTGACTTGTAAAGCATTATTGTAAGAATATTTAAGGTCCCTAGGTCCACCATAATTTGATTTTCTAGGCCATAATACCTACCAAATATTTCTATTTTATAATAAGAAGATAGGAAAAAGATAGGTAAATCTCGATATGGTTGTGACTTGTTAAGAATTTTAAATTATTATTATTTATTATTATGTTAATTAATTATATTTTATGTGACCATCTAACTTTTTGCTATATTATTCTTTGGATATATTCAGTCTTACTAGACAAGTAAATATTCTGTTTAATTCGAATTCTTATTATTCTTTTTTTTATTTTTTACTTTTTATTTTGAGTTCTAAAATATATTTACTTATAGATGTTTGGCTATATATTTGAATGAAACTTAGGGAGTTTTTTAATTTATTTTTAAAAAAATAGAATTTAAAAATGATATTTAGAAGTTACAATTATATATAATTGGACGTGAACGAATTTTATAAATGGTTACATAATCCACCAAAATTACATCACTATTTTAATTAATGACAAACTTTTTCTTTTATTTAACCCTTTTTTATTTAATATTTATTTTATAAATAAAAACTAAGTAAAATAAGGCCGACCCAACTCTTTTTTTTTTTTAGATGAGTGGTGATCCACCAACTTTACTACTTTCAACATATTCAATGGATGTACGTTTTTTTTCCATAAAAAAATTAAAATATGAAAAGTGAACCAATAATTTAGATTATTAACTAAAAAAGTATGAACGTGCACGTTGCTCCAAATAAATTTTAAAAACTATAGATTAAAACAAGAAAAATATTATATATATAGCCAACCAAAAAGAGGAAACACCCAAAAAAAATATATTTTATCTTCTTAAAATACTTTATTAAAAATATTTAGTTCAAATAATTATCATTGTAAAAGTGTAAGACAAAATTAATTATTTTTCTTATTTACAAACATCTTAATTATAGCACATAAATTAATAAAATAAATATTTAACAAAAAAAATATATATTTTAAGATAAATAATTAAACACTCCTCCTGAGGAGTACAAGTGTTTTGAGACATTGAATAATTGAAGTAGGAGCTCACTAGGCCACTTTTGTTTAAAAATAATATTTCTTTTGACTTTTTTGTTTGATCTATTTTGTTGGTTGAATTATGCTAAGCATATTCTGTTAATTATTAATGTCTGATTATTAGTTTTCCACCAACCCATATTCATATTTACTTTTCACGTGACTTCATTATTTTATTTATTATAATACTTTAGAACAGTGTAATCATAATTAAGCTAAGGTGTAATCAAACAATATTCAAGTTATAAAATTACACAACCAAGTACCTTAATTAATATCAGACATTAAAGACAATATATATAGTGTAATGATTATAATTAAAGACAATATATTTAGTGTTATAATAATGGTTTGTTTATTATATTTTCCTTCCTCTTATATTAGTTATTCATTTACATATCTCTTCTTAAAAAGTCATAAATAAAAAGAATAATTCTACTAATTTACTTTTAAGAAGCTTTTTGAAACATTACCAACTTACTTGCACTTTCAAAGAGAATAAATGGTAAAGGTAAAATGAAGAGAGAAAAAAAACTACTATTTTTAGTAATGTGGATAACTAAATATGAGACGTAGTAAGTAGTTAGTATGTACATATTTTCTCTGTCCACTTTTAATTGTCATGATTTTCTTTCATAGAATCAAAACGATAAAAACTTTGACTAACATTTTCAGATGTATTCTTTCATCATATTGATATGCAAAAATTTATAATTTATAGTACTTTTCGTATAGCTTTTGAATATATAAATTTTTTGTTTAATATATCAAATTAATATAATTTAATTTAACTTTAAAGATTAGTCAAATTATCTTTCGAAAGCGCCAATATAATAATTAAAAGTGGGTAAATTTAATGCGTAATAGAAATAATTTGAAAAATCATTTGGTAATTACAACATTTCTTTGCCTCCCTCTTGAAAATAATTAGAGAAGAAAACTTTAACATATTAAAGTTATTATAATATAATTAAGTCACGAGTTCACGAGTTTGAGTGGTTGAAGCAATCTATTATAAGATTGCGTACAAATTCTGTTATGAAAATTTAGTACATCGAGCTGTTTTATTTTTCTTTTTCCTTGAGAATAACTAGGGTGTATTTGCCCCCCTACCCCCTCCCAAAAAAAACATTCAATTTCATATATCTAATTACACGTAATTTTGTTTTTGTTAATCTAATTAACAAGTAAGTAAATGTTTGAAATGTAGTGAATCCATTTGTCCCCCAGTTACCATAGATGAACAACAATTTGGAGCTCCATTTTTGTGTACTGCCCCATTAAAGGTAAATTCATTTCATATATATATTTTTGTTCTATTCGTTTTAATTTATATGACAATATTTGTTCAATTTAAGTAGTATTGAAACAAGTACTTATAAACTATATTGTCTATTTGGACAAAATTGACAACTTTTTAAATTTGGCAATAATTAAACTTAAAATTTTCAATTTTCCCTCTAATTACAAGGTTTCTTGAATTTATGTAGGTATATTTGATTTTTTTTTAAAATTATTATTATTTTTTTGGTGTTACAGTTCAAATATGCAAATTACCAAAATGCCAATTACACACAGACTGGAAGGACTTCATTGAAATTTCGTCTAATTAATCAGCGTGGGGATTTCTCCTTTGCCTTCTTTTCTGGCGGTTTATCAAACGTAAGTTAATTGGTAGTTGAATGTTCTCTCGTAAGTAGTATTATCATAATTCAATTGGAAAGATTTGTATCTCTACGAGGCGGGAGTAAGGTCTGGAGACACTCAATCCTCCCCAAACTGCACTTGTCGTATCACACTAAAGATGTTGTTGTAATTGTACATATGTCTGATTCTCCAAAAAATGTACTATTTTCTGAAGATCCGACTTAAAGTACCCCTCTGCATTTTCAAAAAGTCCGAACAACATAGGGCTGATATCTATGTATTTTTACTTCATGCTAAATGATATGGACTTACAAAATTCATGTTTGTTACAGCCTAAGTTGATAGGCGTCTCAAATTTCGTTGCATTTGTCAATCCAAAAGCGCCTCTTTATCCGCGTCTTGCTCTTGGCAAGTCATGGGATATTGTAAGTTTTTCACTTGCTATACATATTGGAGATTCGTGTTCATATCATGAGATTAACTTATTCATATTTTTCTCCTAGATGACTGTTACTTGGACAAGTGGTTACAATATAGACGAGGCTGTTCCATTCGTTGAATGGGGTTGGAAGGGCCAAGACCAAAAGCGTTCCCCTGCAGGGACACTCACATTTCATCGCAACAGCATGTGTGGTATATGAGAACAACAGATTGATTTTTTCCTCTGTTTTTTCTGATTAAAGTTGAAGATAGAGTAGGAGAGATAAACTTGTTGCATAATGGTATGAGCGCGTTTGTAGGAACACCTGCAAGAAGTGTGGGATGGCGCGATCCTGGATTCATACATACAAGTTTCCTTAAAGATTTGTGGCCAAACATGGAGTAAGTTTTTTTTATGGCTCGTTGATACTTCATCGTTGACATGTCACACCCCATTTTGAGCTCTTATTTTGTGAAATTTTAGGTACACATACAAGTTAGGTCACATGTTAAACAATGATTCGATTGTTTGGAGTAAGCAATATTCGTTTAAGTCTGCTCCATTTCCGGGGCAAGAGTCATTGCAACGTATCGTGATATTTGGAGATATGGGAAAGGTAATCTACTAACAATATCATATCTATCATATATATTTCTTTATAAACAATGACTAATGTGGTTTTCCCATATTTATTGCTTCAGCAAGAGCGCGATGGTTCAAATGAATATGCTAATTATCAGCCAGGTTCACTTATGACGACTGATACCCTTATTAAGGATCTTGATAACATTGACGCGGTTTTCCTTATTGGAGATCTCCCTTATGCAAATGGATATATCTCACAATGGGATCAATTTACTGCGCAAGTAGAGCCAATAACATCACGAGTACCTTTCATGATTGCAAGGTTTGTTCATCATTAATAATTCCTTTGTGATATCGCATTTTTCACATAGTTCTTGTTCTAATTGCTTGTGAGGAAAAAAATGTTTTGCAGTGGTAATCATGAAAGAACTTGGGAGAACAGTGGATCATTATACACCGGTATAGATTCGGGTGGAGAATGTGGTGTACCAGCTGAAACATTATACTATGTCCCTGCAGAGAACAGAGCTAAGTTTTGGTATGCAGCTGACTATGGGATGTTCCACTTCTGTATAGCAGATACTGAGCATGATTGGAGAGAGGGCTCTGAACAGTACAAGTTCATCGAGCAATGTTTTGCGTCAGCCAATAGACATAAACAACCTTGGTTGATTTTCGCTGCTCATCGTGTTCTTGGTTACTCATCTAATGATTGGTATGCTAAGGAAGGATCATTTGAAGAGCCCATGGGAAGAGAGCACTTGCAAAAACTCTGGCAAAAGTATAAGGTTGATATGGCATTCTACGGGCACGTTCATAACTACGAAAGAGTTTGCCCTATTTACCAGGTATATACGTACATACACATTTCATTTCGATATATATTTGAAAACCATTCATTTTGTTGTTTGTTAAAATGTTGTATGGACAGAATCAATGTGTGAACAAGGAGACATCACACTACTCTGGTGTAGTGAACGGAACGATTCATGTTGTTGTTGGTGGAGGAGGAAGCAATTTGAATAGATTCACTACCATTAACACCACATGGAGTGTGTTCAAAGATTATGATTATGGATTTGTCAAACTTACAGCATTTGACCAATCTAACCTTCTCTTTGAGTACAAGAAGAGCAAAGATGGTAAAGTGTATGATTCCTTCACAATCTCAAGAGACTATAAGGATGTTTTAGCTTGTGTTCATGATGGTTGTGAACCAACTACTTTGGCTAGTTAAACTCCATATGTCATGAAGTGGATGTACCTATTTAACTAATCGATGCCTGAAGCCTGCTAGCCCGACTTATCTGAATTCACGCTGAGTAAATCCATTAAAAGGCTAAAAGAGTACCATCAAGTTGGTTCTAGAGCTAGGTAGTATTTAAATCTTGTCTCTCTCTTATTATGTTTCTTTTGGCTTTCATATTGTTTCCTTTGAAGTGGATTTGAATAAACTATCAATTTTCCTTAATTTTGGAATAAAGAAGAGGGACATATTGGGGTAACTAATCATGGATTTACTTTGTTGATTCACTCAAATTGCACTTCATTTTCCTTCCTTTCTTTGAATAATTTCCTGTCTAGCATAATAGAAAAATTATTAAATTACTTAAAAACTAACATTAATTCACAGTAAAAGCATCAAATACACCATCAAATGTCGTCACATCTTGTAATTAAACATTCTAACCCTATCCGAATGAATTTAATAGTCTAATTATCAAGAAAATTCACTATGAATAAGTGAAATCGTTGTTTACCATTCAAAAATGAGAAGAATGAATACGAAGCAAGAAATAACTAAGTATTTTTACGTCTCCTTGTAAAGACATGATTGCATACTTTAAGAATCACATGACGTTTTTGATTCATTCTTCTCACATGATCTTTACTTCATTGTGATTTTTTAAATGTAAAAAAGTAATTTTTTACTAAATCCTACTAAATTATCTTGATAAAAAAAATAGACTAAATTCATTTGGTCTCGTAATTGGGTGTGATTACAAGGTTGTTGTAATGATAATGCTAAACAAAACATTTTAGGTCACGTGGAGAATTGTGACTTTTAAAATGTAAAAAAGTAATTTTTACTAAATCATACTAAATTATCTTGATAAAAAATAGACTAAATTCATTTGGTCTCATGATTGGGTGTGGTTACTGTTGCGGAAGCCAAATATATAGAGAGTGATAGAATCACAACTGCTATATCTAAATGTAGCTAATAAATAGTAAATGAGACAACAACAAAAGGAACACCAAGAATTAACGAGGTTCGGCAAACTTTTGTTTTCTTTTGCCTAGTCCTCAGACACAACCAACCAATATTTATTTCACTCCAAAAGAGTACAAGTGAAATACTACAAGAGAGAAAGAAGAACAAATGCCTTTGGAGATGAGAAGACAAGTGAGAGGTGTGTTACAAATGAATTAGGAGCTACCTATTTATAGGAGTGAATTCTTCCTATTGATGTCATCCATGACATCACAATATGTCAAAAATGTCAAGATTTACCTTGTGAAACCAATTTATGGTTCACCTAAATTTCACCTACAAAAGATGCTATCTTGACTTTTCTACCAATGAAGAATTATCCTCCTAACTACCATATCTTCTCATTAATTCATTTTTGAATCTTGTCAAATTTAACAAATCTCCACCTTGGCAAGATTCTCCATTTTCAACTTTCTCTCAACAACAATTTTGATTGTGTCTTCAACCATAATCTTCAATGTTCAACAATGTTGATCAAGTTCAAACAATGTTGAAACTTGACCGCAGTCACCACTTTTGTCAACATATCGGCAGGATTATCCGTAGTATGAATTTTCTGTATTATGACTCCACCATCTTCTATGATTTCTCGTATGAAATGATATCGGACGTCAATGTGCTTCGTCCTTGCATGATAAACTTGGTTCTTTGCTAATTGAATAGCGCTCTGACTATCACAAAATATTGTGATTTCTTCTTGTCCAATACCAAGCTCTCTAAGCAATCCTTGAAGCCAAATTGCTTCCTTCGCAGCCTCTGTAATTGCCATGTACTCTGCCTCAGTGGTAGACAAAGCAACTGTTGACTGCAAAGTAGACTTCCAACTAACTGGTGCATTTGCAATAGTAAAAACATAACCAGTAGTTGATCTTCGTTTGTCCAAATCACCTGCATAATCTGAGTCACAATATCCAACAAGATATTGACTATCTTTCTGCTCGAAAACCAAACCAACATCTACAGTATTATGAATATACCGTAGAATCCATTTTACAGCCTGCCAATGATCCTTTCCAGGATTGTGCATGTACCTGCTTACAACTCCAACAGCGTGTGAAATATCTGGCCTTGTGCAAACCATTGCATACATCAAGGTACCAATAGCATTCGCGTATGGTACTCTTGACATATATTCTCGTTCAGCTTCATTCTTAGGTGACATAGCATCACTAAGCTTAAAATGAGGAGCAAGCGGAGTGCTAACCGACTTCGTTTTTTCATTCATAACGAATCGGTTTAGTACTCTTTTCAAATATTCTTTCTGAGATAAATAAAGTTTCTTTGAATGTCTATCTCTTTTTATCTCCATGCCAAGAATCTTCTTTGCCTCACCCAAATCCTTCATCTCAAACTCCTTTCTCAGTTGAATCTTTAGCTTCTCAATTTCCTCTTGACTTTTAGAAGCTATCAACATATCATCAACATATAGGAGAAGATATATAAAGGAATTATCTTCAAGCTTGCGCAAATACACACAATGATCGTATTTGCTTCTTATGTACCTTTGCTGCAACATAAACTTGTCAAATCGTTTGTACCATTGTCTAGAAGATTGTTTCAATCCATACAACGATTTTTCAAGTTTGCACACCATATTTTCTTTTCCATCAACTTTGAATCCTTCTGGCTGAGTCATATAGATTTTCTCTTCCAAGTCTCCATGTAAAAAAGCAGTTTTTACATCCAACTGAACTAGTTCCAAATTCAACTGTGCTACCAAAGCCAACAAAACTCTAATGGAAGAGTGTTTCACAACTGGAGAAAATACCTCATTATAATCAATTCCCTCCTTTTGAGCATATCCTTTGGCCACCAATCTTGCTTTGTAGCGAACATCTTCTTGATTAGGAAATCCCTCTTTCTTTGCAAATATCCATTTGCACCCAATTGCTTTCTTGCCCTCTGGGAGATTGGCCAATCTCCATGTATGATTCTGATGAAGAGATTGCATTTCTTCATCCATGGCATTCCTCCACTTATCTTTTTGTGAACTTTGGACTGCGTCTTTATAAGTGGTAGGAATGTCATCGGCTGCAATTGAGTTAGCACAAGCCACCATATCTGTGAGTCGAGCAGGTTTTCTTATTGTCCTTTTTGGCTTGCTCGTTGCTATTGATTCAAGTTGTGGTTGAGGTTCTTGAGATGGAACCTCCTCTTCGACTGGCTCTCCTTCAAGAGGAAAATCTTCTGCTGTTTCCTCGTTTGATCCCTGTGTTGGGAAAATTATCTTTCCTTCAAACTCCACCTGCTTTGAAGCACCATCAATTTGTTTGGCTTCTTCAAGTGTTACCTTATTTGTCAAGGCAGATTCATCAAAGGTAACATCCCTGCTGAAAATAACTTTTCTTGTCTCTGGACACCATAAACGGTATCCTTTGACTCCAGAAGTAATTCCCATAAATAAAGCTTTCTTTGCTCTTGGGTCCAATTTTGACTCTCTTACATGATAATATGCAATTGAGCCAAATACATGTAAAGAACCATAATCTTCAGCAGGTTTTCCATACCATTTTTCAAATGGTGTCTTCCCACCAATAGCAGCAGATGGTAGACGATTAATGAGGTGGCACGCATATGTTATTGCCTCAGCCCAAAATTCTTTGCCCAAGCCAGCATTGGACAACATACACCGAACTTTCTCCAGCAAAGTTCGGTTCATGCGTTCTGCCACTCCATTCTGTTGTGGTGTATTTCTGACGGTGAAATGTCTGACGATGCCATTTTCCTCACAAATTTTCTGAAAAAAATCATTTTTGTATTCTCCACCATTGTCTGTGCGAAGACACTTGATCTTTCTGCCACTTTGAGTTTCTATCATCGCCTTCCATTTGAGAAAAATTCCCAAAACTTCATCTTTTGTTTTCATCGTATACACCCACAATCTTCGAGAAAAGTCATCAACAAAGGTTACAAAATAGTGTTTCCCACCTAATGAAGGTGTTTTGGAAGCACCCCAAACATCCGAATGAACATAATCCAAAATACCTTTAGTATTATGGATAGCTGTTCCAAATTTAACCCTTGTTTGCTTTCCCTTGATACAATGCTCACAAAACTCCAAGTTGCAAGTTTTTACTCCTTTTAGCAATCCTTGATCTGATAAAGTTTTCAAGGATTTCCCTCCAGCATGTCCCAAGCGCATATGCCACAGCTTGGTCATTTCTGCCTCCTTCTCGTCATTGGATGTTGTTGCCGCTGTCCCAATAACTGTACTACCTTGATAGTGGTACATGTTATTATTTCTTCGAATTGCCTTCATTAACACCAGTGCACCAGAGCATATTCTCATCACGCCATTATCTGCAATGACTTTGAATCCCTTTGATTCTAGGGCTCCTACAGAAATGAGATTTTTCTTCAAATCTGGTACATATCGAACATCTGTTAATGCTCTACTTAATCCATCATGGTTCCTTAATCGGATTGAACAACACCATATGC
>CM040624.1:5289144-5379498 GCA_022817965.1 Solanum lycopersicoides
CCCTTCCTTAGCATACCAACATTAGATGAGTAACCAAGAACACGATGAGCAGCGAAATCAACCAAGGTTGTTTATGTTCTATGGCTGACGCAAAACATGTGCTCGATGAATTGTGATTGTTCAGATCCCTCTCTCGATCATGCTCAGTGTTTTGCTATACAGAAGTGGAACATCCCATAATCAGCTGCATACCAAAACTTAGCTCGATTTTCCGCGGGAACATAATAATGTTTCAGCTGGTACACCACATTTCTCCACCCGAGTCTAGCACCGTTATATAAATGATCCACTGTTCCCAAGTTCTTTCATGATTTACCACTTAGAAAACAAATTGTGGAGACTTAGAATAACACTAACTGTGTCTGCCACGAAAACGAAAAAAAAAAATATATGTGTGTAATACATTATCAAATAATCTAAAGCAATCTGTCTATCTACAATCAAAAGGCCTTTTTGAGTAGTATGAACAGACCTTGCAATCATGAAAGGCACTCTCGATGCTATTGGCTCTACTTGCGCTGTAAATTGATCCCATTGTGAGATATATCCGTTTGCATAGGAGAGATCTCCAATAAGGAAAACCGCGTCAATGTTATCAAGTCCTTAATAAGAGTGTCAGTTGTAATAAGTGAACCATGCTGATAATCAGCATATTCATTTGAACCATCGCGCTCTTGCTAGAAAAACAAACAGAATTAAGAGAAATGACTCCAAATATCACGATTATAAGAACATATAGTACTAGTAGATTATATATACCTTCCCCATGTCTCCAAATATTACGATTCGTTGCAATGACTCTTGTCCTGGAAATGGAGGAGATTTAAATGAATATTGCTTGCTCATAACAACTGAACCATCGCTTAACAAGTGACCCAACTTGTATGTGTACCTGAAAGTTCACAAAAATGAGCTAAAAAACGAGTGTACATGTCGATGGAAGTAACAAAAATGTAGCATCAGAAAAACTTACTCGACATTTGGCCACAAATCCTTGAGGAAACTTGTATGTATGAATCCAGGATCACGCCATCCCACAGTTCTAGCAGGAGATCCTACAAACGCGTCCATAACATTATTCAGTATGAATGCAAAATCAAAATACACCTCTGTTTCCTCTGTTCTCTGCTTATAAACACGTAATATACCACACATGCTGTTTCGATGAAATGTTAGTGTCCCTGCTGGGGAGCGTTGTTCCACTAGTCCCTTCCATCCCCATTCGACGAATGGAACAGCTTCATCAATGTTGTAACCACTTGTCCAAGTAACAGTCATCTAGGAGAAGAAAATCATAAGTTAATTTGATATAATTTGTACTAAACCCCATAAAACATGACTATAGCAAAACAAAAACTTACTATATCCCATGACTTCCCAAGAGCAAGACGTGGATAAAGAGGCGCTTTTGGATTGGAAAATGTGACATATTTTGAGACGGATATCAACTTAGGCTGTAAAATACATGAATTTGTTAGTTCATATTCATGTCAAGTTTCATTGCTAATGTGTCCAATTATAGCTAGTCACTCTCAAGTAATTCAAGTTAAGGAAAAAATGAGTTTAACTTGATAGGTTATTTTCGAAAGAAGAACAACCAAATAATACGATAACTGAAGCAGAGAAACAACATATAGTAACAAGACAACATGTAATTTGCGGGATTTGAAAATATAATTACATTTAGCAAACCACCAGAGAAGAGGGCGAATGAGAAATCGCCACGTTGGTTAATTAACCGAAACTTAAGTGAAGTTTTCCCAGTCTTTGTGTACTTGTCATTGCTATAATTTGCAAATTTGAACTGTAATAAGAAGAAAGAAAAATCAAACATTTTTGAATTAACTGTTACTATAATTATACACATAATTAATATATTTGTATATATACCTTTAATGGGGCAGTACAAATAAATGGAGCTCCAGATTGTTTTTCTTTATTAGTTTGTGGAGGACAAATAGATTCACTGCATGCAATTGATCAAATAAATATTTAGTTTAATTTTCTTTATTGTATAAATCATTCAAAATAAAACATTATAAAATTGATTATTATTTACTTGAAGTTTGCAGGAGAAAAAACTCCCACCCAATCATCTTCTGAAGGCTCTGTATTCCTTAGCTTTATTGTAACCCATTCGAAATCTTCACCCTATTATATAATAAAAAAATTGCATTAAAAATATTATTAATTCCAATGAACAAAAAAAGAAATTTAGGATATTCAATTGACCACTCTTCGAGACATATTATCCCTTTTTTTTTAAAAAAAATACTACTAAATATTTTTGTATGGCTAAGAACATTATTTACAATGAAAAATTACAAAATATAGCATTGATATATACCTTTGCCAAATATGTAGTTACATGAGAAACTTGAATGAGCAGTTTGAAAAGTTTTTCTTACTTAGAAAAATTAGAAATGAAATTAAGAAAAAAAAATCTAGTAAAGTTTAATTTTATTCACACATTATGATTTAGAATCGATAGATTAAAGAGAGTTATGACTAGCCGGCCATCAAATATTTATATTTCAAATTCAAAATTCGTCTTAAATTAATCTAGATGTATACATAGGGATGATAGAATAGAAAAAAAAAATTACGTGGAACTCGCAAAACACGTCTTAATTCTACATAACATAAAAAGGTTAAATTCATAGATAACATCAGTAAAAACCTCTTAATTAAAGAGAGGGGTGGTTTGATAGTATTAAAAAAGACATATTCCTTAGGCTCTCAAATTTAAGGGGCCTTATTTTTAATAATAATATGTTATATCTTATTATTTTTAAACAAATATTGAATACTATATATGGAAAAAAGTAATTTTTCATGAAAAATGAAGGAATTATTAGAAGAAATTGAACATATTAGAGTACTATATATCTCATGAAAAATAATTTAAAATAAGTGGATATATTATCGACTGAAAACTAGAAGAAATCAATTATATAAAAGTTATTATCAATTCAAGTTTAAGGTCTCGTTTGAATTTAACTTTAGGCCACTAATATACTTGAACCCGCACCTGATTAAATCCATTAGGAAGAGGAACGAGAAAAGAAGACTTCGAGGCAAAAACAATATAATATTCAATTGAACTAACAGAACCCGTCCTAAATAAAAAAAAGAATATGAATAGTTTTTTTTTTTTTACCTTAGAGCCAAGAAGAGTAGGTCCATCAACTTTAATGGATGCAGATTTCGATAGAGCAACAACAACATTATGGATTTTAATTCCAGATAATGGATGTTCAATTTGCCTATCTTCATGATCTCCCAAATTAATATATTTTTCTTCACATGAAACACTAATAATTAAACTCAACAAAACTAATAACAAATATAATTTGTTCCTCATATTTTTTGTGGAACACTTGATTTTTACACACATAGGGTGATGGGAATCTATGCAAAAATCAAGGACTGTAATAATAATTATATAGAGAAAGTATTGTATAGTAACAATACTAAGAATTTTACTACTAACCTATTACTATTATTATAATAATAATAAATAATCTAATCCTAATTATACTATAATTCTAATCGTAATATAATTTTATTATAAGCGTTCCTCAAATTAATAGATATGGGAGCCGAATCCGAGGGATCAATTTGACTAAATTAATTAATTTTAAAATGTAGATCAATTTTGTTCATTAACATGGGCAGGAATATTGAGTTACATTTAAAGAATCAAAAACTAATTCGCATCGGATATTTATATCAAAATTCATTATTATGTGATTTAATGAAGTAAAACACATGTTAATTAATTAAGATTGAGTGAAGTGAACTGTAAATTTAAACACGTGACGTGCATGTATTGAATTGGTTTAAACACCCGATGCGGATAAGTTTTAGATTTGAATTAGGTTGGTGAATTGACCAGCCTCTTTTTTTTTTTTTTGATTGAATGTAGAAATAAAATAATTTTACACTTCCCAAAATTTGGGTGATTGTGATGACAATAAAGAAAAACCTAACTGTTTGGGACTTAGCTGCATTGCTTTTCCTAAGACTTATAATCGTGATGCATAAAATTTTAAAACCTAACTGATATAATTAACTTAATTATGTAATAGACGAATGAAAATTAAATATATATAAAACTTTTTTTTCAAGATCTAAATTGATAATGTCTAACCGAGACACTTCATTATTTAATTTGAATTTCTAAATGAAATATTTTGATAAATTTATATGAGATACTAACTTCGTATTGAGTTTTATTTTTGTAAAAAGAAAAAATAAAGATGAAAGAAGAAGAAAAAAATGTGTATATAATGCTTCTTTTATTTTGGATAAAGGGGTAATTTATATATATAGCTAAACGTTTCTCATTACATTATTACTATTAATAAAGTGATTACAAATAGATTAATTGTCAAAATGAACTAGCTTATTACTAATGTAAATCATGATGCTATTACTAGATATGGATAAAAATTGGAAAAATTACGCGGTTAAGTAAACTTATACTATTTAAGTATTCATCATAACTATAGTTTGTTATAATTACTACTCAAGACTAACATTTTACATTAATTATGTGGGTTGACTTCAAGTTTGTATAATTAACCATATTTGTATATGTATAATTCGCCAGAACATACAAATACATATGTATAGTATATAATTATTTAATCAATATACATATACAACTCACCTCTCTCCCACTCTATGACCTCTCTCGCTCGCCTCTCTCCTCCCTCTCTCAATCTCGCTCACCTCTCTCCACTCTCTCCTAATCTCGCTTGCTTTTTATACAAATGCAGTATAATATACAATTATCTAACCAATATACATATATAATTCACCTCTCTCCCACTCTCTGCCCTCTCTCGTTCGCCTCTCTCCCAATATCTCTCTCCTTTTTCCTCGCTCTCTCAATCTCGCTCGCCTCTCTCCTCCCTCTCTCAATCTCGCTCTCCTCTCTCCTCGCTCGCCTCTCTCCTCCCTCTCTCAATCTCGCATGCCATATATACAAATTCATACGTATAATATACAATTATCTAACTAATATACATATAAAATTCACCTCTCTCCCACTTTTTGCCCCTTTCTCTCTCCTCTCTCTCCCAGTCTCGCTCGCCTCTCTCCTCCTTATAACATGTAGCTACGAATTATAATTATCAAACTAAGCTATGAAGAGTAATTAGGCTTCATTTTAGTGGCTATATGTGAAAGTTCTCCATAAAAATTTAATAAAAAAAGTATGTTTTAAATTGTGACATGTGTCTCGTCGTTAGTTAAAAAGGTATATATGCCTTAAAATTTGGATGGTAAGAACATTAATGTCCTAAAAGTATAATAAAGAATATTCAGATATCATTTACGATAGTTTGAGAATATATTTGTGCTTTTTTTCATTTTGAATCGATGATCTTTTAGAGTATCTAGTTGTAACAACCTTTAAAAAATGAATAGGATCAATACTTAGGGTGTCAAGAATGCTTGTGATTAAACCAAAGTTCACACGGACTGATACGCGTAGAACCAGATCTTAGAACCCCTACTACGACCAAGTCAACTAACTTGGGGAGTTAGTTGAGCTTGGAAAGGTTGGAACAACCAAGTAAGGCTCTCGAAAATGAATATTTAATCGAAGGAGTCTTTATCGGACTTAAAAGAAGAAATCTTAAGTTTTGAAGGTCTAGGGGTAAAATGGTCTTTTACCAGGCTAAGGGTAATATCGTAATTTTCCTAAATATGTATAATTAATTAATTAATTAATAAGACGGAGGAGCAATTTTGGGAGAGAGAGAGAGAGACAAAATTTAACTCTTGGAGTAGAGTCTTGCTCCACCCGGGTTCGAACCTAGGTGGAAGCAATGATTTAAATTACTTTAATTTAAGGTTGATAAAATAATTAAATTAATTAATAATTAAAAAGCTGATTTAATAAAAAGGAAAATCATATTTTTTTATTTAGTTAATTAAATCCTATTTTTTGACTAAGTCTTAAATTTAGTCTCGTAATCTTAAGACAACTCTCTCCCTCACGTTTCTCAACTCTCTCTCTCACGTTCTCAATCTCTCTTTCACGTTGGTTCTTCCAAAATAACAACAAAAATCAGAAAAATTACATCAAGAGTTCTTCACACTTGAAGAACTCACAAGAATTTGTAAGTAAAAGACAAAGTAATCAAAATGTCAAGGCTAAGAGAGGTTCATCGAGTAGGGGGTAAGTTGAAGTGAATTGATCGTGGTTTGGAGGAATTTCCGGGCAGCAGCTTCACGCTTGAATAACGTCCAAAGGTATGGGTTTCTCTCATTGAATTCTTTCTCCAAGAGTACTTTCTTCGAACGTTTCTTAAACTCTTGAAACTAAGGTTGTTCCCCTTCGTATGTCCTTGTCCTTAGCTCCCAAACGATTTCATAGGATGGGTAAGTTGTGCTGCTAGATTTAGGCATGATTTAAGTGTTTATATTAAATGCGAACATATTTTATGTGAGGGAAATTACGAAATGATATTCGAAGTGCGAAAAAAAAAATGTGTGTGTGTATGCATCGTGGCAGTGGCTTTAGCCACTATTTTGGATCGATTATACATGAATTTATTTGGTGTATTGTATGTCTGTAATGTGTGTGTAATGTGGTGTGTATTATAATGAAAAATATTGGATGGAATAACACTCTTTTAGCTAAGTAAACTCATGAAAGAGGTGACTAGAAATAAGTGAAGAATGATAAGAAAATTTCCAGATTTCATACTCTTCCTTAATGTTAATTTCTGGGTTTTAAAAAAAAGGGAAATAAATAAGTGAGGTCAATGGAAATTGAACCCAAGACCTCACATGTAAATGAGGCTGAAAAATAAGAGAAAAACGTGAAGTAGCTAAGGGGAATCGAACCCCTTAGCTACTGGTCTCGCGACAAGAAAAAGGGAAAAGAAGAGAAAGGGGAAAACGGGGCTGGGGGGATTCGATCTTGGTTGCTGACCTTCGCGAAAAAGGGGAAAATAAGAGGGGTGCTGGAGGATCGAAATCGCAACCCAACAGTCCCCTCGCGAAAGATAAAAGAAGAATAAAAGGGAGGGGTACTGGGGGTTCGAACTCGCGACCCAGCAGACCCCTCGCGAGAAAAAAAAAAGAAGAAAGAAAATAAGGGGGGGCTGGGGGGTTCGAACTTGCGACCAGCCCCTGCCCTCGCGAAAAAAGGAAGAAAAATTAAGGGGAGGCGTGGGATTCGAACCCACGACCTCCCAGTAGGCGCGAATGAAGGTGTTTTTAAAGAAAAAAAAATAGAGGGGCTGTGGGGGTTCTAACCCACCACCTCACAGCCCCCTCAGCGAAATTAAGGCAAAACTAAGGGGGGGGGTGGGGGTTCGAACCCACAACCTCCCCATTGCAGTGAACTTTTATTAAATTAAAAATTGAAGAGGTTGTGGGGGCTTGAACCCTCAACCCTTTGATTAATTAAGAGGGAAATTAAAATAGAAAATTTATCCTTCAATATAAATGTTGAGATTTAATTTAAAGTCTAATGTTATGAATATTAGAAAATAAAATTAATGAAAAATATGAATGATATCCAAGTGATTCAAGATTTGGGTTTTCTTGTCCAACATTACGTATTGATGCATAAGTCATACGTGAGTAAATTATCCAAAAATAATGTCATCTACTTAGATCAAAAGAATTAAGATCGTAGCATATATACAAGAGACATAAGTCTTGTACTACCAAATTTTAGGAAAGTAAGAATCACTTAATGAATTATGAATGAAGCCCATGGCTTGTATGTATAGACACATAAGTCTAACATGCGTTTAAAAGTAAGTGAATCTAAGATGTATGTAATGGAATGACGAACCCTAGAAGGGTTAAGTATGAAGGTAAGATACACTAAAAAGCCAAGTACATTTGCATACGATGAAATGAACATTCACGTAATAAGAGGTGAGTAACTATGAAAAGTAAAGGTGCTAATGATGAAGAATATGATGACAACATGATGTGAGGCTAATGTAAATGATGAGAGCAATCTCATATAAGTCTAAGTAAACGTTATCAAAACGTACTCACCTATGAGAGTGTAAGATAATGAAGAGACCAGTCTCTATGGACACTCTAATGAGAGTATTGAGCTTAACACACTCAATACTAATTATGAGATGAGAAATCATCTAATGAGCTATAATGTCCTCATACTAGAAGCCAACTTCCATGACGTATGAGATGAATGAAATGGAATTTATACTGAGCACCGATAGACTAGCTATGAGCGGTGATGTCTTTTTTTGGGAAGGGCGAAGGTTCACGTAACTCTTATGAGATGAGACTATCCGGCTTGCCGGGTATGGGTCTCCATACATCTCCTAGTATTTGAACCTATACTGCCAATATAGGGATCTGGCGGGGTTAAATTCCCATGTACGCTAGCATGTTATTGGGTCACTTTGGCCGGTGATTCCACCTCTTTTCGGTATGGGGAACACACTGGATTTCATGATGCTCACATGATCTATGTCGGTTAAAGTTAAAGTTCCCAATGAATGAAAGAAGCAGACTCTGTGTTTACTAATGAAGACTCCCTAGTTGAGGTCCCATATATTGAGCCCTCATTTTGGAAGATCTTAATGTTAAGTCCATGATTCCAAGGTCTCATGGCATATGAATGAATGATACGAACGAAGCTATGTGTTATGTGTTATATAAAGATGATATGTGTTGTGTGCAATGCGATATTTAATATGATGCCTGTTACTCTCATGGCATGACCTTTCTAAATCTCAAATTGGCAAGTCCACTGACTTGACTTCCAAAAATCATGTTGTTAGGAAAGCGCTATTCTTTCTCATGCATGTCCGTGGTGTGTGCTTGCATATACCCATACTTAGTACAAGTGTGTACTAACCCCTATACATCTATACTATTTTAGGTGCAGGTGCAGGTGATCGATAGAGTTGCAGGATCATTGTTGCAGCTATCCGGACGACAGTATTTATCCGGAGTTGGATAGGTCCTCATGCTTTCGAGGATACTACTGTTTTATATTCTAGCGTAGCTTTAGAGTTGAGCTAGTGGAGCATGTTCCACTAGCGTTTCTTTCCTGCTCTTTATTCAGACTTTGTATTTGGGCCATTTTGGCAATTATACAATTAAGACTTATGAACTATTTCCTTCAGTTGTTTATCTCTTTAATGTTAGATGGTTGATGATGAACGATTATAAAATTTTAAGAATGTTTGGCAAGCAGGTTTAAAGAACAAAAAAAAAATTCAAATTTTCCGCTAAAATTAACCTATGTAAAGTAAGTATGACGTAAGTAGGCTTGTTTGCGACCTCTGAGAGGTCAACGACGCCGGTCTCGTCTGGGGTCTAGATTCCAGTCGTGACACTAGTGGTGTTAAGAAGGATATGCAGTTTATTGGACATTATTAATTTAAAATCTAATCTGGCAAAATGTTTTGGTGGGCCATCGGATTTTCAATGTTAGGGAAGTTCAAAAAAAATTTATGTAAAGAAAATACGAAGGAAAAATGACAGAAATCTCACATTTAAGTTCTCTTATTACCATTATTTCCTATTAGTTTTACAAATCTCCAAAATCCCCTATTTTTGTGCATCAGATTAATGCATCAGCGCATCAGATTAATGTATCTCGCGCATCGAATTAGTGTATCTCGCGCATCAGATTAGTGTATCATGTATAAAATGTACATCAGATTAGTGTATCATGTATAAAATGTCATATATTTTACTTAACGATTAATGTATCTCGCGCATCAGATTAATGTATCAATGGTTATATTATTGTATCAGTTTGGGGGATTTTGGTAATTATAAACTTATAAGGGACATATGGTAATTTTGCTTTAAAAGTATGTGATTTCTGTCCTTTTCCCATATAAGAAATTCAAAATGTCCGTTTGGACCAACTTATTTTAGGTGTTTTTAAGTCAATATAAATTTTAAACAATTTTGAAATGTTTGAGTAAAGTTAAAAAATGTTTATATAAACACTTATTTTAAAAGCAAAATAATAAAAATAAGCCAAAAGTCATAAATTAGAAATTCTAACTTGTGGTTAGGGGTGTACATGATCCGGTTGGTTCGGGTTTTTCAAATATCAAACCAAATCATTTGTGACGGGTTTTTGAATTTATAAACCAAATCAAACCAATAAAATTCGGGGTTTTCAACTTCGTTTTTTTTTTGTTTTTTTTGGATTTTCGGATTTTTCGATAAAGTATTCATACAAACATATAATTTACTTGTACATAAAATATTTCTTTAGTACTACCAAAATGCAACTATCTAAGTTATTTCTCAAGAAAATAACAAAAAATATGATATGATTAATGACTAAAATATCCAACAAGAAAATAATAATAAAATCGCGTAAAAAATATTTCAAATTAATAAGTCATAATGAAATTGATCATAATTTAAAGTACGAAATCATGCTAAAATAAGTTTAGCAAGTATTAGTTACATGACTAAATATTAAAAGAAAGTAAAATTAGATCATGTATTTTAATTATCTAAATCTTTGTAAAACTAATAAACAAATATTCAATATTATTTTCATTCTTAGTGTTGAATTGATTTTCTTTTTGTATTAATATTAATTTATTTAAACTTTATTATAATTACCAACATGTATTATGAAATATAATTTTTATTAGATCATTAAGAGTTATAACTTTCAAATATGAAATAAATATATTAAAATATAAAAACTATGAAAAAATATAAGAGATATTTAAAAATTATATCAAAATAGGTATTTTTACGTATAAAATAAAATTATAAAATTATATATAATTTATCAAAAATTCCAAAAGGGCATATCAATTTTTTTAAAAACCAAAACGGCAAAATCGCTCAGGATGTAGCGATTTTGTCCGTAACAAACAAGTCGCTCCAAGTGGAGCGATTTTCAAAATTTTAAAAAAATATTATAATTCTTTTTAATAAGTCGCTGCTTATGCAGCGACATGCATTAATTTTTTTGTTTTTTATTTTATTTTATTTTGCTTTATTTAAAAAAATAATTTAAAATCAATTCATTTTTTTTTTATTTTTTAAAATCAAATCGTTGGCAGCGATTTTAATTATTTCTTTTTTAAAAAAATCAAATCGTTGCAAAGGCAGCGATTTACACTTAATTATTTTTTTTTTGAAAATTTGATTAAATCGCAGCAAAAAAAATTTAGACGATTTAATTAAATTTTCAAAAAATAAATAAAAAATAAGTGTAAATCGCAGCAAATATCAATTTTTTTTTAAACCAAAACGGTAAAATCGCTCAGAATATAGCGATTTTGTTCGTGGAAAAAAACGAAATCGCTGCTACTTAAATTTGTTTTTTTTAAAAATAAATAAATTATACAAATCGCTCCAAGTGGAG
Organism: Solanum lycopersicoides; assembly: GCA_022817965.1. Lineage (NCBI taxonomy): Eukaryota > Viridiplantae > Streptophyta > Magnoliopsida > Solanales > Solanaceae > Solanum > Solanum lycopersicoides. The sequence continues at coordinate 5,300,513 of CM040624.1, forward strand.
CGATTTTCAAAATTTAAAAAAAAATTATAATTTTTTGAATAAGTCGCTGCTTTTGCAGCGACATACAATAATTTTTTTTTATTTTTTTTGCTTTATTTTAAAAAAATATTTAAAATCAATTCAATTTTTTTTTAATTTTTTAAAACTTGGCAGCGATTTTAATTATTTTTTTTAAAAAAAATAAATCGTTGCATGCTGCGATTTAATTAAATTTTCAAAAAAAAAATTTAAGTGTAAATCGCTGCCTTTTGCAGCGATTTACACTTATTTTTTATTTATTTTTTGAAAATTTAATTAAATCGTCTAAATTTTTTTTTCTGCGATTTAATCAAATTTTCAAAAAAAATAAAATAAGTGTAAATCGCTGCCTTTGCAGCGATTTGATTTTTCAAAAAAAAAGAAATAATTAAAATCGCTGCCAACGATTTGATTTTAAAAAATTAAAAAAAAATGATTTTAAATTATTATTTTTAAATAAAGCAAAATAAAATAAAATAAAAAAATAAAATATGAATGCATGTCGCTGCACAAGCAGCGACTTATTAAAAGAATTATAATATTTTAATTTTGAAAATCGCTTCACTTGGAGCGATTTGTTTATTTTTTTTAAAAAAAAAACAAATTTAAGAAATCGCTGCTATAGCAGCGATTTCGTTTTTTTCCACGGACAAAATCGCTACATCCTGAGCGATTTTGCCGTTTTGGTTTTTAAAAAAATTGATATGCCCTTTTGGAATTTTGGACAATTTTTTTTACCGTTTCAGCTCGGGACTCTATATAATGTCGGGTTGGTTTGGTCTTGGTTTTTTTTTTTTAGTAGAAACCAACCCAACCCAAATATAGTCGGGTTTTTTTCTTCAACACCAAACCAAGTCAAACCAAACCACTAGTCGGGTTTTTTTTTCCGGTTTGACTTGATTTGCGATTTAGTTCGGTTTTCTGTTCGGGTTTGTACACCCCTACTTGTGGCTTTTAGATAAGCCAAAAGGCAATCCAAACATGCCCTAAATAAAACATTTTTTTTTTACATCTCTTAGTAAAATAATTTATTTATTGTTTTACCTTTTTTAGTTGAAAGTCTCTAGAAATGCGTTAATAATGACTTAACTGATCCTCTTGATATTATGGCAAATCTTTTATTTGAAATTATAATTCTGCTTACAGGTTATAGAATCAACTGATAGGTGCAGACAAGCATAACGAATCAAATAAATAGAATTGTTAATACTTCTTGTTTTTTAGAGTATTTTTTTAGGATACGTAATTAAGATGTAATCTGTTAGCCCATAAGTAAGTATTGTATCAAAGCAATTGTTGCTCACCTGACACGATCATCTCAAAAGGTGTAGTTAAACATATATTTATAAACTACAATGAAAATAAGTATTACAAAACTAAACTTGAAGTGTGGTTTGTGCAGTTATCTCTTTTATTTTTTGGTTATAATGATTTCCTAGAAAAATAGTTTAAGTTAAGTGATTTTATAAAAGAAAATCCATAAGTTAAGTGACTTTATTAATACAAAACAAAATTGACTGACTTTCTGAAATAATTTCACATACTTGCGTGATATTTTAAGATATTTACTCCAAATTCTACTATGTCCATTTTTGGAATAAGGTGAAAATCGTTAATCTCATGACATATCTAATCCCCTACGCTCCTCTCTTTCTTATATTATGTCTATAAATTGCAAATAATTAATGAAAATTATATTCCACAACAAATGAAAGTAAACCTAAAAGAGAAAAATGAGGAAACAAATACTTTGGGTTTTATGTGTTGTGTTGAGTTTAATCAATCAACTTATTTGGGAAAACAACAACAAATCCACTATCTGCGATTCAAATCCATAAGACTCTTCTTGCACAATGGTAATTATTTTCTTTTTTACAAAGGCCTCGGATTCTGTGAGTTTAATTAAATACTTACGTTACCTTAGATTACGCTCATTCTGAATCTACTTGCTCTACACAACATTGATAGGGGATGTTAATTTCATAGATCATGATTTTGAGACCCATAAGAGCGTACCTAATTATTACTACTATTATTTAATTATATTTTTATTAGTAGTTTAATTTATTGACTTATTAATCTACGTATAAATTGTTTTGCTAAAAAATCTGTATACTATATTGTAAAGTAAATAAATATATCTTCTTTGAACAAACTCAAAATTTCATGGGAAAACGTTCGATTAAAATCTAAAATCATGTAAGTTATGTACGTAAATGTTTAGACAATAGTATAATATTTTGTCTTGTACAATTACGTAAATGTTTAGACAATAGTATAAGACTTTATGAGTTATTTTTTTAATTTTGATCGATTACTTTTTTTGATCTCATGCTTTTATTGGTCAGAAACCAATTAAATCTATGCTTATTCACTATTCATATAAATTTGACGAAGTTTAATTGTATTGTGAAAATCATTTTGTTTCAATCAATCAGAAATACCTCAATCGAATAAATTTACTTATTTCACATGTTTCTCATGGTCATGCTTTTTCCTCCAAAATTTCTTATATATACTTTTTAAGGCTTAGGCTATGTGTCGAATAAAATATCAATTCAAATTTTTTTAGATAAAATGTTCATTGGATTAAAAAAATTTTAGTGTCATAATACATAAATAAATTTTTAAATTTGACTTTAACTATGTCCTCTAACTTTTATGTGTACAAGTAAATTTTTAAATTTATATAAATTTAAGTAATCAAATACACAAATCTTATGTGACATAACACATATAAAAGTTTCTATTTGACAATATTATATACCTTTTTCTACAAAAGATAAAATAAAAATCGGTATTCATATCACTGTCAATAAAATGTGAAATCAATTGAGTTAATTATCATACTCATATCACTGTCAATTAAATATTGTTTAGCTTCTATTATCGAATCACAATAATATTTTGTAACACATAAATATACGTCAACGTTTTTATGTGGGTGCTTTGGAACCACAACAAAGAAAAAAAACCATAGAACTTTTGTGGGTGTTTTATTGGAGTTTTTATTACAATATATATTTTTTTGTCTCTTCCACCATTTGAAGAGTTTTGAAACATGGAGAAAAATTTATATTTACAATTTGGAATTGTTCGGAGGAGATTTAAGTTGATTGAGATTGAAAATAAAATTAATTAATTGATTAAGATGAACTTCTACAATGTTCAGTATAAATAGTGCATCCAGATGATATATAATTAATTATACCTATATTATATAATTGTTTATATAATATCGATACATTATATATATTAGTTGCAAATATTTAATCTAAATTAGGTATTATAGCTACAATTTAAAAAAATATGTCATTTTCGACTATAGTTTTTTCAATTTTTGTTATTCGTTTGGTTTGTATAATTTGATTTCTGATTGTAGAAATCTATAATTTTATTTATGCTTACCCTAACTATGTGTATACAGTTTATGAAAAATTAATAATAAATTACTACATTTGTATATTAGCAAGGAAATAATATAAACGGATTTCAGAAAAATTTCTAAATGCATAAATACAGAATTTGTATATACTTACCTTATTTTGTATATTTACAAACGAAATATACAAATAAGTAGGAATATATAAATTGTAGCCTCAATAGCAAATAAAATTATAATTATGAATGCAATTATTAAAATTATTGCTATATTATGTCACTTGTATAGTTAGGTAAGAAGCCCAATATTAAGTGATAAGTATCTATATTAATGCAGGTGTACTTGATTTTTTTCCCCATTACGGGTGGTAATTGAGCAGGTTATAATGGATCAAGATAATAAAAGGCTCATGACCTAATTCAACGCTAATTTGGTTGGGTCCAAATAGGTAGAATCAAAACGGATCATGTAATGAGTCTATTTGGGTCATATCAACACCCCCCCCCTCCTTTTTTTTTAATAATAAATTGAGCTAATAAGTGGGCCAGTCAATAACCTACCAAACTTAAAAGAATTGGGTGGGTTAATAGTGTTTAGTTGGATTTTGCTTCCTCAATTTTCATGCTTTGTAAATTTTGATAGTTCTAACCGATGTACAAAATATATCGCGTTCATTTCACTAAATTCTACCTTTCTTGGAATCAGGTTAGTATAATGTGTTGGAAGTAATATTGATTTTACTTGAAATTTTTGTGTATTACTCCTTCTGTCCTAATTTATTGATACATTTCAAATTTCGAGATTCAAACAAGTCTTTTCTGCCAATCTTTTAGGATCTGTTTATTTTGAAAAAAAATATTTGTCATTAAGTCCCACCCCTGTGCTTTGCGGGAGCTTAATGCACTCCTTTTCTGGCAAAACAATTTCTACTTCAACTCAAAAGCAACAACAATAACTATCAATCACTTTAAGATCGGCTATATGAATATTATTTCATAATTTAAGTTCATATCATTATCATATTATGGCGTATTGAATGGAACGATTCATGTTGTTGTTGGTGGAGGAGGAAGTCATTTGTCACAATTTACCACCATTAACACCACATAGTGTGTTCAAAGATAATGACTATGGATTTGTCAAACTCACAACATTTAACTAATCTTCCCTTCTGTTTGAGTACAAGAAGAGTAGAGATGGTAAAGTGTTTGGTTCACAGCCAACACTTCAAGGAAGTGCAATTTGAGCGTATCAACAAGATATATATATATATTTGACAATGGCCGCTTTATACCAACACTTTACCATCTTTGCTCTTCTTGTACTCAGACAGAAGAGAACATTGATCAAATGCTGTAAGTTTGACAATCTCAATCGCGTGATTAATTAATACGATCACTAGATCTTGTATCTATTTTATCCAAAAATAACAATCGAATTATTTATGTTTGTCTTTTTTACGAGAGATTTTCATTTTACCTCATATCAGAACTGAAAAGGTCATATTCTTCAACATTATTTGTAAGTAGCCCTAAGAAATCATTATATGGTGTCTGTTTTAGATGTATATATCAATAAATTCAAAACTTACAAACCTTTTTGTGTACCTTGTATACAAAAAACATATATATATATATATATATATATATATATATATATATTATATATATAAAAGGCTCGTGCACAGCACATAATACACTATCTTAGCCAAATTTAAAATATATTAAAATAACACCATGACAGGCACTTACCAAAAACATGTGAATTGTCACAAACTAGTCCATTATTTGTATTTTTCACAAAGAAGAAAATCTTTAATTTTTTGTACAGAAAAGTTCATAATATAATAATGGGCAATTTTTACATAGAAAATATAAAATTTATATTTGTATGATATAGCAAAGTTTGTATAATTGCGTTTCATAGCAAATTTATATATGTATAATTCGCTATACATATACAATTGAAGCGGATTGTATAAAACGAGAAAGAGAAAAATTATATACAATTTGAATTGTATGAAACGAGAAAGCGAGAAAGACATAATTGAATTGTATAAAACAAAAAAGAGAGAAATTATATACAATTTGAATTTGTATAAAACGAGAAAGAGAGGCAAAAAGAAACTTGTGCAGGGAATATACAATTGAATTGAATGGTATAAAACGAGATAGAAAGAAATTATATTCAATTTGAATTTGTATAAAACGAGAAAGACAAAAGAGACTTGGACAAGATAATATTTATATTGTATAATTATAAGTGTATAAGACGAAGATATATGTATTTACATGCATTTATACAAATTCTCTCGCTTTATATAATTAAAAACACAATTTATACAATTCTATTGTATAAGGCGAGAGAGGTAAGGGACAGGAAGCGAGCAAGAGAGGGAGAGTGGAGAGCGAGAATATGAAGGAGAGGAACTAGCAAACAGTTTACTATGAAACACAAAGAAATCAAAAGGTAGCTATTATATTTATTTTATATTAATTTATCATTTTATACAATTATCCCTATAATATAATATATCAACTTGTATAAAAATAATGAAGTAGCAATACTCAATATTAAACTCTTATATACAAAAAATTCTTGAATGTGCGCTGGACAAGTGGGGCTGCTTATAGCAACAGCCGCCATTAAGATATTATCTAATTCATATTTTTATTTAGCTACAATTTGTTTTTCAAGTACTCCGTATTTTAACGAGGAGAAGAGATGCATCTCCACGCATAAGAGTGTCAAATAAACGGATTGAGCTGAGATTATAGGATTAAACTAAGAATGGAATTGAATCATGATCCATCTAAATTTATTTTATATTAATTTGCGCTAAAATTCGAGTTGGATCATAACATATTCAATCTAAACAATATTGATATATTAATGTAATTCATTTTGTGAAAAGAAAATCCAAAAAATAAGGCTTAAAAATTGACTTAAAACTCGAGACCTAACACCTGAGCTAATAGACCCAACCCCAATTCAAAAATTGCAACAGATGACCCGACCCCAACACGAGATCAGAATCCAATCCCAACCCGAGTCACAAACTCTGAGTCACACCCAAGAACCATCCCTTAATTAGCTTGAGTCGAGACCTGAACTTGACACCAATCTAAGACCTAAGCCAAACTTGAGACCTGACGCCAACTTGAGATTCAACCCCGACCCATGACTCGAGACCCGATGCCCTTACCCAATTCGAGATCCAAGACCCTGATCTAGGACCTAAGATCCAATCCCAACTAAAACCTTAATCTAGGATCCAAGATTCTATCTCCACCTGTAATTCAAGACCTGGCGGGGACTCAAGACCTTACCCTTACCACTACCTAAATATGGACCCCGAGATGTGATGTCAACCCTAGTTTAATTTGGGAACCAAGAAACAATTTTGATATTCAAGACTCAACCCTGACCTCAGACCCGAGATCGGAAATTCGAGACCTTACCTTAATTTGGGGCATATGACCTGACCATGACCTGAGACATAAGACCCTATCCGACCTGAGATCCGAGATTTTATCCTATTAGATAGGGATTATGGGTTCATTCGACCCGTTAACTCCGATATAAATTATGTGTTCAACTTTTTAAAAAATATTAAATATATAAGAGAAAAAATATTACTTTCAAACCTAATAATTTAAAAGACTACAAATATCAAATCTTGACTTGGGCCTACAACATATATAAAAAATATATTAATAGTACAAAAATTCTTCAACCCATTCTCTCTCTACCTCTCTTTCTTTCTTGTGCATGTCTATAAATCCAAACATTCCACACACCAAATCCTGCCTCACCCTCAAACATAGAAAGATAGAAAAATAATGAGGAACCAATTTTATTTGTTACTTTTAGGTATTTTTGTGTTGATCACTTTGAATAAAAGTGTTCATGTCTCAGCTCAAAATTACATTAGTTTAGGGAAAGAAAAACATAGACATGATGATATGCAACAAATGGAACAACCATTATCTGGAATTCAAATCCACAAGACTATTCTTGCACTAACTAAATCTGCCTCCATTCATGTTGTAGGACCTATGCTTCTTGGCTCTAAGGTAATATTTTGATATCTTGTTTAATTTCTCTTGTTGCACTATCAAATTACGTCAGAAATTTCGTTAACGATGTTCAAATTAAAGTTTGATATATATTTAGTTAGCATTTGATCATTGATTTTGAAAGTAATTTTTGAAAATTTGTTGTCTACACTTAATTCACTCAACCAATCCAAAAGAAAAATAGAAGTTCAAAAAACTGAGTTTAGAAAGTTGACTAGGATAGTAGATTTAACGTTTATTTAGCTAAACTTCTAAAATCAGCTTATTTTAAAATATATATATTTTAAATTGCTTTTCAGAAAAGATATTTTTGATAAGAAATAATTTGTGTTTAATCAATAAATTTTTTTTAAAAAAATCTTTTTGAGCAGTAGTTAATATTTGACCAAGCATTTTTAAGAATACCTTTTCCAAAAATACATTTTTTTTTTTAAAAAAAATAATACCTTGTGAAAAATAACTTCCTTTACTACTCTTTTTTCCCCAAAAGTTTAGCCTACACTACACTTTTAAAATAAATATTTTTTTTTTAAAAAAGAAATAAGCACTTTCAATCCTCTAAATTCTTTGTCAAGCATATCTTATGACAAATCTTCTCCACTTGTCCTTTAGTCTCTCTAAAATTCAACACCTTCAAAATTTTCTAACATCTTTTTAATTATAATTAATCACTCTAGTAGTATATTATTAACTTTTATATCTATTATAGTAAATGTTTTGCTAAAAATGTACACTACGTGTTATATTTGAAACTCAGTAAGACAAAATTTTCAAACTGCACAAAGTTTTTTTTCCCCAATAATAACATGAGATGTTCAACAAATATTACTAGACATAGTAATCTACGAGTATTATTTTAAGTTATATTTTTATTCAATTGTCCAAAAACAAATAAAATAACTCTATGTTTTTTTTTTTATAATATACGAAGAATAAAAAGGACAAATAAGTGGTGAAAAGATCGAGAAAGAAATGACAGAAAATTATTCTCTCCCTTAGTTTATTTAAATATGGTCCTTCCAATAAAACATAACTAAAATTTGTATGTTTTTATTTTTATTTTTATAGGCTCATCAACCAAACAAGATAGAAATAAGTAGGTAAAATTTATCTGTATTAAATATTTATTATCAAATCAATAAATACATAACATATTGTTGTGAGTTCGATTTTAAATTCAATGATTTATTGATCTATAGATTTGTAATTATACAACTGATTAACCTTTTTCTGTAAACTCTTTCAATTGTTGAATGCGCAAAATAACTTGTTCTCTTATTATTTTTTTATTGGAATTATAATATGTAAATTTTGTATGATGATATTATAGGGTGAAGATTTTGAATGGGTTACAATAAACCTAAGGAATGCAAATCCCACAAATGATGATTGGGTTGGAGTTTTTTCTCCAGCAAAGTTCAAGTAAATCTTTATCCCTTCTAAAAACCCTATTATATTACTCCCTCCGTTTAAAAAAGAAGGATCTAGTTTGACTTGGAGCGGACTTTAAGAAAGAAGATTTATTAATCTTGAGGTTCTAAATTAAAGTTATGTCAAATGTACTAAAATGCCCTTTAACATGCCACGTGAAAAATTAAAGTTAAAGTGTTGCAAAAAAAAGGGAAAGAGGTTATTCTTTTTAAAACAGACTAAAAAGGAAATAGGGTAATTCTTTTTAAAACGGATGGAGTATTATTTATTTATTTTTTAAAAAAGAAGGAATTATTTGAGTTTTTTATTATAATTTTTTGAAATGTCAAAATAGAACTTAAAAATATAAGGCAATGTGAAAAAACAAAAATTGTATACAACTCATTATATTGAAAAAAAAAATCAAATTCATATCTCACCTGATGTGGAGTAATCGTTATTAAATAATAATATTTTATCATTCTTTCATATAAAATTCTCAAAAATATATTCAAATTTAATTAACTCTCAAATACAAATTAAAATTTAATTAAATTTCAATACAATTATTAATATTGACCGAAAATAACAAAAAAAATTAGGATGGTGACTTGTAAAGCATTATTGTAAGAATATTTAAGGTCCCTAGGTCCACCATAATTTGATTTTCTAGGCCATAATACCTACCAAATATTTCTATTTTATAATAAGAAGATAGGAAAAAGATAGGTAAATCTCGATATGGTTGTGACTTGTTAAGAATTTTAAATTATTATTATTTATTATTATGTTAATTAATTATATTTTATGTGACCATCTAACTTTTTGCTATATTATTCTTTGGATATATTCAATCTTACTTGACAAGTAAATATTTTGTTTAATTCGAGTTCGTATTATTTTTTATTTTTTATTGTTTAAATTTTATTTTGAGTTCTAAAATATATCTACTAATAATAGATGTTTGGCTATATATTTGAATGAAACTTAGGGAGTTTTTTAATTTATTTTAAAAAAAATAGAATTTAAAAATGATATTTAGAAGTTACAATTATATATAATTGGACGTGAACGAATTTTATAAATGGTTACATAATCCACCAAAATTACATCACTATTTTAATTAATGACAAACTTTTTCTTTTATTTAACCCTTTTTTATTTAATATTTATTTTATAAATAAAAACTAAGTAAAATAAGACCGACCCAACTCTTTTTTTTTTTTTAAGATGAGTGGTGATCCACCAACTTTACTACTTTCAACATATTCAATGGATGTACTTTTTTTTTCATAAAAAAATTAAATTATGAAAAGTGAACCAATAATTTAGATTATTAACTAAAAAAGTATGAACGTGCACGTTGCTCCAAATAAATTTTAAAAACTAAAGATTAAAACAAGAAAAATATTATATATATAGCCAACCAAAAAGAGGAAACACCCAAAAAAAATATATTTTATCTTCTTAAAATACTTTATTAAAAATATTTAGTTCAAATAATTATCATTGTAAAAGTGTAAGACAAAATTAATTATTTTTCTTATTTACAAACATCTTAATTATAGCACATAAATTAATAAAATAAATATTTAACAAAAAAAAAATATATTTTAAGATAAATAATTAAACACTCCTCCTGAGGAGTACAAGTGTTTTGAGACATTGAATAATTGAAGTAGGAGCTCACTAGGCCACTTTTGTTTAAAAATAATAATTCTTTTGACTTTTTTGTTTGATCTATTTTGTTGGTTGAATTATGCTAAGCATATTCTGTTAATTATTAATGTCTGATTATTAGTTTTCCACCAACCCATATTCATATTTACTTTTCACGTGACTTCATTATTTTATTTATTATAATACTTTAGAACAGTGTAATCATAATTAAGCTAAGGTGTAATCAAACAATATTCAAGTTATAAAATTACACAACCAAGTACCTTAATTAATATCAGACATTAAAGACAATATATATAGTGTAATGATTATAATTAAAGACAATATATTTAGTGTTATAATAATGGTTTGTTTATTATATTTTCCTTCCTCTTATATTAGTTATTCATTTACATATCTCTTCTTAAAAAGTCATAAATAAAAAGAATAATTCTACTAATTTACTTTTAAGAAGCTTTTTGAAACATTACCAACTTACTTGCACTTTCAAAGAGAATAAATGGTAAAGGTAAAATGAAGAGAAAAAAAAAACTACTATTTTTAGTAATGTGGATAACTAAATATGAGACGTAGTAAGTAGTTAGTATGTACATATTTTCTCTGTCAACTTTTAATTGTCATGATTTTCTTTCATAGAATCAAAACGATAAAAACTTTGACTAACATTTTCAGATGTATTCTTTCATCATATTGATATGCAAAAATTTATAATTTATAGTACTTTTCGTATAGCTTTTGAATATATAAATTTTTTGTTTAATATATCAAATTAATATAATTTAATTTAACTTTAAAGATTAGTCAAATTATCTTTCGAAAGCGCCAATATAATAATTAAAAGTGGGTAAATTTAATGCGTAATAGAAATAATTTGAAAAATCATTTGGTAATTACAACATTTCTTTGCCTCCCTCTTGAAAATAATTAGAGAAGAAAACTTTAACATATTAAAGTTATTATAATATAATTAAGTCACGAGTTCACGAGTTTGAGTGGTTGAAGCAATCTATTATAAGATTGCGTACAAATTCTGTTATGAAAATTTAGTACATCGAGCTGTTTTATTTTTCTTTTTCCTTGAGAATAACTAGGGTGTATTTGCCCCCCTACCCCCTCCCAAAAAAAACATTCAATTTCATATATCTAATTACACGTAATTTTGTTTTTGTTAATCTAATTAACAAGTAAGTAAATGTTTGAAATGTAGTGAATCCATTTGTCCCCCAGTTACCATAGATGAACAACAATTTGGAGCTCCATTTTTGTGTACTGCCCCATTAAAGGTAAATTCATTTCATATATATATTTTTGTTCTATTCGTTTTAATTTATATGACAATATTTGTTCAATTTAAGTAGTATTGAAACAAGTACTTATAAACTATATTGTCTATTTGGACAAAATTGACAACTTTTTAAATTTGGCAATAATTAAACTTAAAATTTTCAATTTTCCCTCTAATTACAAGGTTTCTTGAATTTATGTAGGTATATTTGATTTTTTTTAAAAATTATTATTATTTTTTTGGTGTTACAGTTCAAATATGCAAATTACCAAAATGCCAATTACACACAGACTGGAAGGACTTCATTGAAATTTCGTCTAATTAATCAGCGTGGGGATTTCTCCTTTGCCTTCTTTTCTGGCGGTTTATCAAACGTAAGTTAATTGGTAGTTGAATGTTCTCTCGTAAGTAGTATTATCATAATTCAATTGGAAAGATTTGTATCTCTACGAGGCGGGAGTAAGGTCTGGAGACACTCAATCCTCCCGAAACTGCACTTGTCGTATCACACTAAAGATGTTGTTGTAATTGTACATATGTCTGATTCTCCAAAAATATACTATTTTCTGAAGATCCGACTTAAAGTAGTACCCTTCTGCATTTTCAAAAAATCCGAACAACATAGGGCTGATATCTATATATTTTTACTTCATGCTAAATGATATGGACTAACAAAATTCATGTTTGTTACAGCCTAAGTTGATAGGCGTCTCAAATTTCGTTGCATTTGTCAATCCAAAAGCGCCTCTTTATCCGCGTCTTGCTCTTGGCAAGTCATGGGATATTGTAAGTTTTTCACTTGCTAGACATATTGGAGATTCGTGTTCATATCATGAGATCAACTTATTCATATTTTTCTCCTAGATGACTGTTACTTGGACAAGTGGTTACAATATAGACGAGGCTGTTCCATTCGTTGAATGGGGTTGGAAGGGCCAAGACCAAAAGCGTTCCCCTGCAGGGACACTCACATTTCATCGCAACAGCATGTGTGGTATATGAGAACAACAGATTGGTTTTTTCCTCTCTTTTTTCTGATTAAAGTTGAAGATAGAGTAGGAGAGATGAACTTGTTGCATAATGTTATGAGCGCGCTTGTAGGAACACCTGCAAAAAGTGTGGGATGGCGCGATCCTGGATTCATACATACAAGTTTCCTTAAAGATTTGTGGCCAAACATGGTGTAAGTTTTTTTTTTATGGCTCGTTGATACATCATCGTTGACATGTCACACCCCATTTTGAGCGCTTATTTTGTGAAATTTTAGGTACACATACAAGTTAGGTCACATGTTAAACAATGGTTCGATTGTTTGGAGTAAGCAATATTCGTTTAAGTCTGCTCCATTTCCGGGGCAAGAGTCATTGCAACGTATCGTGATATTTGGAGATATGGGAAAGGTAATCTACTAACAATATCATATCTATCATATATATTTCTTTATAAACAATGACTAATGTGGTTTTCCCATATTTATTGCTTCAGCAAGAGCGCGATGGTTCAAATGAATATGCTAATTATCAGCCAGGTTCACTTATGACGACTGATACCCTTATTAAGGATCTTGATAACATTGACGCGGTTTTCCTTATTGGAGATCTCCCTATGCAAATGGATATATCTCACAATGGGATCAATTTACTGCGCAAGTAGAGCCAATAACATCAGAGTACCTTTCATGATTGCAAGGTTTGTTCATCATTAATAATTCCTTTGTGATATCGCATTTTTCACATAGTTTTGTTCTAATTGCTTGTGAGGAAAAAAATGTTTTGCAGTGGTAATCATGAAAGAACATGGGAGAACAGTGGATCATTATACACCGGTATAGATTCAGGTGGAGAATGTGGTGTACCAGCTGAAACATTATACTATGTCCCTGCAGAGAACAGAGCTAAGTTTGGTATGCAGCTGACTATGGGATGTTCCACTTCTGTATAGGAGATACTGAGCATGATTGGAGAGAAGGATCTGAACAGTACAAGTTCATCGAGCAATGCTTTGCGTCAGCCAATAGACATAAACAGCCTTGGTTGATATTCGCTGCTCATCGTGTTCTTGGTTACTCATCTAATGATTGGTATGCTAAGGAAGGATCATTTGAAGAGCCCATGGGAAGAGAGCACTTGCAAAAACTCTGGCAAAAGTATAAGGTTGATATGGCATTCTACGGGCACGTTCATAACTACGAAAGAGTTTGCCCTATTTACCAGGTATATACGTACATACACATTTCATTTCGATATATATTTGAAAACCATTCATTTTGTTGTTTGTTAAAATGTTGTATGGACAGAATCAATGTGTGAACAAGGAGACATCACACTACTCTGGTGTAGTGAACGGAACGATTCATGTTGTTGTTGGTGGAGGAGGAAGCAATTTGAATAGATTCACTACCATTAACACCACATGGAGTGTGTTCAAAGATTATGATTATGGATTTGTCAAACTTACAGCATTTGACCAATCTAACCTTCTCTTTGAGTACAAGAAGAGCAAAGATGGTAAAGTGTATGATTCCTTCACAATCTCAAGAGACTATAAGGATGTTTTAGCTTGTGTTCATGATGGTTGTGAACCAACTACTTTGGCTAGTTAAACTCCATATGTCATGAAGTGGATGTACCTATTTAACTAATCGATGCCTGAAGCCTGCTAGCCCGACTTATCTGAATTCACGCTGAGTAAATCCATTAAAAGGCTAAAAGAGTACCATCAAGTTGGTTCTAGAGCTAGGTAGTATTTAAATCTTGTCTCTCTCTTATTATGTTTCTTTTGGCTTTCATATTGTTTCCTTTGAAGTGGATTTGAATAAACTATCAATTTTCCTTAATTTTGGAATAAAGAAGAGGGACATATTGGGGTAACTAATCATGGATTTACTTTGTTGATTCACTCAAATTGCACTTCATTTTCCTTCCTTTCTTTGAATAATTTCCTGTCTAGCATAATAGAAAAATTATTAAATTACTTAAAAACTAACATTAATTCACAGTAAAAGCATCAAATACACCATCAAATGTCGTCACATCTTGTAATTAAACATTCTAACCCTATCCGAATGAAATTAATAGTCTAATTATCAAGAAAATTCACTATGAATAAGTGAAATCGTTGTTTACCATTCAAAAATGAGAAGAATGAATACGAAGCAAGAAATAATTAAGTATTTTTACGTCTCCTTGTAAAGACATGATTGCATACTTTAAGAATCACAAGACTTTTTTGATTCATTCTTCTCACATGATCTTTACTTCATTGTGATTTTTTAAATGTAAAAAAGTAATTTTTTACTAAATCCTACTAAATTATCTTGATAAAAAAAATAGACTAAATTCATTTGGTCTCGTAATTGGGTGTGATTACAAGGTTGTTGTAATGATAATGCTAAACAAAACATTTTAGGTCACGTGGAGAATTGTGACTTTTAAAATGTAAAAAAGTAATTTTTACTAAATCATACTAAATTATCTTGATAAAAAATAGACTAAATTCATTTGGTCTCATGATTGGGTGTGGTTACTGTTGCGGAAGCCAAATATATAGAGAGTGATAGAATCACAACTGCTATATCTAAATGTAGCTAATAAATAGTAAATGAGACAACAACAAAAGGAACACCAAGAATTAACGAGGTTCGGCAAACTTTTGTTTTCTTTTGCCTAGTCCTCAGACACAACCAACCAATATTTATTTCACTCCAAAAGAGTACAAGTGAAATACTACAAGAGAGAAAGAAGAACAAATGCCTTTGGAGATGAGAAGACAAGTGAGAGGTGTGTTACAAATGAATTAGGAGCTACCTATTTATAGGAGTGAATTCTTCCTATTGATGTCATCCATGACATCACAATATGTCAAAAATGTCAAGATTTACCTTGTGAAACCAATTTATGGTTCACCTAAATTTCACCTACAAAAGATGCTATCTTGACTTTTCTACCAATGAAGAATTATCCTCCTAACTACCATATCTTCTCATTAATTCATTTTTGAATCTTGTCAAATTTAACAAATCTCCACCTTGGCAAGATTCTCCATTTTCAACTTTCTCTCAACAACAATTTTGATTGTGTCTTCAACCATAATCTTCAATGTTCAACAATGTTGATCAAGTTCAAACAATGTTGAAACTTGACCGCAGTCACCACTTTTGTCAACATATCGGCAGGATTATCCGTAGTATGAATTTTCTGTATTATGACTCCACCATCTTCTATGATTTCTCGTATGAAATGATATCGGACGTCAATGTGCTTCGTCCTTGCATGATAAACTTGGTTCTTTGCTAATTGAATAGCGCTCTGACTATCACAAAATATTGTGATTTCTTCTTGTCCAATACCAAGCTCTCTAAGCAATCCTTGAAGCCAAATTGCTTCCTTCGCAGCCTCTGTAATTGCCATGTACTCTGCCTCAGTGGTAGACAAAGCAACTGTTGACTGCAAAGTAGACTTCCAACTAACTGGTGCATTTGCAATAGTAAAAACATAACCAGTAGTTGATCTTCGTTTGTCCAAATCACCTGCATAATCTGAGTCACAATATCCAACAAGATATTGACTATCTTTCTGCTCGAAAACCAAACCAACATCTACAGTATTATGAATATACCGTAGAATCCATTTTACAGCCTGCCAATGATCCTTTCCAGGATTGTGCATGTACCTGCTTACAACTCCAACAGCGTGTGAAATATCTGGCCTTGTGCAAACCATTGCATACATCAAGCTACCAATAGCATTCGCGTATGGTACTCTTGACATATATTCTCGTTCAGCTTCATTCTTAGGTGACATAGCATCACTAAGCTTAAAATGAGGAGCAAGCGGAGTGCTAACCGACTTCGTTTTTTCATTCATACCGAATCGGTTTAGTACTCTTTTCAAATATTCTTTCTGAGATAAATAAAGTTTCTTTGAATGTCTATCTCTTTTTATCTCCATGCCAAGAATCTTCTTTGCCTCACCCAAATCCTTCATCTCAAACTCCTTTCTCAGTTGAATCTTTAGCTTCTCAATTTCCTCTTGACTTTTAGAAGCTATCAACATATCATCAACATATAGGAGAAGATATATAAAGGAATTATCTTCAAGCTTGCGCAAATACACACAATGATCGTATTTGCTTCTTATGTACCTTTGCTGCAACATAAACTTGTCAAATCGTTTGTACCATTGTCTAGAAGATTGTTTCAATCCATACAACGATTTTTCAAGTTTGCACACCATATTTTCTTTTCCATCAACTTTGAATCCTTCTGGCTGAGTCATATAGATTTCTCTTCCAAGTCTCCATGTAAAAAAGCAGTTTTTACATCCAACTGAACTAGTTCCAAATTCAACTGTGCTACCAAAGCCAACAAAACTCTAATGGAGGAGTGTTTCACAACTGGAGAAAATACCTCATTATAATCAATTCCCTCCTTTTGAGCATATCCTTTGGCCACCAATCTTGCTTTGTAGCGAACATCTTCTTGATTAGGAAATCCCTCTTTCTTTGCAAATATCCATTTGCACCCAATTGCTTTCTTGCCCTCTGGGAGATTGGCCAATCTCCATGTATGATTCTGATGAAGAGATTGCATTTCTTCATCCATGGCATTCCTCCACTTATCTTTTTGTGAACTTTGGACTGCGTCTTTATAAGTGGTAGGAATGTCATCGGCTGCAATTGAGTTAGCACAAGCCACCATATCTGTGAGTCGAGCAGGTTTTCTTATTGTCCTTTTTGGCTTGCTCGTTGCTATTGATTCAAGTTGTGGTTGAGGTTCTTGAGATGGAACCTCCTCTTCGACTGGCTCTCCTTCAAGAGGAAAATCTTCTGCTGTTTCCTCGTTTGATCCCTGTGTTGGGAAAATTATCTTTCCTTCAAACTCCACCTGCTTTGAAGCACCATCAATTTGTTTGGCTTCTTCAAGTGTTACCTTATTTGTCAAGGCAGATTCATCAAAGGTAACATCCCTGCTGAAAATAACTTTTCTTGTCTCTGGACACCATAAACGGTATCCTTTGACTCCAGAAGTAATTCCCATAAATAAAGCTTTCTTTGCTCTTGGGTCCAATTTTGACTCTCTTACATGATAATATGCAATTGAGCCAAATACATGTAAAGAACCATAATCTTCAGCAGGTTTTCCATACCATTTTTCAAATGGTGTCTTCCCACCAATAGCAGCAGATGGTAGACGATTAATGAGGTGGCACGCATATGTTATTGCCTCAGCCCAAAATTCTTTGCCCAAGCCAGCATTGGACAACATACACCGAACTTTCTCCAGCAAAGTTCGGTTCATGCGTTCTGCCACTCCATTCTGTTGTGGTGTATTTCTGACGGTGAAATGTCTGACGATGCCATTTTCCTCACAAATTTTCTGAAAAAATCATTTTTGTATTCTCCACCATTGTCTGTGCGAAGACACTTGATCTTTCTGCCACTTTGAGTTTCTATCATCGCCTTCCATTTGAGAAAAATTCCCAAAACTTCATCTTTTGTTTTCATCGTATACACCCACAATCTTCGAGAAAAGTCATCAACAAAGGTTACAAAATAGTGTTTCCCACCTAATGAAGGTGTTTTGGAAGCACCCCAAACATCCGAATGAACATAATCCAAAATACCTTTAGTATTATGGATAGCTGTTCCAAATTTAACCCTTGTTTGCTTTCCCTTGATACAATGCTCACAAAACTCCAAGTTGCAAGTTTTTACTCCTTTTAGCAATCCTTGATCTGATAAAGTTTTCAAGGATTTCCCTCCAGCATGTCCCAAGCGCATATGCCACAGCTTGGTCATTTCTGCCTCCTTCTCGTCATTGGATGTTGTTGCCGCTGTCCCAATAACTGTACTACCTTGATAGTGGTACATGTTATTATTTCTTCGAATTGCCTTCATTACACCAGTGCACCAGAGCATATTCTCATCACGCCATTATCTGCAATGACTTTGAATCCCTTTGATTCTAGGGCTCCTACAGAAATGAGATTTTTCTTCAAATCTGGTACATATCGAACATCTGTTAATGCTCTACTTAATCCATCATGGTTCCTTAATCGGATTGAACCAACACCATATGCGGTAAGAGGATTATTGTTTGCAGTGTGAATAACTCCACATTCTCCTTCTTGTAAATCAATAAACCAGTCCCAATTGGGACACATATGATAACTACAAGCTGAGTCCATCAACCATACATCAGATGATTTGGATGGATCTGTTGTAACTAGTGAGTAATCGGAGTCATCACAATCAGCCACATTTGAATCCATGACAGCCTTCCCATTATTTGGTTTGGCTTTGCTATTCAACTTTGGGCAGTCTTTCTTCCAATGCCCTTTTTCTCGGCAAAAGGCACATTCATCTTTGCTGAGTCTCGATCTTGACTTGGATCTCCCTTTCTTCGTTCTCATATGATTTTGAGAACGACCTCTCGCAACCAGTGCTTCTGCTTCTCCGCCTTTTTGTTTTTCTCTCTTTCTTTGTTCATAACTGTATAAGGCAGAACAAACTTCTTTGAGAGATACTTCATCATTCCCATGCAGTAGAGTCGTTTCAAGATGCTCGAACTCATCGGGAAGTGAACTTAACAACATTAAGGCCATATCTCCATCCGTAAAAGTCACATCCATATTCCGCAAATCTGTCGCCAACTTATTAAAGCTGGTGATATGATCATTCATTGTGCTACCAGGAATATAAGTGAAGCGTAACAGTCTTCTTTTCATGTAAAGTTTATTTTGACTGTTTTTCTTCAAGAATTTCTCCTCCAATGAATTCCATAATTTATTTGCAGATGTTTCCTTCGTGTATGGATACTTTTGTTCTCTTGCAAGGTAAGATCGAATGGTACCGCAAGCAACACGGTTGATAATCTTCCAATCTTCTTCTCCTACACCGTCTGGTTTCTTTTCTTCAATGGCAATATCTAGCCCTTGTTGAAAAAGAACATCAAGGACCTCGCCTTGCCACATTCCGAAATGTCCTGACCCGTCAAAAATTTCAACTGCAAATTTCGCATTTGACACAATTCTTGTCATAAGCGAAGATGCCAATGATGACGTATTATTGACACTTGATGTGGACTCATCATTTTTCTTGTCTCCCATTTTACTACAAATACTATTTACTAGCTAACAATGCAAAGACCAAAGCAAATCTTTTTCTGATGTGGAAGTTCAGACTATGCTGCAACCACAGAGCATACTCAGATAATACCTTGGCTCTGATACCAATTGTTGCGGAAGCCAAATATATAGAGAGTGATAGAATCACAACTGCTATATCTAAATGTAGCTAATAAATAGTAAATGAGACAACAACAAAAGGAACACCAAGAATTAACGAGGTTCGGCAAACTTTTGTTTTCTTTTGCCTAGTCCTCAGACACAACCAACCAATATTTATTTCACTCCAAAAGAGTACAAGTGAAATACTACAAGAGAGAAAGAAGAACAAATGCCTTTGGAGATGAGAAGACAAGTGAGAGGTGTGTTACAAATGAATTAGGAGCTACCTATTTATAGGAGTGAATTCTTTCTATTGATGTCATCCATGACATCACAATATGTCAAAAATGTCAAGATTTACCTTGTGAAACCAATTTATGGTTCACCTAAATTTCACCTACAAAAGATGCTATCTTGACTTTTCTACCAATGAAGAATTATCCTCCTAACTACCATATCTTCTCATTAATTCATTTTTGAATCTTGTCAAATTTAACAGTTACAAGGATGTTGTAATGATAATGCTAGACGAAACATTTTAGGTCACATGAAGAATTGTGACTTTTAAAATGTAAAAAAGTAATTTTTACTAAATCCTACTAAATTATCTTGATAAAAGAAATAGACTAAATTCATTTGGTCTCATGATTGGGTGTGGTTACAAGGTTGTTGTAGTGATAATGCTAGAAGAAACATTTTAGGTCACGTGGATATTGTTTTTTTTAATAGGTGTCTAATAATTGCACTTTCTGGGTCTAATTGGATGCACTTTTTATGTGATGTAACATTTTTTTCACATGAAAAAAGAGTTTTTATCGCACATTAATTATTGTGAGTGAAATATAAAAAAATTTACAAATCTGTAAAATTACTTTCAGGTCTGTATTTATCTTTAAAATTATTGATACTTATGAATGCAAATTAAGCATTTCATTTGTATACTTTTGTGCGTAGTGAATTATTAAATATGCCATTGATGACGGTTTGAGATAAAATGACATTGCGATTGGTGCTCTGATAAGAATAGTGAAGACAAACATAGAGTAATCATTTTCTTCAATGGATTTTGAAAAATTTAGGTAACATAATCATGAATTTTATGTATAAATAATCATATGATACTTTCAATAGAAGTCATTATCTTTCCAATAATTTTTTTTCCAATAATCTTTTTTGGTGGATCCTCAGATGAGTTTAAGCTTTAATATTATAGAGTTAATTAAATTAAAACATTATTAATTTAGATGAAAATCATCTTCTATTCCACTCCTTTCTAGCTTTTAAGAGTTCTTCCGTAAGAGTTTGAATATGTGTCTATAGGTATGAGGCTAAGGAACAATAATTAATGGTGACAAAGTTGTAAAGAACTGTTGAAGAAGAAGATGTCAAAACAAAGAAAAATGTGGAAACATGTAAAAAAAATTGGGGGCACAAATTAAAATATATATATATATATATTATTGACATAATTAATATATTAGAAATTATAATACTTTATTATATAATGATCAATAAGATAGTGTCACATGTTTAAATTTGTCATTTTAACATTTTTTTTCTTCTTCTCACGCACTTAAAGGAAGATGAAGATACTTTTTCTGTCATGTCATCTTAAAACGGGATATTAATACCATTTTAAACAAGTTCATGTGTGTAATAGATCGTCTGAATAATTAAAATGTTTAACTGACTTTTCAACACAAATTTAGAGTGTGTTTGTTATGAACGAAAACATTTTCTGGAAAATGTTTTCCAATTTTCTCATGTTTGGTTGGGACAAAATCTTGGAATATGTTTTCCAAATCAACTCATTTTTCTCAAAATTAAGGAAAATGACTTCCCTTCAAAAATTAAGGAAAACATTTTCCAAACTTTCCTCCAATTTCAAATTACATTTTTTTAAAAACGTCAATTTTAAAAAAATATGTTCAATTTTAAAATTTATTTTTTCATCCGATCCGTGACCCCCCCAAACCACCCACCCACCAGCCAGCCCCCCAACCCCACCCCCTCCCCAAAAAATTAATTTTGCTTTTTAAAAATATTTCCAACTTCAAATTTTTATTTTTAAACTCCTACCCCCCTCCCCCAGCCAGCCAGCCACCCACCCCCATCCCCCAAAAAATTAATTTTATTTTTTTAAAATACTATCAACTTTAAATTTTTATTTTTTCACTCCTACCCTCTCCCCCTGCCCCCATCCACTACCCCCCACCCCCACCCCCCCACCCCACCACCACCCAAAAAAAAAAAAATGTTTTTAAAAAATATTTTTAATTTCATAAATTATTTTTTACTATAGTAAAAATAAAAGATGTGTCTCAAAAACATTTTTCATTCATAAATCAAACACTAAAATATTTTCTACTCACAAACCAAACATGAGAAAATAAGTCCAAAATCTACTTGTTTTCCAGGAAAACATTTTCTAGGAAAACATTTTCCATGGAAAACATTTTCCTCCATATCAAACACACCCTTAAAGGAAAATCTGTGCCTTTTCCCTTTTAAATATGGTCCATTTATGTAGTTTTTCCTAATAACTAATTAATATACTATTTCTATAAATTTCATTTTTATTGAATGATATTTGCATAAAGTGGTTACAGTATAACCTTAAAATGATACACTTGATTTTTTGACACGTGGTTTAAAAATACATAAATTATAATATTTTAATATATTTAATAATATTGATGATGAAGAAATTTTTAGCGTGACAAGAAAGAAGATAAAATATTATTTATGTTATTGACAAATGAACGACTATATAGGAAAGTAAGAAAGGAAAGAAGAAAAAAAAAAGTAAATTATTCTTTTGATTTTTTTAAAAATTATTTTAAATTAAATTAAACTTATGAAAGCTCTATATTTTAATTCTCTAATAATGGGGATTTTCTTATTATACCTATTTAACAAATATCGATTGTTAAAACAGTTTTAAAAACAATGTTTTTAAATTTATCAATATTTGATACTTATATAATAAATATCCATTGTAAATATTTTTTTTAGAACAATATTTTTAAATTTATGAATATGCACATAAAAAAAGGATTTTTCTTGTTTGTTTTCTTCCTTTAAAATGCCCTTTAAAAAATAATAACAATAATAAACTCAATGTCATTACCATTGAGAAGATAGGGAGATTATCTTTTAATAATAATATCACATATATCAACTTCTTAGAATAAAATAAAAATAATAATTAAGATATAGTTTTTTTTTCCAGAATAATTTAATATTTATCTATTGTAAAATTAGTGACATGTTTTATTCATGCACAAAGCCCAATCAAATTAACTAGTGAATAAGAAGATTTTATATCCAATATTGTTTTGTGGCCACAAAGAAAAATGGATGTCCCATAATAGTTTCTTCGGGGACATTCGATAAGAAAAAGAAAAATGAATGGTTTTATTTCACATGAGCATATGCATCACTCAGTTTTGATGTTAGAAGAAGAAATATATTAAAAGAAAGAAATAGTACTTTTAAATAATGTAAGTTTAAATGACCAAATAACATGGAGTTTTTATAAACTCCGGAAACTTAAATAAACAAGTATCAAATATATTGCGAAAATACAATCCCTAGAACCTGAAAGTCATTGTACCAAAAGTACTTTATAATTCAACAAGTCTAAGGAAAAAGGGGTACAAATTGAAACCAACATAAGCAAGCCTACTTAAATAGTCTGAGTCCGAAAAGAATGGACTAAACAAAATGAAAGACTCATGGTAGCGTGGAAGAACTTGTTCACCCTTAAATCTGATCTTAATCACTGATCTCCTAGCTGAGGTCTATCCGTAGCCGCCTGAAGATGTCATGTACTCAACAAAGAACGAGTAAGTGCAGTGTCAGTACACAACCACAGTGTACTGGTAGAATCACGCGACTATCCAAATAAGCGGAATACACGCATGCAATTACAACATGATAAACATACATATAGAAAATGCATAATGCAGTTATTATTTCAGGAACAATGTACAATTCCACACTATCAACAACAAGTAGATAGGACAATTACAACGGTCCTCTCACAGAACCACACTCGAACTGTTAGTGTGTCGAAATATGACACCCGATCCAATATATGTGTCGGAACATAACACCCGATCCAATCAGCACAGCCAGAATCACAATCACAACCATAATGACATTACTCATAGTCATACAATCAATTATTTGGTTCATGTCATGCATTTATTCATACATAATCATTCATTAGATTCAGTTCACATTTCTTCATTCACATACATGCATGCATATAATGAAGCAATTAATCGGCATATATCACACAAACATGAAATCAAACCATCACCTACCTCTAAATCAATTAAGCTTGAATCCTCCTACGACACTTGAGCCTCCCCTTTTCGGATTCTTTCAGCTTGTTCCTGGTCTAAAACAATTAATAACACAAGAATCAATAAACGAGACCTAATTATCGAATTATAATCGGCATTATCAATTCTAGGCCAAACCCCATATTCCAATACCCAACTTAGGGCTTTTCCACCATTAACTACAACCTAAAACCCTTCTCCAATGATAATTATCCAAATATTCTAAGTTCTACGAATCAAATTACAGATTAGGAGAGTAATAATCTTACCTTTAGCGCTAGAAAACGTGGAAAGTTGTCAAGAACTGTTCTCGATCGTTCCTGAGCTCTCAAGAACGAAGTTTGACAAAAAATAACATTTTCAGAATTGTTTCCCCAACTTAAGTCGCGATTGTATTAGAATGGCAATTTGATTTTGTCCAATGGTTGCGGGTGCCGAAGGAGGGGATAATTTTTTTTTTGAAAATTTAATTTTTATTTTTTTTTTGGAAAAGAAAAAAAGTTTAGGGCTACATTGGTGGAAGTGTGTGTGGTTTGGAGGGGGGGGGGGATTTTAGTTTTAAGCTCCTATTTTGCAACATATTTTCAATCATTGACGTTCAAAAACTACCCTTTCATGTCAAAATCAGTTTTGAGAGTTCTACTCGGCCGAATTCAATTTTGTAAAGCTGTACGGGCTCCCTAACGTCTTGGATATCCACTCATATGATTAGATTTATGAGTAATTCTCTTATTCATTACCAGATTTTTTTAGACCTCACCTGACTCAGATTTCACCCCAATCTGGGCTAGGTTAGGAATTTTCAAGTCACTACTCAAAAGTTTTCTGACCCAAATTCTTTCCTCATTGGTTTTCCCAAAACGACGAGAACAAGTTGTTACAAATAAATATTTTCTTCATTAAAAAAATTATCAAATTTCTTTTAGCTTATCTTTTTAAAAAATCATTTTCTGATAATATTTTAATTTTAATTTTTTATGTGACATATTTAAAAAGTTATAAAATTAAAAAAATCTTTTTTAATATATTTGACATAACTTAAACTTAAGATCACAATATTCAAGTATTTAATTTGACGTCTATAGGTGGACCTAAAGTAATATCAATTAATTATCTTATCTACATCACTCATTAGCCTTAAAGTTGATGATAATTACCAAAATATACAGCATATTATGCTGATTAAAAAACTATTATTTAGAAGAAAAAAAGGTCAAAAAGACAACTGTCAAAAGTAGAACTATTCATGGGACAAAAGTTGAATTATGAAAACCTTATTTGATTTTTTATTTGTAAATAGGGACAATAAGTACAACTTTGTGTAATTGTTGGGTTGTTTGGTGCGAAAGATAAAAATAAATAGTTTAAAATAAAATAATAGTTTAGGGATAAATTTTGTGTATTATTTAGTTGTTATTTTTGAATAATTTATCTCACTATTTAATGAGATAAGTTATTTCATATACACGACGAGATGTGTTATACCAAACTAAGTTAATTTCAAAATTTATTAATCCTAAGCTAATTTGTTCAAAGCCAAATGACTTGAGCAATAATTCATGATAAATTCCAAATTATTGTCATGATCGGTAAGCACGTTGATCATGAGGAGTGTGTATTGTCGAAGTGAACCAAACTATTAATAGATGATAAAGAAATACTCTCTCTATCCCAATTTATTTAGTTTTCTATTTTTGAGAATCAATAGTTTAAGTTTGACTAGAAATTACGTGTGAAACCTTGACTTTTTTTTTTGAAACAATATTTTTTATGTGTAAACTACGTAAAAAGTACTATAAATCACAATAATTAATAATACAAAATAAAAAATTTACGAAAGATTTACGATAAAC
Source organism: Solanum lycopersicoides (assembly GCA_022817965.1). Classification (NCBI taxonomy): domain Eukaryota; kingdom Viridiplantae; phylum Streptophyta; class Magnoliopsida; order Solanales; family Solanaceae; genus Solanum; species Solanum lycopersicoides. The sequence continues at coordinate 5,326,800 of CM040624.1, forward strand.
TTATTTAAATCTTAAAATTTAAAAATATCACATAAATTAAAACAAATGAAATAATATTTGAAGTTCTCATAAAAGAATAATATTCTAAGTTATCACTAGTTTATTGTACGACTAAATTACTTAAAGAGTGAATTACTTAAAATAGTTATTCAATTGTGATAAATTTCCTATCAAAATCATTTATACTCGTATTTATTAATTTATTTGGAATGGAGTATAAGTACTTTTATAAATAATCATTTATATTAATTTTAGTAGAGTTTTATTATCCCTTAAACTATTTTAAAATAGAACAAAATACATTGTAAAATACTGACATGACATAGATTGTGTATACGTTGTCTTAAAGACAAATGTTAAGCAAAAAATTGAACATACGTCATGGTCATTTTATAATCAATTAGACACATAATTAATGATATTACAAAATTATATATATTTAATTATTTTAGTTTCTTTGTCACCTAAAAAAAAATTCTTTTATTATTTTCTGATCTTTTCACTTTTAAATATTTTTTTAAAAAGTATGTGTATTTTTATTTTAATTTGAAAAATGCCCTTAATTTGAATGTATTAATTTTATATTTTATTTAATTTTCTACACTTATTTGATATACATTCGAAGTTAACTTATTTTAATTAATAAACATTTGAAACTAAATTGAAATAGAATCAAAAGAAAAGACAGAAAAAACAAAAAGGATAACTAATTTGAGATGAAGAAATTATAAATTTTTAATTAAAAAAAGTTTCAAGTTCATCATAATCAACAAAGCTTCATATGTAAGATCTTAAAGCAACAACAAGTTATGAATTTTTCATTTTTTTATTGATCGCTTCTAAAAGTAAGCAATAATAGTTTGAAATGAAGAAATAGGTGGGGATGTTTCAAAAAAGAAAAATAAAGTGGTGGGGAGGGAAGCTCGAAGAAGAAGAAAACAGTGAGGCAAATATGGATGGAGGTGGGGTTCGAAATAGGAGAAAGAAGGGCGGGGATGGAGGGTTCGAAGAACGAAAGTGTCGGGTTGTTGGTGGATAAAGGTGGTGGAGTAGTGGGGTCTGAGAAGATGAAACCTTATTGGTTGGAAAGAAAAAAAGGGGCCTTTTTATTTTATTTTTTGTTTTTTTATGTTTTCACTCGCTTTTTATTTTTTTATCTACCGCGTCAATTTAAATTCACCCGAAACAAAAGGAGGGGGGGATGAATAACTATTTGTAATTAAAATAAATTTAACCGACAAATTCAAAAGAATTTTTATGTATTTTCCTTTGAAATTAGTAACATGTTTTATGTGTGCGCAAAGTCCAATCAAATTAACTAGTGATAAGAAGACTTTATAGCCAAATTGTTTCGTGGCCACAAAGAAAATGGATGGCCCCTTGAGGGACATCCGATAAATAAAATAAAGAAAAATAGATGTCCCGAAATATTTTTTCGGGACATCAAATAAATAAAACAAAGAAAAATGGATGTCCCCGAAGGGACGTTCCTTTAGGAAAATTTGCTAAAAAAACAAAGAAAAATGAATGATTCTCTCTCATATGAGCATCCGCATTACTTATTTTTGATGTTTGAAGAAGAAAAATATTCAAGAAAAGAAATACTTTTAAATAAATATTTTCTTTCACTAGAAAATAATTAATTTATTTTAGCTTATTTTGTTAAAAAAGACTCATATTTTTTTATAATATTTTAATTTTAAATTTGTTATGTAACATATATAAAAGACATAAAATTAAAAGATCTTTTTGAAATATTTAATATAATTTAAAATAAAAGATTCAAAAGTGTTTCATCATGATATGACACCGATAGGTGGCCTAAAGTAATTTCAATTAATTATCATATCTACATCACTCATTAGCCTATTGATGATAATTACCGAAATAAACAGGAAAATTATGCTGAAAAAATAGAAAAATAAGGGTAAAAAGGCAACGGTGAAAAGTAGCACTATTAATGGGTCAAAAGTTAATTATGAAAACTCATTTGAATTTTTTTTGTAAATAGGGACAATAGGAGTATAAATCTGTCTAATTACACGTTTATTTGGTGTAAAGGATAAAAATAAATGTTTTAGAATAAAAAAATAATTTAAATTTTTTTTTGGTGTCTTATTTGATTATCACATGTAGCCTGATGTAGATGTAGGATAACTTGTTTCATCATTTATACGAGAGATAAATTATCTTATATATATGGTGTGATAACTTCTAAGTTATTCTAAAATAGCTAATTTTATACTCTCTCCTTCCATTTTATATGTAACATTTTTACTTTTCACTTGCATTAAGAAATAATATAACTTTACCTCTTTATCCTTATTTAATTTTTTTGAAACTCAAATTTTTAATCAATGAATATAAATTAATTTATTTTGATTAATTAATTTAACCAATGAACATGAATCATTTACTTAGTTTTTCTAAGTTAGTCAAATGAATAATTTCAAGGCTAATAACTCACAATGGTAAAATAATGAACAATATGATAATTTCTGTATCAATTTTATGAAATAACAAGTAATATGAACCAACTATTTATAGAAATGAATGACATATAAAATGAGATAAAAAAAAAATAATTAATTATGAAATAACTTATTCCAAATCAAATAATTTAAGCAATAATTCAGGTAAATTCCAAAAATATTGTCATAGTCAGCAAGCACGTTGATCATGAGGCGTTTGTAGTCATTGTAGAAGATGGATCAAAGTATTAATATATGATAAAAATACTATCTTAAGTTTTTATAAAAAAGTATATAATATTCTAGATGATTACTAGTTTATTCTACTGGTGAATTACATAAAATGAGAGATAATATATTAAAATGTCACTCAATTTTAAGATTTTATCTAGTAAAGGTATTAAATTTTGTTTTGTATCAATAAAATTATTCAGCTTAATTTATGTATCAATAAAATCACTCAACTAAATTTTATCTTAAAATTAAATTATATAACATAGCAACATAATTTTTTTTTATACCATTAAACTATACACCCTCACAGATAAATAAAATTATAAAAAAGTATATTAAGGATTTTTTAAAGGGATAATTGTATATAATAGCAAACTAATAACCTAAAATAAATGGAGTAGGTAGGGTTTGATTTAATTGTGCTCCATAGCAAACGTTTGCAAAAAAAATGCCAAGAGCCTCTCTCTCAAATATCTCGCTCGCCACTCTCCTCCAATCTCTCGCTCGCTTCCTCACTTTTTATACAAACACAAGTGTATAAAAATTGTTTCGAATTGTATAAAGCAGAGAAAATTGTATAAATACATATATTTTTGTTCCCCTCTCTCCCCTCTTCCAGATCTCGCTCGCTACTCTCCCAAATCTCGCTCGCCACCCTCGCCTTTCTGACTTATACAAACAGAAGCGAAATGTATAAATTGTGTTTCTGTTTGTATAAAGCAAAGAAAATTGTATATACACATGCAAGTACATATATTTTCGTCCTATACACTTATAATTATACAATAAAAATACTCCCCTGCCCAGTTTCTTTTGCCTTTTTCTCTTTCTCGTTTTATACAATTTTTAAATTGTATCTAATTTCTTTCTTTCTCGTTTTATACAATTCGATTAAATTGTATATTCCTTGTCAAGTCTCTTTTGTCTTTCTCTCTTTCTCATTTTATACAAATTCAAATTGTATATAATCGTTCTATACACTTATAATAATACAATTCATTTTATACACTTCGTTTTTATACAGTTCTCTGCCCAAGTGTCTTTCTCCTTCTCGTTTTATACACTTCGTTTTATACAATTTGCTTCAACTGTATATGTATAGCGAATTATACAGTTTCTATGTTTGCTATGGAGCGCAATTATGCAAATTTTGCTATAGCATATAAATATAAATTTTTTATTTGCTATATGTGAAAGTTACCTTTTTTAAATGGAAAAACTTAATTAGTAATAACAAGTATTATAATATTAATATATATTTAAAACTTACTACATGATAGGTGTTCTCATGAAGAAAAAAAGGGACCAATTGTTGTTGATTGGTGATTAATCAGAGGAATTATTGATAATAGTGGTTGAAATTGTTGCAGATTTTAACTATTTTAATTTCAATTAACGCTAACAGGGGTAGAAAAATTATTCGTTTTAAATATAAAAAAATTATGTTTGTTAATTTCTGACAATATCAATTAAAAATCTATAATGATGTTTGTTTGTTAAAATTCCTTAAAAAGTTCCATTAATTTTTATTTATTTATAGGGTTTATATGACATAAAACAAATATTTTATTTTGGCACGTTTATTAGTGTATAATTTAGTTGAGTGATTTTATTGATATAAAAGTTAAAGTTAAGTGATTTTATTGATAAAAAAATTCAATAAATTTGTTAAATAAATTTTCAAAGTTTAATAATTTTTTGAGATGTTATCTCCTTAAAATGGTCATTCAACTGTAATAAATTTTCTATCAAAATCATTTATATTTATTTGAAATAAGGTATACATATCCTCATAAATAGTTTTCTAAATTTTAACTACACATATCAATTTAAACTAGAATTTTACGATTTCTTAAATTATTCTAGAATAAAATACGATGCCATAAATATTGACATGACATAGAAAATGTTTACATTGTCATAAAGACCAGTGTTAAAAAAAAATTGGACAGATGCCATTGTTATCTTGTAATTAGCTAGTACACATAATTATTGATGTTAAAAACTAATATATATATTTATATATTTTAATTTTTTTCTCACTTTAACTTTTTATTTTTTTATTTATTAATTTCTTATCTTTTCACTTTTAATTATTTTAAAAAGTATGTGTATTTTTTAAAAAGAATGTCTTTTTTATTTTTATTTTAACGTTTTAATTTTATATTTTATTTGGTTTTGCCTATACTTTTTCCAATCCAAAATAATTAATTTTAAATAATAAGCATTTGAAAATATTATATATATATATATATATATATATATATATATATATATATATATATATGTGTGTGTGTGTGTGACAAACATGTGTTATACAAATAAAACTAATTAAAGTGTCACATGAACATAAAAATACACGAAAATATAATAAAAATAAGTTTCAAGGGTCATAAAACCCCAGTTAAATTAAAATATATCATCATAATTTAAGAGGATATTTATATCTTCTTAATTTATGGCAACAAAAGACACCCAAACTAATTACAATTTTTTTTTATGTAAACAAAAAGAAAAGACCTTAAAAGTGAACAGATAAAAGGAAAAAGAAATATTGGCTCGTGCACAGAACACAGGATGCAGTATCTAACTATATTAAAAAATATGTATATATAAACTAGTCCATTCTTTGTAGTTTTCATTTTTTTACCAAAATGAACTATTATTAAAATCAATTCATCAAAATTATATATAATTTTTGAAAATTTTAGTAACATTTTAGGCTATAGTTTATTTAAAAAATAATTTAATGACAAAGAAAAGGATCTAACAAATTAACCAGACATAAAATGTTATCAACTTATCATAGTGACAATCAATCATTCATTATGATGAGACACGTTTTACCATTAAAATGTTACTTAGAAAAGGTTTTTAAATTTTTTTAGCTGTTTATGTTTGATTATTCAATTTTAAATATATTTGTTGGCTGGTACAATTAAAGACAAAGCTAAAATAGAGACAATAAGTCTGACTTAACTCAGTAGCTTTAGTCTAAATTTTATATTATTTTTAAAAAAATTAAAATAGTATAAATTATCAATATAAAATAATGACTTAAAGAAAATCACAATTTCAAATCTATAAACTTCAAATATCTTTTTAAATAATATATAATTTCAAATCTATAAACTTTAAATTTTAAATCTAGCTATCATTTATTAAAATATATAAATACTCTTCTGTCCTTAATTACTTGTCTACTTTTAAATTGACACACCTATTAAGAAAACAATGGTAGACGTAATATATTTATAATTTTACCCCTATTAATTGTCAAGTGGATAAATTAAAAACTTAAATTTTTCAAAAGGTTGTACTATTTCAAAATAATCAATGGAGTGCACAATAAATTAAGGGCCGGTTTGGCCATGCGATATGATATTATGATATGATATCATGTTATGAAATCATAAGATGAAATTGAAGTTTTGTTTGGAATGCGACATGAAATTTTTGTGTTGTATATATTCTCATAAACATAAAAATCTCATAAGTTGCAAAACTATTAAAATGACCCTAATTGTTTATTCAATCTTATCAAATAAAAAAATTATAAAATCGCATAATAAATACAAAGGTATTTGTTCTCCACTTAAGTAATTCTTTCATCTAGCTTTAATTTAATAAAAAAATGAACATAAATTATAGTGTACTAATTTTTAATATAATCCTCCCACATAGTACGAACGATTTCTTCAAGTTGAAATTGCATTTCTCGATCATGTGACTGAGAAGACGAACCAACATTGTTACATTGAGCCATTTGTTGTTCAATATCATCCGCAACTATATTTTCATGTTTATAGACCATAAATATTTCATCACTTTAACAATCGTTTGGTGTGAGTTAAAGTGACTATATGCTGATGAGAATAATAAATTTTATGTCGTTGAGAATAATAAATTTTAAAAACTAATAATGTGATTATAAATTTTATTTACATATGAAATTAAAGATTAGTAGATATAAATGTGGGGTTGTTTTAACAAAATATAAACTTGTGGATCAATTTTTGTATTAAAATATCTCAAATTATGATATGAAATCACCATGTAATTCCATATCATGCTTTTTGGAGAATATGAAATCACATCTCTTGATTCCATATGATGAGACGGAATCAACGTAAAATCGCATGTCCAAACATTTATTCCATCTTACGATACCATATCATGATATGATATCGTATGACCAAACACCTACTAAGAAAATTATCTTTTCTTCATTTATCAAATTAGACAAATAATTAATGATAACTAAAAAAAGTTGACGAGTAATTAGAGACTCAAAAAGTAGTACTCCTTCCGTTTGAAAAAGAATGACATTCTTTCCTTTTTAGTATATTTCAAAAAGAATAATCTCTTTCTTTTTTTGATAACAATTTTTCACGTGGCATGTTTAAGGTCACACGATCAAAGGACAATTTTGTATATTTAACCTAACTTTAATTTAGGACCACAAAATTCAAAAGTCTTCTTTATACTCTTAAACTCCGTGTCAAGTTAAATTAGGTCATTCTTTGTGAAACGGAGAGAGTAAAATCTCTTTAATCATATTCTCTCCACCTCTCTTTCTTTCTTGTATATGTCTATAAAATCTAAACATTCCACACACCAAATCCTCAAACAAATTAAGTAAGAGAAATAAAAATGATAAATCAATTGTATTTGTTACTTTTAAGTGTTTTTGTGTTGATCACTTTGAATAAAAGTGTTCATATTTTAGCTCAAAATTACATTACTTTTGGGAAAGAAAAACATACACATGGTGATATGCAACAAATGGAACAACCATTATCTGCAATTCAAATCCACAAAACAATTCTTGCACTAACTAAATCTGCCTCCATTCATGTTCAAGGACCTAAGATTCTTGGCTCTAAGGTAATTATTTTCTTGTTTCTTGTATTGTAGTATCAAATTAATTCGAAAACTTCGTTAATAATGTTCAAGATTTTGATATATGCTTAACTAACGTTCTATCATAGATTTTGAAAGTAATTTCTGAAAATTTATTGTCTCCGCTTTATTCACCCAACCTATTCCAAAGAAAAATAGTACTACAACAATATATAATTTGTTCGGCTACACTTTTAAAATCATTTTATTTTTTTTTAAAAAATAATACTAAAAAATAGTTTGTGTTTCATCAAAAAAAAATTAAAAACACTTTTTGAAAAGTAATTATTATTTGATCAAAGCTTTTTAAAGAATACTTCTAAGTGTATTTTTTTTAAAAATATTTTGTTTTAAAACTTCTTGTGAAAAACTCTTATTACTCCTCCTTTTCCCAAAAGTTTAACCAAATTAAACAATACACCTTTTTAAAATTAACATTTTTTTTAAAAAAAAAAACACTTTTAAACCCTCTATCCAAAAACTTGGTCAAACATACTAAGAAAAAATCTGTCTCTACAAAATATATCTGAGGACAAAATATCGTCCACGTGTCTTTGGAAACTACCTTCTACTTCTCACAAAAAAATAAAAATAATATTCCCTTCGTTTAAAAAAGAATATCCTAATTTGATTTGGAACGGAGTTTAAGAAAAGAAATAAGACTTTTTGATCTTGTGATTCTAAATTAAAGTTATATCAAATGTATCAAAATGCCCTTTAATCTTGTGGTCTTAAACATGCACGTGGAAAGTTAAAGTTAAAGTATTGTCAAAAAAGGAAAAGGTTCATTTTTTTTTAAACAAACTAAAAAGAAAATATGAATATTTTTTTTGAAACGGAGAGAGTAATTAACACCTTCAAAAATTTATGTAATCTTATGTAAGGATTATAAATAATTATTCTAGTATATCATAGCAAAACGTTTTGCTAAAAATGTACACTACGTGTAATAATTAACACCTTCAAAAATTTATGTAATCTTATGTAAGGATTATAAATAATTATTCTAGTATATCATAGCAAAACGTTTTGCTAAAAATGTACACTACATGTAATAATTAACACCCTCAAAATTTTATGTAATCTTATGTAAGGATTATAAATAATTATTCTAGTATATCATAGCAAAACATTTTGCTAAAAATATACACTACGTATAATAATTAACACCTTCAAAATTTTATGTAATCTTATGTAAGGATTATAAATAATTATTCTAGTATATCATAGCAAAATGTTTTGTTAAAAATGTACACTACGTGTAATTTATATAGAAAAAACTTAGTAAGATAAAAAAAATTAAACTCTTTATTCAACCAATTATTATTTAATTATGTAAATTGAGATAGAAAAATATTTTTAAAAGTAAAAAATTAAAACAAATAAAATAACGGACTGCTATTTTCTTTTCACGTTGTACTAAATTATTTAAATATATGTTGCTTCCCAGAAAAAAAATAACTAAAATTTGTCTGCTTTACTTTTTTTAAAAAATAATTAAAAAATTTCCTCTCACCTACCAAAACAAGAAGCAAAACGTAGGTATATAATTTTTTGGTAGGTATCGAACATTTGTAACAAATCAATGAATACATTACATATTTTTGAAAGTTTAATTCCAAATTCAACAATTTATTGACCTATAGATGTGTTATTACGTATTTCAATTCTTCGTCACAAACTTTTTTAACTATTACGTAACTATGATTAATTGATGTGTATGCTTACTTTGTTATTGCACTTAATTTATATAATACTTTTAATTATTTTTTAATTTAATTATTTAATGTGTAGAAGTATTTATCCAAAGCAATATTTATTCTTTCTTCCTTTTAATAAAAAAATTGGATTTATAATATTTGATTTTTTAATGATGATATTATAGGGTGAAGATTTTGAATGGGTTACAATAAACCTAAGAAATGCAAATCCCACAGATGATGATTGGGTTGGAGTTTTTTCTCCTGCAAAGTTTAAGTAAATCTTTATTCCCTTTTAAAACTCCATTATTATTATTTTCATTATTTTTATTATTATTTTAAAAAAGGGAAATACATTTTAACTACGTAAAAAGAATAAAAATATCCTTATATTTATAGTTTGATTTAAAAATGTCTTTTTCTGTTAATACTTTAATTTAAAAATATCCTTGTTTATAGTTTTAAATTCATATTCTTTACTTGTAACTTTATTATTTTAAACATGGCTAATATTTATATAAATTTTATAATTACTTTAAATAAAATATCAAAATGTTTTTTTTATTTGACATATAAATAAAATAAATAGGACAACTATTTTGAAAAATCGAAACATGGAATAAATTAAAGTAGGAGCCCATGTAGCAATTACATTTGAAAACTACAAATAGAAAGTACTTTTCACCAACCCATATCCATATTTATTTTATTTGTCACGTGACTTAATTATTTACTCTTTCCTTTTTTTTTTTAAAGAAAAAATATATAGATCTTTTTAAGTTTGTTTAAAGAAAATATTTTTTTTAATAATATTATTTTAACTTTTTATGTAATATATTTAAAGACATAAAATTTAATAGATATTTCGATAGGACATCAACTGCGTTATGAGTTGTATAATATCTTTAGTAGATTCATAAACGTAATCAAATAAAGAAATATGATAATTATATTTTTGCGTTATGAGTTGTATAATATCTATAGTAGATGCATAAACGTAATCAAATAAAGAAATATGAAAATTACATATAGAAAATGTTACTTTTCCTTTTCTTATTTACATGTTGTTCTAATTAAAAATAAATATATCTTAATATTTGTCATAGGAAAATATTTGATATCTTTTTACTATTTTTCAATGGTAAGATTTATCCAAAAATTTAAAGGACAAAGAAATATTCTTATAGTTAAGGGTGTTCGTGGTTCGGTTTGGATCGGTTATTAGTTAAAATCAAAATCAAACCAATCTAGTCGGTTTTTTAAATTTCTACAACCGAACCAAACCAAATGAAAAAAATAACCATCGATTTGGTTATTGACGGTTTGGTTCAGTTTTCTGATTTTTTTCGGTTTAAAAGTAATAAATTTTTTAGGACATACGTATCTTGATTAAAAAAATATCTAGTACATGAATATTGTTGGTTCAGTTAAGCAATTAAGCAATACTAGAGTTGTCATCACACGAACAAAGTTATTAAATTAAGAGAAAGTGTGTCACTATCTTATGAAAGGTATGATAGCTAATAAATTTTGATGGAATTGGACTTAGGATTGTAATTAAGCTAAAATTTAAGTGTTAGACTTCAGAAAATTATAAAGTTAAAGACTTAAGTTACTTAAAATTTAACAAAGTATTGATATTTATTTATAAAAAATATATAAATAATTATAAAATTTAAATTTCTAATTTGTCGGTTTGGTTTGATTATTTTTGCAGTTTTTTTTAGTAAAATCAAAACCAAACCAAATAGTATCGATTTTCAAAATTTAAAAACCAAACCTAATCAAATCAAACCAAATATCGGTTTTTTAAATTGATTTGTTTTGAATTACGATTCGGTTTGATTATTTAACCATAACCATGAACAATCCTACTTATAGTAACTGCATTTTTGTTTTTGTTGACATAAAGAAGACCAAAAAAATAACTCCTACTTCATTAATCAATATTTGCCGGTGAAAATTTGAAATTTAATTATGTAATTGCACCATTTTTTTTTTTGGTAATCTAATTAACAAGTAAATGTTTTAAATGCAGTGAATCCATTTGTGTCCCAGTTACCAAAGATGAAAAAAAATATGGAGCTCCATTTTTTTGTACTGCCCCCTTAAAGGTATCTTTAAATTCATTTCATATGTGTTTTTTTGTGTTCGTTTCAATTTACATGACAATATTTGTTAAATTTAAGTAAAAAAATTGTTATTTTATTTTTACATTATCTAATCATTTTTCGTGGTTGAAATTTGAAAACATGTACTTCAACAATTTGTTGTTTATTTCATCTCAAAAGACAAAATTGACAACATTCTAAATATGGCAACAATTATATTTAAATTTATGTTGGTATATTTTGATTTTGATTTTATTATTTTGGGTGTTACAGTTCAAACATGCAAATTACCAAAATGCCAACTACACAAAGACTGGGAGGACTTCATTGAAATTCCGTCTAATTAATCAGCGTGGGGATTATTCCTTTGCCTTCTTCTCGGGCGGTGTGTCAAACGTAAGTTAGTTGGTAGTTGAATGTTTTTTTTCAACTTTGATTATTATATTATTCTGTTCGTTTTTCATTATTTCGTTGTTTATTTCAAGTCTAATTGTGTATCAGAAATAGCCTGTGTATTTCTATGAGGTAAGAGTAAGGTTTGCATATACTTTATCCACTCTAGACTGCACTTCTGGAATTACACTAGACATGTCGTTGTACTTGTGTCTGATTCACCAAAAATGTACTATTTTTGGAGGATCAGATACGAACCCTTCTGCATTTCAAACGTCTTAGGGTGTATAAAAATAACACGTTTATCTCTCCAGACTGCACTTGTGGAATTACATTGGACTTTGGACATGTTGTTGTACTTGTGTCTGATTTTCTAAAAATGTAGTACTATTTTTGAAGGATCTAACACGAACCCATCTGCATTTCGAAAGTCTGGAGCAACATAGATTTTAAGTACTTTGGTTTGTATGCATATATGTATTTTACTTCATTTTAATGATCATTATAATTCTCTTTGTTCTAGTGTGATGGACATGGACTTACAAATTCATGTTTGTTACAGCCTAAGTTGATCAGCATCTCAAATTTTGTTGCATTTGCCAATCCAAAAGCGCCTCTTTATCCGCGTCTTGCTCTTGGCAAGTCATGGGATATTGTAAGTTTTTCACTTGCTAGACATATTGGAGATTCGTGTTCGTATCATGAGATTAACTTATTCATATTTTTCTCCTAGATGACTGTTACTTGGACAAGTGGTTACAATATAGACGAGGCTGTTCCATTCGTTGAATGGGGTTGGAAGGGCCAAGACCAAAAGCGTTCCCCTGCAGGGACACTCACATTTCATCGCAACAGCATGTGTGGTATATGAGAACAACAGATTGATTTTTTCCTCTGTTTTTTCTGATTAAAGTTGAAGATAGAGTAGGAGAGATAAACTTGTTGCATAATGGTATGAGCGCGTTTGTAGGAACACCTGCAAGAAGTGTGGGATGGCGCGATCCTGGATTCATACATACAAGTTTCCTTAAAGATTTGTGGCCAAACATGGAGTAAGTTTTTTTTATGGCTCGTTGATACTTCATCGTTGACATGTCACAACCCATTTTGAGCTCTTATTTTGTGAAATTTTAGGTACACATACAAGTTAGGTCACATGTTAAACAATGATTCGATTGTTTGGAGTAAGCAATATTCGTTTAAGTCTGCTCCATTTCCGGGGCAAGAGTCATTGCAACGTATCGTGATATTTGGAGATATGGGAAAGGTAATCTACTAACAATATCATATCTATCATATATATTTCTTTATAAACAATGACTAATGTGGTTTTCCCATATTTATTGCTTCAGCAAGAGCGCGATGGTTCAAATGAATATGCTAATTATCAGCCAGGTTCACTTATGACGACTGATACCCTTATTAAGGATCTTGATAACATTGACGCGGTTTTCCTTATTGGAGATCTCCCCTATGCAAACGGATATATATCACAATGGGATCAATTTACTGCGCAAGTAGAGCCAATAACATCACGAGTACCTTTCATGATTGCAAGGTCTGTTCATCATTGTGATTGTGTATAGTCTGCTTTTAAATATTTGAAATCTCATTAAGCAAACAAAAATTGTTCTGCAGTGGTAATCATGAAAGAACTTGGGAGAACAGTGGATCATTATACAACGGTCTAGACTCGGGTGGAGAATGTGGTGTACCAGCTGAAACATTATACTATGTTCCCGCGGAAAATAGAGCTAAGTTTTGGTATGCAGCTGAATATGGGATGTTCCACTTCTGTATAGCAGATACTGAGCATGATTGGAGAGAGGGATCTGAACAGTACAAGTTCATCGAGCAATGCTTTGCGTCAGCCAATAGACATAAACAACCTTGGTTGATATTCGCTGCTCATCGTGTTCTTGGTTACTCATCCAATGAATGGTATGCTAATGAGGGATCATTTGAAGAGCCCATGGGAAGAGAGCACTTGCAAAAGCTCTGGCAAAAGTATAAGGTTGATATGGCATTCTTCGGGCACGTACATAACTATGAAAGAGTTTGCCCCATTTACCAGGTATATATATACACATGTTATTTCTATTTCACTTAGATAAATTGAAAAACCATTCATTTTGTTGTTTGTCAAATTGTTGTATGGACAGAATCAATGTGTGAACAAAGAGACATCACACTACTCAGGCGTAGTAAACGGAACGATTCATGTTGTTGTTGGTGGAGGAGGAGCTCATTTGAATAGATTCACTACCATTAACACTACATGGAGTTTGTTCAAAGATTATGATTATGGATTTGTCAAACTCACAGCATTTGACCAATCTAACCTTCTCTTTGAGTACAAGAAGAGCAAAGATGGTAAAGTGTATGATTCATTTACAATCTCAAGAGACTATAAGGATGTCTTAGCATGCGTCCATGATGGTTGTGAACCAACTACTTTGGCTAGTTAAACTCAAATATGTCTTGAAGTGTATGTGCCGGTTTAACCAACTGGTACCTGAAGCCTGCTGGTCCGACTTATCTAGATTCGCACTGAGTGAATCCATTAAGTTTGTTCAAGAACTAGTAGTATTTAGATCTTGTCTCTTTTCTCTCTTATTATGCCTCTTTTGGCTTTCAAATTGCCTCCTTGTTAGTGGATTAAACAAACTCTATTTCTTAATTTTGGAATGATATTGTGGGAATTAGTTATGGATTTATCTTGTCCAGAAGTGAAGAAAATTTTGCAAATTATTCTGTCTTATTGCTCTACCTGAGTCGATGTTCTATATCAGATAAACCTCTTCATCTATACGAGTAGAGGTAAGAATGCGTACACAAAATTTTCTTCATATTAGATATGTTGTACATTGTTACCCACTCTATATGTAATATTGCATTAGTCATAGATCTATCAGAAAGAACATGTGAAGGTAAGAGATAAGGTCCGCATCATTTTTTTTAAACCACACATATAAAATTATATTAGGTATAACAAAAAATAGTTGTTATATAAAACTATCTACATATGTGCAATGGCTCCTATCTAATTATTATTAAAATGGTAAAATTTTGATTACATGTAGTCCCATAATTTTTAAATTTCAAATATTTGAACTATCAAAGGTGAATAAATTACAAAGCATATTTTTTTGTTATATGTATCCTATTGCTTTCTTATTCTCCATAGTTCAAGAGAAGAAAAAAAAATATAAGATGATAAAAGAAGAATGAACATTAATATTGTTCCTTGTGACATTATTATTGTAACCACACCCAATCATGAGAAGAAAAAAAAAGAATCTAATTATAAAAATAGTTCACTATGAATATACGAAATTGCCTTTTTACCATTCAAACCCTCCCTAAAAAATTGCGATAAAAAATGTAATTGAAGCACATGATTTTCGTTTAATTGTAATAATGATGCTACAAGGAACATTTTGGAAAATTGACATGTGAGCTATTGAACTTCTTTTCTTGCTTTTTAAAAAGTAGAGACAAATAAAAGGAAATAGGGTGTATTGGGTCATGTGGAATAATTGTACTGGTATAATTGGATGCACTGGTATAATTGGATGCATTATTATTAGGAAAAAGGGTCAAATATGCCCCTAAACTATTCGAAAAAATTTAGATATACCTTCTGTTTAAAGTTTAGTTCACTCATATCTTCGTTGTTCAACTTTTGGTCCAAATATGCCCTTATGGACGTTAGTTGTCATGTTGGACATATCCAACTCATTTTTCATTTCTTTAAATGCCACATGGAATTGTCATGTCATTTTGACCTTACCACATGACATTTATATGAAAATAGAGAGATATTCGGACTTATAAACACCTAATCCGACCCACAAATCAACTCTCTTTAAATACATTATCCGATCCATTTTTAACAATTTTGTTTAATTTTTATCATTTCGATAAATCCCGAAAATGAGTAATTGATTAAAAAAATAGAAAAAAATATGAAAAGCCAAAAATTCACAAATAAATATAGTAACCTTAAATCTAACATTTTAATATTTTTTAAATTTTTTTATTTTTTCGGTAAATCTCAAAAATGCATAATTGATTGATAAAAAATAGGAAAAGTATGAAAAAAATATAATATTAACGCCAAAAGATCACAAATAAATACAGTAACATTTCATTCTACATTTTTAATTTTTTTTATTTTTTTGATAAATCTCAAAAATGAGTAATTTATTAATAAAAAGAGGAAAAATATGAAAACAAAATAAAAAATTTACGTCAAAATTCACAATAAATATAGTAACCTTAAATTCAATAACTTCAACAATCTTTTTTGTTTTATATTTTTTTTCATATTTTCCTATTTTTTATTTGTGATTTTTTTGCGTAAATTTTATATTTTTTCATATTTTTTATTAACAAACTCATTTTTTGGGATTTGCCGAAAAAGTTAAAAATTAAAAAATATTGAAATTGTTGAATTTAAGGTTACTGTATTTATTTTTAAATTTTTGGCTTAAATTTTGTGTTATTTTTCATATTTTTTATTAATCAATTACTCATTTTGGTGATTTATCGAAAAAAATAAAAAATTTTAAAAAAATATTTAAATCGAATTTAAGGTTACTATAATTATTTGTGTATTTTTGGCGTTAATTTTATATTTTTTCATATTCTTTCTATTTTTTTATTAATTAATTACTCATTTTCGAAATTTATCGAAAAAAATTAAAATTAAACAAAATTATTGAAAACCGTCGGATAATTTATTTAAAAGGGGGTTGATTTATGGATCAGATTAGGTGTTCATGAGTCCGAATATCTTTCTATTTTAATATAAATATCGTGTGGTAAGGTCAAAATGACATGACAATTTCATGTGGTATTTAAAGAAATGAAAAATGAGTTGAATATGTCCAACATGGTAACTAACGTCTATAAGGGTATATTTGGACCAAAAGTTAGACAGCGAGAGCATGAGTGAACCAAACTTTAAACGGAGGATATATCTAAACATTTTCGAATAGTTCAGAGGCATATTTGACCCTTTTCCCTTATTATTATTATTATTATTATTATTATTATTATTATTATTATTATTATTATTATTATTTTAACAAATTAGGTACATTGAAAAAGTATTGAGTTCTTATAGCACAATAATTTTGTCAGTGAAATATAGAGAAAATGTTGCTATAAATGGTTCATGAATTATGACAGTAGATTTAAAATAGTTCTTTAATTATAGACTTAATGAATAGAAATTTGTACCATTAATCGAATTGCGTCAAACTATAATAATTTTTAGAACACATTACTTTATTGAGCTTAAAGTAGCTTGATTATCTATAGCTCTTTTAACCTGTGAAACATTTACAGAATTTTAATATAATAAAAGTAAGTGTTTTGGGTAATTAAATTCAATGTGTCTAGTCATTTTTGTTAGGATTCATTTGGTCACAAAAATTATTCACTTTGATATTGTTCCTTGGAGCATTGTTATTATTACAACCTTATATAACCATTACTAATCATCAGACAAAAAGAAATAGTTTAATTATCAAAATAATTCACTATCAATAAGTCAAATCATCTTTCTACCATCCAAAACTCACGCTCGAATATTGTGATGAGAAGAATGAATCTCAAGTAAGATAAATAATTAAGTATCCTCATGTCTCTTTATCAAGACATGACATTTACGTACTTTAAGAGTCATGAGATATCTTTAATTCATTCTTCTCACACAATATTTTGATTAATCGTGAGTTTTGAAAGATAGAAAAATTATTTTACTCAAATATAATAAATTATATTGATGATTAGACTATTCTTTTTGGGTTCGATGTTTGGCTATGATTATATAAGGTTGTAGTAATAATTGTGCAACAAGAAACATTTTGGGAAATTTCAACTGAGCTATTGAACTTTTTTTCTTGCCATAGAAAACTAAACAAAAGTTGAAAAAAGAAGAAGGAAATGTGGTGTATTAAGTAAAATGGAGAGTTTCTTTTTATAGGTATATAATAAAATAAATTGTACTTGGATGCATCTTTTTTATGTGATTTAACAACTTTGGAACATGAAAGAAGTTTTGAGTTTTTAGCATCAACAATAATTTTGTGAGTGAAATATCTACCGTTCATTAGAAGTTGATGAAGTAAATGATCAAAGAAAAAACAACATAAAAACACACACTATTATAGAGTTGAAATCCAAAACGGTAAAAAAAATTACAAAATTTCTAAAAGGGTATATGATTATTTTTTTAACCAAAACGGTAAAATCGCTACTGCTGGCCTGAATTTTTATAAATCGCTGCCAAGGCAGCGATTTATTTATTTTTTATTAAAAAAATTAAAATCGCTGCAAGTGCAGCGATTTTTGATAAAAAATGTTTTAATTTTTTGTTTTTTATAAATCGCTGCACCTGCAGCGTTTTTCTTTTAAAAAAAAAAAATTAAAGTCGCTGCACCTGCAGCGATTTTAAAAAAAAAAAAAATTTTTTTTAGAAATCGCTGCACCTGCAGCGATTTAAAAAAAAAAAAATTTATTTTTTAAAAAATCGTTGCAGGTGTAGCAATTTTTTTTAAAAAAAGAAAAATTAATTTTTTGTTATATTTTTTATTTATTTTTTTTAAAAAATGAAAATCACTGCAAGTGCAGCGATTTTTGATAAAAAATGTTTTCCTGTTAATTTTTTTTATATAAATCGCTGCACCTGCAGCGTTTTTTTTTTAAAAAAATATTAATTTTTTGTTTTTATAAATCGCTGCACCTGCAGAGATTTTTTAATTTTTTTTTTTAAGTCGCAGCACATGCATCAATTTTTTTAAGCGATTTTAAAAAAAATAAATTAAATCGCTACACTTACAACGATATTTTTAAAAAAAATTAATTTTTTTTTTAAATCGCTGCAGGTGCAGCGATTTATAATTTTTTTAAAAAAAAAATTCTAAAGGTCGCTGCAGGTGCAGCGACTTTACAAAACATTTTTTTCTTTAAAATTTTTTTGTTTTTTTT
Organism: Solanum lycopersicoides; assembly: GCA_022817965.1. Classification (NCBI taxonomy): domain Eukaryota; kingdom Viridiplantae; phylum Streptophyta; class Magnoliopsida; order Solanales; family Solanaceae; genus Solanum; species Solanum lycopersicoides. Next base: position 5,345,610 of record CM040624.1, read on the forward strand.
TAAAAAAAAAACGCTGCAGGTGCAGCGATTTATAAAAAAAAAATTATTTTTTATCAAAAATCACTGCACTTGCAGCGATTTTAATTTTTTTTTTAAAAAATAAAAAATAAATAAATGGCTTCCTTGGCAGCGATTTATAAAAATTCAGGCCAGTAAAATCGCTACGTCAGTAGCGATTTTACTGTTTTGGTTAAAAAAAATAATCATATACCCTTTTGGAAATTTTGTAATTTTTTTTTACCGTTTTGAATTTCAACTCCACTATTATAGGTGTTTGACCGTGTTTCATCGTAAAAGTAGAAAAAATTAATTTTGTTTTTGTTGTATTTCATCACGAAATTAAATAAAATTGTTTTTAATCTTTTGTGAATGTTTTTTTTAAAACAAATTAAAATAGTAAAAACATAATTTTTCAGAATTTTATGATTAAAAATGATTTTCGAAATTAAACTCAGAAACAAAATGAAAAAAAAATCATGATGAATTGCAAAGGTCTGCTAAGGGTGCGTGTTCGGTTCTTCGGTTTGGTTTAATCAAATTTTAGTTCGGTTCTTCGGTATTCAATTTTAGAAAAGTGTGCACCATAGTTTATACCAAACTGGATCGGTTCGATTCGATTTTTTCTACGTCGGTTCGGTGTTTTTAAATCGATTTTTTGGTATAAATAAAAATAAAGAGGGAATATAATAAAGTGTTAAGAGTTTCATCATGTATTTAATAAAAATAAAGAGGGATAGATGATCTTTTAGCAAAGATGTCAAATAATTTGTTTTTGTTTCTTAGCATAGATGACTGCCATGTTGCTAAAGCTTAAAGGCTTTCTCCCATACCGAAATGCTGAATGAATAAAGAAGAGAGCAAGCAGCCTAGCAAGCATGATGCCACGATCGAACAACCAAAATATAAGGAGTCACAATGTACAATTGTACATAACAATAATAGTTCAACACTTTATTGACATTATATTTGTTGTCATTTAAAAACTGAAAATTTAAATGGGCCATGTAAATATTTTGAGTCAAAATTCAAAAGTATATAACTATTATTAATTAAGCAATATAATTTAAATATTTTTAAATTTAGTAAATAAAACTTTGATTTTTTGGTGCACCATAATTTCGGGATCCTTACACCGAATCGAAGAATTGAAGTTCCAAGAAAAGAAAACCAACACCAAATCGAAACACCGAAGAACCATAACCGAAGAATCAAAATTTTTCGATTCGATTCAATTTTTTGTTTTTTCATATAATTTAAAAAGTGTAGTTTTTTTTGAAAATATTTTGTTAAAAAACTACTTGTGAAAAACTTCTATTACTCCCCCTTTTCCCAAAAGTTTAACCAAACATTACACTTTTTTAAAATTAACATTTTTTTTTGAAAAAAAAAAACTCTTTTAAACCCTCTATCAAAAAAAGGCTCAAAATAGTCCCTTATTTTTGGGTTAAGGCTCAAAATAATTCTTGAGTTTTCATATGGAGCACTAATAGTCCCTCACGTTTGCAATAGTGGTGCACTTTTGGTCCTCCCCAAATTTTTTAACATTAGTTTGTCCACAATTTTATATAAGGAATGTCCCATCGTCTTTTTATATATTTAATAGAAATAAAACTCTATCTGAGAGAAGATGATAAGAAAAACACATTGTTCTGTTCACTAGAAATATTACTGCAACAACACTAAGAACATCTTAACATATGATTTTGCAGGAAAATAAATAATTGTACTATTGCATGTGAAATTATCGTGATAAATCTCTCGACTTTACTTGCAATATGATTTCTACTAAACAAAACAAAGTGTTTTTCTTCTCACATTCTTTCATATGGATTTGTTATTTCTACTAAATATATAAAATGACGATTGAACATCCCATACATAGGTTATGGATAAAATAAATGTTAAAAAATAGATAAAATTTTGGAGGAAGACTAAAAATACACCAATATTACAAACACGAGGGACAATTTTGATCCTTTCCTCCCCTTTATCCAAAAACTTGGTCAAACTTAGAAAAAATCTCTCTACAAAATATATCTGAGGACAAAATATCGTCCACGTGTCTTTGGTAACTACCTTTTATTTCTCAAAAAAAAAAAATAATAATTAACACCTTCAATATTTTATGTAATCTTATGTAAGGATTATAAATAATTGTTCTAGTATATCATAACAAAACGTTCTGCTAAAAATGTACACTACGTGTAATTTATATAAAAAACTTAGTAAGATAAAAAAATAAATTAAACTCTTTATTCAACCAATTATTATTTAATTATGTAAATTGAGATAGAAAAATATTTTGAAAAGTAAAAAATTAAAACAAATAAATAACGGATTGCTATTTTCTTAAACAAAGATTTTTTTAAAAATAAATAAATTCTCTTTGTTCTAGTGTGATGGATATGGACTTACAAATTCATGTTTGTTACAGCCTAAGTTGATCAGCATCTCAAATTTTGTTGCATTTGCCAATCCAAAAGCGCCTCTTTATCCGCGTCTTGCTCTTGGCAAGTCATGGGATATTGTAAGTTTTTCACTTGCTAGACATATTGGAGATTCGTGTTCGTATCATGAGATCAACTTATTCATATTTTTCTCCCAGATGACGATTACTTGGACGAGTGGTTACAACATAGACGAGGTTGTTCCATTTGTTGAATGAGTTTGGAAGGGCCAAGACCAAAAGCGTTCCCCTGCAGGGACACTCACATTTCATCGGAACAACATGTGTGGTATAAATGTTGCTATAAATGGTTCATGAATTATGACAGTATATCTAATTAAATAATTCTTTAATTATAGACTTAAAAGGATGGAAATTTGCACCATAACCCAATCGCGTCAAACTATATCAATCTTTAGAATACATCACTTTGTTGAGCTTAAATTAGATTGACTCTCTATAACTCTTCTAACCTATGAAATATATAATGAATTAAGTGGAAACATTTACACAATTTTATTAATATAATAAAAGTAAGTATTTTGGCTAATTAAATACAATGTGTCTAGTCGTTTTTCTTAGGATTCATTTGGTCAAAAAAAATTATTCATTTTGATATTGTTCCTTGGAGCATTGTTATTATTACAACCTTATATAACCATAACCAATCATCAGACAAAAAGAAATAGTTTAATTATCAAAATAATTCACTATAAATAAGTCAAATCACCTTTCTACCATCCGAAACTCACGTTTAACATTGTGATGAAAAGAATGAATCTCAAGTAAGATAAATAATTAAGTATCCTCACATCTCCTTTTCGAGACATGAAATTTACATATTTTAAGAATCAGGAGACATCTTTGATTCAATCTTCTCACACAATCTTTGATTAATCGTGAGTTTTGGAAAATAGAAAAATGATTTTACTGAAATATAGTAAATTATATTGATGATTAGACTATTTGTTTTTGGGTCTGATGTTTGGATATGATTATATAAGGTTGTAGTAATAATTATGCTACAAGAAACATTTTGGTAAATTACAACTGAGCTATTGAACTTTTTTTCTTGCCTTAGAAAACTGAACAAATTTTTTTTTTTTTAAAAAGAGAAGGAAATGTGGTGTATTGGGTCATATGGAGAGTTTCTTTTTATAGGTATATAATAAAATGTACTTGGATGCATCTTTTTAATGTGATTTAACAACTTTAGTACATGAAAAAAGTTTTGAATTTTTAGCATTAACATTAATTTTGTGAGTGAAATATCTACCGTTCATTAGAAGTTGATGAAGTAATTGATCAAAGAAAAAATGAACAGAAAAATAAGCACTACTATAGGAGTTTGACCGTGTTTCATCGTAAAAATAGAAAAAAAGTAATTTTATTTTTAAAGTAAAAAATAATATTTGAAGTTGTATTGCATCACGAAATTAAATAAAGTTGTTTTTAAACTTTTGTGAGTGTTTTTAAAAATAATTAAAATAGTAAAAACATAATTTTTTAAAATTTTATGATTAAAGATGATTTTCGAAATTAAACTCAGAAAACAAAATGAAAAAAAATCATGATCAATCACAAAGATCTGATGTAGACTTACCAAATGTGTGTCTGACTTTGTAAAACAAGTGGAAAAGTTCCATGACTAGTTTTTGGAAAAAAGATATATATATATATATATATATATATTTGTGATAGACTAGTCTAATATTTTTAAGTATATATTTTTCATTTTGGGACTTGAAGTTATATGTTGATATTAACTTGGTAATTACTAGTTTGTATGTGTTCTAGAAAAGATACTATTAAAATTCTAAAACTCTCTTAAGGACATGAAGTGCATGTCTATATTTTAAGGGAATAAGTAAATGGGAATTCTAAGTTGATTGAAGCTAAACTTTAACTTCATTTTGTTTTATCATTAATCAAATTTGAGTTTGAGATCTCTGGTGTTGCACATGTATTTCATGTAAACAATGATTATTTTCAACCTTATTTATTATGGAGATGCAAGCCTTATTTGTTTACATTTAATGGAGACATGAATATCGATAATCCAGATTCAGCTCATTAAATGCATTTAATTTTTAGATTTGAATCAAAATAATTCATATTCAACCCATTAAGTCTATTTTTTTTATAAAAAAAGTCTCTTAATGAGTTTGAAAAGGTCTGGACGAATCAAATGTGTAAGTGTCTCTTATCAACATTCAGACTTATTTAATAAGTTATAAAATAATATACCATCATCTATCTTGCTCTTTGCGTTTCTTTTTCTCTACAACTACAAAATTCCTTTCTTTCTTTTTTCAATGAAACATTATTTTCTCTCTTTTGAATTGGTAAGTTTTCATAATCTTTTCAAGTATATTTTTTTATATTAATAATTTTCTTCGAGTGTATTGATATGTGTCAAGAATACTTGTTGCAATAATATTTTGGTGTATTGATGTTTATCAAGGTTTTTGAATGAAAAAATACTAGCCATGATTAAAAACAATAACTATGTATACATACTTGACGTCTCTTATTATAATAATTTTGTTTTAGACCAATAATTTTATTGAGACTCTTTGATCATCAAACCCACTTGTGAGATAACACTAATATATTATTGTTGTTGAAGTATGTACATACTTGAGGTGTTTTATTAAATTTTGTTTTAGACCACCAATTTTATTGAAACTTTCTATGATCAAACCCTTTGTGATATTACCCTAGACATATTATTGACATAATACATAAATATGATCCTTAACTTAATTTCAACGGACAACTATGCCCTCAAACTTTGAGTGTGCACAAGTAGACACTTAAACTAGTATAAAATTGAACAAATAGACACACATGTCCTACATGACATAATACAAGTAGGATGCCACATATGACACAAAATTGTCAGGTTGGGTGTCATGTAGGACGAATGTGTCTATTTATTTAATTTTATACAAGTTTATGAGTCTACTTGTGCATATCCAAAGTTAAAAGTCATATTTACCAACTAACGTCAAGTTAAGTGTCATGTTTATGTATTATGTCCATGTTATTATTGTTGTTGAACTATGTATATACTTGAAATCTTATATTAGAATTTTATTTTAGATCACTAATTTTATTGAGACTTTATAATCTTCAATATGATCAAATCTGCTTGTGAGATTACTATGTATATATTATTATTATCGTTTAACTATGTATACACTTGAGATCTCTTGTTTTAGGCCATAATTAATATTCAAAAATATTCATTGTATATAGTTTTGACATTAGTATTATAGTAACTTGTCTTTCCAATTTAATTTTAAGTTTTTGGTAAAATCACATGTCACGATCCGAGTCTACACCCTGAACGTGGCCAAAGACCATTGTTGATCCCCAAGCGAACCCTCATCCTGGCTGACTACAAGCGGAAGACTAACTTAAGCATGCAAAAGCTTAAAACAGAAAGAAATTCATAAAACATAAATACAAACTTTAAGTCCAAAGAAAACTCTATATAATAAAATATATACATCTCGCCATAAAAGGCAACTTTAGTCTTTAAAATATTTAACAAAATAAATGAAGACTTCTAAAACTTTATTGTCTTATCTATGAAGCCTTTAAATGACAATGACGGAAGTTGGGGAAAGACCCACGACCTCCTAACAACTGAAAGTAAATGGAATTCTTTCGAAGTAAGGAGACTCACAATAGCTAACTCAAACTCTCGTATGTATCAACGAAACTCCTATTGAAGATCTTGAATACCTGTCTGCATTATCAAAAGATGCAGGCAAAATGGCTCAGTACGTGAAATGTACGAGCATGTAAGGGGAAATCTAAAGCATAACATAAGTTTGATACTTGAATAAAAAGGAAACATACTTACCTCTTTTCAACTCAACTCAAATCAAGAATAAGGTACTCAACTCAAAGATTAGATACTAAACTTCAAAATATGATACTCGACTCAATGAAGTACAGAGTAACTCAAGATACTCAACTTAAGATACTCAACTCTTGATACTCAACTAAATTCATTTCAATATAAAGCAGTTTAAAACAAGTGTAATATAAAGAAAAGTTGTCTAAAAACATGATGTTAACTCAAGATAATAATATCATAAAAACATATTATGCTCCCTCTCAAAGTCTACTTGTGCAATGTATGAATGAAGTCCCATACCCTCATTCATACTAAGCAGAACCCCTTGAGGAACCATGTAATTAATTAATACTTTGAGAGTTTCTCTAACCGACAACCACCACTATGAGCCTAAGTGGTGATATAACGTCTCGCCCACGCTGCCAGAAATGTCCTATACTTTGCCGTCACATAGAACATCTTCAACGTAGTGGATCCACTGGCTAAGCTCACGTGATCATCTAAAAAGTATGACTGTTAATACACATGATGACTACATAGTTTACATGGAGACTTGAGTTAATATGAACTCTCATCCCACATCGGTGCTAAATACTACTCCCAAAATATACTTTAGTTCATGCTTTTAAAATAACTTCTTTTCTCTGGGTTGAGATAATTTTCTCAACCCTTTTTAGCTTTAAAAAGCCCTCTTGGAATGAATGTTCCCTTTTCTTGCTCAAAACTCTTTTGGAAATCTTAGTTTCCTCTTTAACTTAAATGTGAAAACATTTATAAACTCTTGGGGAATACTTAGTTCCCTTATATTACTTTGAAGGAAGATCTTCAACTCTTTACTCTTAACTTGACTTAAACTTTAAGTATTTAAAACAAAGTGAAAACTTTTGTGAAAGACTTTAGAAAACTTTATAACTTTACTTTGACTTGCTTCTTAACTTCTAGACTTGACTCTTAACTTTCCTTGAATTGGAGTATGGATTCAAGGTTCATGATCTCATGGTTTATGGATGATTTCATGATTTTCAACTTGGAGGGTTCATGCGAAATTATGAGCATGAACTACTCAACTTGGGAACTAAAAGGTACTTCTTAACTCAAGATTGTTCGACCTATAGGGTTAATGCAAAATTATGAGCATGAATAATTCAACTCAAGGACTTCATGGGTAACATGTAATAGTCCCATGATTTGAAGTATAATCTCAAAAGGAATAAGGAACTCAATACTCAAGACTTAGAACTTGGAGGTACTACTCTTCTCAATGATACTCAATTTATGGAATTCATGCGGAAGTTATGGGCATGAACAACTCGACTCGAAGGTCTAAGTAACTAGATGAAACTCATGTATATAAATCTTCTCATTCTCTTACTTACTTCCTCAAAACTTAGTTCAAATCAATGATGGATCTCAAATAATTCACAATTTAACTTAAATACTTTCTTGAACTCTACTCTTAACTCTCTCTTGAATGTGAATTATGAATTCAAGAGTTTTGGCTTATGACATGAAAGATCTAGGTGATATTTTAGAGTCATGAATACATACTCTTCACTTATAATCACTTGCTTGAGTCTTGAAACAAGTTACTGAAAGTTGTAGAAGACTCATCAATTGGACTCAAAAGGACTTTCTTAAGAATTCTCAAAAACTTAACTTTCAACTCTACCTTGAATGTGAATTATGAATTCAAGGTTATGATCATGTTAGGGATGATTTTGAGTATTAAGAAATAGCTTATATTAGTTAGAATCGAAAAGGAGTGAATGTGCACTTTAAACGAAGTCAAACGGAACAACCGGAGGAAAACTGGATGGGGCAGGCGACCCTAGGGATATGGGTGGCGCAGGACGCCATCCCCTGAAGTACAGAGATGGGTTTGGGGCACTCTGGCAGGCGCGCCGCGCCAGGCCCCAACCCAGAAAATCTGCCGAGCACTTTTGTTCGTTTTCTCACTCTAACTCGCCTAAAATCGAACGGTTTCTTTCCCAATCACTTGGATTCAATTACTTAACTTAATGACACTCTAATCTACTGGAAAAAATACTAAAATTACTCTATTTGATCTCAATAAATCATTAAAACCCCAACACAACAAGATTTAGAATGAACTTCAAGAACACCTTTCAAGAACTCTAATCTTTAAACTTTAAGAATGAAATTTTGCTGGAAAATAAAATGTTTGGCGTGTGGCGTACAAAACCAACACTATGGAAGCTTACATAACTCTTAGGGATTAGACCCATGGCGAAAATCCGCAACTAGACTCAAGAACATCGACGAAGGCCTTCATCCTTGCCTGTTTTCTCCTCTTTTCTTTATTCCCTCTTCTTGAACTCTCAACTAAAACCCTAGGTGTATATTAGGATTATAAAACTGAACTTAAAAGGATTATACCCGTAAAATCTTACTAAAAATGAATTAAATCTGATTGGGTAAGGAAAGGACCAAAATACCTCTCACTATTTTTGGCTAACTTCCCTTAACTGGACAGCCTAACTTCAAAAGGTCATATCTCACTCATCCAAACTCGAAACTTAGCAAACTCGGCGGCTTTGGAAAGATAATTCAAATATATTTACTATGGTATCTTATAGCACACCTAACTTATCTTGTGATAGGAGTTATGGTTGCCTGAAGTTAACCCAAAACTCATACTTAGCTTAAGTTGCAAAATTTCAGATTTTGCTATTTCCAATTTAATTCTTTTTGGAATTCTTGGTGCTAAATCTAGTGAACTGACCTTAATACTTAAGAAATTTTTTAATTCCTTGGTGAAATGTCACTCACTACGATTAACGACTCAAGTCTTAGTTTGAAAAAATTTCTGGAGTGTTACATCACAATAGAACTTTTTATGATATTTTAAGACATTAGATTAAACTAAGGTAATACAATAGTAATATTTTTGAGAATTAAAACCAAGGTGTCATATTGCAACAAATTACTAATATTTTTTTTCACTTAAAATTAAGACTTTTTTCCAAGTTATATATTCATTGTTGATCTATGTATATTCTCTTATTAAACTTTTATGGGAAAATGGTCAAAAATACCCCTCAATTTTAATTTATTGTTTAAATTTACCCTCGCCGTTAAAATAAAGTTAATTTTACCCCTCGCCGTTAAAATAAAGTTAATTTTACCCCTCATGTTATTAATTTCATCAAATTTACCCCTCATTAGACGGATTGACCCAAATTGACCCGAATTTACCTCTTTGACATATTTAATGGAGATTTGGGAGAATGGGTAAATGGGTATAGGAGATTTGGGAGAATGGGGTCGGGTTATTTTAAATGATCGGGTTAATGGATTAAAATAAGGAATATGTTTTATTTTTAAAATTCGGGTCAATTTGGGTCAATCCATCTAATGAGGGGTAAATTTGGTGAAATTAGTAACAGGAGGGGTAAAATTTACTTTATTTTAACGGCGAGGGGTAAAATTAACTTTATTTTAACGGCGAGGGTAAATTTAAACAATAAATCAAAGTTGGAGGGTATTTTTGACCCTTTTCCCAACTTTTATTTCAGGCAATTAATTTTATTGAGACTTTTTATTATCAAACTCGTTGGTATAAATGATTTTCACCCAATTATAAATAAGCTTTCATGATTTTGGAAATGTAAACTCAATTCAAACCTCCCTTCTTCTTCTTGCTTTATTTATTGTTGGTCACATTTCAATTGCTCATATAATTACCGTTAAAATGAATTATTGATATCATAATTTAATCTTTTCTTTTAGTAATCACTATGATATATTTTGAAGGCATCAATTGAAAGTTTATTGTTATGCATATTTTACAATGAGCACCCACATTTCACCAGACAAATATTTACAAATCAGAATCATCGAGAAAGAAAGGAGTTCTATGCATAACCTTTGGGGGTTGGACAACATTATATCTTTTCCAACTTTTAGCTTACTAGCTAGTTTACTAACGTATCAGTTCTAAAAAAATATATATACAAATATGATATTGGAATATTTTTACTTACATTTTAAAAATATAATTATCATGAATTTGTTAGTATACATTTTTTTTCGAAATAATGTTGTAGGAAATTTATTTTCTCTTATGTTATTATGGTCATTTACAAAAAAAAATAAAAAAAAAATAAAACATGTATGAAGATATTTATCACGATCCCGACCGGCGTGATTGACGCTCACACTACTCTTCGGTGAAAGAACCTCTACTACGACCCAAACTAAAATAATTAATTTAAAAACTAAGACATTTAAGTTACGGAATCAAGTTAGATAAACTGAGTAAGAAGTTTCCATAAACTTTGACAAGGATTCTAAAGAACTAACTAAACAAATGCGGAAGAAAATGACCTAGAACCTGAAAGTCAATGTACCAAAATCTAGTCTAAAACAAGAAGGGTCATAACCCCAACTAACATAAAACATTTAAGAACTAGTCTAAGTCTGAAATGTGGACATAGACCCAAAGAGAATCCAAAGCAGCCCGGAAGATGCTAGCTCACCCTTGAATTTGAAAGCAACGATCACAGATCTTCTATGCGAGGTCTGTCAATAGCCGCCGGAAGATGTCTTGTACTCAACAAAAATAAGAGCAAGTGTAGAATAAGTACACAACCACCGTGTACTGGTATGATCACATAGTTATCCCACTAAGTGCAACATAAACAAGTTAATACAACAATATAACCATGCAATATATCAAACATAAACAATATTGAATATCACATGCTTTCAACAATATACATTTATCACAAGTAGTTGGTCCTCTCATGGAATTCAAACCCAAACTGTTAGTGCACTGGAACGTGGTACCCGATCCCATCATTATGCCGGGACGTAGAAATCCGATCCCAATTTTATGCCGAAATGTGGTAATTCGATCCTAGTTAGTTATGCCGGAACATGACAATCCGATCCATCAACACACCACAATCACAAACACAAGTATACTTCCAAGTCATACAATCAAGAGTGATTCATGACATATAGTCATTCATCTATCTCATATACAACGGTGTGAATCAACAATGCAATATTCACATACATACATGCATCATAATGAAACAATAACAAGATCACATCACACAATCATAGAATCACAACTATCACCTACCTCGAAACAAGCTTGAAACCCTAAAAAACTTGATCCTTCCCTTTTCGAATTCGTTCCGCTTGTTCTTAATCTACAAACAATCACAATAACATGACAATTAACAAACAATCGCTAATTACCTGAAACTCTAACAATTCTATGAACCCTAGATCATACCCATGATCGCAAGTATCCAATATTAAGTTGTTTCCACCATATAATCTACTTTAAAACCCTTCCCCATCAATATTTTTTAGGGTTTTGCCCTGATTTTCTTACCATAATTTAAGATTTATTTTTCCTTAAAGAAAAGACAAAACCTTACCATAAATGTTTTTGCTTTTCTTGAAAGGAAAATATAATATTCTTTCATATTTGGTTTATTATTTTCTTTTAGGAAAATGTATTGGAGTAGGAAAAGGTTTTAGAGTAGCTAGTTCTTTTCTAGTAGGAAAGGTTTTAGTACTCTATAAATATAGGTTTGTTTCTTCCAACGCAACATAACAATAGAATCCATAATGTAGTCGTTTAGAGACTTTTGTTTATGGGGAGATTTTTTCTCTCTACAGTTTTAATGTTTTTCTTTATATTAGTTTTGATATAATAGTATTTTGATTTTTAATATTAGTTTTTGTCGTCTAATTTATCAACAATATGATTGCAATTTGTAAGCTTCCCGCATGACGCCCTAATCACCTCCTTCATATCCCCAACAATATTAAACCATTCTATTACGTTCTACGGATCAAAAATGGTTTCGGAAGTGAAAAACTTACCTTTAGCCTCAAGAATGGTGAAAACGAGTAGAAATCGCCTGGGGTCATTCCATAGCTCTAAAAGTCAAAAAGTGCATAATAAGGTCGTTTAGGGTTTTATTAACGACTTTAATTCGCGTCCTGCCCGCCACAGCGGCACCCATCCGCCAGAGCGGCAAAAACGCTTGCCAGGGCTGGAATTTTGAAACAGTGAGCAACTTAAAGGATTTCCAAATCTCGATTTCACAACACAACTCTAACCCGCGACGTTCAGAAAATACTTTTTACGCTAAGATCGATTTCCGGATTTCTACACGCCCAAATTCAATTTTGTAAAGTCGTACGGATTCTTTAATGAGTTATCTAACTACTCATACAATCAAAATCATAAACGATTCACCCGATTGTTACAGATTTCTCTACACCTTAATGACTCCAATTTCGTCCAAATCAGGACTAGGTTGGAAAATTTTCACTTACTACGAAAAAGGTTTCAGGCCAAAAATTTCCTCCGTTGAATTTTCTATAACGACGGAACCCGATCGTTACTATATCAAATAAAAAATTATGGAAATATATATCACAAAATGAATAAATAGAAGTTAACTATTTAATAATAATCTTAGATTATGAGTACAATTTTGTGTATTCCCTTTATTCCTCTTTTATTAATTTTCTATGCGATTTGAAGGCGCGATTAGTAGTATTTCTCGAATATATGATAATTTGTCAGGCGAATTGCGTAAGCTCTTGATAACAGAGGGTTACTATGTTCATATTCTTCAAGATCTCTACTTTTGTAACAAAGATGAGAAGTTAGTTAATTTTTCAAAATTACAAGCAGTGTGGCAAGGATATGATATCACAAGTGCCTAGATATGGAAAACTTCTGTTCAAGACAGTTGTATAACAAGGAAAGTACACATGTTATAACAAGGTTTAAATGGAATCACTATATGGATACTGAAAATTCATAGTCAATCAAAACTTGTTTGAGATTGACGCATACTAACTAGCATTATTATTATTTCGAGTTATAATTTTAAAGTACAATGTGCATTATATTTAGAGCAGTTTTCTTTGCTTTATCCCGCCCATGCTCTTCAATGGTAGGGCGAGTTTCTTCATATACAGAGTTGAGCTTCAAAGTGACTTCGTCTTTTATCCCCTGCATGACATTGGTAAAAATATTAAGAAAATTATTAAAGAAGTTGTTGTCTACACCATGAAGTGTTACAAAGAAATGGTAATCATACCTCGTATTTGGTAACTTCTTCTCGTGCTTCCTTTGATGACTTGCTTACGACTAGAAGATTTGGCCTTTCGTTTGGGTATGCACGGTGACTTCTTCCACTTGGGAATGCGTTGACACCTCATCTTCGTTGTTGAACTAGATCCAATATTATAATTCTTATGTGACATATTACTTGGTTCCACCTTATATCTATAGTAAGAAAGCCAGATTATAGTATCATAGGCACTACTCGAAAATTCTCTCTTTATTACTGTTGACAAGTATATCATTTGCATTTGATAAATTTTCTTTGTAATGACAGTGATGTTCGGTCAGTTTGCCTATATTTCAACTAATTTCATTAGGTACGTGCAACTAACCTCCAGGTAACACAAGTATTGACTAACTCTGTCTACCAAAACTTGGATAGAGTTGACTAACCCGAGACATCATGACTCTCGTTCACTTCATTGACCATTGTATATCACAACATTCGGTGCAGATCCATACCATATATACATGTTTCTTAGAAAGAAGAAATGAAAGGCTACCTACTAAGTATGAAACAGAGTTCGACTACTGCTTACTGAAAGATCATTTTGTCCAGAAATATCATTTTCAGCCCGTTTATCGATTGAACCAGGGACTGAGCTCTTGTTGACAGACAAAAGAAGAGGGAATAAGAATAGGGAAAAGCAACTCTACTCATAGAAAGACATAGCGAACAGGCAAGATCTATTAATAAGCCCGTGCCAATGCAAGATTTGTACAAACTACGACAAATAAAGTTGAGCATTCATTACCTGTCATTCCCGTCTTTCCAGACATGATTGTACTCCTGAGGCGAAGATAAAAACAGAACTAAAGAATAAGAAATGAGATCGACAGACTCATATCGAATTTAGAAGCATCTATTCTGTTTTAGAAAACAGAAAAAAGCATCACAAGAAACTTAAAGTTACCTTGAATCGTTGAGACTTGGCACCCAAAAAAATACAACAGTTTGCAGCTCCACACAGACAACGAACAGTTGCACCCGCGTACCACTCAAAATGATAATTGATCGTCAACTCCTTTCCAACAGATATATCCTTCATTGCAAATATTCCTAATCTTGTTTCCCCTAACACAGTCCATTTCCTCGTTTCACAATTTGGTCGACTGGGAAATACAACAACACACAGTATCATCAGTACTATCAATCGACACCAATTAACCAATCATAACGTGCCACGGACTGATCAAGATTATTGACAACCATTGATTCAGCACTTACCATGAATGATTTAAGAATCTTGCAAAATTTCCCTTCCGCGTTGAGTCAATGACATAATTAGTATCTAGAGAAATCATGTACGTTTCCTTGACCTCTGCGCCACAAATCATATGAAATTACTACTGATCTATAGATGAACTATTGACAAACATCTCTAATGTCGATAACTTACCATGAGCTTCATAAACATAAGATCGTTTTTTTGCTGCTTCAGATGATATCACTTCTCCGCAGTATTCAATTATGAACTGTCCTGCCTTTATATTCTCATCAGCTAAAAGACCCCAACCACGTTCGTTAGTTCTGAACAACTTAGTTTTTGCATATTCACGTTGCTGGAACATCTGTCGTATGCTAATAAATCGATCAGACCACTGTGAAAGTATATATACAAATAAAGAGAAACAACAGAGCAAATGTTTCGACTAATTAAGTGAATCATCAACTAATTTACCTGATTATTGCAACTATCACCACACTGACAGTATCCCGGTGTACATTCTGTGTTGGTTAGTACATTCAAACATCTTTCTACACACGCACTTTTAGGATTGCTAGTATCATACTTGCATTGACAAATAGCAATATCGTCTTCTTTCAGTTTCTTATGTCTGTAAGTTAAAGATTGTCAAAATAAACCAGAAAAGAATTCATAGTTAAATGATACAGAGAGAAGAGATATGACCTCACTTTCGTCTTAAATATACATTTTGAGTAATATGAATAAATGACGTTACTCCTTCTGGCAGTTGGACCTTAAAAAAAAACGAAAAAAGAATGTAACAATTCACCTCATTACATCAACTACGTCATTTGATCCATATGTTATTCAGTATAAGCCCAATTTTTCAACACTAAGACGTAGAACACTTCCATTAATTAATTTTTATAAAAAAACTTACCACATTGCTTATGTCTTCGACCGAATGCACCATCTATGCAACCTTTTGCCAGAAATCTGGAAAACTATAAATACTCAACAAAGTAAAAGGTTTTTTCATCAATTTCATATCCAAGTACAAGATCACGCGCAATGGACAATTTTGTGCTTCTTGTTATAAAATGCAAATTGACCACCAAGAATAAAATGTTCATTTTCTTACTCTTACATATGAATAAGTAACACATTGGCTTCATATATATAATTAAGAAAAAAACAGTCTGATGCACTAAACTTTCGCTATGCTCAGATGTTGAGAAGAAATGTATGATAATTCAAGACATTTCAAGCATATTGTACATTTGACTAAAACATATTATCATGACAACGAATTAAAGTACAAAAATGACAATATACATACAACATAGAATAAAATTTAACATGAAAAGGCAATAAATTTATGAAATGGAGATAATTTTTTATGAACTAAGAAGAAGAAAAGTATATAGAGAGGACCTTTGTATATATTAATTTGGATTTTTTTTCAGTCTCTTTGTGTTTGTTTATGTCTTCTTTTTTTCGTTATCCAGAAAATTAAAACTGTTTATGCTTAGTCAATTTGTGACGTGTCAATTTTTAATTTGGAGAAGTTAAATATACAGTTGGTTGTTTTTAAAAGTTAGTTTTCTTTTTTGAATTTTACTTTTTTAAAGACAAGAGATAAGTACAAAGAGAAAAATAGTAGATAATTATTTTTAGATTAATGGTATATGTGAAATTAAAATCTAGACCAAAGTAAATACAATGTCACAAGAGAAAAAACAAACGAAAATTGCTAACATATTCGTTAAACTAATTAAAAGCTAGACCAAAATAAATACAATGTCACAAAAAAAGAAGAAGAAGGAAAGTGCTATCATATTTATTAAACTAATTAAAAGAATTTATTTTAATTTCTTTTTAGATTGAAATAAAAACTTGCAGTTCTAAAATATGACTTTTTTAAAAAAAACTTTTCAACAATGAAAAAAATAGCATAACATTTGTACGAACAAAACCGTTGTGCTGAAAGGAAACATAGACATATAGTTGAAATCGGTCTATGTTTTTAAAGAGATTGACTGCCTGGCTTCGCCGGCACCTATATATTCTTTGGTGTGACAACCTTAATGCCATCTATTTAACTGCAAATTTGATCTTCCACTCACGCACAAAACACATGGAAATAGATTTTCATTTTGCTCGTGAGAAGGTCCTAGACAAGCTCTTGTAGTTAAGTATATCAGCTCTCCAGGTCAGATAGCCCATGTTCTCATTACAAAAGCTCTGCCCAAAGCGCACGATCAGATGGTGAGAAGCAAGTTGATAGTTTTCCCACATTCTGCTCAACTTGAGGGGGCATGTAAAGGGTAGATGTATGTTGATTCTATCTAGTAGGATAGACAACTAAAAGTATTGTATATCCTAACCTTCAACACAAATCTCCTAAGGTATGTGTTCCCAACTCTTTGATTCATCACAACCTGAAGACAACACTCCTACTTCAGTTTATAACTCGTTGAACTAAGATTACGAGTGTGTTTGGTATGAAGGTTCCAATTTTCTCATGTTTGGTTGGGACAAAATCTTGGAAAATGTTTTTCAAATCAACTCATTTTCCTCAAAATTAAGGAAAATGACTTCCCTTCAAAAATTAAGGAAAACATTTTCCAAACTCTCCTCCAATTTCAAATTACATTTTTTTGAGGGAAAAAAGTCAATTTTAAAAAAAATTATTTTTAATCCGGCCAGCCTCCCCAACCCCAACCCCACCCAAAAAATTAATTTTGTTTTTTAAAAATACTATCAACTTCAATTTTTTATTTTTTCACTCCTACCCCCTCCCCTGCCCCATCCACTACCCCCACCCCACCCACACCCCCACCCCAAAAAAATAATAATTTTATTTTTAAAAAATATTTTTAATTTCATAAATTATTTTTTACTCTAGTAAAAATAAAAGATGTCTCTCAAAAAGATTTCCAGAAAATATTTTCTATTCACCAACCAAACATGAGAAAAAAAGTCTAAAATCTACTTGTTTTCCAGGAAAACATTTTTTAGGAAAACATTTTCCATGGAAAACATTTTCCTCCATACCAAACACACCCTACATCAAGACTCATTTTCAAAGAAAAACTCTTAACACATAAACTCTGTAAAAGGATCAGGTTCTTCGATGTGTTCCTTCAGTACGCTGATAGCACTTGCAAAGTCAACTTTTCAATTGCTCTTTTTGCTCTGTAAGTGCATGAGTATTCTGGACGACTTCACTTCTATTTAATCACAGTTCTTCATAGATTTATCGTTCACTTCAAACTCCTCATTGACTTGAACTCTCTTGACTTAGAGTTCTAATTCAAGTAAGACTCCTTCAATTCAAACTCCTAGCATCTTTGGACTTATTCTTCAAATTACATTTTGATTCTTTTGTATCGTATTCGAACTCCAACACTTCAATCCAACAGTAACTTGACCTCTTTAGACTCCTTCTTCAAATTAAACTTATTAATTCTTTCTATACAATTCATCAGATGTTTATTTCCTTGGGTTTCTCACAAAATTAACATTATCTATTCCTTTATTTCTGCACTCTTGTCTTTGTTGATTTTAAAAGCTTTCTCGAATTCAACTGCTGTCTTTGTTGATTTTAAAAGCTTTCTCGAATTCAACTGCTGTCTTTGTTGATTTTAAAAGCTTTCTCGAATTCAACTGCTCTTGACAGTGCACCTTTGGACCATGCGGACTGACGTGTTTCGTCTTTCTTTGTCAATCATTAAAACTGCATAAATCCCAACAGAAAGCCAATCAATCGGAGGGATCTACAAGGCTTAGCTTGAATCTTACTTCAGCATTGGGTGTTTGAGATCCGGCTCCTCCTTCAGAAGGCCCTGCAGGCTGCAGCATTGGCATCAGTTGCAGGAAGAGAGAACATCACATTCTTGATCATAAAAAAGTAAAGATCAAAATCTGCTTTGTTTGCTTTGATCCACTTCTCAGCTACACTGATAGGCACACTTGTTGGGTTTTATTTGCCCTGATTTCTTACCATAAATAGGTTTTCCTTTTAGAAAAAGGTTTTGGATTGGCTAGTCCTTTTTCTGGTAAGAAAAGGTTTAGGACTCTATAAATAGAGGCATGTTCCTTCTAACTTAATCAACATTCACAATGTAGTCTTAATGGCTTTGAGAGTTTTGGTTAGGGGGAGAAATTGTAGGTCACAAGTTTGATACGTTATCACTTGTGTGAACCTCCCATGTATTCTGAGTGAATTGGTTGAGGTTGTTTCCCTCTGTATTTTGTATTCTCATATTTATAGTGGATTGTTCATCTCCTTTGTGGACGTAGGTCAATTGACCGAACCACGTTAAATCTTTGTGTCTTTTGGATTGAGATTTGTGAGTTTTGTGAGCTTTGTGAGTTTTGTGAGTTTTGTGAGTTTGTGAGCTTGTGTGATTGTAAACAAGAAGTGGGTTTTGCTTCTTGTGGAGAGAGAGAGAATTTGTGAGTGAGTTTGCAAGAAGTGGGTTTGGCTTCTTGTGGAGAGAGAGAGAATTTGTGAGTAAGTTTGCAAGAAGTAGGTTTGGCTTCTTATGAATTTGAAGAGTTCGATTAGAGTTAATCGAAAATTGTATTTGAGTTGAAAACTTAATAAAACAAAGTTGTGTTTTTCCTTCCTTGAGAGAGGAAGGTTTTAGTTTGATGGAAGTTGTGCTAATTACTTTTGATAATGACAAATACTCTTTGATCATTCATGAACCAGGTTCATTTATTAAAACAGAAAGTAAAAGAAGAATGAAAGAGTTGTCGTTTTATGAAACAAGAAGTGAAGGAAAAGAATTTAGGCATAGATTTATTTATGGAAAGAAGGAAAACAAAAGTATTATGTTTCCATAAATAAATACGATAAAACTTTATTCCTAAAAAGATGGTTTACTTTATATATGAAAAAGGAAAACAAAACCTTTTCCTAAAAGGTGTTTTAACAAAACCTTTTCCTAAAAAGTGTTTTCCTTATACAACAAAATAAAAGGAAACCTTTCCATATCAAAGGAGGACACAGAAAACAAAGTTGTTATCAACTTTACAGAGAGGCGGCAAAATATCTATATAAACAGAGATATCAAGTCAAAGAAATTTGTCTTTGCAATCGAGTGAAAAAGTGAAGAAAGGCGAGAAGAAGAGAGAGGCAGCAAAGATCGTTTGTGAGTTTTGTGAGCTTTGTGAGTTTTGTGAGCTTTGTGAGTTTTGTGAGTTTGTGAGCTTGTGTGATTGTAAACAAGAAGTGGGTTTGGCTTCTTGTGGAGAGAGAGAGAATTTGTGAGTGAGTTTGCAAGAAGTGGGTTTGGCTTCTTGTGGAGAGAGAGAGAATTTGTGAGTAAGTTTGCAAGAAGTAGGTTTGGCTTCTTATGAATTTGAAGAGTTCGATTAGAGTTAATCGAAAATTGTATTTGAGTTGAAAACTTAATAAAACAAAGTTGTGTTTTTCCTTCCTTGAGAGAGGAAGGTTTTAGTTAAAAGTATATTGCTTTATTTTCTTGTTTTAGGCAAATAATCAAGAACCTGGTTCTTGATCTAGGGGTAAGGTTTCTTCAATTGGTATCAGAGCAGGATCTTTTCGTTAAAAGATTAACATCTTGAAAAGAAAATGGCAGCACCACCTACCCCCCAAGAAGGAGCTTCTCAAACACGACCACCACTGTTCAATGGAAAATATTATGGATGGTGGAAAAATCGTATGATGGATCATCTGATAGGAGAAAATTCCGATCTCTGGAGCGTAGTCTTGGATGGTCCAACCATTCCTATGAAAAAGGGGCCTGATGGAGAAACAATGATACCTAAGAATAGAAAGGAATGAAATGTTGCTGATAAACTTGCCATACAAAATAATGCCAAAGCTAAGAAAATCTTAATATATGGTATAGGACCAGACGAGTACAATAGAATTTCCTCCTGTTAAGATGCTAAAGCAATCTGGGAAACTCTGCAAACTGCACATGAAGGAACTAATCAGGTCAAGAAATCTAAAATTGACAACTTAAACAGACAGTATGAATTATTCAGAATGATGGATGGAGAAACTATTCAAGATATGCACACCAGGTTTACAGCAATTATTAATGAGATCTACTCTCTTGGTGAAGTAATTCCCAACGGAAAAGCTGTAAGAAAACTCCTGAGTGTCTTACCTGAGTCATGGGAAAGTAAAGTTGAAGCAATTACTGAAGCACGCGATCTTGACAAATTAGCAATGGATGAACTTATAGGAAATCTAATAACATATGAACTGAAGAAGAACCAAGAGAAAGAGATTGGTAGTAAAAGAAAAGAAAAAAATTTAGCCCTTAAAGCTACTACTTCTGAAGAGTTTGAGGATGAAAATATCGCTCTCATGGCTAAAAGATTCTCAAAATTGTTAAAAAAGGGACAAACATTTCAAAAAAGGAATCCTCAAAAGAATGTTGAAAATTCAAGAGAACAACTGTGTCATAAATGTGGTAGTCCAGACCACTTTATAAAATTCTGTCCACTATGGGCCCTTGAATACAAGAAAAACAACTCAGAAAAGGCAAGAGAAGGAAAAAGTGACAGATATATTCCCAATAATCGGAGAATGACAAATCAAGAGGCCGACATATCCATGAAAAAGGCATTCGCTGCAATGGGAGGAATATCTGAAGATGAATCTGAGGATGAGGAAATCGAGAATCAATCTCTACTTGCAATAAAGCAAGAAGACAAATACGACTTTCTTGCACTAGTGGCTGTAACTGAAGAAGCAAACAAAGAAAGTAATTGTCAAACACAAGATACAATTCATGCTCTAATGGCTGGTTCAGATTCTGAGCAAGAAGAAGAAGACCAAAGCAAACAGGTTAGCTCAACTTTCACTAAAGAAAACTGTGAAATCTATACTAAAAAGGAGCTAGAGTCACTACTGGAAACTGTCATAAATGCATATCAGTCAACCAGTCATGAAAAGGAACTACTCATGGACGACTATGCATCTCTAAGAGAAGAAAATATGACTCTAGAACAACAAAATTATTCTCTGCAAAAGAAACTAGAAAATTTAGAAAAAGAACTGAAGATTGTCACTGTAAAGAATGAAGATCTGCAAAGAAAACTTGACCTGATTAAGTTGGAAGTAGAGAATAGTATGAGATGGAGCAGGTCCTCCATAATTCTCGATAGTCTACATAAAAATCAATCTGGCACAAGATATGGAATAGGATTCTCTGAAACAACAAATCCTAATATAGATTGTCTCTGCTTTCACTGTGGTCTTACAGGACACAAAAGTTCTACTTGTGATAGAAAACAAACTGCACATAAGAAAAATTTCATGTTTGTAGAAAAGGTGCAAAGGGAAAATGGCCTTAAAACTGCTCCTACACCCAAAGCTCTTCCTAGATGGGCTAAAAGGAATCTTATTCACCCTTTTTATAATAAACAAGCAGTCAAGTGGATCTGGGTACCCAAAACTAACTCTATCTAAATAAAACGGCAGGTCGCGGTGAGAGAAAAATCAAAACACTGGTATTTGGATAGCGTATGCTCAAGATACATTACCGGAAATCAACATAATTTTCTCTCATTGAAAGGAGTTAAGGGCAGAACTGTAATAGGTACTAGATGGGTCTTCAGAAACAAACTCGACGAACCAATCTTCACATCGCAACCGGCAACCACTCAGGGGGAAACCAACATTGTAATCACCCCAAAACCACCTCCATCCCAAACACATAATATTAGTACCTACCTATTTTCTGCTGGTGTATCTGTTGTTCACTTGTTCTTTTTGATGTGTCAAAAGGGGGAAAAAGCATGTATTTTATTTGTACATGTACGAATGGTTATTTGTCATCATCAAAAAAGGGGGAATTTGATGAACCCAATAAACGTCGTCTACATTACTTTTGATGATAACAAATTATGTACTTCATGAACCAGGTTCACTACTTATGAAGGAAGGAAACGACTCTCATGTACGAATGGTTATTTGTCATCATCAAAAAGGGGGAATTTGATGAACCCAATAAACGTCGTCTTCATTACTTTTGATGATAAAAAATTATGTACTTCATGAACCAGGTTCACTACTTATGAAGGAAGGAAACGACTCTCATGAACCAGGTTCATTAATCTATATATGAAAGCAGAAGTACAAAATAAAAGAGGCGCTGATTCATTTATGGAAAGAAGGAGAATAAAAGAGACGACGCAGATTTATTTTTGTAGTAGTCTCTTTTGATGCTGTGGATATTTTTGTCATCTCTATCTTGGGCTTTTTGATATGTCAAAAGGGGGAAACAGTTTCTCAAACCTGGTATTATTTGTCATCATCAAAAAGGGGGAATTTGATGGAAGTTGTGCTAATTACTTTTGATAATGACAAATACTCTTTGATCATTCATGAACCAGGTTCATTTATTAAAACAGAAAGTAAAAGAAGAATGAAAGAGTTGTCGTTTTATGAAACAAGAAGTGAAGGAAAAGAATTGAGGCATAGATTTATTTATGGAAAAAAGGAAAACAAAAGTATTATGTTTCCATAAATAAATACGATAAAACTTTATTCCTAAAAAGATGGTTTACTTTATATATGAAAAAGGAAAACCTTTTCCTAAAAGGTGTTTTAACAAAACCTTTTCCTAAAAGGTGTTTTAACAAAACCTTTTCCTAAAAGGTGTTTTCCTTATACAACAAAATAAAAGGAAACCTTTCCATATCAAAGGAGGACACAGAAAACAGAGTTGTTATCAACTTTACAGAGAGGCGGCAAAATATCTATATAAACAGAGATATCAAGTCAAAGAAATTAGTCTTTGCAATCGAGTGAAAAAGTGAAGAAAGGCGAGAAGAAGAGAGAGGCAGCAAAGATCGTTTGTGAGTTTTGTGAGCTTTGTGAGTTTTGTGAGTTTTGTGAGTTTGTGAGCTTGTGTGATTGTAAACAAGAAGTGGGTTTGGCTTCTTGTGGAGAGAGAGAGAGAATTTGTGAGTGAGTTTGCAAGAAGTGGGTTTGGCTTCTTGTGGAGAGAGAGAGAGTATTTGTGAGTAATTTTACAAGAAGTAGGTTTGGCTTCTTATGAATTTGAAGAGTTCGATTAGAGTTAATCGAAAATTGTATTTGAGTTGAAAACTTAATAAAACAAAGTTGTGTTTTTCCTTCCTTGAGAGAGGAAGGTTTTAGTTAAAAGTATATTGCTTTATTTCTTGTTTTAGGCAAATAATCAAGAACCTGGTTCATGAATGATCAAAGAGTATTTGTCATTATCAAAAGTAATTAGCACAACTTCCATCAAATTCCCCCTTTTTGATGATGACAAATAATACCAGGTTTGAGAAACTGTTTCCCCCTTTTGACATATCAAAAAGCCCAAGATAGAGATGACAAAAATATCCACAGCATCAAAAGAGACTACTACAAAAATAAATCTGCGTCGTCTCTTTTATTCTCCTTCTTTCCATAAATGAATCAGCGCCTCTTTTATTCTCCTTCTTTCCATAAATGAATCAGCGCCTCTTTTATTTTGTACTTCTGCTTTCATATATAGATTAATGAACCTGGTTCATGAGAGTCGTTTCCTTCCTTCATAAGTAGTGAACCTGGTTCATGAAGTACATAATTTGTTATCATCAAAAGTAATGAAGACGACGTTTATTGGGTTCATCAAATTCCCCCTTTTTGATGATGACAAATAACCATTCGTACATGAGAGTCGTTTCCTTCCTTCATAAGTAGTGAACCTGGTTCATGAAGTACATAATTTGTTATCATCAAAAGTAATGAAGACGACGTTTATTGGGTTCATCAAATTCCCCCTTTTTGATGATGACAAATAACCATTCGTACATGTACAAATAAAATACATGCTTTTTCTTCAGTATTTCTCGTTATCTTCTTACTCGTGATCTTTCGAGGTTTGCATTGCTAGCTTCCGTGTTTACACCTGCTTATTTCCGATCCTAACAACACTATCTTGGTTATCATCCAAGCATGGGCAAATTTCTTCATATACGGAGTTCATCTTCGAAGTGACTTCATTTCTTATGTCCTGCGCAGTACATTAGCAAAACAAGCAAGAAACTACAAGAAAAGGTCTAAAAATAACTCATGAATAGGTATCAAGATATATCGAATACGAAAAGGAGTATGTTCTCAAATAAAAAATCAAACAAGTATACAATCACACCAAAATACTGTTTGAAAACGCCCTCCTACAACACAACTAATTTTCATTAGATCTTCTTAGAAGGTAATTCATAAAATGCGATCTCTTACTTCTTCAAACTTTTTCTCCCGCTCTAAGCTTTTCCCTTATTCATTGTTTTCTTTTCATCATATATTAAATATACGAAAAAGGTCAAAAATATCCCTAAAATACAAGAAAATGTCTAAAAATACCATCCATCCATCTTTTAGCCTAAAAATATCCTTTTATTCATTTCTTTGGTCTAAAATTATCCTTCCATTCACTTTTTTGCTCACTTATACCCTAGCAACTAACAACCCTTCTTTTTTTAAAAAAAAATATTAATATTTATTATGTGTCATTTTCTTAATGAATGAAATAAAAATCTACCTCTATTAATTTTTTCTCATAATTTATCCAAATCAAAATAATATATCTTAGAAAATAGAAATTACTAGATTTAAAAAAATATATTTTTGGATCTTGAAAAGATATATTGTTTTGATTTGGATAAATTATGCGGAAAAAAATAATAGAGCTGGATTTTTATATCACCCAATAAAAAAATGACACATAATAAATATTTTTAAAAAAAAAGAGAGGGTTGTTAGTTGCAAGAGTATAAGTGAGCTAAAAGGTGGAGAAGGGTAATTTTAGATTTTAAAAAAAAAGACGAGTAGAAGGATACGTTTAGACCAAAAGATAGATTGAGAGTATTTTTAGACCTTTTCTTGTAGTTCAGGGATATTTTTTATCCTTTTCCCTTAAATATATGTATATAAAAAAGAAGTTTCTGTCAAAGATTGGGAAAAGCGAGGACTCGAAAGAAAAGCTCGAGGAAGCTAGAGTTAGAATTTTATGAATGATCTTAGCTTCTTCAAGAAGATTTAACCAAAATTAGATGCGCCACAAGAGGCCGTCTCAAACAATTATATTTTCGTTTAATTTTACTTGTTTGATTCTGAATTATGAGATCATACTCCTTTTGGTATTTGATATATTTGGATACCTATTAATGATTTAAATCCATATCTATTAACAAATATACCCATCAGTTTAGTGTTTGTTATTAGTTTCTTATAATTTAGCTATCTGATGATATATATAGTTAGTCATATTTCCTATTTAGGACTTTGATAGTTTCCGTTATTCTAGGTTATTTATGTTGGTATTGTATTGTTGGAATGTATGCGGACATTAGTGATCACAGGATCAGGTCCCCAGATAAAATAAATAGCTCAAAGTAAATCATGCACAATGATTTTACGTGGAAATCCCCTTGTACAAGGGCGGTGAAAATCACGACCTATACTCACATGATTTCAATCCAAACTCCATTTCATTCTTCAAAGACTTGTATCAGCGACATTTTACTTAACATATTTTACATATTATTTTTCATTCTATTAAAGTCTTATATCAGTGATACTTTCATTGGGTGAAACAAAAAAAAGTTTGAAGATAGTAGATCTAAAACTTATCGTTTCCGTTAATGTAATTATCCATTCCAAATGTTGTCTATATTTTTTTTTGAAAAAGGTAGACCAAGGTATATTTATACCTAGAGGTATGAAATGAGTGCTTCATGTATATGTTTAAGGTTTGAAAAAAAATCATCTAATGCCAGTAAACATGAACATTATTTTAGACAAACATCAAAATTACCTCATCAATAAAAATAATTAATCCATCAAAATATCATTTTATTTTTTTGGATAAAAAAAAGCAAATTTCTCAAAAGCATTTTCGTAAATTTCCACAAATAAAATTCCTCCAATAATGAAAAGGGTTGCAAAAACATATGATGACATGATAATTCACCATTAAACCAAAGAAATAGAAACGACAAATTTTGAGAAGAAAAAAAGTAAAACAATCTAATGTTAAGAAAGAGTTAATCAAATGAATGTGTCACATATATGTTTAAGTATTGAAAAAACAAGGGGAAAAGAGTGAAATTCATCATACATTTGCCACAAGAAAATAGGGTTAGGTTTTTCGAAATTTGAATCTGTTAGAATAAACTATAAACACAACTATTAATACTTCGGTAGATCGTGAACACATATATAATATATTGAAATACATGAAAAGATCGTATGTACCTCTAATATTTTGCATATCAATGAACAACCGAAGACGGGCCAGGCTAGATCTTCCTTTTCTTAAGCTTATGACGACAGATACGTTATGAAAATGCATTTTAGGTTAAGCGAAAAGAGGGGATCTAGCTAGGCTCATATTTATAGGTTTAAAAGTTTTAACCTAATGTCTCCAATCATGGGCTCACTAGTCTTCAACAGGCCTGTATTATTTTAGGCCCACACCTATAACAAGGCCTGTATGAAATTAAATCCACACAAATTCATAGTCCGTGTCTTGTACAACTACTAACATTTAGCCCGTTTTACTAAAACCTAATAGTAAGATAATGTTAAGTCCAAAATTAATAAACAATTATAACATTCTCCCATTTGGACAACATTAACTTAACTATAATATTTTCAAAAAAAAATATTTTTTATAGAAATTGACTCTTGAGCTGAATAGAAAGTGGCCATAAATATGTAATGCTGGAAGTCCATATTCCAACATGGTTTAGTCAAACAGAACCAGTGATAGCGAAATATAGAGTAGTATTTGCATCGCTCAACAACATAAGACCTATCCATAATTACTGACATTGAAGTTTGTGGACATAAATAGATTACAGATCGACTGTTTTCATTGGAAGTCCTTCAAATGATTTTTCGTAACAACATGTGCACCATACAACACATAAATTTTCTCGTATAAACGTTAGTTATATGATTATACTTTTATTTAGTTCATTATTCAAGAATATCCGTTATTTTTATGCTTTGATTCACGAACTTGATGTAAAAATTGAGACTTTACCCCTAAGAAAATAAATTTTGAGGTTTTGAAGGCCAATTCGAAGTCAAATTTGACCACATAGATATGAATTCCCAAAGGCATGGGTAAATCAATTGTGAAACAAAATTACAGTTTTGATCATCTTAGAAAATGAGAAATAACTTGTGGCTTGGTATTCATCTTTATGGAATATAATTGTAAATTCATTTAGTTCATTTTTCTTCTTTAATTATGAATTTTTTTTATGAAATTAGAAGTGTTTAATTTTAATACTAGCGACAGTAGTCAGGACGTTGCGCCCATGTCCAACAAGAAAAAAATCATCTTACTTATTTTGTTATACATAGTAGATAATGACAAATCTTAATTGGGCGTCACCTTTCAACAAAAAACGGCTGACCTAGGGTTTCCTTTCTAACCAGCAGCTGCGCAGCTCTCATGGCTACTACAGACACTTGGACGACCTCCTTTCGAGGCTCTCTAGCCCGCCCCACCACCCAAACCACCACATATGAAATCTTTTTCAATTTCAATACTATAAATCCTAAACAATTTGTCCTAATTAACTTAGAAACAATCGCAAAATCAATCAAAATAATTCATAGAGAACCTACTATCACATTTTCAATGGAGGAAAGGCAAGACTTTATGATTGAAGAGGGGGAAGACAAGACTTTATGATTGAAGAGGGGAAATACAAAACTTTATGATGGAAGAGGGATTGCATCAAGCAGTGGTGTTTAAATTATCCCATGGTGCGCCACATTTGAAGGTATTAAGGTCAATTTTATCGAAACATCTTGGTACCAAGGACAAATTGTTTGATTGACTTACTTGCTCCAAGACAAAATTTATTGAAATTTGATCAAAATGAAGATTATGTACAAGCTTTATCTCGCTTAGTTAATTATCTTCTCTACAAGAGGAGCACCAATGTAAAGTTTTTTCATGGTCCATTGGATATAATCCTAAGGAGGAAATAATGTTAGCTGTGATTTGGATTTCTTTACCGAACTTTTGTCCATATTTATTTGCAAAGAATTCTTTGTTATCTATAACATCAGCAATGGGCAAACCAATTGCTATAGATAAAGCTACTCAAATAAAGTCAAGACCTAGCACAACTAGGGTCAAGGTTATACTTGATATAATGGAAAAACTTCCAAATCGTATAAGATTGCAGTTTGTGGATGGAAAATCTGAATAGTTGATCAAGGTTTTTCAGAAGATTGTATATGATAATCTACATTTGTATTTGGAATTATTGTAATCAAAGTAATGATAAAGAAAGTTGTTGTTTGATCTCGAAAAGAAATCAAAATAACAAACAAATTGATGATACTGTTGAAGTTGCTTCAAAAGGTACTATCGATAGCGAAAAGTGTCAATGTGATGCGACAAAAATACTAAATCAAAAAAGAAAGGTTGTAGATGTCGATCAAAATAAAGTTACTTCTTTAGATCGACAGTTGGTTGATGTCACTTCTGAGCAAAATTGTGCACGCTCAATGGATGTTGTTATAAGTAATATTGGTGTTCAAACAACTATCGAAAACAAAGGGGGAACGCCAAGAGTTGAGGTTGATGCGCCGCGAGTTGGTTCAGGCAAAAAATAATGGATTTTGGACACAAACTAATGGATACATCTGATGTTGGAGATGCTGAAAATTTTGGACAACATGTTTTGCAAGTTGAAACCAAGAATGCAACTAAAAATTGGACATCGGTTGCACACAAAATTTCAACTAGTAATCGGAGCCTTTCCCTGACTAGTTAAAATATTTCTCCATGTAATGAAAAGGGTGCTACTGAAAATTTTCATGACAGTGAGAAGAGTCAAGATATTCTTGATATTCGTAATGCCTCAAGATACCTATTATGTTCGAATAGCTTTTGATGCTTTATCGAAGTACTGAAAAGCAAGTAAAGTTAAAAGAGAATGCGAACCATTTAATCTAAGAAAAACATGTCTCACCACCTACTTTAAATAGAAAATTAAGTATAGAAGCTCTTATATTGTGCCTAAATGTGTGATTGCAAAGAAGAATGAGTCAAAGGCTTAGTGTCAAATACAATTGATTTGCCGAGGATTCTCTTGATGAAGATGAGGAAGACAATATGTTTGATTTGGGAGAGGATTCTTTTGATGAAAATATGTCGGACATATGCTTTGATAGAGTGGTTAGAGAAGGAGATATTACCTAGGGAACAAAGTGTAAGCAACAAAAGCAAAAAGAAAGACACATGGAAAAGAACATAGTTGGTGTAGACATTGAAATTTTGTGGGACTCTACAAGATGCGTTCAATTCGAGTTGGGACTCTACAAACTGTGTTCAACTCAGATAAGGATTCTTGGAGGCTACTCAACCCTAAACCCTAGTTTATGCCTATATAAAGGGTACTAAATTCCCTTAAAAGGCATCTCGGAAATTCCATAAAGAGATCAAGATCTCAAATACTCCGCAAATTGCGGATTATTCATATAGAGAGGTCAAATCTAAATCATCCTAGTTCGAGAAATACGCCACTAACGGCCCTCGAATCATGGAATATTCATGGATAAATCTTAGGAGAGTAGAATCAAGGGATCAACAGAATTGTACCCGCAATCTATTTTGATCAATAAAATCATGTTTCTTCATATTTTATTTGTGATTTTAATTTATTTTCTGTCACTTTAAATTTATTGCAAACAGTTGGGCGGTAAAATGACTAAGGAGTTTGTTGCATGGAAGCTACCAATGCGACATGCAAAGCATAACCATTTAACAGTATCAATAATGTTCAAAAAGATAAAGTAAATCCATAAAGAAATTATGAATTATCAAGTGCTGTTGGATAGGTTTGAAGAAGAAGACGAGAGAAAAATACTTCAAGTTACTTTTGATGGGCAATCTATCTTTTTAATTTATCCGTCTGTAATAGAAAGTTTGAGGCTAATAACTCAACTTTCTTCTTATTGACATATTTTTACATTTATTAAGCATCATTATTTGTAATATCATCATGGAGTGTATTACAAACTCTATGGTGATCAAAAAATACTTAGTTCTCTCTAGCTCTTATTTTCTTCATGCTTGTTAGGTAGTAAATGTTTGGTACTTCATTAGGATTGGTAAGGTATGACCTAGTCCCCCTTGCTTGCGCTTATCCCTATTGATTTTTTTTTATGTTTAATAAAAGGCCACTAGACACTGTCGAATGGTAAATTTGTGGGAGAAAAAGAAAAGAATGTTTATTCCTCTTTCTTTCTATGCTCAAACTCAAATCTTCTACCAGCATATACATATATCCTTATTTCCAGCGACCCAAGGTCACCACAAGTATGCATCAAACTTATTAATAATTCAAGTTTCATTCAAAAAACAAAATCACAAAAGATTAAAATATCCAACAACAAATCTTACTCATTCAATAAAATCAAAACCTAATTTAATTCAATTAACTTAACAATTTTATTTAATTGGTTACCTATTGCATGCTTGACTTTTAAATAATACCATTGTAATAATATTATGAAAAATAAATATATCTTTGTAATTAATGAAGTTGTGTGATTACTATTTAGTAATTAGACTTTCCATACATACCCTAAATCTTATTTCGTGGCAGAAAAGAGAGGAAGATAAATGTTGCACTTTTGCAAATAATCTAATGGATTTTGAAAAGTTTAGCATTACTGACATAGTATTGATTGACGAGAAGTGTTATGGAGTTAATGATAAACTGAAGGATTAGAGACATACCTTAATTAGAATCTAACTATTTCACGTTAAACATGATTAAAACAAAGTATTACCTGAAGTGCAAGCTCAGGACTACAGTTTGAAATAAAACACATTTAAGATGCAATCATGTAATTTTTTCATGTTTGGTTCAATTTTGAACAATATTTTCTTTAGAAACAAAAGTTTCTTTAAAAAAAAAAAAAATGACATCTCGAGGGAAAATAATTTTCACAAGTGATAGTATGGTACTTCACTTCTCCTTATCCTTCAACACACCTCTCCCCCAGTTCTACAGTGTTTGCCTATATTATATGTAAAAAACAAATTAAGACTATTATTGCTTTACTTACTAAACACCATAAAATAAGATTTGGATCTAAACTCTTCAACTTTTTTCCCATTTCACCCAAGGAAGGTGTTGCCGAGACTTTGCAAGACTTAAGTTGAAAAATAACCTGTAAGCCAAGTAAAAATATATTACTAAAAAAAGAAAAGTTAAAGATCGTAGATCTAAAACTTATCGTTTCCGTATAATGTAATTATCAATTTCAAATGTTCTCTAGATTTTTTATGTATTATATGAAGTGATGATTCCTTTTTATGACTAAAATTACATTAAGTGATAATGTCATGCATGTAATAATATGAACTTTAATTTTATGTGACATTGTGGACTTGATGGAATATAATAACAAATAACCTGAATATAAGTGTACCACACACTATAACAAAAATAACGTTTAGCGGCAATAAATATTGACATTAATAAAGAGTGCTAAAATCTTTACCGGCATTAGTTTAGTGCTATTAGAACCAATGTCTCTAAAGGCTTTAGGGACATAAACAAAGAGTGTTAATTGCCGCTAAAAATACATATTTAACGGCAATTAAGAATTAATTGCCGCTAATGGTAATTTTTTATGTAGTGACATAGTTTTTTTCTTCGCTTGAATGCATCATCTATGCAATTTCTGTTAGAAATCTGAAAACTCAAAAACCACAATAGTGTTTCATCAATTTCATATTCAACCCTATGAAAAAAAAATTATTTAACTCAATGTGTGTTTACATAAAATATTGTTTTAAAAAAAGGTAAACCTAGGTATTATAACTAGAGGTATGAAATGAGTGCTTCATGTATGTGTTTTAAGGATTGAAAAAATAAAATCATCTAATGCCAGAAAACATGAACATTATTTTAGACAACATCAAAATTACCCCATCAATAAAAATATATAATCCATCAAAATATAATTTTATTTTTTTAAAAAAAAATGAAGCAAACATCTTTTTAAAAAAATTCGTTCAATTTCGTCAAATGAAATTTCTCCAACAACGAAAAGTGTAACAAAAACATATCATAAATTTTTAGAAGAAAAAAGTAGAACAATCTATGTTAAAAAAGAGTTAATTAATCAAATAAATGTTTCACATATGTGGAAGGATTGAAAAAACAAGGGGGAAAAGAGTGAATTCATCATACATTTGCCACAAGTAAACAGGATTTTTCGAAACTTGAATATGTTAAAATAAACTATAAACACAACTAATAATACTTCGTTAGATCTTGAACACATATATAATATAGTGAAATACATGAAATGATATTGTGTGTACCATTTGGCATATCAACGAACAACCAAAGACGGGCTACACTAGATCTTTCTTTTCTTAAGCTTATGACGACCGACACCTTATGAAATTGCATTTTATGTTAAGCTAAAAGAGGGGATTTAGGCTCATATATATAGGCCTACAACTTTTAACCTAGTGTCTCTAATTATGGGCTCACTGGTCTTCAATAGACCTACACTATATTCAGCCCACACCTATGACATGAAATGAATATAAGCCAATATAAAATTCACACAAATACATTATCAGTGTCTTGTACAACTGCTAATATTTAGCTTGTTTTACAAAAATCTAATAAAATTAATAAATAATTCTAACATTCTCCCACTTGGACAACATTAACTTAATTATAGTTTTTGCAAAAAAGTATATTTCATAGAAATTGACTCTTGGGCTGAATAAATACGTAACGATGGAATGCCATTTTTTAAAAGTGAAATGTCATTTTCCAACATGGTTTAGTAAACAAAAAACATCGATATCGAAATAGAGTAGTACTTGCATCACTCAACGACACAAGACCTATCCATAGTTACTAACATTGAATTTTTGTAGACATAAATTAATATCGGATCGATTTATTCATTGACAGTCCTTCAAACGGATTTTTCATAACATGTGCACCATAGAGAAATTGTCACTCCAATTTTCTCGTATAAACGTTAGTTATATGATCATTATACCTTTATTTCGTTCATTTTTCAAGAATATCCAAAAAAATATTATTTGACTAAGAGATTTCCAACAATTTGACATAGCAACCATACTAATTTGATTTGGATAAATCGATTAAGAACATTGTAAGACAATATTTTCGCCCCTTGCGCTCTGGACAGGAGCGCTAGTGATACGGGAGGG
>CM040624.1:5379929-5394548 GCA_022817965.1 Solanum lycopersicoides
AAAACTATAATATAATGAAGTTAGGATCTAAGAAGAAAAAAAAATTCACACGGTTCAATTGATTAATTTATGTAACCGTAGACGGCTGTATTAATGATTTGTCTTTGAAATTGGATTATTAAGCTTTGTTATTAAATCACTTATTCGTGTTTTCAGAATAATATATTCTTCTATGAAAACTAAAGTTTCGTTTTATTAATTCGAGACATCAACCATTATTAAAAAAAAATGAAAGCTTTTAGCCCTGGCCCAGGAAATTTTGTCATTCACATTAAATTTTCACCATGGCCTACACTAAATGTTGAACCCTTCCTCCATTTTGCTTTTCTTAGTATTTATTTTGTATAAAAGTCAATATTCATCTTCTTTTTTTACTACAGCTACTTGTTTATGCTACTAGTCAAAATAAAAGAAAAGTAGATGTTAAAAGGTTATGAATCTTCTTATCAAAGTAAGGGTCACTCGATAATTTATTCCTAACGAGTCTTTGTTTAATATTCAGAAGATAGTTTACTCTCTCTCTTTTTAAAGCGGTTGTGTGATAACTTTTTTTCTCCCTCATTCAAGATATTATGTAAATTAATATATTACTGAATCTAATGAGTTAAACTTAAATTAAAGTCAAAAGAAAAAATTTTAGTCAGCTAAATTCCATCAAACTCCTCAATCAATATCAACAAGATGTCGTGACCGCTTAGGCTTGGTTTACTTTTTCCTGTGATGTGTACCTCTATCTTTGAAGAAACAGAGGACTTTCTATTTGTAGTTTTCAAATGTACTTGCTACATGGGCTCCTACTTTAATTTATTCCAATTTTTCCAAATAGTTGTCCTATTTATTTTATTTATATGTCAAATAAAAAAATATTTTGATATTTTATTTAAAGTAATTATAACATTTATATAAATATTAGCCATGTTTAAAATAATAAAGTTACAAGTAAAGAATATGAATTTAAAACTATAAACAAGGATATTTTTAAACTAAAGTATTAACAGTAAAAAAAAACTTAAATCAATCTATAAACAAAAGGATATTTTTATTCTTTTTACGTAGTTTAAAGGTACTTCCCTTTTTAAAATAATAATAAAAATAATGACAATAATAATAATGGAGTTTTAAAAGGGAATAAAGATGGGAAACTTACGTAAATATACTATAATAAAAAAATATTTATCATTTATAGCAATAATATTTCTTTTTCACTTGATCACTTTTAATTCATTTATACAAGTTTAATTCATATTACAATGAATAATTTTTTATTCACATATAATATAAATTTTAGATAATTCATTTATCACACATTTTAATATACTTTTAATACAATATGTCAAATTTTTATCAAAAAAACCTAATATATTTTTAAAAAATAATTATAATTCATATATAATTCAAATATATTGCATATATAATTCACTTTCAATACATATTACAAATTTAACATAGTATTGCTATAAATGGTAATAAATAAAAAGTATTGCTAAAATTAATAATTATTTATTAAAATGTACCAATATATGTAATTTTTTCAATAAAGGGGGATTTACTTAAAGTTTGCAGGAGAAAAAACTCCAACCCAATCATCATCCGTGGGATTTGCATTTCTTAGGTTTATTGTAACCCATTCAAAATATTCACCCTATAACATCATCATAAAAAAATCACATATTATAAATCCAATTTTTTTATTAAAAGGAAGAAAGAATAAATATTTCTTTGGATAAATACTTATACACATTAAACATTTAAATTAAAAAATAATTAAAAGTATTATATAAATTAAGTGCAATAACAAAGTAAGCATACACATCAATTAATCATAGTTACGTAATAGTTGAAAGAGTTTGTGACGAAGAATTGAAATACGTAATAACACATCTATAGGTTAATAAATCGTTGAATTTGGAATTAAACTTTCAAAAATATGTAATGTATTCATTGATTTGTTACAAATATTCGATACCTACCAAAAAATTATATACCTACGTTTTGCTTCTTGTTTTGGTAGGTGAGAGGAAATTTTTTAATTATTCTTTAAAAAAAAGTAAAGCAGATAAATTTTAGTTAATTTTTTTCCGGCAAGTAACATATATTTAAATAATTTAGTACAACGTGAAAAGAAAATGGCAGTCCGTTATTTTATTTGTTTTAATTTTTTACTTTTAAAAATATTTTTCTATATCAATTTACATAATTAAATAATAATTGGTTGAATAAAGAGTTTAATTTTTTTTTATCTTACTAAGTTTTTTCTATATAAATTACACGTAATGTACATTTTTATCAAAACGTTTTACTATGATATACTAGAATAATTATTTATAATCCTTACATAAGATTACATAAAAATTTAAAGGTGTTAATTATTACACGTAGTGTACATTTTTAGCAAAACGTTTTGCTATGATATACTAGAATAATTATTTATAATCCTTACATAAGATTACATAAAATTTTAAAAGTGGTAATTATTACACGTAGTGTACATTTTTAGCAAAACGTTTTGCTATGATATACTAGAATAATTATTTATAATCCTTACATAAGATTACATAAAATTTTGAAGGTGTTAATTATTACACGTAGTGTACATTTTTAGCAAAACTTTTGCTATGATATACTAGAATAATTATTTATAATCCTTACATAAGATTACATAAATTTTTGAGGGTGTTAATTATTACACGTAGTGTACATTTTTAGCAAAACGTTTTGCTATGATATACTAGAATAATTATTTATAATCCTTACATAAGATTACATAAAAATTTGAAGGTGTTAATTATTTCACGTAGTGTACATTTTTAGCAAAATGTTTTGCTATGATATACTAGAATAATTATTTATAATTCTTACATAAGATTACATAAAATTTTGAAGGTGTTAATTATTACACGTAGTGTACATTTTTAGCAAAACGTTTTGCTATGATATACTAGAATAATTATTTATAATCCTTACATAAGATTACATAAAATTTTGAAGGTGTTAATTATTACACGTAGTGTACATTTTTAGCAAAACATTTTGCTATGATATACTAGAATAATTATTTATAATCCTTACATAAGATTACATAAAATTTTGAAAGTGTTAATTATTACACGTAGTGTACATTTTTAGCAAAACGTTTTGCGATGATATACTAGAATAATTATTTATAATCCTTACATAAGATTACATAAAATTTTGAAGGTGTTAATTATTACACGTAGTGTATATTTTTAGCAAAACTTTTGCTATGATATACTAGAATAATTATTTATAATCCTTACATAAGATTACATAAATTTTGAGGGTGTTAATTATTACACGTAGTGTACATTTTTAGCAAAACGTTTTGCTATGATATACTAGAATAATTATTTATAATCCTTACATAAGATTACATAAAATTTTGAAGGTGTTAATTATTTCACGTAGTGTATATTTTTAGCAAAGTGTTTTTCTGTGATATACTAGAATAATTATTTATAATTCTTACATAAGATTACATAAAATTTTGAAGGTGTTAATTATTACACGTAGTGTACATTTTTAGCAAAACGTTTTGCTATGATATACTAGAATAATTATTTATAATCCTTACATAAGATTACATAAAATTTTGAAGGTGTTAATTATTACACGTAGTGTACATTTTTAGCAAAACGTTTTGCTATGATATACTAGAATAATTATTTATAATCCTTACATAAGATTACATAAAATTTTGAAGGTGTTAATTATTACACGTAGTGTACATTTTTAGCAAAACGTTTTGCTATGATATACTAGAATAATTATTTACACATATAAATATTATTTCAAAAAAAAAGTCAACGTTCCACACATAACTTCTAGTCAAACTTAAACTATTGATTCTCGAAAAATAGAAAATCACATAAATTGGAATAGAGAGAGTATTTCTTTATCATCTATTAATAGGTTGGTTCACTTCGACAATACACACTCCTCATGATCAACGTGCTTACCGATCATGACAATATTTTTGGAATTTATCGTGAATTATTGCTCAAGTCATTTGGCTTGGAACAAGTTATCTTAGGATTAATAAATCTGAAATTAGCTATCTTAGCTTGGTATAACGCATCTCATCGTGTATATGAAATAACTTATCTCATTAAATAGTGAGATAAATTATTTCAAAAATGACAACTAAATACACTAAATTTATCCCTAAACTATTATTTTATTTCAAACTATTTATTTTTATCTCTCACACCAAAATAACCCTATAATTACACAAAATTGTAGTTATTGTCCCTATTTACAAATAAAAAATCAAAGAAGGTTTTCACAATTCAACTTTTGTCCCATGAATAGTTCTACTTTTGACAGTTGTCTTTTTTACCTTTTTTTAAAAAAAACAATAATTTAATCAGCATAATTTTCTGTATATTTTGGTAATTATCATCAACTTTAAGGCTAATAAGTGATGTAGATAAGATAATTAATTGAAATTACTTTAGGTCCACCTATAGACGTCAAATAAAATACTTGAATATTATGGTCTTAAATTTAAGTTATGTCAAATATATTTAAAAACATTTTTAATTTTATAATTTTTTAAATATGTCACATAAAAAATTAAAATTATATTATTATCGAGAAAATGAGTCTTTTTTAAAAAGATAAGCTAAAAGAAATTTGATAATTTTTTTTAATGAGGAAAATATTTATTTGTAACAACTTGTTCTGGTCGTTATGGGAAAACTAATGAGGAAAGAATTTGGGTCAGAAAATTTTGAGTAGTGACTTGAAAATTCCTAACCTAGCCCAGATTGGGGTGAAATCTGAGTCAGGTGAGATCTAAAAAAATCT
The DNA here is from genome assembly GCA_022817965.1 of Solanum lycopersicoides. NCBI lineage: Eukaryota > Viridiplantae > Streptophyta > Magnoliopsida > Solanales > Solanaceae > Solanum > Solanum lycopersicoides. Next base: position 5,384,757 of record CM040624.1, read on the forward strand.
GGTAATGAATAAGAGAATTACTCATAAATCTAATCATATGAGTGGATATCCAAAACGTTAGGGAGCCCGTACAGCTTTACAAAATTGAATTCGGGCGACTAGAACTCTCAAAACTAATCTTGGCATGAAAGGGTAGTTTTTGAACGTCAAGGATTGAAAATATGTTGCGAAATAGGAGCTTAAAACTCAAATCCCCCCCCCCCCACTCTTCCACCAACCTAGCCCTAAACTTTTTTTGTTTTCCACAAACAAAAAAAATTATTTTTTCATTAAAAAATTATTTTTTCAAAAAAAAAATTATCCCCTCCTTCGGGCACCCACAACCATTGGACAAAATCAAATTGCCATTCTGATACAATCACGACTTAAATTAGGGAAAAAATTCTTAAAATGTTATTTTTTGTCGAACTTCGTTCTTGAGAGCTCAGGGACGATTGAGAATAGTTCTTGACAACTTTCCACGTTTTCTAGCACTAAAGGTAAGATTATTACTCTGCTAATCCGTAATTTGATTCGTAGAGCTTAGAATATTTGGATAATTATCATTGGAGAAGGTTTTTAGGTTGTAGTTAGGTGGAAAAAGCCCTAAGTTGGGTATTGGAATATGGGGTTTGGCTTAGAATTGATAATGTCGATTATAATTCGGTAATTAGTCCTCATTTATTGATTCTTGTGTTATTAATTGTTTTAGACTAAGAACAAGCTGAAAGAATCCGAAAAGGAGAGGCTCAAGTGTCTTAGGAGGATTCAAGCTTAATTGATTTAGAGGTAGGTGATGGTTTGATTTTCATGTTTGTGTGATATATGACGGTTAATTGCTTCATTATATGCATGCATGTATGTGAATGAGGAAATGTGAACTGAATCTAATGAATGATTATGTATGAATAAATGCATGACATGAACCTAATAATTGATTGTGTGACTATGAGTAATGTCATTATGGTTGTGATTGTGATTCTGGCTGTGCTGATTGGATTGGGTGTCACGTTCCGACACATATATTGAATCGGGTGTCACGTTTCCACACATACTTTGGATCGGATGTCACATTTCGACACACTAACAGTTTGAGTGTGGATCTTTGAGAGGACCATTGTAACTGTCCTATCCACTTGTTGTTGATAGTGTGGAATTTTACATTGTTCCTGAAATAATATTTGTATTATGCATTTTGAATATGTATGTTTACCATGTTGTAATTGCTTGAGTCTACTAAGCTTATTTGGGTTGCCGCGTGATCCTACCAGTACATTGTGTACTGATACTGCACTTGCTCGTTCTTTGTTGAGTACATAACATCTTCAGGCGGCTACGGATAGACCTCATCTAGGAGATCAGTGATCAAGATCAGATTCAGGGTGAACCAGTTCTTCGAGGCTACCATGAGTCCTTCATTTTGTTTAGTCCATTCTTTTCGGACTCAGACTATTTAAGTAGGCTTGCTTATGTTGGTTTCGATTTGTACCCCTTTTTTCTTAGACTTGTTGAATTATAGAGTACTTTTGGTACAACGATTTTCAGCTTCTAGGGATTGTATTTCCGCAATACATTCGATACTTGTTTATTTAAGTTTCCGGAGTTCATAAAAACTGCATGTTATTTAGTCATTTAAACTTGCTTCTGCATCTTTCAATACCTAGCTCCTTGTAAAAAAAAATTATCGAATTGTAGTAATGATTCTCCTAACGAAAGATTAATATGAGTGTTTCAATTACAACGATCTGGATCTTTACATTATTTAAAAGTACTATTTCTTTCTTTTAATATATTTCTTCTTCTAACATCAAAACTGGAGTCCGGAGCCTAAAGGGTATAAACTATTAACAAAAATTTTAAAATGGTATATAAAATTTTATATTAACCAAAACGGCAAAATCGCTGGAACAACAACGATTTTCTCCGCCAGAAAAAGCAAAATCGCTGCTACTGCAGCGATTTTGCAAAATGTGATTATTATTTTTTTTAAAAAAAATCAACAAAATCGCTGCCTAGGCAGCGATTTTCTTGAAAAAAAATATTATTTTTTTTAAAAAATGAAATCGCTGCCTAGGCAGCGATTTTCATAAAAAAAAAAAATTTAAAAGGAAATCGCTGCCTAGGCAGCTATTTTCATTAAAAAAAAATTTTAAAAAGGAAATCGCTACCACCATAAAAAAAAAATCTTAAATTTTTTTAATAAAACGCTCCAAAATTAAAAAAAATAAAAAAGTATTTTTTTTATGAAAATCGCTGCCTTCATTTTTATAAAAGAAAAAAAAATTATGAAAATCGCTGCCTAGGCAGCGATTTTGTTGAATTTTTTTTTTAAAAAAAAATAAATCACATTTTGTAAAATCGCTGCAGTAGCAACGATTTTGCTTTTTCCGGCGGAGGAAATCGTTGTTGTTACAGCAATTTTACCGTTTTGCTAATATAAAATTTTATATACTATTTTGAAAATTTTGTTAATATTTTATACCTTTTAGGCTCCGGAGTCATCAAAACTGAGTGATGCATATGCTCATGTGAAATAAAACCATTCATTTTTCTTTTTCTTATCGAATGTCCCCGAAGGAACTATTATGGGACATCCATTTTTCTTTGTGGCTACAAAACAATATTGGATATAAAATCTTCTTATTCACTAGTTAATTTGATTGGGCTTTGTGCATGAATAAAACATGTCACTAATTTTAAAATAGATAAATATTAAATTATTCTGGAAAAAAAAACTATATCTTAACTACTATTTTTATTTTATTCTATGAAGTTGATATATGTGATATTATTATTAAAAGATAATCTCCATCTCTTCTTAATGGTAATGACATTGAGTTTATTATTGTTATTATTTTTTAAAAGGCATTTTAAAGGAAGAAAACAAACAAGATAAATCCTTTTTTTTATGTACATATTGATAAATTTAAAAATATTGTTCTAAAAAAAAATTACAATCGATATTTGTTATATAAGTATCAAATATTGATAAATTTAAAAACATTGTTTTTAAAACTGTTTTAACAATCGATATTTCTTAAATAGGTATTATAAGAAAATCCCCATTATTAGAGAATTAAAATATAGAACTTTCATAAGTTTAATTTAATTTAAAATAATTTTTTAAAAAAATCAAAAGAATAATTTACTTTTTTTTTCTTCTTTCCTTTCTTACTTTCCTATATAGTCGTTCATTTCTCAATAATATAAATAATGTTTTATCTTCCTTGTCACGCTAAAAATTTCTTCATCATCAATATTATTAAATATATTAAAATATTATAATTTACGTATTTTTAAACCACGTGTCAAAAAATCAAGTGTATCATTTTAAGGTTATACTGTAACCACTTTATGCAAATATCATTCAATAAAAATGAAATTTATAGAAATAGTATATTAATTAGTTATTAGGGAAAACTACATAAATGGACCATATTTAAAAGGAAAAAGACATAAATTCCCTTTGAATCTGTGTCGAAAAGTCAATTACACATTTTAATTATTTAGACAATCTATTACACACTTGAACTTGTTTAAAATGGTATTAATGTCCCCTTTGAAGATGACATGACAGAGAAAGTGTCTTCATCTTTCTTTAGTGCGTGAGAAGAAAAAAAAAATGTTAAAATGACAAATTTAAACATGTGGCACTATCTTATTGATCATTATATAATAAAGTATTATAATTTCTAATATATTAATTATGTCAATAATATTTTTACTTTTTTAAATTTGTGCCCCCATTTTCTTTTAAATGTTCACATTTTTCTTTGTTTTGACATCTTCTTCTTCAACAGTCCTTTACAACTTTGTCACCATTAATTATTGTTCCTTAGCCTCATACTTATGGACATATATTCGAACTCTTACGGAAGAACTCTTAAAAACTAGAAAGGAGTGGAAAAGAAGATGATTTTCATCTAAGTTAATAATGTTTCAATTTAATTAACTCTATAATATTAATGCTCAAACTCATCTTAGGATCCTCAAAAAAAGATTATTGGAAAAAAATCATTAGAAAGATAATAACTTGAAAGTACCATATGGTTATTTATGCATAAAATTTATGATTATATTACCTAAGTTTTCAAAATTCATTGAAGAAAATGATTAATCTATGTTTGTCTTCACTATTCTTATCAGAACATCAATCACAACGTCATTTTATCTCAAACCATCATCAATAGCATATTTTATTATTCACTGCGCACAAAAATACAAATGAAATGCTTAATTTACATCCATAAATATCAATAATTTTAAAGAAAAACACAAACCTGAAAATAATTTTACAGGTCTGTGAGTTTTTTTATATTTCACTCACAAAAATTAACTCACAAAAATTAATGTGCGATAAAAACTCTTTTTTCATGTGATAAAAATGTTACATCACATAAAAAGTGCATCCAATTAGATCCAGAAAGTGCAATTATTATACACCTATTATAAAAAAACAATCTCCACGTGACCTAAAATGTTTCTTCTAGCATTATCATTACAACAACCTTGTAACCACACCCAATCATGAGACCAAATGAATTTAGTCTATTTTTTATCAAGATAATTTAGTAGAATTTAGTAAAAATTACCTTTTTACATTTTAAAAATCACAATTAAGTAAAGATCATGTGAGAAGAATGAATCAAAAACGTCTTGTGATTCTTAAAGTATGCAATCATGTACGTCTATTCATTTTTCTCATTTTTGGATGGTAAAATAACGATTTCACTTATTCATAGTGAATTTTCTTGATAATTAGACTATATTAATTTCATTTGGATAGGGTTAGAATGTTTAATTACAAGATGTGACGACATTTGATGGTGTATTTGATGCTTTTACTGTGAATTAATGTTAGTTTTTAAGTAATTTAATAATTTTTCTATTATGCTAGACAGGAAATTATTCAAAGAAAGGAAGAAAAATGAAGTGCAATTTGAGTGAATCAACAAAGTAAATCCATGATTAGTTACCCCAATATGTCCCTCTTCTTTATTCCAAAATTAAGGAAAATTGATAGTTTATTCAAATCCACTTCAAAGGAAACAATATGAAAGCCAAAAGAAACATAATAAGAGAGAGACAAGATTTAAATACTACCTAGCTCTAGATCCAACTTGATGGTACTCTTTTAGCCTTTTAGTGGATTTACTCAGCGTGAATTCAGATAAGTCGGGCTAGCAGGCTTCAGGTATCGATTAGTTAAACAGGTACATCCACTTCATGAAATATGGAGTTTAACTAGCCAAAGTTGTTGGTTCACAACCATCATGAACACAAGCTAAAACATCCTTATAGTCTCTTGAGATTGTGAAGGAATCATACACTTTACCATCTTTGCTCTTCTTGTACTCAAAGAGAAGGTTAGATTGGTCAAATGCTGTAAGTTTGACAAATCCATAATCATAATCTTTGAACACACTCCATGTGGTGTTAATGGTAGTGAATCTATTCAAATTGCTTCCTCCTCCACCAACAACAACATGAATCGTTCCGTTCACTACGCCAGAGTAGTGTGATGTCTCCTTGTTCACACATTGATTCTGTCCATACAACATTTTAACAAACAACAAAATGAATGGTTTTTCAAATATATATCGAAATAAAATGTGTATGTATGTACCTGGTAAATAGGGCAAACTCTTTCATAGTTATGAACGTGCCCGTAGAATGCCATATCAACCTTATACTTTTGCCAGAGTTTTTGCAAGTGCTCTCTTCCCATGGGCTCTTCAAATGAGCCTTCCTTAGCATACCAATCATTAGATGAGTAACCAAGAACACGATGAGCAGCGAATATCAACCAAGGTTGTTTATGTCTATTGGCTGACGCAAAGCATTGCTCGATGAACTTGTACTGTTCAGATCCTTCTCTCCAATCATGCTCAGTATCTCCTATACAGAAGTGGAACATCCCATAGTCAGCTGCATACCAGAACTTAGCTCTGTTCTCAGCAGGGACATAGTATAATGTTTCAGCTGGTACACCACATTCTCCACCCGAATCTATACCGGTGTATAATGATCCACTGTTCTCCCAAGTTCTTTCATGATTACCACTGCAAAATATTATTTTTCCTCACAAACAATTAGAACAAAAACTATGTGAAAAAATGCGATATCACAAAGGAACTATTAATGATGAACAAACCTTGCAATCATGAAAGGTACTCGTGATGTTATTGGCTCTACTTGCGCAGTAAATTGATCCCATTGTGAGATATATCCATTTGCATAGGGGAGATCTCCAATAAGGAAAACCGCGTCAATGTTATCAAGGTCATCAATAAGGGTGTCAGTTGTCATAAGTGAACCTGGCTGATAATTAGCATATTCATTTGAACCATCGCGCTCTTGCTGAAGCAATAAATATGGGAAAACCACATTAGTCATTGTTTATAAAGAAAGATATATGATAGATATGATATTGTTAGTAGATTACCTTTCCCATATCTCCAAATATCACGATACGTTGCAATGACTCTTGCCCCGGAAATGGAGCAGACTTAAACGAATATTGCTTACTCCAAACAATCGAATCATTGTTTAACATGTGACCTAACTTGTATGTGTACCTAAAATTTCACAAAATAAGAGCTCAAAATGGGGTGTGACATGTCAACGATGAAGTATCAACGAGCCATAAAAAAAAACTTACTCCATGTTTGGCCACAAATCTTTAAGGAAACTTGTATGTATGAATCCAGGATCGCGCCATCCCACACTTCTTGCAGGTGTTCCTACAAACGCGCTCATAACATTATGCAACAAGTTTATCTCTCCTACTCTATCTTCAACTTTAATCAGAAAAAACAGAGGAAAAAATCAATCTGTTGTTCTCATATACCACACATGCTGTTGCGATGAAATGTGAGTGTCCCTGCAGGGGAACGCTTTTGGTCTTGGCCCTTCCAACCCCATTCAACGAATGGAACAGCCTCGTCTATATTGTAACCACTTGTCCAAGTAACAGTCATCTAGGAGAAAAATATGAATAAGTTAATCTCATGATACGAACACGAATCTCCAATATGTCTAGCAAGTGAAAAACTTACAATATCCCATGACTTGCCAAGAGCAAGACGCGGATAAAGAGGCGCTTTTGGATTGGCAAATGCAACAAAATTTGAGATGCTGATCAACTTAGGCTGTAACAAACATGAATTTGTAAGTCCATGTCCATCACACTAGAACAAAGAGAATTATAATGATCATTAAAATGAAGTAAAATACATATATGCATACAAACCAAAGTACTTAAAATCTATGTTGCTCCAGACTTTCGAAATGCAGATGGGTTCGTGTTAGATCCTTCAAAAATAGTACTACATTTTTAGAAAATCAGACACAAGTACAACAACATGTCCAAAGTCCAATGTAATTCCACAAGTGTAGTCTGGAGAGATAAACGTGTTATTTTTATACACCCTAAGACGTTTGAAATGCAGAAGGGTTCGTATCTGATCCTCCAAAAATAGTACATTTTTGGTGAATCAGACACAAGTACAACGACATGTCTAGTGTAATTTCAGAAGTGCAGTCTAGAGTGGATAAAGTATATGCAAACCTTACTCTTACCTCATAGAAATACACAGGCTATTTCTGATACACAATTAGACTTGAAATAAACAACGAAATAATGAAAAACGAACAGAATAATATAATAATCAAAGTTGAAAAAAAACATTCAACTACCAACTAACTTACGTTTGACACACCGCCCGAGAAGAAGGCAAAGGAATAATCCCACGCTGATTAATTAGACGGAATTTCAATGAAGTCCTCCCAGTCTTTGTGTAGTTGGCATTTTGGTAATTTGCATGTTTGAACTGTAACACCCAAAATAATAAAATCAAAATCAAAATATACCAACATAAATTTAAATATAATTGTTGCCATATTTAGAATGTTGTCAATTTTGTCTTTTGAGATGAAATAAACAACAAATTGTTGAAGTACATGTTTTCAAATTTCAACCACGAAAAATGATTAGATAATGTAAAAATAAAATAACAATTTTTTTACTTAAATTTAACAAATATTGTCATGTAAATTGAAACGAACACAAAAAAACACATATGAAATGAATTTAAAGATACCTTTAAGGGGGCAGTACAAAAAAATGGAGCTCCATATTTTTTTTCATCTTTGGTAACTGGGACACAAATGGATTCACTGCAATTAAAACATTTACTTGTTAATTAGATTACCAAAAAAAAAAATGGTGCAATTACATAATTAAATTTCAAATTTTCACCGGCAAATATTGATTAATGAAGTAGGAGTTATTTTTTTGGTCTTCTTTATGTCAACAAAAACAAAAATGCAGTTACTATAAGTAGGATTGTTCATGGTTATGGTTAAATAATCAAACCGAATCGTAATTCAAAACAAATCAATTTAAAAAACCGATATTTGGTTTGATTTGATTAGGTTTGGTTTTTAAATTTTGAAAATCGATACTATTTGGTTTGGTTTTGATTTTACTAAAAAAAACTGCAAAAATAATCAAACCAAACCGACAAATTAGAAATTTAAATTTTATAATTATTTATATTTTTTATAAATAAATATCAATACTTTGTTAAATTTTAAGTAACTTAAGTCTTTAACTTTATAATTTTCTGAAGTCTAACACTTAAATTTTAGCTTAATTACAATCCTAAGTCCAATTCCATCAAAATTTATTAGCTATCATACCTTTCATAAGATAGTGACACACTTTCTCTTAATTTAATAACTTTGTTCGTGTGATGACAACTCTAGTATTGCTTAATTGCTTAACTGAACCAACAATATTCATGTACTAGATATTTTTTTAATCAAGATACGTATGTCCTAAAAAATTTATTACTTTTAAACCGAAAAAAATCAGAAAACTGAACCAAACCGTCAATAACCAAATCGATGGTTATTTTTTTCATTTGGTTTGGTTCGGTTGTAGAAATTTAAAAAACCGACTAGATTGGTTTGATTTTGATTTTAACTAATAACCGATCCAAACCGAACCACGAACACCCTTAACTATAAGAATATTTCTTTGTCCTTTAAATTTTTGGATAAATCTTACCATTGAAAAATAGTAAAAAGATATCAAATATTTTCCTATGACAAATATTAAGATATATTTATTTTTAATTAGAACAACATGTAAATAAGAAAAGGAAAAGTAACATTTTCTATATGTAATTTTCATATTTCTTTATTTGATTACGTTTATGCATCTACTATAGATATTATACAACTCATAACGCAAAAATATAATTATCATATTTCTTTATTTGATTACGTTTATGAATCTACTAAAGATATTATACAACTCATAACGCAGTTGATGTCCTATCGAAATATCTATTAAATTTTATGTCTTTAAATATATTACATAAAAAGTTAAAATAATATTATTAAAAAAAATATTTTCTTTAAACAAACTTAAAAAGATCTATATATTTTTTCATTAAAAAAAAAAAGGAAAGAGTAAATAATTAAGTCACGTGACAAATAAAATAAATATGGATATGGGTTGGTGAAAAGTACTTTCTATTTGTAGTTTTCAAATGTAATTGCTACATGGGCTCCTACTTTAATTTATTCCATGTTTCGATTTTTCAAAATAGTTGTCCTATTTATTTTATTTATATGTCAAATAAAAAAACATTTTGATATTTTATTTAAAGTAATTATAAAATTTATATAAATATTAGCCATGTTTAAAATAATAAAGTTACAAGTAAAGAATATGAATTTAAAACTATAAACAAGGATATTTTTAAATTAAAGTATTAACAGAAAAAGACATTTTTAAATCAA
>CM040624.1:5395548-5709648 GCA_022817965.1 Solanum lycopersicoides
ATATATAAAAGACAAAGACAGTCTGATACACTAAGTTTTCGCTATGCGCAGATGTTGAGAAGAAATGTATGATAATTCAAGTCATTTCAAGCATAAAGTACATTTGACTAAAACTCACATATTATCATGACAACGAATTAAAGTACAAAATGACAATATATGTACAAATACAATAATATTTAACATGAAAGGTAATAAATTAAGAAATGGAGATAATTTTTTATGAATTAAAAAGAAGAGAGTATATAGAGTGGACCTTTGAATGTATTAATTTGGATTTCTTTTTCAGTCACTTCGTTTTCGTTTGTCTTTTTTTCTTTTTTTTTTTTCGTTATCCAGAAAATTAAAACTGTTTATGCTTAGTGAATTTAAAGTCAAAAATAAAATAAAATGGTGATGTGTCAATTGTTAATTGGGGGAAGTTAAATATACAGTTGGTTGTTTTTAAAAGTTAGTTTTCTTTTTTGAATTTTACTTTTTTTAAGACAAGAGATAAGTACAAAGAGAAAAATAGTAGTTAATTATTTTTAGATTAATGGAATATGTATAATTAAAATCTAGACCAAAGTAAATACAATGTCACAAGAGAAAAAACAAACGAAAATTGATTAAAAGCTAAACCAAAATAAATACAATGTCACAGAAAAAAAAGGAAATTGCTATCATATTTATTAAACTAACTAAAAGAATTTACTTTAATTTCTTTTTAAATTGAAATAAAAACTTGCAGTTCTAAAATATGACTTTTTTTAAAAAAACTTTTCAACAATGAAAAAAATAGCATAACATTTGTACGAACAAAACCGTTGTGCTGAAAGGAAACATAGACATATAGTTGAAATCGGTCTATGTTTTTAAAGAGATTGACTACCTGACTTCGCTCCCACCTATATATTCTTTGTAGAGCGGTCAATATGGGCTAGATCACCCATCTGGGTTAATCCATACAGGCTTTGATATTTTACAGGTCAGGCCGGACTAGCCCATTTTTTGTGTGGCCAAGAAAACTGTCGGCCCAATCCACAAGTATGTGGGCTACAGGCTTGCCGGGTCAGCCCATTTTTTTTAAAATTGCATTTTTTTATAGTTATTAAATTAAATTATAAATTATAATTTAAAAATATTATCATAAATATCGACAAAACAATATTACATGATGTTAATGTTAATACTTGTTAATCAAATCCAAAAATAAAATTATTTTTATAATATTTGTTAAGTTTTTTTTCAAGTAAAAATATAAAAATATAAATAGAAATATTAACCTAATTCTTTTGAGTTTGGACTCTCTTTAATATTAAATTTTAATATAATATTATATTTTTTAATTAATTTTTATTGATCCACGGGTTGACTCTTTCGATATTTCTCAAGCCCCTCAAATCAACAAGCTTATTCAGGTCGGGCTCAAAAACTCTTTTCTTAAATGGGCTCCATAAATCTTAGCCCACCCCTATTAAATTTCGAATTAGGCCAGACCGGCCCAACGGGCCTAGCCCATATTGACGGCTCTAATTCTTTGGTGTGATAACCTTAGTGCCACCTGTTTAACTGCAAATCTGATCTTCCACTCACGGACAAAGCACATGGAAATAGATTTTCATTTTGTTCATCAGATGTTTATTTTCTTGGATTTCTCACAAAATTAACATTATTCATTCCTTCATTTCTGCACTCTCATCTTTGTTGATTTTAAAAGCTTTCTCGAATTCAACTGCTCTTGATCGTGCACCTTTTGACCATGCTGACTGACGTGTTTCGTCTTTCTTTGTCAATCATCAAAACTGCATAAATCCCAACAGAAAGCCATTCAATCGGAGGGATCTACAAGGCTTAGCTTGAATCTTACTTCAGCATTGGGTGTTTGAGATCCGGCTCCTCCTTCAGAAGGCCCTGCAGGCTGCAGCATTGGCATCAGTTGCAGGAAGAGAGAACATCACATTCTTGATCATAGAAAAGTAAAGATCAAAATCTGCTTTGTTTGCTTCGATCCACTTCTCAGCTACACTGATAGGCACACTATCTTAGTTATCATCCCAAGCATGGGCGAATTTCTTCATATACGGAGTTCATCTTCGAAGTGACTTCATTTCTTATGCCTTGCATCAGTACATTAGCAAAACAAGCAAGAAACTACAAGAAAAGGTCTAAAAATAACTCATGAATAGGTATCAAGATATATCGAATACCAAAAGGAGTATGTTCTCAAATCAAAAATCAAACAAGTATACAATCACACCAAAATACTGTTTGAAAACGCCCTCCTACAACACAACTAATTTTCATTAGATCTTCTTAGAAGGTAATTCATAAAATGCGATCTCTTACTTCTTCGAACTTTTTCTCCGGCTCTAAGCTTTTCCCTTATTCATTGTTTTCTTTTCATCATATATTAAATATATGGAAAAAAGGTCAAAAATATCCCTAAACTATAAGAAAATGTCTAAAAATACCATCCATCCATCTTTTAGCCTAAAAATATCCTTTTATTCATTTTTTTGGTCTAAAATTATCCTTCCATTCACTTTTTTGCTCACTTATACCCTAGCAACTAACAACCCTTCTTTTTTTAAAAAAAATATTAATATTTATTATGTGTCATTTTCTTAATGAATGAAATAAAAATCTACCTCTATTAATTTTTTCTCATAATTTATCCAAATCAAAATAATATATCTTAGAAAATAGAAATTACTAGATTTAAAAAAATATATTTTGGATCTTGAAAAGATATATTGTTTTGATTTGGATAAATTATGCTGAAAAAAATAATAGAGCTGGATTTTTATATCACCCAATAAGAAAATGACACATAATAAATATTTTTTAAAAAAAAGAGAGGGTTGTTAGTTGCAAGAGTATAAGTGAGCTAAAAGGTGGAGAAGGGTAATTTTAGATTAAAAAAAAAAGACGAGTAGAAGGATACTTTTAGACCAAAAGATAGATGGAGAGTATTTTTAGACCTTTTCTTGTAGTTCAGGGATATGTTTGGTCCTTTTCCCTTAAATATGTATATAAAAAAGAAGCTTCTGTCAAAGATTGGGAAAAGCGAGGACTCGAAAGAAAAGCTCGAGGAAGCTAGAGTTAGAATTTTATGAATGATCTTAGCTTCTTAAAGAAGATTTAATCAAAATTAGATGCGCCACAAGAGGCCGTCTCAAACAATTATATTTTCGTTTAATTTTACTTGTTTGATTCTGAATTATGAGATCATACTCCTTTTGGTATTTGATATATTTGGATACCTATTAATAATTTAAATCCATATCTATTAACAAATATACCCATCAGTTTAGTGTTTGTTATTAGTTTCTTATAATTTAGCTATCTGATGATATATATAGTTAGTCATATTTCCTATTTAGGACTTTGATAGTTTCCGTTATTTTAGGTTATTTATGTTGGTATTGTATTGTTGGAATGTATGCGGACATTAGTGATCACAGGATCAGGTCCCCAGATAAAATAAATAGCTCAAAGTAAATCATGCACAATAATTTTACGTGGAAATCCCCTTGTACAAGAGCGGTGAAAATCACGACCTATACTCACATGATTTCAATCCAAACTCCATTTCATTCTTCAAAGACTTGTATCAACGACATTTTACTTAACATATTTTACATATTATTTTTCTTCTATTAAAGTCTTATATCAGTGATACTTTCATTGGGTGAAACAAAAAAAGTTTGAAGATAGTAGATCTAAAACTTATCGTTTCCGTTAATGTAATTATCCATTCCAAATGTTGTCTAGATTTATTTTTGAAAAAGGTAGACCAAGGTATATTTATACCTAGAGGTATGAAATGAGTGCTTCATGTATATGTTTAAGATTTAAAAAAAAATCATCTAATGCCAGTAAACATGAACATTATTTTAGACAAACATCAAAATTACCCCATCAATAAAAATAATTAATCCATCAAAATATCATTTTATTTTTTGAATAAAAAAAAGCAAATTTCTCAAAAGCATTTTCGTAAATTTCCACAAATAAAATTCCTCCAATAATGAAAAGGGTTGCAAAAACATATGATGACATGATAATTCACCATTAAACCAAAGAAATAGAAACGACAAATTTTGAGAAGAAAAAAAGTAAAACAATCTAATGTTAAGAAAGAGTTAATCAAATGAATGTGTCACATATATGTTTAAGTATTGAAAAAACAAGGGGAAAAGAGTGAAATTCATCATACATTTGCCACAAGAAAATAGGGTTAGGTTTTTCGAAATTTGAATATGTTAGAATAAACTATAAACACAACTATTAATACTTCGTTAGATCGTGAACACATATATAATATATTGAAATACATGAAAAGATTGTATGTACCTCTAATATTTTGCATATCAATGAACAACCGAAGACGGGCCAGGCCAGATCTTCCTTTTCTTAAGCTTATGACGGTAGACACGTTATGAAAATGCATTTTAGGTTAAGCGAAAAGAGGGGATCTAGCTAGGCTCATATTTATAGGTTTAAAAGTTTTAACCTAATGTCTCCAATTATGGGCTCACTAGTCTTCAACAGGCCTGTATTATTTTAGGCCCACACCTATAACATGGCCTATATGAAATTAAATCCACACAAATTCATAATTCGTGTCTTGTACAACTGCTAACATTTAGCCTGTTTTACTAAAACCTAATAGTAAGATAATGTTAAGTCCAAAATTAATAAACAATTCTAACATTCTCCCATTTGGAAAACATTAACTTAACTATAATATTTTCAAAAAAAAATTATTTTTATTGAAATTGACTCTTGAGCTGAATAGAAAGTGGCCATAAATATGTAATGCTGGAAGTCCATTTTCCAGCATGGTTTAGTCAAACAGAACCAGTGATAGGGAAATATATAGTAGTATTTGCATCTCTCAACAACACAAGACCTATCCATAATTACTGACATTGAAGTTTGTGGACATAAATAGATTACAGATCGACGGTTTTCATTGGAAGTCCTTCAAACGATTTTTCGTAACAACATGTGCACCATAGAACACATCAATTTTCTCGTATAAACGTTAGTTATACGATTATACTTTTATTTAGTTCATTATTCAAGAATATCCTTTATTTTTATGCTTTGATTCACGAACTTGATGTAAAAATTGAGATTTTACCCCTAAGAAAATAAAATTCGAGATTTTTAATGCCAATTCGAAGTCAAATTTGACCACATAGATATGAATTCCCTAAGGCATGGGTAAACCAATTGTGAAACAAAATTACAGTTTTGATCATCTTAGAAAATGAGAAATAACTTATGGCTTGGTATTCATCTTTATGGAATATAATTGTAAATTCATTTTGTTCATTTTTCTTCTTTGATTATGAATTTTTTTATGACATTAGATGTGTTTAATTTTAATACTAGCGGCAGTAGTCAGGGCGTTGCCCAAGCCCAACAGGAAAAAAATCATCATACTTATTTTGTTATACATAGTAGATAATGACAAATCTAGTAATTAGGCGTCACCTTTCAACAAAAAAGGGCTGACCTAGGGTTTCCTTTCTAAGCAGCTGCTTAGCTCTCATGGCTATTACGGCCACTGGACTACCTCCTTTCGAGGCTCTCCAGCCCGTCCCACCACCCAAACCACCACATACGCAATCTTTTTCAATTTAAGTACTATAAATCCTAAACAATTTGTCCTAATTAACTTAGAAACAATCGCAAAATCAATTAAATAATTCAGAGAGAACCTACAATCACGTTTTCAATGGAGGAAAGGCATGACTTTATGATTGAAGAGGGGAAAGACAAGAATTTATGATTGAGGAGGGATTGCATCAAGCAGTGGTGTTTAAGTTATCCCATGGTGCGTCAGATTTGAAGGTATTAAGGTCATTTTACCGAAAAATCTTGGTACCAAGGGCAATTGTTTAATTGACTTACTTGCTCAAAGACAAATTTTGTTGAGATTTGATAAATATGAAATTTATGTACAAGCTTTATCTCGCTTAATTAATTATCTTCTCTACAATGGACAGGAGCACCAATGCAAGGTTTTTTCATGGTCCATTGGATAAATCCTAAGGAGAAAACAACGTTAGCTGTGATTTGAATTTCTTTACCGAACTTATGTCCAGATTTGTTTGCAAAGAAGTATCTATTGTCTATAACATCATCAGTTGGGAAACTAATAGCTATAAATAAAGCTACTCAAATCAAGTCAAGACCTAGCACAACTAGGGTCAAGGTTATACTTGATGTAATGGAAAAACTTCCAAATTGTATAAGATTGCAGTTCGTGGATGGAAAATCTAGTAAGTTGATCGAGGTTTTTCAGGAAATCTACCTTTGTATTGCAATTATTGTAAGCAAGGTCATGATAAAGATAGTTGTCGTTTGATCTCGAAAATAAAAATAACAAACAAATTGATGATACCATTGAAGTTGCTTCAAAAGGTACTATCGATAGAGAAAAGTATCAATGTGATGCGAGAAAAATACTAAATCAAAAAAGAAATATTGTAAATATCGATCAAAGTAAAGTTACTTCTTTAGAACGACAGTTGTTTACTGTCACTTCTGAGCAAAATCGTGCACACTCAATGGATGTTTTTATAAGTAATATTGTTGTTCAAACAAATATCAAAAACAAAGGGTCAACACGAAGAGTTGAGGTTGATACGCCGCGAGTTGGTTCAAGCCAATAATAATGGATTCAGGACACAAACTAATGGATACATCTGATGTTGAAGATGCTGAAAATTTTGGATAACATGTTTTGCAAGTTGAAACCAAGAATGCAACTAAAAATTGGACACTGGTTGCAAACAAAATTCAACTAGTAATCGGAGCCTTTCCCTGACTAGTCAAAATATTTCTCCATATAATGAAAAGCGTGCGACTGCAAATTTTTATGACAGTGAGAAGAAACAAGATATTAGTAATGCCTCAAGAGACCTATTATGTTCGAATAACTTTTGATGTTTTATCAAAGACTATTAGAAAGCAAGTAAAGTTAACTGTGAATGGAAACGATTTAATCCAAGAAAAGCATGTCTCACAACCTACTTTGAATAGAAAATTTAAATTCAGAAGCTCCCGTATTTGTGCCTAATTGTGTAATTCAAAGAAGAATGAGTCAAAGACCTTAGTGTCAAATACAATTGACTTAGGCGAGAATTCTCTTGATGAAGATGAGGAAGACAATATGCTTGATTTGGGCGAGGATTCTTTTGATGAATATGAGGAAGATATGCTGGACATATGCTTTGATTGAGTGTCTAGAGAAGGAGATATATCACCTAGGGAACAAAGAATTGGAAACAACAAGAACAAAGAAGTGAAAACAGCAAAAGCAAAAAGAAGATACATGGAAGGTAACATAATTGGGACGGTAAAATGACCGAGGAGTTTGTTCCAAGGCAACTACCAATGCGACAGGCAAAGCATAACCATTTAACAGTATCAATAGGTTCAACAAGATCCAGTAAATCTTTTTTAATTTATGCGTTTGTAATAGAAAGTTTGAGGCTGATAACTCAACTTTCTTCTTGATTAACATATTTTTACATTATTTAAGCATCCTTATTTGTAATATCATCATAGAGTACAAACTCTGTGGTGATTAGAAAATACTTAGTTCTCTCTAGATCTTATTTTCTTCATGTTTGTTAGGTAGTAAACGTTAGGTACTTCATTAGAATTAGTAAGGTAAGACCTAGTCCCCCTTGCTTGCACTTATCCCTATTGATATTTTTTTATGTTTAATAAAAGGCCACTAGACATTGTCGAGTGTAAATTTGCGGGAGAAAAAAAGAATGTTTATTCCTCTTTCTTTCTATGCTCAAACTCAAATCTTCTACCAGCATATGCATATATCCTAATTTCCAGCCAATGTCACCACAAGTATGCATCAAGCTTATTAATAATTCAAAGTTTCATTCAAAAAACAAAATCACAAAAGATTAAAATATCCAACAACAAATCTTACCCATTCAATAAAATCAAAACCTAATTTAATTAAATTAAATTAACAATTTTATTTAATTGGTTACCTAATGCATGCTTGACTTTTAAATAATACCATTGTAATAATATTATGAAAAATAAATATATCTTTGTAATTAATGAAGTTATGTGATTACTATTTAGTAATTAGACTTTCCAAACATACCCTAAATCTTATTTCGTGGCAGAAAAGAGAGGAAGATAAATGTTGCACTTGTGCAAATAATCTAATGGATTTTGAAAAGTTTAGCATTACTGACATAGTATTGATTGACGAGAAGTGTTATGGAATTAATGATAAACTGAAAGATTAGAGACATACCTTAATTAGAATCTAAAAATTTCACGTTAAACATGATTAAAACAAAGTATTACCTGAAGTGCAAGCTCGGGACTACAGTTTGAAATAAAACACATTTAAGATGCAATCACATAATTTTTTCATGTTTGGTTCAATTTTAAACAATATTTTCTTTCGAAACAAAAGTTTCTTAAAAAAAAACAAAATGACATCTCGAGGGAAAACAATTTTCACAAGTGATAGTGTGGTACTTCACTTCTCCCTATCCTTCAACACACCCCTCCCCCACTTCTACAGTGTTTGCTTATATTATATGTAAAAAACAAATTAAGACTATTATTGCTTTACTTACTAAACACCATAAAATAAGATTTGGATCTAAACTCTTCAACTTTTTTCCCATTTCACCCAAGGAAGGTGTTGCCGAGACTTTGCAAGACTTAAGTTGAAAAATAACCTGTAAGCCAAGTAAAAATATATTACTAAAAAAAGAAAAGTTAAAGATCGTAGATCTAAAACTTATCGTTTCCGTATAATGTAATTATCAATTCCAAATGTTCTCTAGATTTTTTATGTATTATATGAAGTGATGATTCCTTTTTATGACTAAAATTACATTAAGTGATAATGTCATGCATGTAATAATATGAACTTTAATTTTATGTGACATTGTGGACTTGATGGAAAATAATAACAAATAACGTGAATATAAGTGTACCACACACTATAACAAAAATAACTTTTAGCGGCAATAAATATTGACATTAATAAAAAATGCTAAAAATTTTACCGGCATTAGTTTAGTGCCATTAGAACCAATGTCTCTAAAGGCTTTAGGAACATAAACAAAGAGTGTTAATTGCCGCTAAAAATACATATTTAACGGCAATTAAGAATTAATTGCCGCTAATGGTAATTTTTTATGTAGTGACATAGTTTTTTTCTTCGCTTGAATGCATCATCTATGCAATTTCTGTTAGAAATCTGAAAACTCAAAAAACACAATAGTGTTCATCAATTTCATATTCAACCCTATGAAAAAAAAAATTATTTAACTCAATGTGTGTTTACATAAAATATTGTTTTAAAAAAAGGTAAACCTAGGTATTATAACTAGAGGTATGAAATGAGTGCTTCATGTATGTGTTTAAGGTTTTGAAAAAATAAAATCATCTAATGCCAGAAAACATGAACATTATTTTAGACAACATCAAAATTACCCCATCAATAAAAATATATAATCCATCAAAATATAATTTTAATTTTTTAAAAAAAATGAAGCAAACTTCTTTTTAAAAAAATTCGTTCAATTTCGTCAAATGAAATTTCTCCAACAACGAAAAGTGTAACAAAAACATATCATAAATTTTTAGAAGAAAAAAAGTAGAACAATCTATGTTAAAAAAGAGTTAATTAATCAAATAAATGTTTCACATATGTGGAAGGATTGAAAAAACAAGGGGGAAAAGAGTGAATTCATCATACATTTGCCACAAGTAAACAGGATTTTTCGAAACTTTAATCTGTTAAAATAAACTATAAACACAACTATTAATACTTCGTTAGATCTTGAACACATATATAATATAGTGAAATACATGAAATGATATTGTGTGTACCATTTGGCATATCAACGAACAACCAAAGACGGGCTACACTAGATCTTTTTTTTCTTAAGCTTATGACGACTGACACCTTATGAAATTGCATTTTATGTTAAGCTAAAAGAGGGGATTTAGGCTCATATATATAGGCCTACAACTTTTAACCTAGTGTCTCTAATTATGGGCTCACTGGTCTTCAATAGACCTACACTATATTCAGCCCACACCTATGACATGAAATGAATATAAGCCAATATAAAATTCACACAAATACATTATCAGTGTCTTGTACAACTGCTAATATTTAGCTTGTTTTACAAAAACCTAATAATAAGAAAATGTTAAGTCCACAATTAATAAATAATTCTAACATTCTCCCACTTGGACAACATTAACTTAATTATAATTTTTGCAAAAAAGTATATTTCATAGAAATTGACTCTTGGGCTGAATAAATACGTAACGTTGGAATGCCATTTTTTTAAAGTGGAATGTCATTTTCCAACATGGTTTAGTAAAAAAAAAACATCAATATCGAAATAGAGTAGCTTGCTTCACTCAACGACACAAGACCTATCCATAGTTACTAACATTGAATTTTTGTAGACATAAATTAATATCGCATCGATTTATTCATTGACAGTCCTTCAAACGGATTTTTCATAACATGTGCACCATAGAGAAATTGTCACTCCAATTTTCTCGTATAAACGTTAGTTATATGATCATTATACCTTTATTTCGTTCATTTTTCAAGAATATCCAAAAAAATATTATTTGACTAAGAGATTTCCAACAATTTGACATAGCAACCATACTAATTTGATTTGGATAAATCGAGTTAAGAACATTGTAAGACAATAAAAACTATATATAATGAAGTTAGGATTACAGAAGAAAAAAAAGTTCACACGTTCAATTGATTAAATTTATGTACTTTGACGTGTATTAAATGAATTTATCTTTGAATTGGATGATTAAGATTTGTTATTAAACTACTTTATTCGTGTTTCAGAAGTAATATATTCTTCTATGAAACTAAGGTTCATTTTGATTGATCCGAACATCACTATTATTAAAAAAAAAATAAAAAAAATGAAAAGCTTTAGCCCTGGCCCATGGAAATTTGTCAATTCACATTAACATTATTCACCATAGCCTACACTAATGTCGAACCCTTCTCCCATTTTGCTTTTCTTAGTAATTTATTTTGGTATAAAAGTCAAATATTCCATCTTCTTTTTTACTACAGCTACTTGTTTATGCTACTAGTCCAACTAAAAGAAAAGTAGATGTTAAAATGTTGTGAATCTTCTTATCAAAGTAGGGTCACTCGACAATTTATTCCTAACGAGTCTTTGTCTAATATTCAGAAATAGTCTCTCTATCTTCATAAAAGTATTGATAAGTCTTCCATAAATACCGGACAAGTCTTTGTGCAAAAAGACTAAAGTCTTCCATAAATTACAAAATGAGTGGACTTGACTTTGTTTGAAAATAATGCAAATAACAAGTAATCTAAGTTTCATATCATTAATATGTAGCTCGGATACATTAGTATGTAGCTCGGATACATAATATATAGTTCGGGTACATTAAATACTGACTCGGATACATTAATATGCAGCTCGGGTACATTACAGAAATAAGGAATTTTGGAGATTTTTAAAAATAATAGGTGATAATAAAAATAAGTGAAACAAAAAATGTGTATTTCTGTAATTTGTAACATGAAATGAATATAGGCCTATGAGAAATTAAATCCACACAAATTCATGATATGTGTCTTGTACAACTACTAACATTTAACGCGTTTTACTAAAACCTAATAATAAGATAATATTAAGTTCAAAATTAATAAATTTGATTTTTTTTTTATAAAAACAGTTTTTTTTGTGGGGGTGCGGAGGGGGGGGGGGATAAGGGGTAAAGGTTGGGAGAGGTAAAAAAAAATCTTCAAATTTGAAACATTTTTCAAAATAGTTTTTATTATTTGTTTGAGGTGGGGGTGTTGGTTCGGAAATAGGAATAAAAATATATTTAAAATTTTAAAAATAAGAAAATGTAAAAATATATATATATATTCGAATAAGGAGGGTGGTGTACGGGTTATGGGTAGGGTAAGAACAAAAAACTAAAGGATAAATTAGAGTCTTAAAAAATATTTTCCAAATTTGCTTATCTTAGTAATTTATTTTGGTATAAAAGTCAAAATAGTCCATCTTCCTTTTGACTCTAGGTATTTGTTTATGCGACTAGTTGTTAAAATGTCATGAATTTTTCTTTTTTATCAAAGTAGGGTCACTTGACTATGATGTTAAACTTAAACTTGGTTGCACTATTAGAAGAAGAAAAAAACAATCTTTTTGATTTATTCCTAACGCGTCTTTGTCTAATATCCAGAAACAGCTGCTCTATCTTCACAAAAGTATGGGTAAGGTTTCATACAAACAAATGAGTTTGCAAGTTTAGTACGTGAAACTAAACATACATGACAAACAAAGTAACATGATCGAGGTCATAGACTTAGTTTGAGCGTCTAAATGAAAATATCGGACCAGTCTTTGTAGTGAGGGCCCGCAAAAAGACCAAATCTTCCATATATTACAAAATGAGTGGACTTAGACTTTGTTTGAAAATAATGCATATAACAAGTTAATAGTGGTCACTCCTTTTTTCCTCCTCACATTGAAATACTCATTCACAACAACAACAACAAAAAATGGATACTAAAGAACACTACAAACCAATTCATTTCCTTTTAATTTGTCTATCAATACTGATCATGCATCAAACCTTTGCTTTTGGATCAATCTCAATAGGGAATTACACGAAAATTTTGTGCATAACAAAGGAGAGGGAAGCTCTTCTCGAGTTCAAACGAGGTCTCATAGATGAATATAATCTTCTTTCATCATGGAGAAATGAGGAATGTTGTGGTTGGAGGGGTGTGGAATGCAGTAATACAACTGGTCATATACTCGTCCTTAATCTTCGTATAGGTACAACTGAATCCAATCCTGGTGGTCCTGAAAAGAATCTCATATTGACAGGCAACATCACTTCTTCATTGGTTAAGTTGCAGTATTTGAAGTACTTAGACCTTAGTTCCAATAATTTTGGAGGCGACGGACCAATACCAAAATTCATTGGATATTTCAAAAGATTAGAGTACTTAAATCTCACATCTAGATACAGAGTTTTTACTGGTCTAATTCCTCTCCAGCTCCAAAATCTTACCTCCTTAAGGACTCTTGATCTTAGTGGCAATTATTTAACGGTTAATAGCCTCGAGTGGCTTTCTCATCTAGTGCATTTGGAGTACTTAGATCTAAGTTTATCCAATGTGCAAGCGAAAAACTGGTTGCAACAGATAAGTAAGCTTCCAAATTTGAGGGAATTGCATTTGTTTGGTTGTCAACTCCCCAAAATCATTCCTTCATCACTTATCTTAGCTAATATATCCTCCTCTCGTCTTTCCATCCTCGATATCTCCTCTAATAGATATTCGTCCCCTGCAATAAATAGTTGGTTATTTAACTTCACTAGTCTTACTAGTCTAGATCTTTCGAGCAATGATTTAGGCAAAATTGCTAGTGGCTTTGGGTACTTGAAATGTTTGGAACATCTTAATCTATTTGGTAATAGTATTCAAGGAGGGATACCAAGGTCTTTAAGGAATTTAAGTCGTTTACGCTCTCTTGATGCTAGTAACAATTACTTATTAAGTCAACCGTTTTCTGAATTGCTTGATATCTTATCAGGGAGTAATACATCACTTGAATTTTTGTCCTTTGAGGGAAATGCACTCACTGGCTCATTGATTAATCTTACTAGATTTTCATCCTTGAAGGAATTGAAGCTACGAGAAAACTCGCAGGATGGCATTTTCCATGAAAGCTTTAGACAAATCTCCAGTCTTGAGTATCTTGATTTGTCTAGTAACCAAATGACAGGGTCATTACCAGACTTGTCATTCTTTCCATCATTGAGGGAGTTGAACTTACGGTCCAATCACTTTTATGGAATGATACCACAAGGTTTAGGGAAACTTTCCGAGCTTAAAATCTTGGATGTGTCTTTCAATAGATTGCAAGGCTTACCGGATAGTATGGGGAAACTTTCCAAGCTGAAAATTTTGGATGTGTCTTCCAATAGACTGAAAGGCTTACCGGAAAGTTTAGGGCAACTTTTCGATCTTGAAAGTTTTGATGCTTCTAACAATTTGTTAGAAGGTACAATCTCTGAATCTCATCTTTCCAACCTTTGCAACTTGAAGAGTTTAAAATTGTCTTCCAACTCGTTGACTTGGAATGTTAGTGTTGATTGGATTCCATGTTTTCAACTACAAGTTATCAGTCTTTCGTCTTGTAATCTTGGACCTTACTTTCCAAAATGGCTTCGAACTCAAAATGAGTACTCAGTTCTGGATCTATCTCTTAATAGTATCTCAGACACAATGCCTAGTTGGTTTACAAAGTTGCCTCCCATGTTATACTTTTTGAATCTCTCTTACAACCAAATCAGCGGAAAGATACAAGATTTATCAGCCAATAATATCGGTTCCATTGTTATAGATCTTGGTTATAACAATTTTTCAGGACCCTTACCAACATTTCCTCATTTGGTTAGTGAATTGCGTGTTGACAACAATAAGTTTTCTGGCTCACTTAACTCCATATGTAAAATTCGTTCAGCTGTAACACTTGACTTGTCCAATAATCTCTTGTCCGGGGAGATTCCTGATTGTTGGGCTCTCATGTCTGTTCCAACGGTCCTTAATGTAGCCAATAACCATATATCTGGAAGCATTCCGTACTCTTTGTGTTCTTCGACATCTTTGAGCTCTCTATACGTCCGTAACAACAATTTAAGTGGACATTTCCCTGTCCCTTTGAAGAATTGCCAAGGTTTGAAAGTCTTGGATTTGGGAAGAAATAGATTAAGTGGAAAACTCCCAGAATGGATAGGGACTAAGTTGGCTGGTTTGGGCATTCTGAGCCTACGATTCAACGAATTTTCTGGTAGCATTCCTCCAAGTATATGTCAGCTTCAATCTATTCAGATACTGGACCTTTCTGGCAACCATTTATCCGGAAGAATTCCAAAATGCTTCAGCAATTTCACCACGCTGCGACTTTTGCAAGATGGTTCAAGTGTGAACCATGACTTCAATCCGACTGCCGGTAGAGGAACTTTAGTGTACAAAGGCAATGCATTTGTTCAATGGAAAAACAAGGAATCAGAATACAGTAACACCTTGTGGCTTCTGAAAACCATTGATCTTTCTAGCAACGAACTAATCGGTGACATCCCAAAGGATTTTAGCAGAATGAATGCATTGCTGTCATTGAACCTATCAAGGAACAATTTGACAGGAAATATCATTGAAGGAATTGGGTTGATGAACATGTTGGAGGCTCTTGACTTGTCGGTGAATCATATCTCAGGGAAGATCCCAGTAGGACTGGCTAACTTGACATTTCTTAGTGTGTTGGATTTGTCGAAAAACAACTTGTCAGGGAGAATACCGTCGAGCACTCAATTGCAAGGCTTTGATCCTTCAACCTATGGTGGGAATATTCAGCTCTGTGGACCTCCTCTTCCAGCATGTCCTACATTTGCTCCTCCAAATCCTCATGTTATCTTTGACAGTACTTCTCAAGAAAATGCTGATGATGATGAGTTTCCTTCTAAAGAGTTTTATATTTCGATGGCATTGGGCTTCATTGTCGCGTTTTGGGGAATTTTGGGCTCTTTGTTCTTCAATGATTCATGGAGGAATGCATACTTCAAGTGGTTAAATGGATGTCAGAATTGGCTTCATCTTTTATCAGCAATCTGCTTTGCAAGATTGAAGGCAAAACTGAGGGCCTGATGACTAAATTTTATATTCTAATCATGAAAAATGCATCTATTTTATATGTCATTTGTCTATAGGTGATGTATACATGGATTAATAAAATGCTTTTGTCTAATCTTCATAGTTGAAACGTTCCGTTGTCAGTTGAAATCAAGTTATGATGTCCACCTATATATTACGCCTAGAAATAGTGGTGGAGAGGAAAAGAGGATAGTCATGTAGTGGAATTACCAGATTATTTTTTTTGATTTCTCACTCGGTGTTGGTCCTTGCATCGAGAGAGAAAGAGGCTAGTCGTCAAGTAGAATGACCAGAATTTAGAAAGAAGTTATAATATCAGATATACAAGAAGTTTTCTTGATTACAAGCCATTCATAGAATATTTACATATAACATAAATCAGGCCTTGAGCTAAATTAAAGATGGAGCCACTGAAAATAAGCATTGCTCCATGAATTGTTGAAGAACAAAGATCCTAACACTCCCCCGAATGCAACAATGAAACCTAACGCCATCGATATATAAAACTCGTTTGATGGAAACTCATCATCATCATCATCATCATTATTTTCTTGAAAAGTACTGTCAGGACCAACATGAAGATTTGGAGGAGCAAATGAAGGACACTCTGGAAGAGGAGGGCCACATAGCTGAATATTTCCTTCATAGGTTGAGGAGTCGAAGCCTTGCAATTGAGTGCTCGATGGTATTCTCCCAGACAAGTTGTTGTTTGACAAATCCAACACGCTAAGAAATGTCAGGTTAGAGAGCCCTACTGAGATCTTCCCCGAGAGATGGTTCCTCGACAAGTCAAGAGACTCTAACATCTTCATTAAACCAATTCCTTCAATGATATTTCCTGTCAAATTGTTCCTTGATAGGTTCAATGACAGCAATGCATTCATTCTGCTAAAATCATTTGGGATGTCACCGACTAGTTCGTTGCTAGACAGATCAATGGTTTTCAGAAGCCACAAGATGTTACGATACTCTGACTCCTTGTTTTTCCATTGGACTAATGCATTGCCATGGTACAATGTACCTACTCGAGGGGTGTATGGATCGAAGTCATAGCTCACACTTGAACCATCTTGCAAAAGTTGCATTGTGGTGAAATTGCTGAAGCATTTCGGTATTCTTCCTGATAAACGGTTGCCAGAAAGGTCCAGTATCTGAACAGATTGAAACTGACATATACTTGGAGGAATTTTCCCAGAAAATTCGTTGAATCGAAGGCTCAGAATCCCCAAATAAGCTAACTCAGTCCCTAACCATTCTGGGATTTTTCCACTAAATCTATTTCTTCCCAAATCCAAGACTTTCAAACCTTTGCAATTCTTCAAAGAGGCAGGAAACTGTCCACTTAAATTGTTGTTACGCACGTATAGAGAGCTCAAGGATGTCGAAGAACACAGAGAGTACGGAATGTTTCCAGATATACGGTTATTGGCTAAGTTAAGGACCATTGGAACAGACATGAGGGTCCAACAATCAGGAATCTCTCCGGACAAGAGATTATCGGACAAGTCAAGTGTTACAGCTGAACGGATTTTGCATATGGAGTTAAGTGATCCAGAAATCTGATTGTTGTCAATACGCAATTGACTAACCAGTTGAGGAAATGTTGGTAAGGGTCCTGAAAAATTGTTATAACCAAAATCAATGATAATGGGACCGATATTATTGTCTGATAAATCTTGTATCTTTCCGCTGATTTGGTTGTACGAGAGATTCAAGTATGTTATCATGGGAGGCAACTTTGAGAACCAAGTAGGCATTGTATCTGAGATACTATTAAGAGATAGATCCAGAACTGAGTACTCATTTTGAGTTTGAAGCCATTTTGGAAGTACGGTCCAAGATTACAAGACGAAAGGCTGATGACTTGTAGTTGAAAACACGGAATCCAATCAACGCTAACATTCCAAGTCAAGGAGTTGGAATACAAGTTTAAGCTTTTCAATTTGCAAAGGTTGGAAAGATGGGATTCAGAGATTGTACCTTCTAACAAATTATTAGAAGCATCAAAACTTTCAAGGTCGAAAAGTTTCCCCAAACTATCCGGTAAGCCTTGCAGTCTATTGAAAGACACATCCAAGATTTTAAGCTCGGAAAGTCTCCCTAAACCTTGTGGTATCGTTCCATAAAAGTGATTGTACCGTAAGTTCAACTCTGTCAATGATGGAAAGAATTCCAAGTCTGGTAATGACCCTGTCATTTGGTTATTAGACAAATCAAGATACTCAAGACTGGAGATTTGTCTAAAACTTTCATGGAAAATGCCATTCAACGAATTTCCTCGTAGCCTCAACTTCCTCAAGGATGAAAATCTAGTAAGATTAATCAATGAACCAGTGAGCGCATTCCCCTCAAACGACAGATATTCAAGCGATTCATTACTCCCAGCTAAGTTATCAAGCAACTCAGAAAATGATTGACTTAACAAGTTATTGGAATCTGCATCAATATAGCGTAAACGACTTAAACTCCCAAAAGACCTTGGTATCCCACCTTGAATACCACTTCCAATTAGCTTAAGATGTTCCAAAGACTTCAAGTACCCAAAGCCACTAGACATTTGTCCTAACTCGTTACCCGAAAGATCTAGGCTAGTAAGGCTAGTAAGACTAGTGAGGTTAAATAACCAACTATTTATTGCAGGGGACGAATATCTGTTATAGGAGATGTCAAGGATCGAAAGAGGAGACGAGGAAATATTGGTTGATACAAGTGATGAAGGAACGATTACAGGGAGTTGACAGGCTGATAAATACAATTCCCTCAAATTAGGAAGCTTAATTATCTCTTGTAACCAGTTTTTCGCTTGCACATTGGAAAAACGAAGATCTAAGTACTCCAAATACACTAGATTAGAAAGCCACTCAAGGCTTTTCACTGTTAAAGCATTTAAACTAAGATCAAGAGTCTTTAAGTGTGTTAGATTTTGGAACTGAAGAGGAATAAGACCAGTGAAAGGATTGTAACTCAATGAGAGATTTAGGTACTCTAGTCTTTCGAAGTAACCGATAAATTTTGGTATTTGTCCACCAAAAGTATTGTAACTAAGGTCTAAGTACTTCAAATACTGCAACTTAACCAATGATGAACTGATATTACCTGTCAAAGACGTGTCGAAGTTACCACGAAGATTCAGGACTAGTATATGGCCTGTTGTGTTACTGCATTTCACACCACTCCAAGAACAACATTCCTCATTTTTCCATGAAGAAAGCATGTTATGTTCGTCTATGAGACCTCGTTTGAACTCGAGAAGAGCTTCCCTCTCCTTTGTTATGCACAAAATGTTTGCATGATCCCCTCTTAACATTGATCCAAAAGCTGAGCATTGATGCAGGATCAATACTGATAGACAAATCAAAAGCAAATGAATAGATTTGTAGTGTTGTTTGGTATCCATTTTTATTTTATTTTTTGCAAGAAGCAAATGAAGGTTTGAATGCTAGTTAAAGGGAGTGTTGATTACTTGATATCTACATTTTTTAAAACAAAGTCAAAGTCTACCCTTGCATCAATTGTGAAAGTATTAATTAAGCAATGTTCAATAACTGTATTCAACACTTGCTGCAACCAAATTCAACTAGACAAGTCTGGTGCACAAAGCATCTCACGTTAGCAGGATCTAGGGAAGGGCCGCAGTAGACGGTCTACCCTAATACTAGCATTAGTAACTACTTACACGGCTTGAGCTCATGATAGCGTAAGTCATACGAAGATAACTTTATTATTTGTTCCAAGACTTAAGTGGAATAAAAATAAGCACTCTATCTGTCACAATTTATGTGGCACACTTTCTTTTATAAGTAATCCCAAAGAGAACGTGTCACTTTTCGATAATTCGATATAATTTAACTTTAAAATTTCTCTTTTACCCTTACTATAGTAATTTTGGACCACAAATTTCAAAAAAATTCTTGTATTTCTGAAATTTTTATCAAGTTAAACAATCTCACATAAATTGGGAGAGAAAAAGTAATAAATAATGCTACATATATTATTTTTCAAAGTCTTCCTTTGCCAACTCTAAAGTCAATAATACAGATAGATATCAGAGTTGTACCCTTTGTGGCTGTGGAGTAAACTGAAAAATGGAAAAAAAAAAAATGACAAAACAATCTTCATTAATGTGAAATAGAGGAAATATTGGAAGTAATTAATATAAAAAAAATAATTCAACTCCAAAGTCAAAGATATTAGAAATTGAACTCACACCTAGGATGGTGACTCAAATTATTTATACTCCCTCGATTTAATAATACTTATTCATCATTAACTTGGCGTATAGATTAAAAATAATAAATGATAAGGGTGACTTTTACCAAATCATCTTATTAAATATAAGTCATCTAAACATTAAAAAATAAATATTTAATAGTAAGAATAAAATAGACATAATATGATGAAATATTTATTGATTTTATAAATTCGATAAGTATGGTTGATATTCAAAAATAATATAATTAACCAGTAAAATGAATGAAGGCAGTAGTATACTTTTTATCTTTGGTTGTTGATTCTTTTGGGGCCACTAAAAGAAGGAAGAGAGTCAACTACTAATAAAAAATTAAAAATCTTTAAAATAATAGAATTTGTCTATGTTGCTTAATATTTTTTTAAGAAAAAAAATAATAGTTCAATGATTTTAAGATTGTAAAAGAAAACAAAAGTTTTCGTAGATAATTTTTAAAATTTGGGTGATCAATTAGAAAATTAACTCGTGAATCATTCATTGTTTATTTGTTTGTGCACTAAGGAAATAAGTTTAATTTAGGGTGTGTTTGGTACCCCTACTCCCAACCCCCCCCCCAACAAACCGGAAAAAAATGTCAAATTAAATTTTATTTTTGAAAAATAATTCAAGTTTTAAAAAAACGATTTTTTTCATCCCGACCCATACCCTCCCTTCCCCCCCCCCCCCACACAAAAAAAATAAATTAAAGTTTATTTTTGAAAAAAAAATGAAAATTTTCATTTTCTTTAACCCACAGCTACCCCAACCCCCCGCCACCTAAATTACTTTTTTAAATTTGTTTTTAAAAAAATATTTTAATTTCAGATTTTTATCTTTTTACCCCCCTCCTCCCCCCCCTCATCCCCCAAAAAATAAAGTTTGTTTTGAAATAATATTTTCAAAAAACATTTACCCCACCCCAATCCCCTATCAGCCCCTACCCTCCCCCCTCCTCCACACAAAAAGAAATTTAAAATTTTATTTTAAAATAAGAAAAATCCCAGTTTGAAAGTTTAATCCAAAGTCGGGTATGGTTGGATCTCCATCCAAATGTTGAGTCAAAATTTCGATTTAAAAGTTGAATCTTGAGTCTTGCATTGATTATTGGTTGTCGGGGTCAGATCTTGATTTGAAAGTCTGGTCTCGATTCGAGTGTCGAAGTCGAAATCGATCGATCGATCATGTTCAAGTTAGGGTGTCAGGGTCCGATCATGGGTTGGATATGCGGTTCCAATTCGAATGTTAGGTCTCCGGGCCGAAAGTTGGGGTCAAATCCTGGTCAGATCTTAGGGTCGGATTTCAAATATGTCATCAGGGTTGTGTGTTCACGTGTCGGGATCATGTCCTAAATTGATTATTCAGGTTGGTTTATGGGTAAAAAAATCATTCATACTCTCTAGTAAAAATAAAAGATATTTTCTTTAAAATGTTTTTCATTTATAAATCAAACACTAAAAACTATTTTTTGAAAAATTTTTTTACTCACTAATCAAATATGAAAAAGTAAGTTAGAAATCCACTCATTTAGTAGGAAAACATTTTAGATGGAAAGAAAACATTTGCACCAGGAGAAAGTATATGTCAGTGCAAAATTATGACATTGGATTTAGACAATTGAGTGTTGTAGCAAAATTGTCTGCTTAATGTATTTAAAAGGAAAAAAGGTATAAAATACTAATTAAATTTGTACGAAAAATGATTTATGCTATTTAACTTTACGAGTAATCATGAAATAAATCTAATAACTTTGAGTGACTTTTAAATTAAAAAAATCAAGTTAAGTGACTTTAAGAAAAGAGTTTATAGTTGAGTGGCCGTTCGAGATATTGTCTCGATCAGTGTTTTAAAAGGAGTAAGCGTGAGGCGAGGCGTTTTATACAGTACAGGGCAAGGCGTAAGCCCCGAGACACGAGACGTAAATCTCATGAATCTACGGGATGTAGTCTCATGTATATTCAATTTTATAGTTTTATATTTAAAATAAGTTAATTTTGAACGGATATCAAAAGAAGTCAAAAAAATAAAACAAAAAATAAACATATTAAAACATTAAAAGTAAAGGACACTTTTACTTTTTTAATTACACATAATTTATTAAAATAATTCAAAATGAAAAGATACTAAATCAATTATTAGAGTAAAAATAAATTAAAATAAATATTTTACAAAGAAAGAAACAAAAATAATATATATATATATATATATATATATATATATATATATATATATATCAATTAAAAAATGGCATGTGTCCAATTTGTGTACTCATCACTTGTCTTCAAGAGAGTGTGCACACTCTCTATGACATGTCAGCGTTTATGGTGTATTTATTCCATTTTGAATTAGTTTAGGAGGGTAATAGGACTCTAGTTAAGTTTAGATGTGTCTTTGAGATTTCGATCATAGTCTAGGGGTACTTATGCATTTTCCCTTTTATTACTAATTAAATTCCTTTCAATGATTTTACAAATAATTATTTATGAAAAACATATAATATATAGACATTATATTATGATTTTTATTTGAGATAAATATTGATAATCTATAATAAAGAAAAAAAGTATTATAATTACTATTTGAGAAATATCATTACATCAAAAATAATAAAACATGACTATATAAAATATGATAATTTTGAGACATATGACAAAACCATGAAGGCTAATGATAAGTGAAAAGTAAAATTTCGCTACATATTTTTAAGAGAATGTTACGTAATATACTAATATATAATTACCTTTATGGTGTTACCAAATAGTAAATATGTGATACTACATTTGTTGTTTGAGTTACTCTCAATCTTGTTATCTTTATAGATTAAAAAGTTATATATCATTCATTTATTCAAGAATTATGAGGGTCAACAATGTTAATTAAAGATTTTAACACATAATTTGTGTAAGATCTGTTAGGCGAGTCCCGAGCGTTGGGCGTTGAGCGTGCTTAGGGCGTACAGTCGGACGCTTAGGGCGTAAGTCTTGTAGAACTAAGTCTCACACTTGAGTCTCGATTTTAGCTTTGTACATCCAAAATGTGTGCTCTGATGAGAAGAATCAAACTTTCTGCATGTACCAAAGTAGTTGAATCACACAAAACCATCCATCCATAATTATATTACACCTATAAAACAAAACTTTCCATATGAGTCAATGCACCCCATCATTTTCTTACCTATCAACTTCTCAAAATGTTGAAATTGTTTCTTGTATCATTCTTATCCCAAAAGTAATGGTCTAATGATAAAAATTATTCACCATGACTCAAGGAAGTCGCCATTGTACGATCCAAAACTCACACTCGAAGATCGTGTGAGAAGAATGAATATGAGATTTGTGGCTCGCATTTCACAACTTATGATTGACCATGATCTAGAAAAAAATACCAATGAATTTCAGATTTACCCATTACATGACTCCGAGTTTCTTGTTTGGCACACCTCCCGTGCCACAAATTCTTTCCATGGACACCGATAGTCTATTACTTTGGGTTCATTGTGGTGGTGAAAGCTCAATAGGTCCACTATACAAATATTCAGAATCTTCGTTATATGTTGAAGATGTGTTTTGTGACACACCTGTGTGTGATTTTATAATGCTTAAAGGACAATATGGTGTTTCGAGGAGATGTGATTATACTTTTTATAAATATGTTACAGGTGAGACCAAGGGAAATCTTGCTTTTGAAGTTTTAACATTTGACTCAAGAAATGGAATTGAAGTGACTATCAAGTGCCTTATGTTTGGATGTTCATCGAAACATTCTAAAGGTGCAGAACGTTTTAGTGGAGTTCTTGGACTTGGACAACGAGCTATTTCTTTGGTTTCACAACTAAATTGTACTGGATTTTCCTATTGTATTGGTAATACAAATGATAGAAACTATGATTTTAACACATTAGTTTGGGAGGAGAGCTAGCCTATAATTGTAGCAGCGCCTCCACTCCCATGTTTATGGTTATAGGCAAATACTATATAACCTTAGAAAAAATAAGTGTTGGGGACAAGTTTCTTGACATCAATCCAAGCATATTTAAGAGGATCGATTACGAAGGTGGAATGCTTGTTGATAGCGGGGCTACTTCAACTTATTCTGTGATAGGTACGGCATTAAGAGAGCATATAAGCTCAAGACCGGGTGAGCTTTGTTACCGTGGAACTATTATTGAGGATCTTAAAAACTTCCCGACTATAGCATTTCATTTTGTTGAAAATGCTAAAATGAAGTTTGTTGTTGAAAATTTATTTCGACAAGATACACCTGACTATTTCTGCTTGTCTGTGCAAAGTACGGATAGTAACAGGCTCCTTCAGAAGCTCCCTTTTAGCATATTAGGTGTTTGGGCACAACAATTTTATTATATCGCCTTTGACTTTAACACCACGAGGATGTCCTTCACTAGGATTGGTTGTCACCGCCTGTTTGATTGATCATTGTGCTCAAGGAAACTGGATTTGAGTGTTTGTAAACTTGTTGCGCCCAAACGCACACACAAGTGTAGGTGGACTACTTAAGAGTAGATGCATGTATTCAATCTTTCTAGCAATTAAAATTCAAAGCAAGGGTTATCAAGAGTAGAGAATTTGATTTCAAATGATCACTTATCTAATTATTAAAGTTTACTAATATAATTCGATTTCAAGTGGGTTTCAAACAATGACTCGGAGAATTCCAGGGTTGCAGCCTACATACGGATTCATGCACATTATCTCATTTAATGAATGTCAATCAATTATCGAATCAATGATTACAAGGTTAATTGTATGATTTTGGTCTCCCGACCTCTAATCGCGCACCTACAATAATTGACAGTCTAACTACATCATTGAGCAGGCATAGACTGAACCAATTACCGAGCATTACAATTTTGTCTTGTCTATTAATTAATCAAGCACGGTTTCTAGGTAATCCCTGTCCTAAACATAAATCAACCCTAACATAGAGAATATCATGTTCCTTTTGCTCCACAGTCTATCCTCTTATTCATCTCCTGTATTCAATTCACACAAGACATTTATTTCTATCATCTTATTCCTCTCCTGAGTTCAATTCAGGCAAGACATTTATTTTCATCCTCTTATTCTCTTCTGAGTTCAAGTCAGACAAACATTTGATCAAGCATGAAATACTAATACAACGACAAATCAGTGATTCATATGATAATCAACATCAATCCATTGAAATCAATAAAACACGATCATCATATAGCCACAACTCTAGAACTAGGGAAATTAGCTACTCATATCATGATTCTCAATTCTGCAATGTTTAATTAACATGAAGAGATCGAATAGAGTAGAGTTTAGGAATAAACCCTAAGAACATTGAAAACAGCTCCCAAAGTCGTCGTTCTTCAAAACTCAGGAAAAAAAAATGAATAATATAATAAAATCCGAGTCTATTTATATTTATGAAAAAACAAAAAAAAGAAATTGACACCCAGACCTTCTAAAAATCCAGCTTGCAAGAATAATAAAATAATTACATGTTTAAGAAACAATATGGACAATATTGATGGATGATCATAGTTGGATCTAAGGCTAAACATAATTCTCCTATCGTCTCTTCAGGTGGATATAATCTAAAAGGTCTTTTGATATGCGAAACACTATCTTTAACTTGGCGTTCAAAAGCTAAATAACAAATATGTTGTGTCAGCGCAGTTTCATTATTCTTGAAAATCTCAACTTGCTTTAATGCTTC
Organism: Solanum lycopersicoides; assembly: GCA_022817965.1. Lineage (NCBI taxonomy): Eukaryota > Viridiplantae > Streptophyta > Magnoliopsida > Solanales > Solanaceae > Solanum > Solanum lycopersicoides. Next base: position 5,421,237 of record CM040624.1, read on the forward strand.
ATAAAATCGTAATATTGGCCATCGACCATTATACTCATAACCCAATATTTGCATATAGAATTCATCGTGACATTGTTTAATTATCCGATAACGATCAAAATATACTTGTTGTGACATTGGCGTAAACGAAAGGTCTACACAATTTTCCATGTTTACAATGAATTCTTTGCCTGTTCTTGGATCGGTTTTGTTCGATCCATACTTCAATCCTGTATTTGGTAACATGAAATGTTTTATTATACTATTTTTTATTATTTTTCGATTTCCAAAAGTATCGTTGGATTGAATAGTGGGTGAGATGAATATACATAACAAAATTATGACGATGATAAGATTATTACATGCCATGGTTTGCAAATTTGAGAATGATTTAATATTTTGGTTTTGATCAATTTTATATATAGAACATAGCAATTCAAGTTTAAGTTGGACTAGAATTCTTATTATATATATATTTAAGGGAAAATGTATAAGGACCCCTAACTTATTATATTATACTAAGGTCCTATTACTCCTGAACTTATTTTATAGATAATTTTCTATACCTTTTCAGCCTACGTGGCACTATCTTGTGGGCCCACAAGATAGTGCCACGTAGGCCGAATAGGGGTAGAAAATTATTTATTAAATAAGTTTAGAGGATAATAAGACTTTAGTATATTATAAGTGTGTCTCTGGAATTTCGAGCATAGGTTGAGGGGTACTTGTGCATTATCCTATATTTAACCAATTAAATCAAGGTATAAAAACTTGGCAATGTTGAGTTATATTAGAAAAAGGATAACTCTTTTTTTTTTCTTTTTCTAATCTTTTATTAGTTGTAAAATTATGGTACTCCTTATGTCTCAATTTATGCGGCACTTTTTGTTTTTCTAGAGTCAAACAGTTTAAGTTTGATCATATTTTGTGCATAGAATTTTCAATTTTTTGAAATGAAATCTATATATTTGTAAATTACTTATTATCTATGAATTTTTTTTAAATAAATTTGTTTGAGTCTCAAAATTTAAAAAGTTTCATATAAAATGAAACGGAGAGAGGTTTATTTTTAGTGTAAAAAATTGTAATTCCATTTTGATGGTTTCTAAAGTATTGGTATCGCTGATGGCATTGGTGGTTGAGCTAAAAATTAATTGACGCTGGAATTGTGATATACTCATTCATAATGTTAAATGTAATATATATTCATTCATAATATTTCATTATAACGATATTTTTTTTTTAAAACTAATTTTTCATGTTATATTTTATTTCTTTATTACAACGTGATCTACCTATAATTAATTGGAATGTGATTCATTATAACATTATACTCTTTGAATTTTACCTCATTATATTATAACATACTGAATATTGTATAGTAAACTTTAGTAAGAAACATGTTAGGTATAAAATGAAATATTGAAATATTTATGGTAATCATTAATGGCATGCACGTAAAGAATTCAAATATCAATATCTAAAGGGATAATGCATAAGTACCCCCTCAACCTATGCCCGAAATCTCATAGATACACTTATACTATACTTAGGTCCTATTACCCCCCTGAACTTATTTTATTAATAATTTTCTACCCCTTCTCGGCCTACGTGGCACTATCTTGTGAGCTCAACACTGATTGATTTTTTTTCAATCTACTGCTACGTAGGCCGAAAAGGGGTAGAAAATTACTTATAAAATAAGTTCAGGGGGTAATAGGACCTTAGTATAGTATAAGTGTGTCTCTGGAATTTCGGGCATAGGTTGAAGGGGTACTTGTGCATTTTTCCATATCTAAAAGAAAAAGTTGTATTTTAATGATATCCATTAGTTATGGTCATAACTTTACGAGATAAGATTACTGATGTTTGTCTTTTAATGATATCCATCAATATACATATATAACATCTTACTATGATAGTCATAGAATGTTCAGACAAATGATATGGTTATAGAGAAGTTTGTCATAAAATGTCCAGACAAACTTTAGAGAGAGTTGATTGTATGTTCTTAAACTAGGATTTCTTGTGTCAATCTACTTAAAGACACTTAGCTAAAACTATGACAAGCTATGTACCACATTCCATCAGTGATATGGACTCGATTAGCTTGGTTATTGTCGATTTAGTTTTGTTTTTTTAGTTTAAAAGTAATAAATTTGTTGAGCGTATACAATACATTTCGATAGATATAAACAGTGACGTACACAAGATTTTTTCTAAGCAGTGTCACCATTAAGGGACAAAATAGCTCAAGAAGAAAATCAATGAAAACTTCATTTTAGGCATGGTAGGAAACTTATTATTTCTAGATTGGCATGGACCTTGTTGAAGATATGATCATTTTATTGCATCATGATCATTTGGTTGATATTTTCGAATAGGTAATCTTTCCCCAGGATCAATCGGCAATGAATTTAAATCAATTCCTTCACTTCATCAATATCTTGTCTCATTAGCTCACTACACCATTTTAGGCCTACGGCCACACTAATTCTTGAATACACTTGTAAAGTGTTGCCTAAAGTAGTTTTGGGAACAATTTTAAAGCGTAGCTGAAATTTTTAGCTTTTAGCTACGATATTTTTGGCAACACTTTAAAAGTGTACTCTTTAATGGTATAAGCTACACTTTATAAGTGTTGTTACAATATGATATAATTGACAACACCTATTTACATATATAGCCACACTTCTAAAATGTCCTATTTTTATAATTGAAAAAACAACACCTTATAAATGTTGCCTTAAAAATTTTCACTAAAATTTTATATTCCCTCCAATATTTTTAACACTCCCTCCCATTTTCATTGGCCAAAAAAATAAACATTAATAAATGATAAACATTAACTTTTTCACTTCACTTTACTCTTTCACTGCACTTTCTTCGTTCAGCTTTCCTCCTTCACGTTTCCATCCATATTTTCGATGAACCAAAGAGATGATGAACCAAGGTGAAGATAGCTAAAGAACTAATGCTCCTTTCCGATACGCGCTGAAGAGTTGATGTCCTCAAAGAACTGAGTTGAAGAGTTGAAGAGTTGCAGTTATCAAACAATTCATATCTCAAGTCGTCTTCTCCAAATAACAATTTCTTGAAGAGTAAGTACGATTCTCTTTTCCGATACTTATTTCGTCAAGTGTTATTTCTAAAGCATTCTTCTTCTTAGCTGAAGTGTTTGATTTTTTGTTTTGTGTTTAGAAGGAATGAATTCTTTTGGGTTGTTGGAAAGATGATGAACTTAAGCTATTTAGTCTCTCCATCACACTTTTCTGTAAAGTTTCTCACTGAAGAACACGATTTCAAACATATTTTGTTGGAGTAGGTTTTATCAGGTAAGAAATTCCATTCTGAAAGTCTAAATTTTATCTTTATTGTTTTAATATTCTTCTGTTTTATACGATTATTGGGAGTGTGACTTGTATTTTAGCTCCATAAGTTGATTTTTGGGAGTGTAGCTTGTATTTTAGACTCTATATAAACCTCCTTTTTCACTGTTAGTAGTTGGAAAAAAGTTGTGATTTATTTGAGCAAAAACATTTAGAGAAGCTGAAGAAAATAGTTAATATATATATATAGAAACACATTGAAGGCAGGGAGAGTCAAGTGTCGATAAGAGTATCATATTTTCTAATTCGTTTCGCAAATAGTTTTCCAGAGCTTTTTTTAAAGTCCGAGATTCTGCCCGAATTCTCATCCGTCGTTAGTGTTAAAGTTTGATTCATCACTTAGTTGAGGGAACTAGGAACCCCAAGATGCGTTGTACTAAAACCTGCATCTTCATCGATCCACCAGTTGAGTGAATAAATGAAAAAAATGTGTGTTCTAACATTTCGCCACTGAATAGGGAATGGGATGTGTTGGTGTTTCTGTTCCTTCACCACGAGTCGAAGTCCCCACACTTTTCACAGCAACTAGAATATTGATTGAGCTGCACTACATAGAAAACGAGTCATATGCCTTGGAGATAGGTGTTTTTGTTGTGTTTGAAGATTCTTTCAAGATTGAAACTTGTAGGGACTGTTGTTATCTGGGAGAGTACCCTTCAAGTCTAGAAGGGGTGGGAAGGGAGCAGTAATTTGTGAACATGTTTTGCAAGAGTTAGACATTACAACTTATAACAAATATGCAATTTCATCAATTATAGTCAAAATACTTGTTCTGATATTCATACTGGAAGATGTCTAAGAGCACGGATATAGCCATTGAATTGAATCCTTGCCCTTTAATCTGTGTCAAACAATAGATATAAAAATTAGTAGTGAACAGGAATAAGTCTTCTGAAGAGCTTAAAATACATTTTATTCTTCTGTTATCTTTGAAGAATAAGCATGTTGTAATTACGAAAATACTATTTAGTAATCCTTTTACCTTTATTGTTTTATTTTTATGTTTCTAGATAGGATCTCTGGTTGTGTGTGATATTTTCTTCTTTGGTCTTAATCTTTTAAATTATTAATAGATCAGCTGAGCTACAAGATTCTGTAAAGTTTCAAATACTCCGATAAGTCTAAATTTGGCATGTGTATAAACATCAGTTTGTGATGAAGGGACCAATGGAATTGACTTGTAAAATCTTGTTGGTCTTACTTTGTGTTTGTGTTTGAATGAAGAGGTTGGCAGCTTGACTTTTTGTTTATATTTGATATGGTAAATGTGTTTAAGGTTGGCAGTTTGATGTAATCACATTTCTTGTTTCTTGCATTAATTTCTATAATTTCAGTAGCAGTCTTATAGTTTGGTAAATCTAAATTAGCAATGATGTAGAGTAAATTTGTCATGGAAGGATTGTCTTGGAAAATCTCCTTTGTCTTACTTTGTGTTTGAAGTGAGAAGGTTGACAACTTAATGCAGTTCCATTTGTTTTTCTTGCATCAACTGCTGTAATTTTAGTTTTAGTTCTCCTTTCCCATGTTTGTTATAGTGAGAACTATATTAGAGGGACCAAGACTTATAATTGCTCAAAAGATATGGTACTGTGTTGCAACAGTCGGTGGTCAATATATATGGGCTCGTCTACAATCACGTTCTTCTTTCGGTAAATATTGTTGTCACTACACTTTTCTCTTCATCTACGCCTTCGTAACAGGTTCTCATACTATAGAGGTTCACTGTTTATTGTGTAGTGTAGTAGTTTTTTTGTTTTTGTTTTTTTTGAGAAAGCATTAGTAAGCTCTGTCTCATCCCCTCTTATGTTGCATTTGGTTTTGTTGAATTTATTGATACAAGTTGTACAAGACATGTGAAATATATTGCTTCGATTTCATTATTAGTTAATTTTGTGCTTTATAGTACTTGTATATTTAAATTTGTGATTATTGAATATATGCAAATAAAAATTATTATTATTAAAAATAAAAAATTGTGGCATCAAAAATCTACAGAACGTTGCAACACTTCAAAAGTGTTGTTGTAGGACGTCCAAAAAAAGTTACATTTTATAAGTGTTGTAATAGATGAGATATAAAAGGCAATATTTTTTAAATGTGACCAATAATAAAGGAAAGACAACGCTTTTAAGTGTGGTAGAATAAAAAAAAGGTGTTGCTAATGAATCACTACAAAGCGTGCCCTTATACCTCTATGGCAACGCTTTTTAAGTGTACCTGTGATGGCTACATTTAAAAAGTGTTGCCTAATGTCAAAGGTTACGCTTCTTTAGGCCACCCCTAAAAAGTGTTGCCTAAAGTCCAAAAGTGTAGCCTATTATCAAAGGCCACACTTTTAGCTAGTTTAGGCTACACTTTACCGGTGTGGCCGTAGGCCTAAAATGGTGTAGTGGCTTGTTCTTCCAAGTCAGTTGAAGCTTGAGTCGTTAAAATTGGCTTTAAATATTTGTAATTTTTTTTTACAATAATACCTCTCTATTAAAAATTTAGACTAATATGATTTGATCTACACAATTAGTAATTGAGGATCAAATAATAGAGGATTGCAGACAATTTTAATCAATTTAATGAATTCTAAATTATTTCATTCTAACAAGTAGATAGTAAAAAATAAAACTATTATTATAAACAAATAAAAATAAAAATTCAAGCACATAATAAATAAATAAAAATAGCAAAAAAACATACTAACCTGATGTGGAGATTCGAGATGTTAATAACAATGATGGATGAACAAGCTAAGAACGGAAGGAAAATTGAACAAACTGACAAATCAAAAATATACTAATACAAAGAGTTAAGGAGTCGACACTATTTTTTTAGATTTTGAATGAATTTAAGTGGCTATGTAGGTTTTTAATGAGGGCACATGTACCCCTGGAATCGAACCAGTGACGTCGCCTCAAGAATGAAGCGTGTTTGCCATTTGAGCTAGTCGCATTATGTTGTAAGCAGTGTCCTGTGAATACTTTTACCTTTAGTTTTTTTTATATAGGTATATTCGTTAAAAAAATTCGACGAAGCTGTGTCACGTGACATTCCTTGTATGTGCCTAGATCCGCCCCTGTAGACACTTAATACACGAACAATCCACATAAAAGTTAATGTAAATTTAATTAAACAATACTAGAGTTATTATTACATGAATAAAGTGAGTCAATTACGATAACATGTGATTATCTGATGTGAGGTATAGGGTGAGAAAATCTAAAGTAATGTATTTTGATGGTTTGGACTTGGGTTTTAATAGTTGACTAAAATTGAGCAACTTTCACATATATAGCAAATAAAAAAATCATATTTATATGCTATAACTATGAGTGTGTTTGGTATGAAGGAAAACATTTTCTGGAAAATGTTTTCCAATTTTCTCATGTTTGGTTGGGACAAAGTTTTGGAAAATGTTTTCCAAATCAACTCATTTTTCTCAAAATTACGGAAAATGACTTCCCTTAAAAATTTAAGGAAAACATTTTCCAAAACTCTCCTCCAATTTCAAATTACATTTTTTGGGGGAAAAACATCAATTTTTAAAAAAAATTCAATTTCAAAATTTTATTTTTTCATCCGATCCCTGACCCCAATCCCACCCACCACCGGCCATCCCCCCCCCAATCCCAGCCCCACCCCCTCCCCCTCCCCCAAAATTGATTTTGGCTTTTAAAAATATTTTCAACTTTAAAAATTTATTTTAAACTCCCATCCCCTCTACCCACCCACCCCAACCCCCAAAAAATTAATTTTGTTTTTAAAAATTACTATCAACTTTAAATTTTTATTTTTCCACTCCTAACCCCTCCACCCTGCCCCCACCCCACCACCACCCCAAAAAATAATAATTTTGCTTTTTAAAAATATTTTTAATTTCATAAATTATTTTTTACTCTAGTAAAAATAAAAGATGTCTCTCAAAAATATTTTTCATTCATAAATCAAACACTAAAAATCATTTCCGGAAAATATTTTCTACGCACCAACCAAACATGAGAAAATAAGTCCAAAATCTACTTGTTTTCCAGGAAAACATTTTCTAGGAAAACATTTTCCATGGAAAATATTTTCCTCCATACCAAACACACCCTATAGGTTGCATAATTGCGCTCCATAGCAAACATAAATATGTATATTCGCTATACATATGCAAAAGAAAACAGCTGTATAATTTTTTTCTGTTTCGATATACGTATACAAAAGATCAATAGTATGAATGTTTGCATAAAGCGAGAAAGAGAGAGACAAAAGAGAATTGGGTGGAGAAATATTTGTATTGTATAAATTATAAGTATATAGGACGATAAAATATGTACTAGAGTTATTATTACATGAATAAAGTGAATCAATTACGAGAATGTGTGACTATCTGATGTGAGGTATAGGGTGGATCAAGTCTAATGTAATGGATTTTGATGGTTTGGACTTGGGGTTTTAATAGTTGGCTAAAATTTAATTATTGAGTTTGAGAAAATAATGAAGTTAAAGATTTAAGTTGATTACAATTTAACAAAATATTTTATTTTACTAATAAATTATATATATAATTTCTCGATTCGATTTGAATATTGTTCCAGTTCTTTTTAGTAAAATCAAATCTCAAACCAAATGATATCAATTTTCAAAATTTAAAAACGTAACTAAATCTCACACATAAATTTTATAATTAGTTTGACTTAAATCACGATTCGATTTGATTTTTTAACTATAACAATTAACAACCCTAATATGGAAACTCCTTTCCTAAAATATTAGTAATTCAAATCCTTTTGGGTTTAGGATTTCTCTACTTCTATATAAAAGCCCAGCCCAACACCAAACCCAAACTATATCAAACTCGCTCTCTTCTCTCCTGTCGTCTACCATCTTGACTCATATCTCCGGCGAGAACTCATCGGCGGCGATCTTCCTCTTCGGCGAATTCGTATTCCTAAGATTCCACTCTGTTACTGTAAGCGTTCTTATTTCTCGTTTTTTTCTTTTAAAATGGAAACGAATCTTGATTCCTCTTTGTGAATTGGGTTTTTAGTGATATGATTATAATTTACGAATTGAGTTTCGATTTAGTTTAGCTGTTCCAAATCTATGACGAACGTTGCTTTAATCTGTGTTTTTGAGTGTTACTAATGATGAGATATTTGTAATATTATTGGGATTTTTAGCTGCTGAATACAGAACTATGAGTGTTAAGTTTTAAGAGAACACAAAGTGGTTGTGTTTTCTTTTTCCTTTAGGAGTTTTTTTTTGGTTTGTTTTGTGTGTAAAAGATGATATTTTTAAAAAAAAAATCATAGTATTCTAATTTCTTGGGATTAAAGTACTTTCAGGATATTTATAGAGGGATGAAGCTGAATCAAAGTGATAAATGTTCAGTGATCCACAAAGTCGGGAGTGAGTGTTTGAAAAATTGAATCTTGGTGTTCCAAATGGATTGATACAAAGTACACTATTATATAAAAATAGCTAACTATGATGCTATTTTGAAGTGGAATGGATTAAGAGGATTCATATAGTTGATCTTATCTAGCTGCGGATTGTGGGGGATAGTGGTTTGGTTGAATATTGGATGAAGGGTGCTTCTTTTGCAGGATAAAAACTGCTGATTGTTTTTGAGGATTCTTTAGATACAAAACACCTGAGATTCAATTTGGAGTAAAACAAACTTAATATTTTGTTTTCATTTTTGAGAAAGAACAAACAAACTTAATATTTTATAATTGCTTAACATTTGTTTTACAATATTTTAATTTACTAGGGGAGTGTAGCAGGGGTATGATTGAAATTTTATACCCGAACCTTCTTGTTTTCTTCACTGGTTTGTGCAAATCAGTGGGAAACAAATGTTCAGTAAAGTTTGGACTTTGGAATGATTAGATATGTCACCGTGTTGCTCTCTCTTTTCCTGTATCATATGTTCCCCTTAAGTTTAGAATGATTAGATCTGTCAATGTGTTGCTCTAACTTTTCCTGTAACATTCCAGTGTTTGAATCTGTATAATGTCATTAAAGCTTTTCATATTTTTCTGGTTCATTCAGATGCACCTTGGCCATAAATTTTCTTATTGTCCTTCTGTCCTCTTCTTGCTTCTTTCAATGTGATTTTATGTTGATTTCTTCTCTATTTATGCTGCTGTTCTAATTCTTGCTATAATGTGCTAATGTTTTGTGTGAAGCCTCTACATTACTATTTTGTATGTGTAGTTTCTTCTTCAATTGGATGAGCTGACTGGTGTACTGACGATCTATTTATTCAAATTTTCTAATTGTTCTCTTTGGTTACAACAGATTGTAAATTCAATGGGGAAGAAAAAAACAGATGAGGCTGGTGTAAGTGCGAAGGCTAAGGGAAGCAGCAAAGATTCCAAGGAAGGGAAAAAGGAGAAGCTTTCTGTCTCTGCCATGCTTGCCAGTATGGACCAGAAACCTGAGAAGCCCAACAAAGGATCTTCAGCCGCTGGTGCTAGTAAGGCCAAGCCTAAAGCAGCTCCAAAAGCATCAGCTTACACTGATGGTATTGATCTTCCTCCCTCTGATGACGAGGAAGAGGAGTATCTTCCTGGCCCCGAAGAAGCGGAAGAACAGATTGATGGTAATAGAAGGCATAAAAGGAACGAAGCAGGTCCAATTGATACCTCCATAAGTTATAAAGAGCTAAAGAAACGAGAAAAGAAGGATATGCTTGCTGTTCAGGCAGCTGAGGTGGCAAAAAAAGAGGCCCTTAGGGACGATCATGATGCTTTTACTGTTGTTATTGGTAGCAGGGCATCTGTCCTTGAAGGTCAAGATGATGCTGATGCAAATGTTAAGGATATAACTATAGAGAATTTCTCCGTAGCAGCTCGTGGAAAAGACCTTTTAAAGAACACATCAGTAAAGATATCTCATGGGAAGAGATATGGTTTAGTTGGTCCCAATGGAATGGGCAAGTCCACCCTACTAAAACTCCTTGCTTGGAGGAAGATTCCTGTACCAAAAAACATTGATGTACTTTTGGTTGAACAAGAGATAGTTGGTGATGATAGGACTGCACTTGAAGCTGTTGTTTCAGCTAACGAGGAGCTAATCAAGCTCCGAGAAGAGGCTGCATCTTTACAGAATGCTGCTGCATCTGTTGGTGAGAATGAAGATGATGCTGATGGGGACAACATTGTAGAAGAACTTTCTGAACTGTACGAAAGGTTGCAGCTGATGGGATCAGATGCTGCTGAGGCCCAAGCATCAAAAATTCTTGCTGGGCTGGGTTTCACCAAGGAAATGCAGGGGCGTGCTACCCGATCTTTTAGTGGTGGTTGGAGGATGAGAATTTCTCTAGCAAGGGCTCTTTTTGTTCAGCCTACTCTTTTGCTGTTGGATGAACCTACTAATCATCTTGACCTTCGGGCTGTTCTATGGTTAGAGGAGTACTTGTGCAGATGGAAGAAAACTTTGGTCGTTGTTTCACATGATCGAGACTTTCTGAACACTGTTTGCGGTGAGATTATTCATCTCCATGACATGAAACTACACTTCTATCGTGGTAACTTTGATGATTTTGAAAGTGGATATGAACAGCGTCGCAAAGAGATGAACAAGAAGTTTGAGATTTATGATAAGCAGTTAAAAGCTGCCAAGAGATCTGGAAGTCGAGCACAACAGGAGAAGGTAAAAGACCGAGCCAAATTTGTAGCTTCCAAAGAATCAAAGAAAAAAGGAAAGGATAGGGTTGATGAAGATGAAACTCCACCGGAAGCCCCTCAGAAGTGGAGGGACTACAGCGTGGAGTTCCACTTCCCTGAGCCTACTGAACTGACACCTCCACTTCTTCAGCTAATTGAGGTCAGCTTCAGTTATCCTAATCGACCAGACTTTAGGCTCTCTGATGTTGATGTTGGAATTGATATGGGGACTCGAGTTGCTATTGTTGGGCCCAATGGAGCAGGCAAATCGACCTTGCTTAACCTCTTGGCAGGTGATTTAGTTCCTACAGAAGGTGAAGCCCGAAGGAGTCAAAAGTTGAGGATTGGACGGTACTCACAGCATTTTGTTGATCTTCTCACAATGGATGAAACACCTGTCCAGTACCTGCTTCGTCTTCACCCAGATCAAGAGGGACCTAGTAAGCAAGAAGCTGTTCGTGCAAAGCTAGGAAAATTTGGACTTCCCAGTCATAACCATCTTACCCCCATTTTAAAGTTGTCTGGAGGACAGAAAGCTAGAGTTGTATTTACATCTATCTCCATGTCGAAGCCTCACATCTTGCTGTTAGATGAGCCAACAAACCATTTGGATATGCAGAGTATTGATGCTTTGGCAGATGCGCTTGATGAGTTCACTGGTGGAGTTGTGTTAGTCAGTCACGACTCGAGGCTCATATCAAGGGTTTGTGATGATGAAGAAAGAAGTGAAATTTGGATAGTTGAGAACGGGACCGTTGAAAAGTTCCCAGATACATTTGATGAGTACAAGGCAGAACTTGTAAGGGAAATCAGGGAAGAAGTTGATGATTGATGTTGCAACTGACTTATTCTATTGTATTGTTGTGAGGGGGACAGTGTAATCTTCTGTTGAGGGAAGATTTTCTTTTCGACTTCATATCGAAGGGAGAGTGTTATATCTTCTGTTGCAGATATAAGAGAACATAGTGGCTAGGGTTATATGTACTGTGTCATATTTTGTCTATTTCTTTTTATTATGGTTTTGCCTCACAGGCAATAATGTCAAGGAACATTGAATTCGCTTCTCATTCTATCTGTTTTCCCTTATACTATCTGTCTCTTTCAAAGTTGTGTGTGAGTTGACTGGTTAATTGGTTTGAGTTTAGATCATCTGTAGGTGTTTTAGTTCCTGTTTTAAAGCATCTTACTGTGTTCCAAGAGCTTTATGGGAAACTGTAGAAGTGATTATCATGGACCATACAGTCCTGTATTTTCGTATGTACTATTTTGGTTGTTTTGTTACAGATTGGTTGCTGTTCAAGCTGTTGCTCGCGACTCGTCAGGCTTATTCCACTGCTTCTGAAAGTAAGTTTCATCTAAGATGAAGTGAAAGCAGGTTTTGGATTTCTCTTTACTCCAAGTGCTACTTTATCTACCTATTCTGCTGTGCTCCTTTCCTTTAGATACAACACCATCTCTTACCAAGGCATATTTGAATGGTTATTAACGCTTAAGGGCATCTTCACCAATATGTCTGAAACTGAGATACCTTGCTGTAGTTGTTATCCTCTGCAATCTGAATACAGTATGGCCTGCCATATTGATCCAAAGTTAAAGTTGCTCTCATTTGAGATGTAACCAATAATGACATGATGAAAGGTAAGTTGTATCTATTTTATGTACTGTTTGTAGTCCCTATACCCTTCTGGTTTATACACTTAGCATAGCCTTCCTTTGTAAATTATGAAACTTAAGTATGCCTTCATTCATATGGAAATGAAACATTAGAAGACAAATGGATGAAGAAAATACACATGTTTGTTGATTACTTGTAGAGAAGAGTTACAGATAGAAACCACAACAAGAGGAAAACAACTATCAGGTTGGAAGAAGATCAAGAAAAACAAGTTAACTCTTAAAAGGTAAACAAGTATACAGAAACTTGATATTTATCAGGCCCTCCTCAGCTTTTTCTTGAGTCTTGCAAACCAGACTCTTGATATCATATCGAGCCAACTTGTCGTGTCCGTCAAGAATTTGAAGTAGGCATTCCTCCAAGAACTATTGACAATTAAACAGCCCAAAATTCCCCAAAATACAACAAAGAAGCCTAACACCATTGATATATAAAACTCCAGAGATGGGAACTCCTCCTCCTCCTCATGTTCTTGTGGATTGTTGTTGCTTCCATGATCGATAAGGGGGCTAGGAGGAGCATATCCAGGACACTCTCGAAGAGGAGGACCACAGAGTTGAGCATTATCACTGTAGGATGATCTATCAAAACTTTGCAGTTGAGTGCTTGATGGAATTCTCCCTGATAACTGGTTGTTCGACAAGTCCAACACACTAAGAAAAGTCAAATTAGCAAGACCTTGCGGGATCACACCAGAAAGCTGGTTTCTTGACATGTCAAGAGACTCCAACATCCTCATTTGACCTATTCCTTCAATGACAGTTCCATTCAGATCATTTCTTGAGAGGTTCAAAGATTTCAATCCTCTCATATCAGCTATTTCTTTAGGAACACCTCCAACCAATTCATTACTTGAAAGATCAATAGTCTTCAGATATAATAAAGGATTCTTGTATTCAGACTCCTGATTTTTCCATTGAACCAATAGGTCACCAATATACAAGTAACGACGAGGAAATTTACCATAGAAACCTTGAACTATAAACTCCATTGGCTCACCAGAATTATTATCTTGATACAATAAGGTAAAATTGTTGAAGCAATGTGGAATTTTCCCCGATAATCCATTTGCTGAAAGGTCCAGTATCTGAAGAAATTGAAGCTGACAGATTATGGATGGTATGCTGCCATTCAATCTGTTGAACCGCAGGCTTAGAATGCGCAAATTGAGTAGATCAGTCCCTATCCATCCAGGGATACTTCCTGTCAACTTATTCCCTCCAAGATCCAAGATTTGCAACCCCTGACATTGTGAAAAAGAAGGCAACATTCCATTAAAACTGTTTTGGCGTATGTATAATGCCTTCAAATTTGTCAAGGAACCCAATGAATGTGGAATTTCTCCAGAGAAATTGTTATAAGCTAGATTAAGAACAGCTAGACTTGTCATGTTCATCCAACAATCTGGAAGTTCTCCTGAGAATTGGTTGTGTGACAAGTCTAGAGAAGTGGGAGATGTTCTACTTCGACAAATTGAAGAGATGGATCCAAGAAACTGATTTTTATGCAGGTAAAATACTTGGACATTGGTAGGTACTAGTGGCAAAGGCCCTGAAAAGTTGTTAGAGCTTAAATCTATAACCATGTAACCATATGTATTCTCTATTAAGTCAGACACTCTTCCACTGATTTGGTTGTTTGAGAGATTCAAAATCTTTAGATCGGTGGGAAAGCCAGAGAACCAACTTGGAAGCGTGTCTGAAATACTTGCAAGAGAGATATCAAGAACAGTATAGTTGTTTTGATTTTGAAGCCATTTTGGGAAAGAAGGTCCCAAATTGCAAGACGGCAGACTTATAACTTGTAGCTGAAAAGGAGGAAGCCAATTGAAGCTCATCTTCAGAGCCAATGAGTTGAATGACAAGTCCAAATCCACTAAACTGGAGAGGTTTGAAAGGTGGGACTCAGTAATTGTTCCCTTCAGGACATTGTAAGAGGCATCAAAACTTTCCAGATTAGATAGTTGCCCCATACTTTCTGGTAGTCCTTCCAGTCTATTGGACGAGACATCCAAAATTCTAAGCTGTGAAAGTTTTCCGATACCTTGTGGTATCCTCCCTTGAAATTGATTAGATCCAAGATGCAACTCTCTTAATGATGGAAACAATGCTAAATCTGGTAATTCCCCTCTCATTTAGTTATCAGACAAATCCAGATACTTGAGGGTAGAAACTTGTTCTGAACTTTCCATGAAAGAACCATTCAGCATATTCTTCTGCAGGTATAATTTCTTCAAGGATGAAAATCTTGTTACATTAACAATTGGACCAAACAACGAGTTTTCGTTCAACCCCAAAACCTCAAGTGATTTCCTACTGCCTGATAACCTGAGAAACAACTCAGGAAGCCATTGGTCTGTCTGAGTATTAGACATGTCCAGATGACGTAAACGTGTCAAATTCCCAAAAGAACTGGGAACCCCACCTTTAATCTTAAAGTTATTAGCAAGATCAAGATGTTCAAGATACATCAAGGCCCCAAAGCGATCATCAATTTGACCGCTGAGTTGATTATAAAGGAGGTCAATGCTAGTTAGGCTTGTGCTAAAATTGAATAACCAGCTATATTCAGATGAAGAAGAAAACTCATTACAACATAAATGAAGAACAGAAAGAGATATTAAAGAAGAATTGGCTAAATCAGCTTGAGATGGAACCAACTTAGAGAGTCCACAACCACTCAAGTCCAGTTCTTTCAATGAAGGGACCTTAGTTATCTCTTGAAACCAATTGTTTACTTGGAAGTTGCTACCACTCAGACTCAAAAACTCTAGAGAAGAAAGATGAGAAAGCCATCTAAGGTCCTTTACTATAAGATTATTTTCTCCAAGATCAAGAGTCCTTAAAGAAGTTAGATTCTGGAACTGTATTGGAATTACACCAGAAAAAAAAGAAGCTGAGAGGTTCAAGTACTCTAGTCTCTTAAGTGAGCCTATGAATCTTGGTATTTCACTTCTTTCAAATTCATTAACACTGAGGTCCAAGTAATTCAAGTACTCCAACTCAAGCAGAGAAGGGCTAAGTTTACCTGTCAATCTTGGAGCAAAACAAGCACTGGCACCAGTAGAACAAGTAAACTCATTGTGTAGATCAACAACAGTTACATGACCTGTTCTTCTGTCACATGCAATACCCTTCCATTTGCAGCATTCTTGTTTATCTTCTTCATCACCCCATGTAGATAAATGATCAAAATAATCAGTAAGACCTCTTTTGAACTCAAGAAGAGCATCTCTCTCCTTATCTAAACACAGGGTCTTGTTACCTGTTAATCCAAAAGATGTCTCTAGGAACAGTAGAGACAAAGTGAAAAGGAACTGTGCTAATCTTGCATATTTCCATTTGTCCATTGTTTTTTTCTTGAAACTATGAGCAAGAAGTAATTAACATATAAATATATACTTACCATTGACTAGTTCTTGCATGTATCTATGTACTTTCCTGGATAAGTGACCCCACTTTGATAAGAAAAAAGAATGAAAAGTAAAGTTATTCATTGCATCTGATTTTTGTCCCACTTTGGCTAGTAGCATAAACAAGTTACATGGAAACTTCTAAACCAAAAAGACTAAGAAAAGCAAAATGAATTAAGGGCCACATCAAATATCCATGTAAACTTCCAAGTTCCAACA
Organism: Solanum lycopersicoides; assembly: GCA_022817965.1. NCBI lineage: Eukaryota > Viridiplantae > Streptophyta > Magnoliopsida > Solanales > Solanaceae > Solanum > Solanum lycopersicoides. The sequence continues at coordinate 5,437,557 of CM040624.1, forward strand.
ATATCACCTAATTTTCTCTTGCATGCATCTATTTTCCTAGAAAACTTGCAAGGTCATTTATCTATTGGTAATATATACATGGATTAACAAAATGTATGTGCTTTAAATTACCAATTAGGAAATTTAATGCTTAGCACTCCAAGATTATACAGACTTTTCTCTAGTTATTTTAACAACTTGAGTTGGACATAAAAACAAGTGATTCCACTTTGAGAAGAAAAAAAAGAATCAAAAGAGAAGTTATATTATAGTACATAACTTTTGATTTTTCTCCCACTATGGCTAGTAGCATTAACAACTACATGGAGATGGAGTCAAAGAAGACTTCTATAGAAAAAAGCACTACTCTGTCTAAATTTATTTAAATAAATTTACTTGAACAAATATAAATCATAAAATCAAGAAAATAAACAAAATGATTTGAGAGATACTTTTGTCTTTACATAAATTAAATCTCATGATATTAGATCTTATGTATTAATTATTGTAATACCACTGAATGAAAAGTATTAGTAATACATCCTATAATACCATGTATGGTGTATGACTAGATTAGTTAGACACTGGTCCAAAATTTCTACTAAATGTAGTACTAAATAATATTATACATAATACATGAACGATTTCTCCTAATACTCCCTACTAATACTCCTAACTATTGAAAGTGTATATTATATTTATTAATGTGAATATGCAATATATAGTATTGAAATAATGATATAATAGTTGAAGGAAAATAGTAAAAAGACGATTTTGTTTAAAGTGAAGTAAAAATCCAAACAACACTATTAAGGATATTCCAACTTTTAATATAAATAGATAGAGATATATATAGATACATAATTTCGTTGCAGAACAATAAGTTAATGGAATCCATATCACTAATTTTACTATACAATATTTTAGTATGATTGTTGTAATGGGGCGATTTTATAAAGAGTATACTGTTATAATGAATCACATTCCGATTCCGATTATAGGTAGATCATGTTATTATAGAGAAGTAAAATTTAACATGAAAAATCGATTGAGGAGAAAATCATATCGTTATAATGAAATGTTGTTATAACGAATGACCGTTATACAAATGCTTGCCACTTCTAACCTTTAGTACTACTGGATTTCTAATATAAGGAATTTCCAGGGGAGGAAAAAAAGATCAAGAAATAAAACAAGTTCACAACTCTTGACAGTAAACAAAGTACATTGAAACTTTCACATTATTCAGTTCCTTAGCTTTCCCTTTAGTCTTGCAAAGCAGACTCTTGATGTCATATGGATCCAACTCTTCATGTCTGTTAAGAATGTGAAGTAGGCATTCCTCCACGAACGGTTGACAATCAAACAGCCTAAAATTCCCCAGAATGTTACAAAGAAACCTAGCACCATTGATATATAAAACTCCAGAGATGAGAACTCCTCATCATCATCATGTTCTTGTGGATTTGTGTTGCCTCCACGATCGATAGGGGGAGCATATCCTGGACACTCTTCAAGAGGAGGACCGCAGAGTTGAGCATTGCCACTATAGGATGATCTATCGAAACTCTGCAGTTGAGTGCTTGATGGAATTCTCCCTGATAAGTAGTTGTTCGACAAGTCCAACACACTAAGAAAAGTCAAGTTAGCAAGGTCCTGAGGGATCATGCCAGAAAGTTGGTTTCTTGACAAGTCGAGAGACTCCAACAACTTCATTTGACCTATTCCTTCAACGACAGTTCCATTAAGATCATTTCTCGAGAGGTTCAATGATCTCAATCCTCTCATTTCAGTTATCTCTTTAGGGATACCTCCAACTAATTTATTACTTGAAAGATCAATAATCTTCAGATATAGTAATGCATTCTTGTACTCGGACTCCTGGTTTTTCCATTGAATCAGTAAATCACCTATGTACAAGTAAGATCCTGGAATATAGTCATACCGGACATTAAAATCCATTGACTCACCAGTGCCATTTTCTTGACGCAATATGGTAAAATTGTTGAGGCACTGTGGAATTTTCCCAGATAATGCATTTTCTGAAAGGTCCAGTATCTGAAGAATTGAAGCTGACAGATAAGTGATGGAATGCTGCCATCGAATTTGTTGGACCGTAGGCTTAGAATGCGCAACTTGAGTAGGTCAGTCCCTATCCATGCTGGGATTCTTCCAGTAAACTTATTCCCTCCAAGATCCAAGATTTGAAGCAGCTGACATTGTGAAAAAGAAGGCAACATTCCTCTAAAGCTGTTCTGGCGTATGTATAACGCCTCCAAATTAGTCAAGGAGCCTAATGATAGTGGAACTTTTCCGGAGAAATTGTTGTAGGCTAGATTAAGAACAGCTAGATTACTCATATTCATCCAACAATCAGGAACTTCTCCTGAAAATTGGTTGCGCGACAAGTCGAGGGAAGTGGCAGCTCCTATTGTATTTTTACAAATGGATGAAATGGATCCAGAGAAGTGATTTTTATGAAGGTAAAAGATTTGTATATTTGCAGGAATTAGTGGCAAAGGTCCTGAAAAGTTGTTAGAACTTAAATCTATAATCATGTAATCTTGCTTACTCACTATGAACTCCGAAACTCTGCCACTGATGTGGTTGTAAGAGAGATTCAGAATCTTGAGCTGGGGAGGAAGATCGGAGAACCAACTTGGTAGCACGTCTGATATATTCGCAAGAGAAATATCAAGAAGAGTGTAGTTATTCTGAGTTTGAAGCCATTTCGGAAAAGAAGGTCCCATATTGCAAGATGGAAGCCTTATAAACTGTAGTTGAAAAGGAGGAACCCAATCGAATCTCGTGTTCAAAGTCAACAAGTTGAAGGATAGGTCTAAGTCTACTAAACTGGAAAGGTTTGAAAAGTGGGACTCTGTGATTGTACCCTTCAGGACATTATAAGAGGCATCAAACCTTTCCAGGTTTGATAGTTGCCCCATACTTTCTGGTAACCCCTCTAATCTATTGAACGAGACGTCAAAAATTCTAAGCTGTGAAAGTTTTCCAATACCTTGTGGTATCCTCCCTTGAAAATGATTAGAGCCAAGATGCAACTCTCTTAATGATGGAAACCATGCTAAATCTGGTAATGGCCCTCTCATTTGGTTATCAGACAAGTCTAGATACTCGAGGCTCGAAATTTGTCCCACTCTTTTCATGAAAAAACCATTCAGCACATTCTTCTGCAGGTATAATTTCTTCAAGGATGAAAATCTTGTGACATTAACAATTGAACCAAACAACGAGTTGTCGTTCAATCCCAAAACCTCAAGTGATTTCCTACTGCCTGATAACCTGAGAAACAACTCAGGAAGCCATTGGCCTGTCTGAGTATTAGACATGTCCAGATGACGTAAATGTGTCAAATTCCCAAAAGAACTGGGAACCCCACCTTTAATCTCAAAGTTATTAGCAAGATTAAGATGTTCAAGATACATCAAGCTCCCAAAGCGATTATCAATTTGACGGATGAGTTGATTATGAGAAAGGTCTATGCTAGTTAGGCTTGTGCTAAAATTGAATAACCAGCTATATTCATATGAAGTAGAAAACTCATTACAACATAAATGAAGAACAGAAAGAGAGATCAAAGATGAATTAGCTAGATCAGCTGGAGACGGAACAAATTTAGAGAGTCCACAAACACTCAAGTCCAATTCTTTCAATGAAGGGACCTTAGTTATCTCTTGAAACCAGTTTCTTGCTTGGAAATCGTTACCACCAAGACGCAAGAACTCTAGAGAAGAGAGATGAGAAAGCCACACAAGGTCCTTTACGATAAGATTATTGTTTCCGAGATCAAGAATCCTCAAAGAAGTTAGATTCTGGAACTGTGCTGGAATTTCACCAGAAAAATAAGAAGATGAAAGGTTCAGATACTCTAGTCTCTTAAGGGAGCCTATGAATCTTGGTATCTCAATATTTTCAAATCCATTAACACTGAGGTCCAAAAAATTCAAATACTCCAACTCAAGTAGAGAACGACTAACTTTACCTGTCAATATTGGAGCAAAACAAGCATGGCCTGGACAAGTAACCTCACTGTGGAGATCAAGAACAATAACATGACCTGTTCTTTTGTCACACTCAATACCCTTCCAATTGCAGCATTCTTTTTCATCACCCCAGGTAGATAAACGACCAAAATCGTCGTTAAGGCCTCTTTTAAACTCAAGAAGGGCATCTCTCTCTTTTTCTATACAAAGGGTCTTGTTAACTTCTCTTGAAGTTAATCCAAAAGCTGTCTGTAGGAGCAGTAAAGACCAAGTAATAAGGAAATGTCTTGGATTAGTTCTTTTGCCCATGGTTCTATACAAAGGGTCTTGTTAAATTCTCTGTATTTGTGAAATTTTTAGCATCTACTTGTTTTTATATAAATAGGAAATAGAAATCCATGATTTTACAGTCTTCTCAAACCCAACCAAAATATTAGACAAAGACTCAACAACAACAACATACCTACTATACTCCGTGGGGTCTGGGGTGGGTAGTGTGTACACAACCTTATCCGTACTATTTTCAAGGTAGAGAGACTATTTCTGAATATTAGACGAAGACTCAACAACAACAATATACCTATTATATTACGAGAAGTGGGGGTCTGGGGAGGGTGGTGTGTATGCAGCCTTGCCGGTACTTTTGTGAAGGTAGAGAGGTTGTTTTTGAATATTAACAAAGCTTGATATCATAGTCAAGTGACCCTACTTTGAGAAGAAAATAAAAGAAAAATTATACCATATGAACATCTAATTTTCTTCTACTTTGACTAAGTAGCATAAACAAGTACCTAGAGTCAAAAAAAAGATGCACTTTATTTGACTTATACATACCAAAATACATAGTAAGAAAAGCAAAACGGGAGAAGGGTCAACATTAGAGTAGGCCATCCAGACATATATCAATAATGTGAATGTGAATTGAGAAATTTCCAAACAGTGATGTTCGGATCAGCTTGCATACATCTTAACGATCGAGTTTCTTCTTAAAAGTAAACAAGTACACAGAAACTTGACATTTATCAGGCCCTCCTCAGCTTTTTCATGAGTCTTGCTAACCAGACTCTTGACATCATATCGAGCCAACTCATCATGTCCGTTAAGAATGTGAAGTAGGCATTTCTCCAAGAACAGTTGACAATTAAACAGCCCAAGATTCCCCAAAATGTGACAAAGAAACCTATCACCATTGATATATAAAACTCCAGATACGGGAACTCCTCCTCATCATCATGTTCTTGTGGATTTGTGTTGCTGCCATAATCGATATGGGGACTAGGAGGAGCATATCCGGTACACTCTTGAAGAGGAGGACCACAGTGTTGAGCATTATCACTGTAGGATGATCTATCAAAACTTTGCAGTTGAGTGCTTGATGGAATTCTCCCGGATAAATGGTTGTTCGACAAGTCCAACACACTAAGAAAAGTCAAATTAGCAAGGCCTTGAGGGATCACACCAGAAAGCTGGTTTCTTGACAAGTCAAGAGACTCCAACATCTTCATTTGACCAATGCCTTCAATGACACTTCCATTCAGATCATTTCTTGAAAGATTAAGAGATTGTAATCCTCTCATCTCAGCTATCTCTTTAGGTATACCGCCAACCAATTTATTACTTGAAAGATCAATAGTCTTCAGATATAATAAAGGATTCTTGTACTCGGACTCTTGTTCTTTCCATTGAACCAATAAGTCACCAATGTACGAATAGTAAGTAAGAGGAGTATTACCACCTTCAATATAAAATCCCATTGGTTCACCAGAACTATCATCCTGATACAATAACGTAAAATTGTTGAAGCAATCTGGAATTTCCTACTGCCTGATAACCTGTGAAGGAAGCCAATTGAAGCTCGTCTTCAAAGCCAATGAGTTGAATGACAAGTCCAAATACACTAAACTGGAGAGGTTTGAAAGGTGGGACTCAGTGATTGTACCCTTCAGGACATTGTAAGAGGCATCAAAACTTTCCAGGTTCGATAGTTTCCCCATACTTTCTGGTAATCCATCCAGTCTATTGGACGAGACGTCCAAAATTTTAAGCTCTGTGAGTTTTCCAATACCTTGTGGTATCCTCCCTTGAAATTGATTAAAGCCAAGATGCAACTCTCTCAATGATGGAAACAATGCTAAATCTGGTAATGCCCCTCTCATCTGGTTATCAGATAAATCCAGATACTCGAGGGTAGAAACTTGTCCCGGTCTTTCCATGAAAAAACCATTCAACACATTATTCTGCAGGTATAATTTTTTCAAGGTTGAAAATGATGTGAGATTAACAATTGAACCAAACATTGAGTTGTCATTCAACGCCAAAACCTCTAGTGATTTCCTACTGCCTGATAACCTGTGAAACAACTCAGGAAGCCATTGGTATGTTTTAGTGTAAGAGATGTCCAGATAGCGTAAATGTGTCAAATTCCCAAAAGAACTGGGAACCCCACCTTTAATCTTAAAGTTATTAGCAAGATCAAGATGTTCAAGATACATCAAGGTCCCAAAGCGATCATCCATTTGACCGATGAGTTGAACATTATAAGAGAGGTCTATGCTAGTTATGCTTGTGCTAAAATTGAATAACCAGCTATATTCATATGAAGTGGAAAAATCATTACCTCTTAAATGAATGACAGAAAGAGAGATTAAAGATGAATTGGCTAAATCAGCTGGAGACGGAACCAACTTAGAGAGTCCACAACCACTCAAGTCCAATTCTTTCAATGAAGGGACCTTAGTTATCTCTTGAAACCAATTGCTTACTTGGAAGTTGCTACCACTCAGACTCAAAAACTCTAGAGAAGACAGATGAGAAAGCCATCTAAGGTCCTTTACTATAAGATAATTGTGTCCAAGATAAAGAGTTTTTAAAGAAGTTAGATTCTGGAACTGTATCGGAATTACACCAGAAAAAGAACAATCTGAAAGGTTCAAGTATTCTAGTCTCTTAAGAAAGCCTATGAATCTTGGTATCTCACTATTTTCAAAGTCATTCACACTGAGGTCCAAGAAATTCAAATACTCCAACTCAAGTATAGAAGGGCTAAGTTTACCTGTCAATCTTGAAGTAACACAACCACTGGTAGAACAAAAAAACTCATTGTGTAGATCAAGAACAGTTACATGACCTGTTTTTTTGTCACATTCAATACCCTTCCATTTGCAGCATTCTTGTTTATTTTCTTCATCACCCCATGTAGATAAATGATCAAAAACATCAATAAGGCCTCTTTTGAACTCAAGAAGAGCATCTCTCTCCTTTTCTATACACAGAGTCTTGTCAACTTCTCTTGAAGTTAATCCAAACGTTGTCTCTACGAACAGTAAAGACAAAATAACAAGAAAATGAGCTAATTTTGGATATTTCCTTTTTTCCATTGTTCTTTGCTTGAAGCAACTAAATTTTCTCTCTTTTACTTTTGAAATCTTTAGCTTATTCAACTATATTCAGATTTCCATTAATATCTTTACCATTGACTGTTTCTTGCATGCATATTTTCCTAAAAAAGGGACTCTTAAGGAAAAAACTTATACTAAAAACTTGAACTTGGCATAAAAACAAGTGACCCCACTTTAGATGGTAAAAAAGATCAAAAAGAGAAATGATTCGTTGCGTCTGATTTTCTCCCACTTTGGCTAGTAGCATAAACAAGTTCATGGGGAGATGACTTTTATACAAAAGAAAGAATTAAGAAATGAAAAGTGAGAGAAGTGCTCAACTTTAGTAGTTGCTACACTTATTACAAAGTTTATGGACATTAACCAGTTGTTGATAATGATATATCAATAGTCTGATTAATTCCTTTCTATATGGAAAGCCGGTTAAATTAGTAATACTAACTGCAAAAGAAATCTAAGCTTAGGTGCTGATGAGAGTACAAATGAGGAACTACGCTGCGAATGCCATTTGAGGTGAAGAGTCAAAACTTGTTAAACTTAAAATGTTACGTACAAATAAGGTTAGAAGTTCAAATCTCACCTGTTAGAATGTATGCGTCCACTAGTGATCCTGGACTAGGTACCTCGACAGAATAATAGTGCGGAAAATAAATAGCTCAAAGTAGATCAGGCACAAGGATTTTACTTTACGTGGAAATCCCCTTGCTCAAGGGAGGTGAAAACCACAACTTGTACTCAAAAGATTTCAACCCAAACTCCATTTCACTTAAAACGGAGCAAAACTTCAGATTACAAAACTCTTGCAACTTAGGAATTAAACTCTTAATCTCTTCCCCCTTACTGTAGCAACTTTACTACAAAGGAAATTAAGCAATAACTCTATTGCCCACTAAACCAACTAACTCTAGTTGATCTAGACTTCAAGAACCCAACAAGGCTAACTCTAACCACCAACTCCGATCTCGAAGATAAGAGCATAAACAAGCAGTAATTTTGCTGCACCCACACATCAACTAACTCTAGTTGATACTCCTAGGCAACTCTACCAAGAGAACATCAAAATAATGATACAAAGAGGCTTGACTAAACATAGATGATTCCACTAACTAACTCTAGTTAATACGACTCAAACGAAAGACTTAGACAAGCAACCGATATACTATCCTTTATAACTTAGGAGTAGATTTGCAATATAAGAACATAATACACAAAGCTCAAAATACAACAAAGACGCTTCAACACTCCATCAGGTCCCTTGTTGAGTATGAGCAATGTTCTTCCTTGAAGATGGCTTTTTCTTTGTGAGCTGATGAATTTTCAGAAATTCAAAACTTTGTTTGCCAAAACTTCAGTTGTATCTTTGGAGAAAAGACTAATATGATATGAACACAAACCCTTGGAGCAAAGTCATTGGCTGAGAGCCTGCTATGTAAAAAGTCATGCACCAACCATGTCAGATTTGACAGCTTTTAGACAGCTATCTTTTGTCCTTTTCATGTACGCAGTCTTTCCTCAACCAGGTCCCTTGTTAGATCCGGAAGTTTGTTAAATCATCAAAACTTCAAATCAGCTTAATATAACATCACCTATCTACGAAGTCATTTTGTAAATCACCTTATTACTTTAAAAATGAAATAACGAGAAAGTAATGTATCTTGGCTTGTTAATATTCGTGTGGAAGTTTTCTTTATTCACAGATTGACCTGAACTCTACGTTATTTAAGAAACACAATAAAAAGACAACAATATTATCAAATTTTGTGCATGAAATAAATCTTGCAGAAACGTGACTCGTGAGCCTTATTTCACTGTTTCTGAAAGTGTATAGTTAGTCATGATGTTTAAGTAGATTTTTTTGTCTTCATATTCTGTTTGCTCCTTTGCTTTAGATTTTGGATTATGAACGCTTAAGAGCATCTTGATCAACATGTCTGAAACTGAGGACACCTTGCTTAATTGTTATCCTCTGAATCTGAATACAGTATGGCCTTCCATAGTGATCCAAATTTGCAAGAAAAGTTGTCGTCGTTTGAAATGTAGCCCTTAATGACCTGCCATAGTAATATATCCCAAAATGACATGATTATATAATTAGCATAGCATTCTCCCTCTGTAGACTCTGAAACTTTTTCATGTCTTCATTCATAAGTTTCTACGTTTATGCAATCGCCAAGATGGAATGAAACATTAGAATCCAAAGGAATGACAAAGCGAAGGTACATGTTCACTTATTATTACTTGTAGAAAAGAGTTGCACATAGAAACCACAACAATAGGAAATCAACTATCAGGGAGGAAGAAGATCAGGAAAACAAGTAAACTCTTAAAAGTAAACAAAGTACACACAAACTTTACATTTATCAGGCCCTCCTCAACTTTTTCTTGAATCTTGCAAACCAGACTCTTGATATCATATTGAGCCAACTCATCATGTCCGTTAAGAATGTGAAGTAGGCATTCCTCCAAGAACGGTTGACAATTAAACAGCCCAAGATTCCCCAAAATGTGACAAAGATACCTAGCACCATTGATATATAAAACTCCAGAGATGAGAACTCCTCATCATCATCATGTTCTTGTGGATTGGTGTTGCTTCCATGATCGATATGGGGGCTAAGAGGAGCATATCCGGGACACTCATGAAGAGGAGGACCACAGAGTTGAGCATTATCAATGTAGGATGATTTATCAAAACTTTGCAGTTGAGTGCTTGACGGAATTCTCCCGGATAAGTGGTTGTTCGACAAGTCCAACACACTAAGAAAGGTCAAATTAGCAAGTCCCGGTGGGATCACACCAGAAAGCTGGTTTCTTGACAAGTCAAGAGACTCCAACATCTTCATTTGACCAATGCCTTCAATGACACTTCCATTCAGATCATTTCTTGAAAGATTAAGAGATTGTAATCCTCTCATCTCAGCTATCTCTTTAGGTATACCGCCAACCAATTTATTACTTGAAAGATCAATAGTCTTCAGATATAATAAAGGATTCTTGTACTCGGACTCTTGTTCTTTCCATTGAACCAATAAGTCACCAATGTACGAATAGTAAGTAAGAGGAGTATTACCACCTTCAATATAAAATCCCATTGGTTCACCAGAACTATCATCCTGATACAATAACGTAAAATTGTTGAAGCAATCTGGAATTTCCCCTGATAACTTATTTGCCGAAAGGTCCAGTATCTGAAGAGATTGAAGCTGACAGACAATTGAAGGTATGCTGCCATAGAATCTGTTGAACCGCAGGCTCAGAATCCGCAAATTGAGAAGATCAGTCCCTACCCATGCTGGGATTCTTCCGGTCAACTTATTCCCTCCAAGATCCAGGATTTGCAACCGCTGACATTGTGAAAAAGAAGGCAACAATCCACTAAAACTGTTCTGGCGTATGTATACAGCCTCCAAACTTGTCAAGGAGCCCAATGAAGGTGGAACTTTTCCAGAAAAATTGTTATAGGCTATATTAAGAACAGCTAGATTAGACATATTCATCCAACAATCTGGAAGTTCTCCTGAGAATCGGTTTCGTGACAAGTCAAGAGAAGTGGTGGCAGTATGACTTCGACAAATGGAAGAGACCGATCCAAGAAACTGATTTCTATGCAGATAAAATATTTGGACATTGGTAGGAACTAGTGGCAAAGGACCTGAGAAGTTGTTAGAGCTTAAATCTATCACCATGTAAGCATATGTATTCGCTATTAAGTCAGACACTCTTCCACTGATTTGGTTGTTTGAGAGATTCAAAATCTTTAGATCGGGAGGCAAACGAGAGAACCAACTTGGAAGCGTGTCTGAAATACTTGCAAGTGAGATATCAAGAACAGTATAGTTATGTTGATTTTGAAGCCATTTTGGGAAAGAAGGTCCCAAATTGCAAGACGGAAGGCTTATAACTTGTAGCTGAAAAGGAGGAAGCCAATTGAAGCTCGTCTTCAAAGCCAATGAGTTGAATGACAAGTCCAAATACACTAAACTGGAGAGGTTTGAAAGGTGGGACTCAGACTCAAAAACTCTAGAGAAGACAGATGAGAAAGCCATCTAAGGTCCTTTACTATAAGATAATTGTGTCCAAGATAAAGAGTTTTTAAAGAAGTTAGATTCTGGAACTGTATCGGAATTACACCAGAAAAAGAACAATCTGAAAGGTTCAAGTATTCTAGTCTCTTAAGAAAGCCTATGAATCTTGGTATCTCACTATTTTCAAAGTCATTCACACTGAGGTCCAAGAAATTCAAATACTCCAACTCAAGTATAGAAGGGCTAAGTTTACCTGTCAATCTTGAAGTAACACAACCACTGGTAGAACAAAAAAACTCATTGTGTAGATCAAGAACAGTTACATGACCTGTTTTTTTGTCACATTCAATACCCTTCCATTTGCAGCATTCTTGTTTATTTTCTTCATCACCCCATGTAGATAAATGATCAAAAACATCAATAAGGCCTCTTTTGAACTCAAGAAGAGCATCTCTCTCCTTTTCTATACACAGAGTCTTGTCAACTTCTCTTGAAGTTAATCCAAACGTTGTCTCTACGAACAGTAAAGACAAAATAACAAGAAAATGAGCTAATTTTGGATATTTCCTTTTTTCCATTGTTCTTTGCTTGAAGCAACTAAATTTTCTCTCTTTTACTTTTGAAATCTTTAGCTTATTCAACTATATTCAGATTTCCATTAATATCTTTACCATTGACTGTTTCTTGCATGCATATTTTCCTAAAAAAGGGACTCTTAAGGAAAAAACTTATACTAAAAACTTGAACTTGGCATAAAAACAAGTGACCCCACTTTAGATGGTAAAAAAGATCAAAAAGAGAAATGATTCGTTGCGTCTGATTTTCTCCCACTTTGGCTAGTAGCATAAACAAGTTCATGGGGAGATGACTTTTATACAAAAGAAAGAATTAAGAAATGAAAAGTGAGAGAAGTGCTCAACTTTAGTAGTTGCTACACTTATTACAAAGTTTATGGACATTAACCAGTTGTTGATAATGATATATCAATAGTCTGATTAATTCCTTTCTATATGGAAAGCCGGTTAAATTAGTAATACTAACTGCAAAAGAAATCTAAGCTTAGGTGCTGATGAGAGTACAAATGAGGAACTACGCTGCGAATGCCATTTGAGGTGAAGAGTCAAAACTTGTTAAACTTAAAATGTTACGTACAAATAAGGTTAGAAGTTCAAATCTCACCTGTTAGAATGTATGCGTCCACTAGTGATCCTGGACTAGGTACCTCGACAGAATAATAGTGCGGAAAATAAATAGCTCAAAGTAGATCAGGCACAAGGATTTTACTTTACGTGGAAATCCCCTTGCTCAAGGGAGGTGAAAACCACAACTTGTACTCAAAAGATTTCAACCCAAACTCCATTTCACTTAAAACGGAGCAAAACTTCAGATTACAAAACTCTTGCAACTTAGGAATTAAACTCTTAATCTCTTCCCCCTTACTGTAGCAACTTTACTACAAAGGAAATTAAGCAATAACTCTATTGCCCACTAAACCAACTAACTCTAGTTGATCTAGACTTCAAGAACCCAACAAGGCTAACTCTAACCACCAACTCCGATCTCGAAGATAAGAGCATAAACAAGCAGTAATTTTGCTGCACCCACACATCAACTAACTCTAGTTGATACTCCTAGGCAACTCTACCCAAGAGAACATCAAAATAATGATACAAAGAGGCTTGACTAAACATAGATGATTCCACTAACTAACTCTAGTTAATACGACTCAAACGAAAGACTTAGACAAGCAACCGATATACTATCCTTTATAACTTAGGAGTAGATTTGCAATATAAGAACATAATACACAAAGCTCAAAATACAACAAAGACGCTTCAACACTCCATCAGGTCCCTTGTTGAGTATGAGCAATGTTCTTCCTTGAAGATGGCTTTTTCTTTGTGAGCTGATGAATTTTCAGAAATTCAAAACTTTGTTTGCCAAAACTTCAGTTGTATCTTTGGAGAAAAGACTAATATGATATGAACACAAACCCTTGGAGCAAAGTCATTGGCTGAGAGCCTGCTATGTAAAAAGTCATGCACCAACCATGTCAGATTTGACAGCTTTTAGACAGCTATCTTTTGTCCTTTTCATGTACGCAGTCTTTCCTCAACCAGGTCCCTTGTTAGATCCGGAAGTTTGTTAAATCATCAAAACTTCAAATCAGCTTAATATAACATCACCTATCTACGAAGTCATTTTGTAAATCACCTTATTACTTTAAAAATGAAATAACGAGAAAGTAATGTATCTTGGCTTGTTAATATTCGTGTGGAAGTTTTCTTTATTCACAGATTGACCTGAACTCTACGTTATTTAAGAAACACAATAAAAAGACAACAATATTATCAAATTTTGTGCATGAAATAAATCTTGCAGAAACGTGACTCGTGAGCCTTATTTCACTGTTTCTGAAAGTGTATAGTTAGTCATGATGTTTAAGTAGATTTTTTTGTCTTCATATTCTGTTTGCTCCTTTGCTTTAGATTTTGGATTATGAACGCTTAAGAGCATCTTGATCAACATGTCTGAAACTGAGGACACCTTGCTTAATTGTTATCCTCTGAATCTGAATACAGTATGGCCTTCCATAGTGATCCAAATTTGCAAGAAAAGTTGTCGTCGTTTGAAATGTAGCCCTTAATGACCTGCCATAGTAATATATCCCAAAATGACATGATTATATAATTAGCATAGCATTCTCCCTCTGTAGACTCTGAAACTTTTTCATGTCTTCATTCATAAGTTTCTACGTTTATGCAATCGCCAAGATGGAATGAAACATTAGAATCCAAAGGAATGACAAAGCGAAGGTACATGTTCACTTATTATTACTTGTAGAAAAGAGTTGCACATAGAAACCACAACAATAGGAAATCAACTATCAGGGAGGAAGAAGATCAGGAAAACAAGTAAACTCTTAAAAGTAAACAAAGTACACACAAACTTTACATTTATCAGGCCCTCCTCAACTTTTTCTTGAATCTTGCAAACCAGACTCTTGATATCATATTGAGCCAACTCATCATGTCCGTTAAGAATGTGAAGTAGGCATTCCTCCAAGAACGGTTGACAATTAAACAGCCCAAGATTCCCCAAAATGTGACAAAGATACCTAGCACCATTGATATATAAAACTCCAGAGATGAGAACTCCTCATCATCATCATGTTCTTGTGGATTGGTGTTGCTTCCATGATCGATATGGGGGCTAAGAGGAGCATATCCGGGACACTCATGAAGAGGAGGACCACAGAGTTGAGCATTATCAATGTAGGATGATTTATCAAAACTTTGCAGTTGAGTGCTTGACGGAATTCTCCCGGATAAGTGGTTGTTCGACAAGTCCAACACACTAAGAAAGGTCAAATTAGCAAGTCCCGGTGGGATCACACCAGAAAGCTGGTTTCTTGACAAGTCAAGAGACTCCAACATCTTCATTTGACCAATGCCTTCAATGACACTTCCATTCAGATCATTTCTTGAAAGATTAAGAGATTGTAATCCTCTCATCTCAGCTATCTCTTTAGGTATACCGCCAACCAATTTATTACTTGAAAGATCAATAGTCTTCAGATATAATAAAGGATTCTTGTACTCGGACTCTTGTTCTTTCCATTGAACCAATAAGTCACCAATGTACGAATAGTAAGTAAGAGGAGTATTACCACCTTCAATATAAAATCCCATTGGTTCACCAGAACTATCATCCTGATACAATAACGTAAAATTGTTGAAGCAATCTGGAATTTCCCCTGATAACTTATTTGCCGAAAGGTCCAGTATCTGAAGAGATTGAAGCTGACAGACAATTGAAGGTATGCTGCCATAGAATCTGTTGAACCGCAGGCTCAGAATCCGCAAATTGAGAAGATCAGTCCCTACCCATGCTGGGATTCTTCCGGTCAACTTATTCCCTCCAAGATCCAGGATTTGCAACCGCTGACATTGTGAAAAAGAAGGCAACAATCCACTAAAACTGTTCTGGCGTATGTATACAGCCTCCAAACTTGTCAAGGAGCCCAATGAAGGTGGAACTTTTCCAGAAAAATTGTTATAGGCTATATTAAGAACAGCTAGATTAGACATATTCATCCAACAATCTGGAAGTTCTCCTGAGAATCGGTTTCGTGACAAGTCAAGAGAAGTGGTGGCAGTATGACTTCGACAAATGGAAGAGACCGATCCAAGAAACTGATTTCTATGCAGATAAAATATTTGGACATTGGTAGGAACTAGTGGCAAAGGACCTGAGAAGTTGTTAGAGCTTAAATCTATCACCATGTAAGCATATGTATTCGCTATTAAGTCAGACACTCTTCCACTGATTTGGTTGTTTGAGAGATTCAAAATCTTTAGATCGGGAGGCAAACGAGAGAACCAACTTGGAAGCGTGTCTGAAATACTTGCAAGTGAGATATCAAGAACAGTATAGTTATGTTGATTTTGAAGCCATTTTGGGAAAGAAGGTCCCAAATTGCAAGACGGAAGGCTTATAACTTGTAGCTGAAAAGGAGGAAGCCAATTGAAGCTCGTCTTCAAAGCCAATGAGTTGAATGACAAGTCCAAATACACTAAACTGGAGAGGTTTGAAAGGTGGGACTCAGTGATTGTACCCTTCAGGACATTGTAAGAGGCATCAAAACTTTCCAGGTTCGATAGTTTCCCCATACTTTCTGGTAATCCATCCAGTCTATTGGACGAGACGTCCAAAATTTTAAGCTCTGTGAGTTTTCCAATACCTTGTGGTATCCTCCCTTGAAATTGATTAAAGCCAAGATGCAACTCTCTCAATGATGGAAACAATGCTAAATCTGGTAATGCCCCTCTCATCTGGTTATCAGATAAATCCAGATACTCGAGGGTAGAAACTTGTCCCGGTCTTTCCATGAAAAAACCATTCAACACATTATTCTGCAGGTATAATTTTTTCAAGGTTGAAAATGATGTGAGATTAACAATTGAACCAAACATTGAGTTGTCATTCAACGCCAAAACCTCTAGTGATTTCCTACTGCCTGATAACCTGTGAAACAACTCAGGAAGCCATTGGTATGTTTTAGTGTAAGAGATGTCCAGATAGCGTAAATGTGTCAAATTCCCAAAAGAACTGGGAACCCCACCTTTAATCTTAAAGTTATTAGCAAGATCAAGATGTTCAAGATACATCAAGGTCCCAAAGCGATCATCCATTTGACCGATGAGTTGAACATTATAAGAGAGGTCTATGCTAGTTATGCTTGTGCTAAAATTGAATAACCAGCTATATTCATATGAAGTGGAAAAATCATTACCTCTTAAATGAATGACAGAAAGAGAGATTAAAGATGAATTGGCTAAATCAGCTGGAGACGGAACCAACTTAGAGAGTCCACAACCACTCAAGTCCAATTCTTTCAATGAAGGGACCTTAGTTATCTCTTGAAACCAATTGCTTACTTGGAAGTTGCTACCACTCAGACTCAAAAACTCTAGAGAAGACAGATGAGAAAGCCATCTAAGGTCCTTTACTATAAGATAATTGTGTCCAAGATAAAGAGTTTTTAAAGAAGTTAGATTCTGGAACTGTATCGGAATTACACCAGAAAAAGAACAATCTGAAAGGTTCAAGTATTCTAGTCTCTTAAGAAAGCCTATGAATCTTGGTATCTCACTATTTTCAAAGTCATTCACACTGAGGTCCAAGAAATTCAAATACTCCAACTCAAGTATAGAAGGGCTAAGTTTACCTGTCAATCTTGAAGTAACACAACCACTGGTAGAACAAAAAAACTCATTGTGTAGATCAAGAACAGTTACATGACCTGTTTTTTTGTCACATTCAATACCCTTCCATTTGCAGCATTCTTGTTTATTTTCTTCATCACCCCATGTAGATAAATGATCAAAAACATCAATAAGGCCTCTTTTGAACTCAAGAAGAGCATCTCTCTCCTTTTCTATACACAGAGTCTTGTCAACTTCTCTTGAAGTTAATCCAAACGTTGTCTCTACGAACAGTAAAGACAAAATAACAAGAAAATGAGCTAATTTTGGATATTTCCTTTTTTCCATTGTTCTTTGCTTGAAGCAACTAAATTTTCTCTCTTTTACTTTTGAAATCTTTAGCTTATTCAACTATATTCAGATTTCCATTAATATCTTTACCATTGACTGTTTCTTGCATGCATATTTTCCTAAAAAAGGGACTCTTAAGGAAAAAACTTATACTAAAAACTTGAACTTGGCATAAAAACAAGTGACCCCACTTTAGATGGTAAAAAAGATCAAAAAGAGAAATGATTCGTTGCGTCTGATTTTCTCCCACTTTGGCTAGTAGCATAAACAAGTTCATGGGGAGATGACTTTTATACAAAAGAAAGAATTAAGAAATGAAAAGTGAGAGAAGTGCTCAACTTTAGTAGTTGCTACACTTATTACAAAGTTTATGGACATTAACCAGTTGTTGATAATGATATATCAATAGTCTGATTAATTCCTTTCTATATGGAAAGCCGGTTAAATTAGTAATACTAACTGCAAAAGAAATCTAAGCTTAGGTGCTGATGAGAGTACAAATGAGGAACTACGCTGCGAATGCCATTTTAGGTGAAGGGTCAAAACTTGTTAAACTTAAAATGTTACGTCCAAATAAGGTTAGAAGTTCAAATCTCACCTGTTAGAATGTATGCGTCCACTAGTGATCCTGGACTAGGTACCTCGACAGAATAATAGTGCGGAAAATAAATAGCTCAAAGTAGATCAGGCACAAGGATTTTACTTTACGTGGAAATCCCCTTGCTCAAGGGAGGTGAAAACCACAACTTGTACTCAAAAGATTTCAACCCAAACTCCATTTCACTTAAAACGGAGCAAAACTTCAGATTACAAAACTCTTGCAACTTAGGAATTAAACTCTTAATCTCTTCCCCCTTACTGTAGCAACTTTACTACAAAGGAAATTAAGCAATAACTCTATTGCCCACTAAACCAACTAACTCTAGTTGATCTAGACTTCAAGAACCCAACAAGGCTAACTCTAACCACCAACTCCGATCTCGAAGATAAGAGCATAAACAAGCAGTAATTTTGCTGCACCCACACATCAACTAACTCTAGTTGATACTCCTAGGCAACTCTACCAAGAGAACATCAAAATAATGATACAAAGAGGCTTGACTAAACATAGATGATTCCACTAACTAACTCTAGTTAATACGACTCAAACGAAAGACTTAGACAAGCAACCGATATACTATCCTTTATAACTTAGGAGTAGATTTGCAATATAAGAACATAATACACAAAGCTCAAAATACAACAAAGACGCTTCAACACTCCATCAGGTCCCTTGTTGAGTATGAGCAATGTTCTTCCTTGAAGATGGCTTTTTCTTTGTGAGCTGATGAATTTTCAGAAATTCAAAACTTTGTTTGCCAAAACTTCAGTTGTATCTTTGGAGAAAAGACTAATATGATATGAACACAAACCCTTGGAGCAAAGTCATTGGCTGAGAGCCTGCTATGTAAAAAGTCATGCACCAACCATGTCAGATTTGACAGCTTTTAGACAGCTATCTTTTGTCCTTTTCATGTACGCAGTCTTTCCTCAACCAGGTCCCTTGTTAGATCCGGAAGTTTGTTAAATCATCAAAACTTCAAATCAGCTTAATATAACATCACCTATCTACGAAGTCATTTTGTAAATCACCTTATTACTTTAAAAATGAAATAACGAGAAAGTAATGTATCTTGGCTTGTTAATATTCGTGTGGAAGTTTTCTTTATTCACAGATTGACCTGAACTCTACGTTATTTAAGAAACACAATAAAAAGACAACAATATTATCAAATTTTGTGCATGAAATAAATCTTGCAGAAACGTGACTCGTGAGCCTTATTTCACTGTTTCTGAAAGTGTATAGTTAGTCATGATGTTTAAGTAGATTTTTTTGTCTTCATATTCTGTTTGCTCCTTTGCTTTAGATTTTGGATTATGAACGCTTAAGAGCATCTTGATCAACATGTCTGAAACTGAGGACACCTTGCTTAATTGTTATCCTCTGAATCTGAATACAGTATGGCCTTCCATAGTGATCCAAATTTGCAAGAAAAGTTGTCGTCGTTTGAAATGTAGCCCTTAATGACCTGCCATAGTAATATATCCCAAAATGACATGATTATATAATTAGCATAGCATTCTCCCTCTGTAGACTCTGAAACTTTTTCATGTCTTCATTCATAAGTTTCTACGTTTATGCAATCGCCAAGATGGAATGAAACATTAGAATCCAAAGGAATGACAAAGCGAAGGTACATGTTCACTTATTATTACTTGTAGAAAAGAGTTGCACATAGAAACCACAACAATAGGAAATCAACTATCAGGGAGGAAGAAGATCAGGAAAACAAGTAAACTCTTAAAAGTAAACAAAGTACACACAAACTTTACATTTATCAGGCCCTCCTCAACTTTTTCTTGAATCTTGCAAACCAGACTCTTGATATCATATTGAGCCAACTCATCATGTCCGTTAAGAATGTGAAGTAGGCATTCCTCCAAGAACGGTTGACAATTAAACAGCCCAAGATTCCCCAAAATGTGACAAAGATACCTAGCACCATTGATATATAAAACTCCAGAGATGAGAACTCCTCATCATCATCATGTTCTTGTGGATTGGTGTTGCTTCCATGATCGATATGGGGGCTAAGAGGAGCATATCCGGGACACTCATGAAGAGGAGGACCACAGAGTTGAGCATTATCAATGTAGGATGATTTATCAAAACTTTGCAGTTGAGTGCTTGACGGAATTCTCCCGGATAAGTGGTTGTTCGACAAGTCCAACACACTAAGAAAGGTCAAATTAGCAAGTCCCGGTGGGATCACACCAGAAAGCTGGTTTCTTGACAAGTCAAGAGACTCCAACATCTTCATTTGACCAATGCCTTCAATGACACTTCCATTCAGATCATTTCTTGAAAGATTAAGAGATTGTAATCCTCTCATCTCAGCTATCTCTTTAGGTATACCGCCAACCAATTTATTACTTGAAAGATCAATAGTCTTCAGATATAATAAAGGATTCTTGTACTCGGACTCTTGTTCTTTCCATTGAACCAATAAGTCACCAATGTACGAATAGTAAGTAAGAGGAGTATTACCACCTTCAATATAAAATCCCATTGGTTCACCAGAACTATCATCCTGATACAATAACGTAAAATTGTTGAAGCAATCTGGAATTTCCCCTGATAACTTATTTGCCGAAAGGTCCAGTATCTGAAGAGATTGAAGCTGACAGACAATTGAAGGTATGCTGCCATAGAATCTGTTGAACCGCAGGCTCAGAATCCGCAAATTGAGAAGATCAGTCCCTACCCATGCTGGGATTCTTCCGGTCAACTTATTCCCTCCAAGATCCAGGATTTGCAACCGCTGACATTGTGAAAAAGAAGGCAACAATCCACTAAAACTGTTCTGGCGTATGTATACAGCCTCCAAACTTGTCAAGGAGCCCAATGAAGGTGGAACTTTTCCAGAAAAATTGTTATAGGCTATATTAAGAACAGCTAGATTAGACATATTCATCCAACAATCTGGAAGTTCTCCTGAGAATCGGTTTCGTGACAAGTCAAGAGAAGTGGTGGCAGTATGACTTCGACAAATGGAAGAGACCGATCCAAGAAACTGATTTCTATGCAGATAAAATATTTGGACATTGGTAGGAACTAGTGGCAAAGGACCTGAGAAGTTGTTAGAGCTTAAATCTATCACCATGTAAGCATATGTATTCGCTATTAAGTCAGACACTCTTCCACTGATTTGGTTGTTTGAGAGATTCAAAATCTTTAGATCGGGAGGCAAACGAGAGAACCAACTTGGAAGCGTGTCTGAAATACTTGCAAGTGAGATATCAAGAACAGTATAGTTATGTTGATTTTGAAGCCATTTTGGGAAAGAAGGTCCCAAATTGCAAGACGGAAGGCTTATAACTTGTAGCTGAAAAGGAGGAAGCCAATTGAAGCTCGTCTTCAAAGCCAATGAGTTGAATGACAAGTCCAAATACACTAAACTGGAGAGGTTTGAAAGGTGGAACTCAGTGATTGTACCCTTCAGGACATTGTAAGAGGCATCAAAACTTTCCAGGTTCGATAGTTTCCCCATACTTTCTGGTAATCCATCCAGTCTATTGGACGAGACGTCCAAAATTTTAAGCTCTGTGAGTTTTCCAATACCTTGTGGTATCCTCCCTTGATATTGATTAAAGCCAAGATGCAACTCTCTCAATGATGGAAACAATGCTAAATCTGGTAATGCCCTCTCATCTGGTTATCAGATAAATCCAGATACTCGAGGGTAGAAACTTGTCCCGGTCTTTCCATGAAAAAACCATTCAACACATTATTCTGCAGGTATAATTTTTTCAAGGTTGAAAATGATGTGAGATTAACAATTGAACCAAACATTGAGTTGTCATTCAACGCCAAAACCTCTAGTGATTTCCTACTGCCTGATAACCTGTGAAACAACTCAGGAAGCCATTGGTATGTTTTAGTGTAAGAGATGTCCAGATAGCGTAAATGTGTCAAATTCCCAAAAGAACTGGGAACCCCACCTTTAATCTTAAAGTTATTAGCAAGATCAAGATGTTCAAGATACATCAAGGTCCCAAAGCGATCATCCATTTGACCGATGAGTTGAACATTATAAGAGAGGTCTATGCTAGTTATGCTTGTGCTAAAATTGAATAACCAGCTATATTCATATGAAGTGGAAAAATCATTACCTCTTAAATGAATGACAGAAAGAGAGATTAAAGATGAATTGGCTAAATCAGCTGGAGACGGAACCAACTTAGAGAGTCCACAACCACTCAAGTCCAATTCTTTCAATGAAGGGACCTTAGTTATCTCTTGAAACCAATTGCTTACTTGGAAGTTGCTACCACTCAGACTCAAAAACTCTAGAGAAGACAGATGAGAAAGCCATCTAAGGTCCTTTACTATAAGATAATTGTGTCCAAGATAAAGAGTTTTTAAAGAAGTTAGATTCTGGAACTGTATCGGAATTACACCAGAAAAAGAACAATCTGAAAGGTTCAAGTATTCTAGTCTCTTAAGAAAGCCTATGAATCTTGGTATCTCACTATTTTCAAAGTCATTCACACTGAGGTCCAAGAAATTCAAATACTCCAACTCAAGTATAGAAGGGCTAAGTTTACCTGTCAATCTTGAAGTAACACAACCACTCATAGAACAAAAAAACTCATTGTGAAGATCAAGAACAGTTACATGACCTGTTTTTGTGTCACATTCAATGCCCTTCCATTTGCAGCATTCTTGTTTATCTTCTGCATCACCCCACGTAGATAAATTATCAAAATCATCAATAAGGCCTCTTTTAAACTCAAGAAGGGCATCTCTCTCCTTTGCTAAACACAGAGTCTTGTTAACTTTTCTTGAAGTTAATCCAAAAGATGTCTCTAGGAACAGTAAAGACAAAATAACAAGAAAATTAGCTAATCTTGGATATTTCCTTTTTTCCATTGTTCTTTGCTTGAAGCAACTAAATTTTCTTTCTGTTACTTTTGAAATCTTTAGCTTATTCAACTATATTCGAATTTCCATTAATATCTTTACCATTGACTGTTTCTTGCATGTATATTTTCCTAGACAAGTTTCAAGGTCATTTATGTATACATATATCTATATGCCTAAATTACCTTTAAATTTATTTCCTGTTTACGAGACGTGTCGATCCGGGCTTTGAACCCACACTTATGATAGTCTAAAAAAGGACTATTTAGGAAAAAGTTATACATATTTTTCTCTAGTTATACTAACAACTTGAATTTGGCATAAAAACAAGTGACCCCACTTTCAAAAGAAGAAAAAATCACAAAGAGAAATGATTCATTGCCTCTGATTTTCCACAAGTTGATGGGGAGATGGAACCAAAGAAGACGGTGTAATTGACTTTTATACAAAAGAAAGACTTGAGGAATGAAAAATGAGAGAAGTGCTCAACTTATTATAAAGTTTGTGGACATTAACTAGTTGTTGATAATGACATCAATGGTGTAAATGTGATTTGAAATATTCTTCATCCAATATAAGTAGTCTAAGATAACAAATTTATGAACTCATATAACTTACATAATAAGGTCAAGTTTCGTACTGAGTACATAAACTTGTGAACCAAGATCCATAAATCTTATTGTACTGCATTTTTCCTATAAGTGTCGTTTTTTATATGGAGGAATGAGGCGAGGTAGCAAAAACATTCATTGGACCAAGATTAACTGCAAACAAGAACAACAAAAGTTGTGTAACAACACTCCGTTGGATGTTGAAGTGAACAATTTGGATGCTAATTTAGGATAGTGTTCGAGTTTAGTCTTCTGTAGAAGAAGTGTACTTGCTGACATGGAGAATTAGTTTAAAAGGAGAAGTCGAAATCAGTAGCAATGTTAGATGGCTTTCGACTTCTCCATCCTCCAAATCAACAACACTTGTTCTCCATAAAACTAAACTCGAACACTATACCAAACCAACATCTAAAATGTTCTTTTCCTCATTTTACCACCTTGATTGTTGATGAGAAATCGTCCAAACTAGTGATCCATGCTTCAAAACCATCTCGAAAATGATTAGTTTCAATTCTTCAAAATCTATAATTTCACCTCCTGACTAATGTTGAAAATCTTATGATCTCGTTTTCCGAATGAAAGAATGGAGTAAATGAACAAATTCATGACATTAAGAATATCAAAATATGTATACAAAAGAATGTGATAGTGTTTTTCAAGATTCATTCACTTCATAAAACTCAAAGTATTTAATGTATTAAATAAAATCAGTGTTTCAAAATATAACATGGAAGATTTTTCACATACTAAAAACGCAGAGCAGCTTGTACCAACTCCGGCAAACTTCGCCGTGCTAAACAACAACCAGGTAACGGAAATCTCTTTCTCTCAGACCCACTTAGTAGCTGAACTCCATGAATAATGTGTTTGATAAATTGCCACATTGAGCCATTTTTGTTATATTCAGAAATTTTGAGTTTTTTGTTCACTTGTTAATCTGAATTCGTTTCCATGAATTTTCTAGATGGTTTATGATATTGGGTGAACTATAATTCCAGTTATTTGGGAGGGGGAAACAGTATTGGCTGCACTCAAGGAATAGTGGCCACCATGTGTTTGATTAATTGCCACATTGAGACATATTGTCATATTCAACAGAATGGTTTTTTACCTTCTATGCTTTGTTTGATGTGGAGAGTACAAGTGACATAGTGTTACCAACTTGAACCTTCAAACATAAAAATGGAAAATTGGATCTCCATTGATAAGTCAGATCTGTAGAAGAAGATGAGTTAGAGGAGAATCAAGAAAGAAAGAAGAAGAAAATAGGAGAGGGTGAAGGAGTGAGGAACAAGTTTTAGTTACCACTGCTCACATCTTAATCAAGGATAGATCCTAACACTTCGTCCTACTTCGATTATTTCTGTTTTACTACTACTTTTAAAAGACAAACAAAAGAGGTTATCCCCAAAATCAGATTTTCAAAACAGTTAATTTTTTTGTTTTTTGTTGATCATTACTATAGCTCTGTCAAACACCTCCCGCTGCCTACTCTTTTCTGTTTGCCGGATACGAATCTTCAAACTTCAGTCTTCAGCTGCTGACTTTGTAGCATGAGGTATTTGAGAAAATAACTTTAAGCTCTAAGTTCAGAGATTGACAAGTACCAAGTTGTCTAGCATTTAAGTTACTTGAGATAAAATGACTTGGATATTAAATCTTTTAGACAGATAAGTGTCTCAAATTTGAAAGGACTTGGAGATCTTTTAATGGCATTGGTTAAGATTTGTTATGTTGATTTCTTGGCTGCTTGTTGATTTCTTGTTGCTACTCATGGTAGTTGTCTCATTTCTACCTATTTTATTTGTTTCAGTTGTGGTTCAGTAAATAAAATTGATTCACTGTATGTTTCTGCCAGAAACTTGTTATTCCTTATGTTTTGATTAACTATAGCTATTTCACTGTGATTCACTGTAGCAAATAAAATTGATTCACTATAGTTATTTCAAAATTCAGAACCCCCCAAACCTCAAATCCTGGCTTCGTCACTGGACATCCACAATAGATACTACACTTGAATACCATGGAGAGAGCACTCTCCCCAAAGCTATAAGGTACAGAGGGATCAGGGGGAAGGCAACAAATAAGGGATCTTTCAAAGGAGCATATTCACACAAAATTCAATTCATATAGAGAGCACCAAAGACATCAAACTATGACGATAAATGGGATACATCCTAGACTAGATAGTTATGGAGCTCGACATGCACATATTGCTCACTGGAGCCCCTTCTTGCCTCTAAAATTCTTTTTTTTTTTGCTCCTCCTGCTTTCTTATGCTTATTATTACCTATTGTTTCCTTTGCTTTTGGCTGTCATATTATTTCTTAGTGTCTAATGGAAAATTAGAGACTCATTTGAGGGGGTCCTTATGTATCCCCCTAAAATAATATTTGCATGTTTGTTCAGATTGTATTAGAAATATAATTCATGCAGAACTTATGCAATTGATTGGTCGTCGCATGTGAACAAATAGTTCTTGCACAATTTTATGCAGTGTGTAATTGACATTATTAAATAATGATCACATTAAGTTATGTAAGAACTTAAATTATTTTATAAAGGATATAATATGGAATAAGAATATGCGCATCAAAAAGAATTCCTTCATTATAACAATTTGTGCATTATAATCTCTGCATAACTAGCACCAAACAAACAAGCCCTAAATGCACCACATAAACGCTTGCAAGTGCAACAAATGTCTACTTGATGATACTAGTTGTAGTATACCAAACAGCCGGCTTTCATACTTGCAACAGGTTCCATTTTCAGGAGTAGGCACGCTGTTTCCTTCTTTGCATAGTGCTTTTGTCTCCGTTGCCATTTTCTCTCACGCACACCTCCTTTCTCTAGTTATTCCTTTTCTTTTTTATATAGTTTGGTTGCTTCAAACCCATCATCATTGAATAATGTACTTTGCAGAATGACTGAAGTTCGTTACTATTTTGACATTGTGATCTAGTTTATTGTTGTGGTGATTTTACTTGTAACTGTTCATAGTAGTACACCATCTGTTTCAGAAAAATTCTATAAGGATATATTGTCTGTTTTTGTGATTACTTTATCTTGTTGCATCCTTTTTGCTTATTTGGCTTCAGATGGCGAGCTATGCAAAAGAGACATTTGAATTTATGAAGCTTGCTTTAGAACAGGTATAACCTCTTATACTTGATCAAAAAAATAGGTATAACCTCTTATATTGCCAATTTAGTTCATGTGTGCGTATATTTATCTTGATGCTCCAATCAGATGAACAACTACAAGTTGATCGAAAAAAGGAAACTGATAATCAAGTGTGTTCCAACCTAACAAGAATGATGAAATACCAATTTTCTACAGAGGACTAAAAAGAAAAACTTATTGGTCACATTGCTATAGACCGAATTAACTTTTTACACAAATAACCGCAATGTAATTCAAGCAACCTGGTACTGTAATGTGAGTGAAAATATGAAATTGAATCTTTTTTCCTTCATTTATTTGTTTACTTTAATCGAGGCGTCCTGTTTTACCTTCATTATCTTTCTTTAGAGGTTGATTTCAGAGTCATCTATTGAATTTCCTGATCTTTTAGGATTTGGTTCCTCTTTAGTTATTAAGCTTCCAATTTTAGTCCCATGGAGTTTAGAGATATTATTTTTAGGCTCATATTGTCTCCCTAGCTTTTCAGCAGAGAGATTTTCCTATATAAGATTAGAGTGATTTTACACTAAAAAGATATTAGTGTGTAGTTTTCTGCCTATAACAAGTCATGGATATTTCAATGTTAGAATCTACACCAGTCAATCTGTATTACATTGTTATGAGGATGACTTCTGACGTCTCTTGAATGGAAGTCTCCAACTCTTGCTGCTACAAATTAATGAATCTCGGCTTCTTGATCATGATATTTTTTTCTTGTGATAAATATACTTTTTGTTCAGAGCAACAATTTGTTTTCTATTTTGCACTTACATTGCTTTTTTCCATATGGATTGATATACAAAATTAAACAAATCACATTCTTTATATACCTCGATTTTGCATGATGTTACATTATTTATGTCTTATTGGTGGTATTGGTTGGAAAGAAGGAAGTTAGGTTGGATATTCTGTAATGCACAAATTAAGAGGTTATTTTTATATAATTATCAAGTGATATGAAGTTCTTTCATAGTTGTTGATGTTTTCAACTACTTGATTCCAGTTTATTTCACTAGCACAAAATCTTTAAGCAAGTCTCCTCCCAAAAAGATGGGTATAAATTGAATGAAAAAGGTTATTGCTTGGTGTTATGACAAAAATAAAGTAGTGGTAAAATGATCTGGTAGGACTTAGGTGTTCAAATCTCTTACTTTATACTGCATATATGTGCAATTACATACTGGGACAGTGTGCTCTTTCTTTCTTCTTTTATTGTCATTCTTCCCACTTTCCTAATACTTTTTTATTTTCTCAGGCAAATGATGCATTAGCCAATCTTGAAGTTCCAGTTGGGTAAGATTCTTGCTGAAGTTATTTGGTACTTTGGCAATAAAATTCTTAGAATAATTAGTTTCTCTTAGGGAACTGTATCATCTAAAGAACATTTTTTCTACATGTCAGTGGCTTGGTTGTATTTCGTCTTTGTTAGGGCCATGTCAACAATAGGCATCTGTGCCTCCTTGTTGTCTACTTTGTTGATATGGATGCATATCAGATTTTTTTCACTTGTTTAGTAGAGGAACATATTTCTAAGTCAAGTCAAACCCTCCTTCCAAAAAACCTCCCCTAAACCTTGATGTAGAGTTGAGCAGAATATTAAGTCTTGTTACATTAATATGTGCCCTCGGATTAGCTTTTGAATTATCTATTTGCATCTTATTGGCTTATTTGGATAAATAACTTAAAGTTATGCACTTAGAGCTAACTTCTTTTCAATGTATAGAATAACATGACCATTTTAAAGGTTGACAATTTCTTTAGCCCGAAACAATGTTAATTATTTTATTTGTATATTTTTACTTCCTCTACTGTTTTCTGCTATCCTTTTTGTGCTTCGAATCCCAAAAAGAACTAAAAATAGAACATTTTCACTATGGTGGAAACAATGTACTCATTTAATTTCTATTGTCCATTAGAGCTTAATCCAGTACCTTTGTTGACTAGAACTATGTTTTCCTTGGAAAGGCTATTCTCTTTTTAGTGCAGGGACATCAAATGAAAATAACAGCTGTAGAGCACCTATTTTATTATGTTTTCCTTTCCTTGTAAGTTGTATTAGTTTTTGTTGGCTAGATCATGTGGGATTGAAAAATTGATCTACGTAATTCACTAAAACTCCATTCTCCCCTTATATAAGCTAGACAATTGGTGAGAACAGAAAAAGATGACCAAGTATTGAAAAGATAACATGGAAATTTATAGGATATCAATAATAATAATAATACCATAAAAGATAAACTGAAAAAGGATACAACTGTTATAGAAAAGTGATCAAAATTCTAAAATTTTGAAATGGTAAGAACTGTGGAAAGGAAAAATGTGCCAGAAACAAAAATGAAGTTGCAGGACAGAAGAAAATTGTGAATGGTATGGGAGGAGGGAGATCTCTACTCCCAGGGTTGAGGTCATGGAAAGAATTGCCGCAGGGTGGGGGTGGATCAGGGAGGTATAGCTATGTGCAACATGTGCTATTTATGTAACAAACATGAAGAGAAAGGAAGCCACTTCTTTCTACACTGCTGGGTAGCTAAGCAACTCTCGGATTTCTTTCTCGGCATGTTTAAACTGAATTGGACATGTCAATCTCTGTGAAAGATCTACTGCTACATTGGAGCCTCAGAGGAAGAAACAAGGTACTGAAGGGAATCTGGAAAACTGTACTTGGCTTTGTGTTAGGTAGTTCGGAAAGAGAGAATTTCTGGGTGTTGAGGGTAAAGCAACTAATGCCCAGGAGCTGAAATACAAGTGCTTTTATATGCTGGTTTTATGGTGCAAATTTCAGGATGTACATGATATTGACAGAATGACAGATTTCATTAGTACTCTACAGACAATCAGACATAGCCTATATATAGGACCTACTGAACAAGATATTCTCCTTCTTTTGTTTTTTAAATGTAGGTTATATCTCACTTTTGTACAGTCCGATCACCTTCTTGACATTTGGCTTTGTTCCATTTACAAAAAAAAAAAAAGTTCTTTACTGATTAGAAAAGGAGGTAGGAAGCTTATGGAAAGCTGTGGTGGTAGGAGTAAACAAAATAAATGTAGTAATTCCAAGGTGGCTGGAAGAAGATGCATTGTCAGGGTGAGAGTTGCTGGTGTGAGAATAGGGAAGGGTTGGTGGGGGGTGGCTTGCCTAGAGTTTCAAGGAGGAGGAAGAAGAAGAAGAGGAAAAGGGCCTGTTGGTCTCTATTTGAACTTGATGGGCAAAGGATATAACCCCTCCCCCCTCCC
Source organism: Solanum lycopersicoides (assembly GCA_022817965.1). NCBI lineage: Eukaryota > Viridiplantae > Streptophyta > Magnoliopsida > Solanales > Solanaceae > Solanum > Solanum lycopersicoides. Next base: position 5,467,517 of record CM040624.1, read on the forward strand.
TCCCTCCCTCCTCCCTGGTGTAGTGGTTTTAGTTTATGATAGTGAGATTTTTTGGATAACTAATCCTATGCAATGGTGTACCAAAACACAGGATTGGCTGGAATAAAAAAAATTGTCTGTTGAAGTTTCTTCAATTGTTTTTGGTCAGTTCAGTTAGCGTATTTGATTATGTTTTTCCATGTTTCAGCTGCGTCTTTGTTGAGGATGGGGAAGTCATTGCCTCAGGAAGAAATCGAACAACTGAAACAAGAAATGTATGTGTTCAACTCTTAATTTCCTTAATAAGATTTGTATTGGGTATCTTCCATTATGTTAGATTGTTAGGTGCTAAACTGTTGTCGATATGTATGTTGAGATAATCTGTCTTGCCCACCCATATTCATATGTATTTGATAAGCATGTATGCCCAATGTCCATATGCATGCTGTAATGAACATACCAGAGAAAAAGATGTGCAGTACGGGAGAGGTTGTATTGCAGTGGTGATATCTCCTGTTTTATGCTGTGTGGTAACTATTGAAAGCATCATTGTTTACTCTTTGAACCACTTGAACTTCTTTCCTTTAGCTCAATCGTGTAATTGTCCGCAAGTGTAGGTGTGAAACCATAATGAGTGAAGGTGTAAAAAGGGATGGGGTAGACTTAAAATCACTTGAAAGGAAGTTGTCTTGAAAGATATACAATTCCTTGGAATCCATATACATGTAAAATTAGCAAATATTAGGGTATAATGGACGAAAAAGATCTATTCTGTCGATACCAATTATTTTAGGTCCTATGCTTTTAGGAGTCTCTTAGTCATATGAGAGATTTATACACTAGTAGATAATATAGGAAAAGCTATTACTTTTTCATATTTTTTTTGTATGATATTGGTCTCAGATTAGCTTAAGTGAAGTGACATGGTGTGTGTGGGTTCGTGTAGCTGGCCCCAACTTGAATTTTTGAGAGAAGCCTAGTTGTCGTTATTTGTCAATCATGTAATTGGCACAAGAAGGGTAGAGAAAAGAATGAACTTCTGCACAAAATACTTCTCCAAGAAACGGAGATTGGTTTGTGTCACCAAGGGAAAAGTGGAAAAGACTGCTGTTATCATGCAGGATGAGGGTTCAGGGTGGTGCCGGGCGGTTCAGAGTGGAGATTTACTATTATCACATGAAAAATGAGGTTTTCTAGAAATGTTTGTGCTCCTATATTTATTTACACTTGAAAGATATTTTTATTGATGACAATCTTCTTACTTCCCCCCACCCCCACCCCCCCACCCCTTATCATGTTGTAGTTGATATATATAATTTTGGATTTCACTTCGTTCATTATACATAGATTGCCTTGTGGTTCTCACTCTCAGTCCTATTTCGCTGAGATGCCTTCTGAAAAGATCTCTTCCCGCATCGGGATAAGACCCATTACTTGCAGATGATAGTTGCATGATTATTTGCTTGGTTTGGCTTAATCTATTGACTTCCACTAATTATCTAACACTCGATATTGAGGTGCACTTATTTCCTAATCATGTAAACCTGACTAAGCATTCCTATAAATCCAGGCTACAAGACATGCAGAGATGGAAGCAATTGATTTTCTAGTTCAACAGTGGCAGAAAAATGGACTTTCACCTCTTGAAGTTTCTGAAAGATTCTCAAAGTGCACTCTGTATGTCACCTGTGAGCCATGTATAATGTGCGCAGCAGCCTTGTCATATCTTGGTATGTTGAAGCATTTCATTAACTGCTGGTCTTGCTTTATCTATCACCTAACATAACATGTTCTGCTAGGAATAAAGGAGGCATATTATGGATGTGCAAATGATAAATTTGGAGGCTGTGGATCTGTACTATCACTTCATACCAGCAGCTCTAATATTCCAACTAGGTTTGATCCCAAACTGATTTAATATACTGAATGTCATTCTCCACAATTCAGTTTTTCAAGAATAAGTGACAAATGGGAGATTAATGGGAAGTTACAAAACATAACAGTGAATTAGCCTCATCAAAAAAGGGTTTCAAATGCACTGGGGGAATCATGGCTTCTGAAGCAGTTTCTCTTCTTCGGAGCTTTTATGAGCAAGGAAATCCAAATGGTATATCTCTATCTCCATAACATCATAATGCAACTAAATACTGTTTGACACTAGATACTATACAGATAGTGGAAGATGACTGACAGACTCTAGTAGTTTCAACCTGGAATTTATTCATCAGTCATCGTGTCACTGACAGACTCTAGTGTTGCATGTTTCTTTCTAATGTTTTTGTTGTTGTGGCACTTGTTATTTGTATGAGCTTACTACTGCCATCATAACTTAAAATGAATTTGCCTTTTTAGAAAGGTTACTCACGTTTCAAACTAACTTTTCCATGTTTAGCAGTAAACACTATATCAGTAGCGTTATAGGAAAGGGGGTGAGTTCTGGTATTCAGATAGAGAGGTCAAATATGTGATATGAGTTTGATGTGTTGAACGTATTCAGTTGAAGCACTTATATTTCTTGAGCGCGCACTTTATGTTTCAAGCTTATTTATATTTGAATTGCTATAACATAAAGATCCTTGCTTCTCCATCATCTTACTTGTTTTGTCTGTTGGAAAAGTTTGAGTAATTCTTGTTTCTATGATTTCAGCACCAAAGCCTCACAGACCTTTAAAGCAGCAAGTATAGAAGTACAAAGTGTCAGTATTCCTTCAACTTCTGGTAACAATGTGTAAAAATATTTCGTATTTGAGATCACCATTTATGTCATAGCTTAATTTTATAAAATTTCATTCCTTTTGACAATCATGTTTGAAGTTTGACTTGTTAAGGCCAAACTTCAAGCATGTACAGTTGAATGTTTCAGATATATATGTGAGAAGATAGTTTTTATGATATTAATTTAATTTTCAATTTTCGTATTGGAGACGCCACAAATTGAACTTGTATCATTTAAGCTTCTCTAACTTTTTCTTTGTAAAAATGAGACACTAGGCAGTACTTCATCTGCTACAGTACAAAAACACAAAACTTGACCAGCTTGTGATATTAGGCAAAAGAAACAAATTGCCCAAGTAGTAGTTTTTGTTAATGTTTACTCAAAATTGTCTTTTAAGAAGACATTCTCACTAGCAAGCAACTAGAAGAAAAAGAAACGCATAGCAAGAGCTTAGTGTACCAGATAACTAAGCTTCGTGAAAGGAAATAAAAGAAAATGGAAAATCAACTCAATGACACCACCATTGCAAACTCTTTAAATGGTAAAGCAAATTTGATTTAGTGGACTGGTGACCAATAAAAATCAGATGAACCAAATTTCTAGATACAAAGAAAAGAATACCTCAAATAAAGAAAAAGAATTGACCTTTGGCCATCACTTACCTTATATGCACCTAGAAACAAAATATAGTGTCTATAACCTTTATATATGGAAATCAGATGTCTACTAACTCAGTCGAAGTTACTGAAATGGCCTGCAGAAATTAGGCATACCATGCTGAGCAGCATCTTTTCTCACATTTCTGTAATAGTAAGTATAGATTACTATAAATGCTCTTCATTACTGAGCTTTTGTAGAGTCAGTCAAAGCGGAAACATAAGGGAATGTCCATCAAAATTCACATCCAATGGGTACTATTTTATTGAAACATAGATAGTTAAGACGAGACGAGACAAAATTGAGACAGGATCAAGGCATATTTGAAGATGACACATTCTAAGATTGCCAGTTTCAAATAGCAACAAACATCAGCGCTGCAATTGTCACACACTAAAAAACAGATCTTTGAATTGAAATTGTACAAAATCAACTAGTCGGATTCTGATCTTTGTCTTTGTCAGCTTCAGAACCAACTGTTGGATTGGCACTTTTGGTACTTTCAGGTGTCGTGATGCGTCCAGTCATAGGATCAACTAATCGAGTGTCTCGTGGACCGCCTTTTTGTCCCATAGCCAACATAGGTGGAGGAGGTAGTACGCCTGCTCGGAAAAGAAGGCGTTGAACTGGATCTGAAGGCTGTGCACCTACAGATAACCAATACCTGCAGAACCACACATATCAGGTAAAGAATACATGATTGTATAATCCTGACAAATATCTGATGATTAAGAGTATAAGAACCTATAAGCTTTAGTTCTTGCAACAACTACAGCAAAGGCACAGTACAACCATTTGATCACTATTTCCCTTTTGGACCTTTGCCAGACTAAAACTTGAGTGACCACAAGCTCATAAACAGGAAGCAGGTAATATCAGCTTCAGGATTTATCATACTATTAGTTATGCTCCTGTCTTGTATGAATCAAGACACGCCAGTGAACAAGAACTTTTGAGTGTTCGTCCCTACAATACTAGACACCTTCCTTTTCCTGACTGGCTAAGAGGTCACAAGTCATCTGATAAACACTAGAAAGTAATTTCAGTCCCTTCAAGAGGTCCACTTTGCATATAGCTGTAAGATTGCACCTTTATTTGGAGATATATTGAGCTTTTTACATGAAATTGCTTTCTGTTAAAGACTGTCCTAAAACATTAATCAACTTAATCCTTTGAATGACTCATGAGAAACAGTAGCAAAAACAAGAAAGTTTATGCAACAACAAAGTACTAATGTTTTTCGACAAATTGGAAGAAAAAGATCCGACAAAAATCAACTACAATTCAACTCTCTGACTAACCCAGCCAAAATGAGTCCTGGAGCAAAGTGAAGGAGTTAAAAAAGAGATCCTAACTAATAAATGTCATTTCTTAATTTGTCTTTTAAGTGCTACATGATCATTTTTAACCTTTCAAAATCACAGCCACACATTCCTAATACGCTAAGCCAAGTCCACAGATACATATTAAATTATGTATTGTATACAGCACACTCAACAAATGAACCATTTTATCATGTTTACGGTCCATGTACACAATTAACAGAAGAAACAAGAGAATAAAGATGATAAGATCTTTGATTATACCAAACACAACACTTTCTAATGTTTCGCCCCATCTGCAGCCAAGCAAGTTCTATTCAATCATTGCCACTCGAAGTTAACAGTGCAATTATTCTCATCATTGTGAAAGGATAACATCATTCCTATTTTGTATAACTTAAACATAACAAACCCTCTTCTTTAGAAGCAAAAAATTCAAGAAAGTCTAAAACACCAAACTGTTAACAACTTCCCAGGATGAGTTAGCATATTGTTCACCAGTTCAACCAGATGAATTTTGTTTTTCCAAAGATGCATCTCTATCAAGTGAGCCAGCATTCAACTTGTCACGCTCTCAACAAAATGTACACAAAAATAACTCATAAGAAATTTATAGCAGAAGAACTAACAACTATAATTTTCTTTTATAATTAATTTCTTAGATGAAGAATCTAAGGGGATACAAGGCATACAACTAAGCATAAAAAACCCAAAGAAATACATAACCCCCAAAATAACAACCCCCGCCCACCCACACACAAAAAAAAAAGGAGGGGGGCTACTGTGGTATAATGCTACTGGTCTCTAAAACTAAATATGTTCAATGAATCTTAATTGCATTATCATCTTTGCCTTTTCGACAACATAATTAACATTTTTCGTCCATAACCTCCTTAGCTCCAGTTGCACCTATTCCATACAACTTCCTCAATAACTCAATTCAAATAGCTTATACATATCTGGCAATATATTCTTTCGAAGACTACCAACGAGATACACAAAATTTAAAATGACAAATTAGCAAAATCTGATTTACACAACTACAATGTTATTCTTGATCCTACAGCTATAAACTAGTCTTAACCATTCCAATTCATAGCCATACAAGAATTTCAATGATTTTCCAGATCAAATAAGCTTTGCCTAAACAGAAAAGCTATACCAATGTGAGCTTCCACAGCCTGCAACTAAATTATTACCTTTGAGTACTGTTACAATATTCTTTGTCAGACAACAACAACAACAACAAAAGCACAATACATGACCTAAACTCTAAAAGGGTTCACCCTTTACCTTGTTGTCAGTCATGTCAACTTTAACAAGAGAGAAAAATGCAATTCATGAATCTCCAAATTACAAATGGAACACATGAAATTGGGAATCAATCACAACAAAAACAACAAGTTTGGAACTTTACTTACTTCAACCTATCAAAATTAAGACCCATCCGTTTACCACCATCTTGCCCTGTACAAAGAGAAAATTGTACAAACTTATACATCAGCACCTCAATCAAATATTTGAATTCAAAAACTGAGGTTTCTCTCAACAACAGTACAAATAAAGCTAAAAGATGAATTTTTTTCACATGGGGTTAAGGTGAAATGAGTAATAAATCAATTATTAATGATAAACAGCATAATCAATCAATAAAAATTGGGGGGGAAATGTGTTTGTTACCCGGTAAAGGATTGTAATAACCAAGTACTTCCAAGTGTTTGCCGTCTCTCGGAGATCTGCTATCGGCCGCCATTACTCTGTAAAAAGGTTTGTTTTTGCATCCAAACCTCGATAACCTTAATCTTACCACCATTTTCAACTGCTCTCCGGCGACTGAATGAACTGTGACTGTCAATCCGGCAATGAATTGTGACTTTAGGGTAACAACACCTTTTTTCCCCTTTTTGTTACAAAACATAATACTACTAATGTCCCAATTTTTATTTAAATGACACCTTTTATTTTAATTTCAAATAAATTATAAGATTTTTTAAAAATAAGTTATGATCTAAAAATATAGTATTTTTACCTAGTTTTATTTAAGACGTTTTTTGAGAAAGGAAAAGAAATACAACTTATGATAATCACTAAGTTTAGTGTATTTTCGTATCGGGAGTTATAACTTATATCTGTGATACTTTTTAATATAAAATATATATTTTTAAGGACAGACTAAAATTGGAATAAAAAAAAGTATTATTTTTTAAATATAATAATATAAATATATTTATTAAAATTTTATTTTTATTTTATATGTAAACTTATTTTTTGATATAAAATTAAATATAGAAAATCAAAATAATAAGCGAAATACAAAAATAAAATAAAATAATTGGTTCATACTAGTAACTTGGGAAAATAGCAATCAAAATTCAAAGTAGCAATCCATTTATATTAGGTATATTTAATAACAATATACATTATTATGGGTAAGGCATATGCTTTTGGCCTCCAAGTGTTTTTGGTTACGGATTTAATCGAATTGATAAATTTGATTTATATTTTGAATTTGTAGTGATAAATTATTAAATATGTATAAATTAGTAATCTAAAATTTTAAAAGATTGAATCTCAAATATATAAATTTTAAATTGTCAATCTGTTTTCGAAGAAGAGGTTGTATTGTAGTGGATATCTCCTGCTTTTTGATAACTGTTCAGAGCATCATAGTTTACCTTCGAAAGCATTTGAACTTATTTTCCTAAAGTTTAATCATGTAATTATGTGTAATAAGTGAAGATGTTAAAAGGGAACAAGATAGATTTAAAATAACTTGAAGGAATATTTGTGCTGAAAGACTCACAATTTCTTGGTATCCATATACTCGCAAACTAAGCAAAAATTAGGGTATAATGGAAGAAAAAAATTTAATGGTCAATGAACAGGATTAAGAATCATGAAGTATAACCTTAAGATCCCAACAGTGACACACTAGCTAATTTCTTTTCATTTGTCATAGACTTAATGAACAAAATTACGTGATCGTGTATAATTAGTCGAGCTTTGATAAAGTGGCTCAACACTACATTTATTTAAAAAATATGTTATCTTGTTTTAATGTATAATCTTTTACTATCGCACCTCAAAAAGAATATATATGACCCTCACCAAAAAAAGTCAAAACTAACAACATAACTAGAAAGATTTAGAAAAATTTTATTTTGTATGAGATATGTCAAATTATACTTGATGAGGCATTATTTAATTAATGAATGGGATGAGACAAGTGACATCTATTATGTCCTTTTGGCATTATTTTTTTTGTTTTTCACTTATTTCAATATGTTTTTGTTTTTATTTTTTTAAAATATTTTTTTTAACAAATCTAATTAGTTTATGTTGTTTTTTGTTTTACACTTATTTCAACATATTTTTTTTATTTATTTTTAACACGTTTTTTCTTAACTAATCTAATTAGTTTATGTTTTTTTAGTTTTGCACTTGTTTCAGTATATTTTTTGTTTTATTTTTAAAATGCTTTTTTTCTTAACTAATCTAATTAGTTATGTTTTTCTTTAATTATTTTTGTTTTACACTTATTTCAATATATTTTTTATTTTTATTTAAAATTTCGTTAACTAATCTAATTAGTTTCTGTTTTTTCTTTTTTTATGTAGTGAATTTTGATTTGATTTTCTATGTTGTATAAGTTTTTATTTTACTATATTAATTTTTTTCCTACTCTATGTTATTTATTCATATTTTAATAGATAGTTGTTTGTATTTGATTTTTCGTAGATAAAATCAAGATATAAATAATTTCTTTTATTCTAACAATTATTTTTTATAACAAGTATAAATAAAAAATTGTAAAGTCAAAAGAAGTCTTTTAAGAACAAATTAATAACATTATCATTTTATTTATCATTTTCTAAGAAACATGAAAAAAAATAGATGAATAAAATATTTATTAAATTTCAACTGACTTCAATTTCAGGAATAAAAATATCGTATAAATTGAAAGAGTGATTACATATTTATATAGGTGTTATGAATATTTTTCTTATTTATCATGAATAAAATTATTAAAATATAAAAATACAAATTTGAAACAATGGTTGAAAGAGAAATCAAATAAAAAAATAAGAAGTAAGAGAGGGGGGGGGGGGACGTCACAAAAGGAAGAGAGGGAAAGAAGTTTGGGCCACTTTTTTTTAAATAGGACCAGTTATCCACTTGTCAAAAAATAAATGGAGTCTAATACAAGTTTTGTCTACCACATAATACTTTGCCTCATTCATAATAAATTTTTTCGGGTAAATAAAGTGACTAGAACTCTAAGGGGAGCATGTACTACCTAAACGTCTCTTCTCAATTCTTCTTTGGCCTTTCTTTACGTCTCACCTCTCACTTTTAGCTTCTCGCACCTCCCCATTGAGCATATGTAATTTTACTCTTCATGTGTCTAAACACCCAAACACCCACCCCTAAGTTTGTCTAAATTTGTTTATAGAACATGATTTGATTTCAAGATTTCTTCAAAAAAAAAAAAATATCAAGTACAAAATAGTAATTTGACACCTCATTGATCCAAAGTATTTATCTTATATATGTGGAATACATTCAAAAAACTTGCTAAGCCATTATTTCATTTCAGGTTTGTTGTGATATATAGAGAAGCAGTGGAAGTTAGAAAGAATAAAAAGGAGTAGAATAGTCTTTTTACAAAATGTTGATTATAATAACTTATCCTTTTGTTAGTTAGGTAAGTTGTTGTTAGTTGGTTAAGATGATAAAAAAGCTATATATATAGCTCATTCATTGTATGTGGATGATCAGTTTTTCAATGAAAATTTCTTACTCTTTTTCTTCTTAGCTTCTAGTTAAGCTTTCTCATTAACGAACATGGTATCAGAGCTCAACGGTGTCAAGAAGCTCAGCTGAAGCTAAGTACAGAAGTCTGGCTTTAACTGTTTCAGAATTGATGTGGCTGCTGGGATTATTGAAAGAAGTAGGTACTGAGGTTCAAGTAACAGTTCAAGTATACAGAGACAGCAAGGCTGCCATTTAGATATCTGCTAATCCAGTATATCATGAAAGGACCAAGCACATTGAAATCGATTGCCATTTCATAAGAGAAAAACTGCAAAAGGGACTAATCAAAGTTGAGTATATTCATAATAAAGAACAACCAGCTGATGTATTGACCAAAGGGTAGTCTAGACTACAACATGAACATTTGTTATCCAAGCTAGGGGCTTTGGATATTTTTGCACCTCCTAGCTTGAAGGGGAGTGTTGTGATATAGAGAAGTTGTGGAAGTTAGAACGAATAAAAAGGGGTAGAATAGTATTTTTATAAAATGTTGGTTATAACAATTTATCCTTTTGTTAGTTAGGTAAGTTGTTGTTAGTTGGTTAAGATGATAAAAGAGCTATATATAGAGCTCATTCATTGTATGTGAACGACCAGTTTTTCAATGAAAATTTCTTACTCTTTTTCTTCTTAGCTTCTAGTTAAGCTTTCTCACTAACGAACAAGGCTCAATACTCTGGTGTCTTAGACATAGAGGAACCATAACAATCCATTTTGAACTTGGTGGTTAAACTCTACTAGTATAAGTCGATGACAATAGTGTAGGGGATGTCCTGAGACTTAGAAACAGAACACAAAGGTTTTAGAAATCTCTTCCCTAACGAATTAGAAGTGGAACAAGCGCTCTTAGCTTTTGATAATTTGACGCCAAGACTAGGAGGATGACTATAGTATAAAGTATATCTGGTGAAAACTATTTCCTATTTTGAAACAATGGTTATGCAGAAATCTTGGAGAATTAGGGTGTATTCCCTAAAGTGTCAATTAGTGACATCATTTCCCTTCTGGAAATTAATGTGTAGTAAGGGAAAAATAATTACTACACTAAGTACAAGGATAAAAAATAATAAAAAATATGGATGAATATATAAAAAATCCATAATAGAATTTAGGATTTTAAAGTTTTGCCTTTTTTTTTCCTTCTTGCAAACTATATTTGCACTTTTTGGATGCTATAAAGTATTATGTTTAGTCTAAGAAGATTTGAACTTAGTTAATAGTACAGTCAAATTTCTTTATTATAATTTTTTTCTTTGGAAAGAGTCGAACTTAGCTATTCTAAAGTTGTTGAGGCTTATATAATAAAATCTCATTATTATAATCATTTTTTTGTCTTGAAAGAGTCGAACTTAGCTATTCTGGAGTTGAGGCTTATATAGTCAAATCTCATTATTATATTCGTCGTTTTGTTTGGGAAGAGTCGAACTTAGCTATTATAGAGTTAAGACTTATATAGTCAAATCTTATTATTATAACCATCTTTTTATTTCGAAAGAGCAAAATTTAGCTACTGAAGTTAAGGCTTATATAATCAAATCTTTCTATATCAATCATATTTTTGTCTCAGAAGAGCTGAACTTAGCCAATTTGAAATTTTGCTGATAATTCAGATATCTCAATGACAAAAAAAATTCTCGAAGAAGAGCTGAATCAAGTTAATCTGAAATTGAGGTTTATGCATGTCATTAGTAATTTTTTGAGTCACATACCGACCTTGAAAAATATTGACATAGTTATTTGTTATTCTGAGGATTCTTTTTTACCGTTGGCTGCTTATGTCACCATTTTTATAAGCACTTCAAGCACACAATAAGGTTGAGATCACTTGACATGTCATTTGACGAGGGGGGCGTTTTAAAGCTCATTTAGTCAAGCCTAAGGGTTTTTAAGTATCAAACGTTGTTTAGGGAAGGAAGCAAAAATTCGCGTCAAGTATAGAGGTGTTTTCATCGCTTCACTTTATTTTATTTTATTTTATGGTTAAAATTCACTTCTCTCTATTACACAGAACTTGATATCCATTTAGATTGGTTTATTTTAGTTGTTTTTAAATCAAAATAATTTTAAAACAGTATTAAAGTGTTTGAATAAAATTAAAAAATGATTATCAATATTTATTTTTAAGTCAAAATAACAAAAAATATAGAGCAACTTTCACATATAGCAAACAAAAAAATTATATTTGTATGCTATAGCAAAAGTTGCATAATTGTGCTCCGTAGCAAACATATAAATGTATAATTCGCGATATATATACAATTGTATGATTCGCTGGTCTATTTCGCTGCAATTGTATAATTCGCAAGCCTATTTCGCTGCAATTGTATAATTCGCTGGCCTATTTCGCTGCAATTGTATAATTAGCTGGCCTATTTTGCTGCAATATCCGTATAAAATTTGCATTTGTATACAATTGAATCAAAGTAAAATGTTTGTATATTGTATAAGTATAAGTGTATAGGAAGAAAATATATGTTTTTACATGTGTATATACAATTTTCTCTCGCTTTATATAAAACAGAAACACAATTTATACATTTTCTGTTGTATAAAGCGAGAGAAAATTGTATTTCACTGCAATGGTATAATTCAAATTTGCTGTCCTATTTCACTGCAATATATGTATAAAATTTGCATTTGTATACAACTGAATCGAAGTAATATGTTTGTATATTGTATAATTAAGTGAATTGCACGAAGATATATGTTTTTGCATAGCATATGTAGGGGTGGGCATTCGGTATTTCGGTTCGGTTTCGGTTTTTTTTTTTCGGTTTTTTCGGTTTTCGGTTTTTGGAAAATGTGTACCGAATACCGAACCGAAATATTTCGGTTCGGTTCGGTTTTTACTGTTTCGGTTCGGTTTTTATTAATTCGGTTCGGTTTTTTATTTCGGTTTTTTAATGGGCCTGCTTAGTGTGCTTTTTCAAATTTTAAACTTTATAATTTTTTTGTTTGATTTTTCAACTTAATGGGCTAAAAAGTAAATATAGTGTAATATTTTTTTGTTTGATTTTTTAAAAGATTATTTAACATTAATAATTATTAATTAATATAATATAAATATAATATATATTTAATATAATATTTCGGTTTAAACCGAAATACCGAATTCCAAAATAATACATACCGAAAACTGAACCGAAATACCGAAAAATACAAAAAAGTAAACCGAATACCGAACCGAAAACCGAAATACCGAAACCGAAATTTTTAAAAAATTCGGTTCGGTTCGGTTTTTCGGTTTTTCGGTGTTTATGCCCACCCCTATGCATATGTATATACAATTTTCTCTCTTTTTATACAAAACAGAAATACAATTTATACACTTCTGTTCTATAAAGCGAGAGAGGCGAGCAGAGGGAGAGTGGCGAGCGAGAATGAGAGATGGCCAGCGAGAGTTTAGGGAGAGAGGCGACTGGCAAACGTTTGCTATAGGATACAATTAAATCAAACAATCGCTACTCTATTTATTTTAGATTATTAGTTTACTTTTCTGTACAATTATCTCAAAAATAAATCAAAAGACATAATCTAGAAATAAGTCACAAGCCGAAGTCACTCCAAACCTGTTAAAATTAGCTAAGGCCTAAGCCAAATGGGCTTTACGATAGTAGATGTTTATAATAAAGCCCAAAGTTTGAAAAAATAGCTTTACAATAGTAGTTATTCCTCTTATGTGTTTGGTATGAGAAATTTATGTATTATTCTATGCAGATTTTATTTTTTATGAATTAACTCTTAGTTATACATTTGTTAGTTATTTGGATTTTAAAATTGTAAATTAAATATGATGTTAATTTTATATATAAGTAATTTACTTGCCAATCAGTTATCAAACATGAGGCAAAACTTTATTTTTTCATAACTCATCTTCAAATAGCTATCAAATGGCCTTTTAAAATGTCGGTGTGGGCTATGAAGGTGGAGGTGTTATGTGTTGGAGTCTAAGGAGAGACAATTAATATGAAGTGTCACTTGTATAGCTTGTTTGTCTTAATTCCATTAGAAAAGTTTTTAAATATTTTTTAAAAAAATTATTTTTTTACTAACCAAACATATATTTAAAAAATAAAAAACGCCATAGAAGTAATTGAGCGTTATAGTTTGAATTACTAGGTTTTATTTCCAATTCAAATTTATGTATAGGTTATGAGAATCAAATCAATGAGGGGCTGTGAACATTGATTTGTTGTATCCTTATACTCATCTCGTAATCTTTATTTTTTATTTAAATTATACATAATTCAATAAAAAAAATTAAAAAATAAAATAAAATGCACATTTTTATAACTTAGGGGCAACTGATTTTGCATCCATCTTAAGAGGCAACTTTTAATCGATAGGTAGGAACTTCGACGAAGCAAAAGAAACTGTCATTTTCTCTTTATTTCCTTTATGTTGGTGGGTAGCAAACAATTTTTCAGAGTAGATAATGTCCATACAAAGACAAGTATTAAAACACAACTATTTCAATAATTTTTTTCTTATATATAAACATTTAATATATATGAACATAGACTTATGTATAATTAAATATTGGCATGTGCCATTGCAGAGTACATTTTTATATCATTGAGTAGTGCAGAATATAGATAAATTTTGTGCCCTTTTGAGATAACATTGGACCCTCAAATTTTTGGTTCACTTTTTCTATATGGAATTTATTTCTATACATTAAATAAAATAATTATAGGTTTACATATATTGTAATGTAGGGTAACAAGGTACACATTTTGATTGACATATTGACAATTATAGTAGCTTGCGCGTGCTTTTTGAATCAGTGTACTTGTGGATAATTAATTGCATTTAGAAATGTATCAATCGATTCGATTTGATATATCTATTTTTATTTTTAAATATGTTAAATTAATAAATATATATACATATATTATTATAGTTCAAATGTGAATTTGGGAAAAAACACGCTTGAATTTCATAATTATATTTTCTCAAATTAGAAATATTCATTACTAGTATTTTTCGAAATCCTAGGAAAAATTACTTTGATGTGTATTTTTTAATAAATAATTATTGATTTTAGTAATTTTTTTATTTTTTACCATCTATAGCAATATTATGATAAATCTAATATGTTCTAAAAGTAATTGTGCATGCAATATAAATATTTTAAAATATATTATCCTTATTTAGTAAAAAATTAACGTAATATATAATAAATATATTAAAGTATGTGATAAATGTATTATCCATCTACCAGACACCTTTCATATGCAGACATGCTTCCCTCTTGATTGACCAACAAGAGTGAATTGTGCTTAGACGCTTCGTAAAATTGCACCAAGTAATGACCTTTCCGATTTTATCATATTGAATTTTTGGGGACGTGTATTTTTTCTTCCAGAAAGTTCAATCAAAGAAGTGGAAAATAGTCCGGACTAGCTCGACAGTGTTAAAAAAAAACATGTGCTTTATGCCTCAAATTTAAGGGGCCTCATTTTTAATAATAATAGGTTATAAGTTAGTATTTTTTAACAAATATTGAATATTATTTGTAGAAAAAATAAGCATATCATGAAAATGAAGGGATTATTAGAATAAATTTGACATATTTGGAGTACTATATCTCATGAAAAATAATTTAAAATAAGAATAGTTATATTATCAGATGAAAACTAGAAGAAATCAATTATATAATAGTTATTAACAATTTAAGTTTAAGGCCCCGTTTAATTTTTGTTTTAGGCCACTAATACGATTGAGCCGCCCCTGAAAATAGTTACAGTTTATTGAATATATATATATATATATATTATTCATGAATAAAACTTATAGCAATGTATTTTTTAGATGAAATAGTCTGAAAAATATTTTAACTTTGGCAGATATTGTTGTTACAATATCAAACTTTATGGAGGACTTTTTACCTCTGAACTATTTATTAGTATAATTTAAAGGTATATATGTGCACATGTGGACACATTACTGTTAATAATTACGCAATACTTTTTATGTCCACGTGGACATATATACCTTTAAAATACATAGTGCAAAAATAAAAAGTTCTCTCCAAAGTTTGGTATAACAATAATTTCAGTTAAAATTTAAATATATTTTAAATATTTTTCCCTATTTTTTATAAATTATTCTTTGTAAAAGGAATTAAAACTATATTACAAATATATTATAAGTGGTCAGTAAATAACTTTATTTAATATAGCATATCTATGTGAACTTTTCTGGGAAATTTACATAAAATATATACTATAATAACAAAATATTTACCATTTATAGCAATAATATTTCTTTTTCACTTAATCACTTTTAATTCATTTATAATACAAGTTTAATTCATATTACAAAGAATATTTTTTTATTCACATATAATATAAACTTTAATGATAAATAATTCATTTGTGACACATTTTAATTCACTTATAATACAATGTGTCAAATTTTTATCAAACAAACATAATAAATTTTAAAAAACAATTATAATTCATATATAATTCATATATATTGCATACATAATTCACTTTTAGTACATATGACAGATTTAACATAGTATTACTATACATGATAATAAAAAAATTTATAAAAATTAATAATTACTTATTAAAATATATCAAAATATGTAATTTTTTGAACTTTTCTTTCTTGTTCTATATCTTTTCAGTGGAACCAAGGGAAGGGACCTTATGTTAATAGGTGGGCCAATTTAAGTAGCTTGGTGGGCCAGAAGCCCAGAACAGTCTGCAGGACTGAATATCACATGGATAAGGACAAGGAAGCCCACTTCATTGGAAAAATTACATAGTAAATCTTTAAAAATCATCATCATATCTCTAATTTTTCTTTTTTCAACATTTGAATATATTACTCTACCTCCATTAGATACATTGAAACTTTGTTTCTGTATAATGTATCTGGTATAAATATTATTATTGATAAATAACTTCAGTTATTTTAAACTTAATCAGAGTGAATCCAATTTATATTTATGTATCTGATATATATCTCATGTATCATTTGATATGTGTCAGACGAACACGGACCAAATTCATAAGTCTTGATAGAACCTATTTTATCAACCGATAGATAACTCGACCCAAGACTTTTACCAATTCAATTCAATATAATAATGAAATAGTAAGTGACAAGTAGAAAATTTCAACAACTAAGTCTTTCATAAGTATTAAATGCGTAAAAACTAAACTACCATCCCAAGATTTAGTGTCATAAGTATAAGAGTTCTTAAACTATAATACAAGTCCAGAACTAAATGACAAACTCAGACGTAAGGAATATCTTGTCTAAATACTAAAATAAAATGATAACTAAAAGCATCGAGGGAAGTGTGGGCCATAGAACAGTCAAATAGTTCACCACAACTCCAAGATAATCCAGATTCAAACTCAAGCTCCAAGAAATGCGCTCAAATTCGAAATACAATCTGCACCACAGAAGAGTGCAACAAGCGTAGTATGAGTACGAAATCACATGTACTCAATATATCTCATAGATCGGCAACAAATAGACACATTATACTTATCAACCTAATTTTCATCATGTAAATAACTTTTAGCGGCAACAAATAGACACATTAATAAAGAGGGCTAAAGTCTTTTCCGGCATTAGTTAAGTGTCATTAGATCCAATGTCGCTAAAGCCTTTAGGGATATATACAAAGAGTGCTTATTGCCGCTAAAAATACATATCTAGCTATATTTGCTAATTAATTGTCGCTAAAGGTCATTTTTTATGTAGTGGAAGAAGCATTTTCTCTATATTTTGGGGGTATAATAAGGAAATATATTATGTTAATAAGTACTCGCTCCGTTTTAAAAAAAATGTCTCTATTTACTTTTTAGTTTGTTTAAAAAAGAATGACTCTTTTTCTTTTTTGGCAATACTTTAACTTTAACTTTCCACGTGGCATGTTTAAAATCACAAGATTAAAGGACATTTTGGCACATTTGACATAACTTTAATTTATAACCACAAGATTAAAAAGTCTTCTTTTTTTTTTTTAAACTCCGTTCTAAATTTAACTAGATTATCCTTTTTTAAACGGATGGAGTAATAAATTCTTTCAAGATATTAACCTTTATTATCACCCATGAATAAGAAAAGTTACTGCAAAGTAGAAAAAGCTTTCATAAAATTTCACTTTAATCATTTCCTGGATCCCAACACGTGAACATAAGAAAAGTAATAAAACTTTTCTGAATTTAAAAACCTAAAAAAATTCATTTGGTGTAAATTTTTTAAATTGAAATTCTAAAATTTCAATCTTTTAAGTTGTAATTTTTGTAAATTTAAGTTATATTTAAACATATATTTTACTTGAAAATGAAACTCCTGAGTGAAATAAATTTCTTTTAGGAGTTGGTTTGAGCTAATTTTTGAGAATTTTAAAATATTTAAAAAAAAATTTATCAAACTTTATAACTAGACTTTTGAAAATAAAATTTTATAATATGATCCAAAGTTAAAATGCTAGCTAAAAACACAAAAATAAACATGTGAGAGAGATAGCAAGTAGCAACAACTAAACTGGATCAATTTCCTAAAAAACAATATCATTTCAGTGTCACATCAAACTCACATAGAGAATGAGACCCACTCATAAGTTATTAGAATCGGATTCAGATTTTAAAGTTCGTAAATTTACTTTTTTGGTTTTTAATTTAATTCTCATTTTTATTAAATTAGATATTTCTTAATATTTGTTATTTTATAAAATTAATACATAAATAATATCATTCCTTTTATTTTATCAATGAAAAGTATAATTATGAATTCGATCAATATAAAAAAAATAAATGATTGATTTGTGTTCATTGGTTATTTTTATTAATTAAAATAAATTAATTTATATTATTTATTAAAAAGTAACTTCAGAAAAAACACTAAATAAAGATATAATATCTAATTTCTTAAAGAATATAAAATCTAAAATGATAACATATAAATAAAAACAATAAAATAACAATAAAATTTAAACTGATTAAGGTTCAAAATGTGGAGTTATATGCCACTTGAATTCAAACTAGTACTCAACCCTCATCCCAACTATTCCCTAGATTTGTGATATAGTTCTATTACATGCTAATTTTGGAATCATATTTGAACATAAAATGTTGGTTTTTTTCGTTTATTTTTATTTGTCATATTTTTAAATTATTAATTAAAATAATAATTAAAATAATATTAGATTATATATATTCGATATTTTAATTAAAAAAATATAAATATTCAAAAATTATACGAAAATACTAAAAATTACAATTTTTGTACATCAATATAATTAGAAAAAAATATATCGTAAAATATTTATCAAAGTTTTTAATAGTTTGACAGTAAATACTAAACTAAGACAATTAAAAATTAGACAAAAATAATATAATTTTTCAGACTCAAATTTAATAATTGAAATTCAAAAAAATTCAAATACCCAATTTTACATTTATTTTGTTTTACTCCAAATCACTTATAAAAATTCAATATTTTTAAAAATTGTATTCATGTCGAAATACAACATTGAACAAATATAAAAAAAAATCTTTGTTCTCTTAATAAATTGATATGTAAATATTGAATCGAGAATCTACACTTTTATCATGGTAAAAATAAAGTCTACGTATATCGTATTTACAATCACTTTTTTGTAGTTTGGCTGAAAAAGTGAAGTGAAATTTCCTTAAAATTAAAAAAAGGTTAATGTACTAAATTGGTAGATTCCACAAAGTTGAAGAAGTACTGTTTTAGTCAAATACTGTAGATTTGG
Organism: Solanum lycopersicoides; assembly: GCA_022817965.1. Lineage (NCBI taxonomy): Eukaryota > Viridiplantae > Streptophyta > Magnoliopsida > Solanales > Solanaceae > Solanum > Solanum lycopersicoides. The sequence goes on from CM040624.1 coordinate 5,486,760, forward strand.
ATTCTGACGACAAGTATATGATGAAAAAAGATTCAGTATATTTAAATTATACAAAAGATTACTACTTACCATTATTATTACTACTTGCCATGCTATCTGACCTCATATGTTTCAGAGCCTCTACTAAAAAAATATATATATATTTCTTTCTTCACTCTTGGAGCATAGTTTTTTTTTTTTATATATATAATTATTGACATAGCCAGTGATCTCAAACGGTTTATAGGAATATGAGATTTTTTAATAAAAAAGTCGAGAGAAGTATTGAAAATATTTTTAAGCGTGATGAAAATTTAGGGTTGTACATTTCTCACGTTATAAAATTAAAGTTGTATTTTAATTCAGTTAGTCAAGAAATTAAAAGAATGTTCTTAGGATAGGTTAATAATTTAAAAATGAAAGTACTCTCTCCGTTTTAAAAAGGATGACCTAGTTTCATTTGGAACGGAATTTAAGAAAAGAAAGAAGACTTTTTAATCTTGTGGTTCTAAATTAAAGTTATGTCAAATGTACCAAAATGCCCTTTAATCTTGTTGTCTTAAACATGTCACGTGAAAAGTTAAAGTTAAAGTGTTGCCAAAAAAAAAGAAAAGGAGTCATTTTTTTTAAATAAATTAAAAAAGAAATAGGGAAATTTTTTTTAAACGGAGGAAGTAATAATTTATGCTGAGTTTATGACTTCTATCTAATTTTTTTTTTCTTTTCAAGTGAATGACTTGCATGAAAGATAATACTTTCTCCATTGCCAAATATTAGTAATTCATTTGACAAATTGGATTTGTTTCAAATTAAAAAAAATAAGAAGTCATTTATTACTTTATTTAGTTTAAATCTACTCTTATTGTTTCGATTAATAGAGTATTTTATCCACACTTGATCATTATTTTTGAGTAATATTCCTTGTTTTCACTCTAATACATGATTGTAATTAAGCTTATGATGTTTCACTCTTTGTAGGTGAAAGGAGTCAAAAATTAGGTAATGTCACGATTCAAAGTACATCCTAACGTGATATGACATTATAAGAGGCTGAGATGTTAATAATATAAACGTCAAATTGATTAAATTTATATGTTAGATGCATTTTTTCGTAATAATGCATCTATCCTTTCGAAATTTTTGATACAAATTAAAGGGTATTTTAAGTCCCTTTTCATTAATAGACATATTATATGATATAATAAGCAAATATAGGAGTTACTTTAACTAAATATTTTTTAAAGAGTGATTTATGGTTTATTTTTTCATGTAACTTTAGTAGATATGACTTGCTTTAAAGGTGGTGAAAATACCTTGAAATTAAAAAAAAATATATATCCATAATATTATTCTCTTCTTTTTGAAGTTGTATTTTAATTTATAAAATAATTCCATTTAAATATATTCAGATACAAGTATTATTTCAAATATTCTTTACAAAAATATAACCAAATAAAACTCAACTTTTAATACCTAATTAGGGGTGAACATGATATGATATATCACGAATTACTATATCGAAATTACGATATCAAAATTTTCAAATATCATATCATACCATGCTCGCCTCTACCGCTAACTCCATGAAAAGAATGCCAAACGCCTTACTGTTAGGTCATAGACACTGACACTATGGCACAATTTAACAAAAGGGTTTTTCATTCCCAAAGTAAGAGGTTTTGGTTCAACTGTTTTCAAAGTATGCACTAAACATCCCTTTTTGGCTTTCAGTGTATTCTAATGTTTGTTTGTGTCTAATTTACTTAGTCTAAGCCAATGAAACGAAACCTTAACATAACTGATAAAGTTATTGTCATGTGACCAAAAAATTACGAATTCAAATTGTAATAACAAACTCTTATCGAAATGCGATAGATCTTGTTGTCTTGTGCATACCAAAAGTTTGATGCTAACTTATGAGATTATTGACATGTGACTAAAAGATCGTGAGTTCAAATTGTTAAAACTATGTACAATAAACCATATAGACTTATACAAAGCGAAAACTTGGTGCATCGGACTACTTTTTTTTTTTTTTTTTTTTTTTGGCCAACCAACCAAAAGGAAAATCAGAAAATGATGTAAATTTAACACACAACCACTTTTATCAAACCTTGAACATTTACTAAAATCACCAAACATGTATTACTTTTCCCAAAGGGTCAAATTTGATTCACTCAAATCACATGATAATAACTAATTATTTTTGCCAACTAACTCAAAACTTTTTTTGCATTTCACATAAAAGAAAAGAGATTTGCAAACTTGAGAGTCCAGTCTAACAACACTTTCCCTTTTTTTACAATCTTGGGAAGTGACTACTATTACAACACATTAGTACACCCTTCCTAGGTAGTCAAGAATCAAATAGTAAACAAAACCTAAAAAGTGGTAAAAACAAATTTAAAAAAGAACACGAAAACAAGGAAAGCTTGGACATGAAAATGGATTAATGAGGGGCTTTAGAAAACTAACTTCCTACGCGAAGCGGTTAAGAGGGTAGTTTTGAAGCCAATCACAGCAAGGTCTTGAATCGTTTCGACTATCAAATCCTTGAATATCTGCCTTTCCATGTCCAAAACTGCCTCGGACATCTCAACCGGACAGTCTCCCCAACCATTGACAGTGTCTTGAGCCAAGTCTTTCTTGAGAACTTCACAAATGATCTCAACCAAGTTGTTACCACTTTCCCTTTCTTGGATTCTTTGGAACTCCGTCCAAATGCCTTCGAGTGATGGCTTTGCAATAGATGAACCTGACCAGGAAAACGCTTTCCATGGGGGAAGTTGTCTGTTTCGATCAAGAATTTCAGTTATAGTATCGAAGATCAGCTTCCGTTGGAGTCTGGAGACCTTGGAGGTGTCCTTTCCTTTGAGATATTGCTGTTTTTCCAATAATAAAAACACATCAGAGTCTTCAGGCAGATAACAGGAAGCTCTAAGGATGTCTGAAATGTAACCAAGATGAGTGTCATCCGTTGAATCGTTACACTTTGATCGGACAGGTGACAATGCTGAGAGCCATATTTCTTCCTCTGATTCCCCTGAAACATCTGATTCAGTTTTCAAGTAACTTTAGCGATAAACACAAGCAGATATAAGGGAATCTTGTCAAATGTATTTAACTTGCCATTATCACCAGTACTTGAAGAAAGTATAACTCTTTACCTTTGAAATCGATGTTCCTTTTCATAATAGGCGAAGGGGATGGTGAGTCGTCCCTGTAGAATGATGAGTCAAGAACTGACACCGGACTCGGTTGTGACTCAGGGGCTGTCATCTCTGCTATGCTGTTAAGAAGCTTATCACACCTTTCCAAAAGGCTCCTTCCTTCATTGTAATCCTCCAAATTTGATCTCTATAGTGTCACATTTCAAGAAACAACGATTAAATTCAAGTCATTAGTGATTATGATATTATCTTTCAAGATAAATTCAGTTACTTGATTTGTTACTATACCTCCGCATCAGTTTGGAAAGATGAGCTAACGGTGCTTTCGGAAATGGAAGATGACTCGTCCTCTGTAACAAACGTTGTGATCTTCTCTTTCTGCTTAATCTGTGTCGTTTCTCTTTTGTTTCTAGGTGATCGCTTTGCGCCATTATGCTCCAAACTGTTTCTCCTCGAACTAAGCTTCGGTGATTGTACTGGAGAAACTCTTCGATTCTCAGCTGGCTCTCCTGCCCTTCTACGACTATCAACATTCAGATTCTTTGGTTTGGCCACAGAACTAGAAAGCCTCACACTGTTTTCTCTTTGAGTTGGTGAGCTGGAATCTCTAGATCTTAACGGACTCCTAGCATTTCGTTCAGAAGCAGGCCGTTCCCGACATGGGCTCACAGATGGAAGGCTTTCACTTGAAAGATTGAGTCTCCGACCAATGACATTTCGGCTTCTCAAACTTGAAGGGGATGTACCATTTGCCATTCTTCTATGGCTTGGTGAAACTGATCTCGAAGGCCTCATAAGGACTATTGGGGACTCATCAGATGATAAAGTAGGATCGTATACAAAATTCCGGTGGCCAATCTGCTCCGACGGTCTTTTGTTATGTAGAAGCCCTTTGAGTTGCAAAGCCTCAAGGATTTGCTTCAATGTCTCAAGATCTTTAGAAGGCTCATCAATTCCTCTCATCTTCAGTCTCTTGTCAATCTCACCATAGAGCGAGACCGTCTGCTTTGGCTCCGGGAAAATGTCTGCTGTATCGAAGAAAAACTTCCTGTGCTGAGGTGACTTCCATGGCGATGGACTTAAGCTTCTGTTAGAAGCCTTTGGTCTTTCAGTATTCTCGTTCTTCAGCGGATAACCCATCCGATCCGTAGGTCTTGCATTTGGCATTGTGCTTCTACGTTCATTCGCTGCATTGTCTTTCATCGCATTGTTTGATACGTTAGCTCGAGTATTGTTTAGCTCTTTAAAATCCACATAATTTCCATCCACATAACGGCCATTAAACAAATCTCTTGAAACTCTGGATTCTGATGCAGATCTTCTCAACTCCGATTTCGGCAGAGCTTCATTGTTTGATTGAGGTAATGGTTCAAGTCCCATTAGCCTTGCAATGACACTCGGGCACGGACGTTGATTGTCATCGCCGTCAGCTACTACTCCATCCTCAGTATTCTCACCTCTGTTAGCTGATAGAACTGAACCCTTTGTTCTTAGCTCCCTCGGTCGAAGACTTCCTTTAGCATCAACAACAGCTCTACTGTCCAATGAGAGCCTTGGAGCTTCTTTGCAAAACTTCCACGAAGACCTCGTCCCTTCTTTTACTTCGAATATAGGAAGAGGGAGCGGTGACTTTGGCGGTGTCTCTACCGCGACAGAAACAACTGGCTCAACAGAAATGACACCTACTGCTCCCTGCTTAGACTGATCCAGACTTGGCTGTGGTTTACCAAGCTCATTTGAAACCGCGGGCGACGCAACAAACTTATCGGACTCACAAACATCATCAGGAACCTAAACATTCATACAAATACCCTCACATTCATCCACCAATACAAGCACAATGCATACAAACACAATGCATACATCATCTAAACAGAAACTAATCAAACAATACAAAACACATACCGTAAAATGTGGCAAACGTTTCGTAGAATAGAGTCTCTTCCCGGCTAAAATGTGATTTCGATCGAACAGCTGAAGAAATCCACCCATACAACCCATTCTCCTATCATCCATACCATCCATATTGCCACCAGACAGATTGTTTTCTTTCTTCTTTTTGGATCTACTACTTAACTAAGCTCCTGATGAACATTAATACTCAGTCAGTCTATATGTCAATAACTTAATTTACACTGAAACAGCTTTAGTTCATAAACCAATTATTTATTATTATTATTATTATCAGTACAGCAGAATCCATTAAGATGATGTAGACACTACTACTATGTAAATTGCTTATAGGGACTTCTGTTTTACAGAATCAGGTGACTAATATACATATCCTTCATTATCATACCTTTAATATCAAATCATTAAAAAATGACGAAACAAGTTTCAAGATTGTCTCTTTTTTCACAGCATTGAGGTCTATTGATCTCAATAATGCTCAAGAATCAGAATGATGCAATATATACACATCAGATTCAAAAGGAAAACAGACAAATGCAGCTAAAATTTACTGGGATCTGGATTAGATAATGCTTTCAAGAGGCAAAAAAGAAAAACCAAAAAATCCAAACAAACTAACTTGTTTGGTCATTGAAAGAACCAAAAAAATCTAGCAATTTTTACTCCATTTTTTTTTCAATTTCAAGATTTCATCAAATTCACAATGCCATTACATAGAAGCAATGAACATACTTCTCCCAAACTTCTAAAAAGCAAAAAAGAAGAACAGAGATCCTTTAATTTGTCTATGTTTCCTTCAATTTGGAAACTCATTATTGAAAAAAAAAACATTTATAGAAACCCATTGAGATAAAAATCACACCTTTACATAAATCCTTCAAAATATGAATGAAAATCACACATTAACACAAGCCCAATGAGGTAAAAAACATAAGCTTTATCACTAAATTTTGCTCATTTTTGTTGTACTAATTGACATTAATGCTGAAAAAGAAAGACGACCCAACAATAACAACCAGAAGAAAATGCCACTTCACCACTCAAAGAACAAGAAGAACAAGGAGAAGAAGAACCCCATTGAAGCAAGAAAAAAAATAAAAATCAGACCTTTACAGAAACTTGACCTTAATTTTTTGGTGAAACTTTTTTTTTTGACGAATTGAATGAGATTAATTTCCAAAAAGAAAGGAACCCAATTGAGGAAATAGCAAGAAAATCATGTCTGAAGCTTCAAAAGAGAGAGCTACACAGATCTGAAAGTGGAAAAACAGTGTAAAGAGAGTAGACAATTCAAGAAAAGGAAGTGGTCATTCATGGCTATAAGTAGTGATTATATATGTGGCTAAGTTTATAGAGTTATAGGCAAATATGTTTAGCTATGGAAGTTCCCAAACGATTTTGAGGAAGAAAACAAAGAGGAGAGAGATAGAGATAGAGAAGAGGAAGAGAGAGTGAGTGAGTGATAGGGGGGTGGGGTATCATTGTTTTGTGTTGCCAACTTTGAAGAACTTAGACCGTCAAACACACATTTAACAAATTAATTACTCCGTCTCATTTTATGTGGCAATGTTTAACTTGATATGATATTTAAAAGGGGAAAAAAAGACAATATTTATTATGTCATTCGTTAAAAGTTTAGTTCATTTATGTTATATTTGGTTGATAAAAAGTTCATACATGTCGTTATTTGTTTACAAAAATATTTTTTACACATAATTAATTAAATCACTTTTTAGGAAAGAGAGAAATGTTCAAATATGTTATCAAATTTTAAAAAATGTTTGCCTGTGTCATTCGATGAAATTTCGGTTTATTTATGTTATTTCAGTTAGCAAGTACTGGCATAGATGAGTTTTTTCAAATGAAAATGACATTGATGAGCCAAAACTCTTCACGGATGGCATCAGGGGCGGAGCTAGTATAGAGTTAGGAGTTTCATTTGAACCCCCTTCGGCGGAAAATATTACTATTAATATATGGTTAACATTATATTTTATGTATGTACATTAGATGTCGAACGCCCTTCGATTAGTTCCTGGTTTACTTCTTTAGATTTTGAATCCCCTTATTAAAAAACCTAGCTCCGCCACTGGATGACATAAATAAATATTTTCTCAAAGTTCGATGGCATATTTGAGTCTTTTCTAAAAAAAATAAAAAAATAATTTATGATCTAAAATAATTTGAGATTGGCAGTAAATTATTTCATTATGCACAAAGAAAATTTTAAAATGAAATGATTTGAATTATAATAAGGTGACTTCTTTTTTAAACGAACTAAAGAAGAAAGATATCATATAAAATGGGATAGACGAGTATTATGTTGGCAAAAGTGAAAAAACTAATAATTGAGGTGTGTTTGTATAAATTATTAATAATAATTCGGGTAGAAAATAAAACACCTAATAGTTTGCATAAAAAATAACAAGTGAATAACTAATAATTGAAAAATATTTTGATAAACATTTTAACAAATAACAATAATTCGTATATAGTAAACTCCCACATATAATAATTTATTTATATATAAAACTTAAAAAACTTAGAGTTATTACCCTTCATTAAAAAAGATAATACTTACATACAAATATTTTGAATTTTACAAAGAAAAATAGTGTTTTCTAAGTGTAGCTATATATTGTTATCATTTTAATAACATGATAGCAATTAGTAGGGATGTAGCTAGTATTGTCCAAATGGAGTCCATTAACGAAAATTATTACTTGTATAAAACAAGTTAATTATTTTGTGTTTATATATTATGTGTTAGAATTTCATTTACATTATGACATCACATAGTAGTAGTTATATAAAGGAAATTATAGTTGGTTATACACCTAATCCACTAAACATTTATTAAAATAAATATTACTTATATAGTACTATCTAAATGTTGGACAACTTTTATAATTTTTTTAATTTTTCTATTATGTAATATTATTTAAAAAAGAAGTTTAAGCCAATAATTGTTACATAAAATGATGAATTTGGTTAATATTGTACAATATATATATTGCATCACATATGAGCTGATATATTAATGGATCATTTTGATGGAGGGAGATATAAATATAGGATATTATGTGAATCACGAGATTGGTTGAAAATAAATTTATTCTGTTTTTTTTTTTTTTAAATGTCCAACATGTTGCAGGCAAAAGTTATACTAATTTTTTTCTTATATTATATGGAGTATATAATAAGTGCATATTAAATGTTTATACGTATATCTATCAAAAATAATATTTTTTTCCTCTACTAAGTAAGGATATAATTATATGTATATATTTTATTTTTCACAGATTTTACTTGTGAAATATTATTATTTTTGTTTGTTTGTTTACATGAATATTAAATGTATACGCATCTTTATACAAGTATATATTTATTGTTTCATTTTTATTAAGGTTGATATTTGAATTTTCCTTCTTTTTTTTTTCTTATCTTGAAGATACAATATTGGTAGATCAATATGTAAGTTCAGAAATTGGGACCAAGAATAATAAAAAGTTATCTGTATAAATATAAAATTTGAATAACTATTGGTGTATATAAAGTTTATAATATTCGATCTTATATAGCATAAAGTCACCATCTTAGGTTTGGATATTGGCACATATTCATATTCTAGGCTAATATAGCATATTTGGAACTCTTAGCTACGAAAATCAATAATTACAATGTTTTCGAGCGCACAGTGAATATATTTGTTTATGTGCAAAAATTACTAGATTAAAAATCTAAATCGCATCAGATACATTCGATGCAACAATCTCAGGCGTTGATCATAAAGAAAATCAATTTTTACAATCACACGAATAAAATATGTATTTTTAACTATTTTCATCCGTCTCTCCACTATAAATATTTTTATTTTTTTAATAAGTGTATTTTTGCTATGGTGAATATCTATAAATTTAACTTTGCATCTATATTGGACCCCCATTTGTCCCAACTAAAATGAAAGATACTAAAAACTATAGATATGTCACTTTCTTTTGCATGTAGTTGAACTTTAATATTTCTGTGTTTTCACATTTTTAAAAATCTTATATTTTTGCACTTTGGATGTATTTCTAATTGAAGATTCATTTAACAAAATCTACGTTTACAAAAACAAATTAATTAGAGAAATAATGACCATCTAAGAACAAATAAACAATATGTTTTAACAATTACTCTCTTTATCTCAATTTATGTTACATATTTTTAATTTCGAGATTCAAACAAATCTATTTTTAACTGTAAATTTTTCATATGTCTTTTGAATTTTTTGAATTGTCAATTATTGTCATTCCTATTTACGTAGTTTACTAGGAGTAATATACAAATTTTTATATTAAAACTTTTAAAGATGTCATGAGCAAAAAATAAAATATTTTACATAAATTGGGATAGATGAATTTAACAAATAAATAGAATTGTTTCTCTTTTTCTTTTTTAACTTTTTTTATCAATTCTTATGAAGTAATAATTTTTCAAACTTATTGAAGCTGTGACAATCAAATTAATTTAATAAAATATTAAAAATACAAACTTGACAAATTAAATAATAAAAAAAATAATAAGGGAGTATTATGATGTAAAATCTATACTCTAAATTTATTTGTTTTACAATCAGCAGATTATAACAAAAATATATTTTAAAAAATACGCATTTTATTATTAATTTAGTAATTCAATAAAGTCCATCGATTTTATAAAAATTAAAATAAACTGTTAAATAAACTATTCCTATTTACAGGGATTGCGTGATTTTAACGAAATGACCAAAATTTTATGATGTACGATAATATTGCTCTAAACTAAAAATGACGTACCTTGCAACACTTTTTTGGGGTCATACAAATAAATATTCCCTCTACTACATTAAAAAAATAAAAAATAATATAACTTATTAATGTTTTTAATTATTAGATATTTTAAAAAGGGAAAAGGGTCAAAAATACCCCTCAACTTTGATTTATTGTTTAAATTTATCCTCGCCGTTAAAATAAAGTTAATTTTACCCCTCGCCGTTAAAATAAAGTTAATTTTACCCCTTCTGTTATTAATTTCACCAAATTTACCCCTCATTAGACGGATTGACCCAAATTGACCCGAATTTACCTCTTTGACATATTTAATGGAGATTTGGGAGAATGGGTAAATGAGTATAGGAGATTTGGAAGAATGGGGTCGGGTTATTTTAAATGATCGGGTTAATGGATTAAAATAAGGAATAGGTTTTTCTTTAAAAATTCGGGTCAATTTGGATCAATCCATCTAATGAGGGGTAAATTTGGTGAAATTAGTAACAGGAGGGGTAAAATTAACTTTATTTTAACAGCGAGGGGTAAAATTAACTTTATTTTAACAGCGAGGGGTAAAATTAACTTTATTTTAACAGCGAGAGGTAAAATTAACTTTATTTTAACGGCGAGGATAAATTTAAATAATAAATCAAAGTTGGAAGGTATTTTTGACCCTTTTCCCTTTTAAAAATAGATTATTTCTTTAATTTTAAGAATATAATTGAAAGAAATTTGTGTAAGGTTCCTTCTTTTCACTTCCTCTTCAATAAAGTACGACCCTTTTTAGGGGCTATAGTAATGAAATTCTTCCTCATCGGCCGCACATTTGACGAGATTAATTCTAATAAGGACGTTTTTTTGCTCTTTCTAATCTCCATTTGACTGCACCTCGACTTTCGAAAGTCAATCTATTGAGAGTTTTCTCAATTAACAGAAAGAAAATTTGAAATTTTCATTTAAAAATCAACAAAAATAACAATCAACAAAGGGTTAGAGATAAATCAATCCACAAGACAATTTTTAAAATTTCTTAAAAGTGATAATTATATCGAGATAAAATGAGACAAATATGGGAATGTGGATTGAGGGGTGGGAGGAGTAAAATATATTTGTGATATTTTTGTGGATTTTCTTATTGTTTTTATTGAGATTGAGTGTTGATTTTTCCAAGTAACGGTAAAGTTACTTTTTAAAGTAAAAAATGATTAGATTAACATGGTTTTCTCATAACATTGCTTGTTAAATCAACTAATGTTTGTTACTAATTACTACCATTATATACCATTATGGTGTAATCTTGATTTTAACAATTTCAGTGCATTTTTAATTTATTTTATTTTATTATGAGATGCATGAAGGTAATATAGTAGATCGTGCACTTAAATTGTTGTCAATAATTTATTATTAAAAAAAATTACTTTATGAATAGTCCTCTGTAATCCACTTATATAGTTGAAAGAAGAATTAATTGTAAAAGCATTATTAAAAATTGAAATATGCAAGAGAAGTACAAATAGCTTTATAAAATCTTTCATTTATAAATATGCACTTCAAAATTTAAATTAATTCTTAATGCGTTTTAAGAATTACTTTAATTCCTTAAGTAAGTACTTTAATTAATGAATGTCATTTAAGTTAATCATCTCAAATTAAGTTTTCTAAATATTTCTTTGATAAAACTAGGGTTGTTCATGGTTATGGTTAAACAACCAAATCAAATCGTAATCCAAACCAAATCGATTAATAAATCGATACTTGGTTTGATTTGGTTATGTTTGGTTTTTAAATTTTGAAAATTGTTACTATTTGGTTTGGTTTTGATTTTACTATAAATTAACTGCAAAAATAACCAAACCAAACCGATAAATTAGAAATTTAAATTTTATAATATATATTTTTTATAAATAAATATAAATATTTTGTTAAATTTTAAGTAACTTAAGTCTTTAACTTTACAATTTTCTTAAGCCTAACACTTAAATTTTAGCTTAATTACAATCCTAAGTCCAATTCTATCAAAATTTATTACCTACCATACCTTTCATAAGATAGTCACACACTTTTTCTTAATTTAATAACTTTGTTCGTGTAATGACAACTCTAGTATTGCTTAATTGAACCAACAACAACTCTTATGTGGATTATTCATGTAGTAGATATTTTTTTAATCAAGATACGTATGTCTTAAAAAGATTTATTACTTCCGAACCGAAAAAACCAGAAAAACTGAACCAAACTGTCAATAACCAAATCGATGGTTATTTTTTTCATTTGGTTTGGTTTGGTTGTAGAAATTTAAAAAACCGACTAAATTGGTTTGATTTTAATTTTAACTAATAACCGATCCAAACCAAACCACGAACACCCCTAGGTAAAACTAGTACTATTTAATTATTTGTTTTAATTCTTAGATCCGAAATATATAACTAAAAAAGTTCATCTAAATTTTGATATTATTTATCTAATATAGTGTATGTAATTATATCATGATTACTTTAACCAAAAATAAATAAATTATATCATGATTACTAATTAAACGATTCCTAAGCGTATATAAGCACAAAGTAACACACATAATTTCCTAAACTATTTAAACATTTTTTTAATGTCCTACAAATGAATAGTATAAAATATACACGTGATATATAATATATGTTCAACATATTATGCAAATTTTTCAACTATTCAATTTTAAAAAATAATTGAGAGAGTCATATATAATCCCTCACTCCAAAAAGAAAAAATATGTAACGTAACTAACCCTTACGTGATAATATTGGATACGTATTTTTATGTCGTTTTCCTAAATTAAAACTATATAAGTACAATAAAGTTTATATGGAAATTTAAAGACTAAAAATTGGAAACAAACTTTTATGTGGAAACAATTTATGAAGTCATTGCAGAATGTACCTAGGTAGTAGCCAGGCTTTGACCCAATGATTTGACCTTAGGATGGTAATGGTGGTAGTTGAAATTTTATTTATTTATATAATATCAAGAGTTTGATATTCGTATTAAAATATGATTGATTTAAATTCATGCTTTATATATATTTATTTTAAAAAATGTTTTTATCACAGGTTTTTTCGTCTTCATTATTCAAAGAAATAAATAATTTTATTCGTTGCACGACTGCACCACATTGTTTAATGATGATTGTTTTCAATAAATTTAAGGTGACTGAAAATAAATTGCGATCACATTAAAATAAGTAGAAATATAATTTTATTGATCAAGATAGCGGGTACAATTCTGTTGATCCTTGATTCTACTCTTATAAGATTTATCCATGATTCGAGGATCGTTAGTGACGTATTTCTCGAACTAGGATAATTTAAATTTGACATCTCTATTTGAATAATCCATCAATTTATGGAGTATTCGAAATCTTGATATCTTTGTGAAATTTTCAAGATGCTTTTTAAGAGAATTTAATACCATTTATATAGGCATGAACTAGGGTTTAGGGGTGAGTAACATTCAATAATTCTAATTGAAACTGAGCATCTTTTAGAGTTTCAATTCAAATTAAACACGTCTTGTAGAGTGTCACAAAATTTCAATATTTATAATGACGATAGTTGATTTTTGGTGAAGGGGCAAGTATACTAAATTTAACATACCCTTTATGTCCCTTTGATAGATGTCATTTCTTCCTTGAGACTTTTTTTTTGTTTGTATTTTTAAAAAAACTCAATTTGATATTTTCTTTGAGAATTTAAAAGTAAGAAAAAACAAAATATGTGATACAAAATACCAAGATCTTTTATGGAATATATCCAACCAAAATAAGTGAATCTGTCATATATGTGAATATATTTATTAGTTGGGTTGATACAATTAGGAGAGATATGATATATATGGGGATACATTTATTAAGCATACCAATATGACATAGAGATATTATATACACACTGATATATTTATAATATTTGCATGTTATGTGTTTAGATATAATTGTATTTCACTATTATTATTCATATAGCTATTATATTTTCGTTACGTTATGAAATTAAAATATTATTATGTCAAGAGTGAAGTTATATTTATATGTGAAATTTTTTGTTACATAAGTCAAACATATATTGCGTAAGGCTCATTAAAAGGAAATAACTATCATCAAGATCTCTTTTTTTAAAGTTCATATTCAAAATTTTAATTAAAAGTGAAGGAATTTTATGTATTCCGTATATCCGATATACATTAAATAAAAGTTAAAATTCGACAAAACGAATAGTTAATACAATTCATCCATCCTCGCTCATGAAAATATAATCTGTAGTCTGTGAAGACTAAAAAAAATAGAATATACGCAGAGTTATCTTTTCGTTTTATAGAATAAAAGATTATTTCATAATTTTTATAAATTTATTTTAGGGGTGGGGGGTAAATGGCACGGGGAAGCACGTGTAATATAAAAAACTTCACATGGTCTCATTTGTCTATATTTTCTTACGTGTCATTTTAGGATAATATTAATTATACTCTGAACAAATACAGGAAGGTATACGATAATATTTCAGTATTTTTTTTTTCCATATATAAAAGAATCTTTTAGTTAATTTGATTAATTTTTTCTTTAAATAAGTCATATTGTTATTGTTAAAGAAATAAGTATCATATGTTTTTGATAGTAGATAAACTCTGAATAAAATGTACGGTTATGTTTCTTTGATTAACTTTTATTTGCCTTGTCGAAGCTAAAATATGTTGGATTAATTTTTAATTTGATATCTATCATCTAGATTTGTGTATAGTATCAGATGCTTCATAAAAATTAATCGAACGACATATAAATTAATTTAGACATTATGATTAATAAAAAAATATATTGTAAAAAAGATGCATTAATTTTAATATATTGCACAGATAAAATGAATGGAGGGAGTAAAATTGATGTAAAATTGTCTTTGGTAAGAGATAATATTGAATTAAATGGATTCCGTATATTTCTTTCAATTTTATTTTGAATTTTTTTGATCGAAGGTCTATCAGAAACAATCACTTAAATCACAAAAAATGTACACATATATTTTATTTTCCTTCGATTCTACTTATTGTTATTGTTGTTGATCTATAAAATTTTAATCTAATTTTTTCCTATTATATTCTTATATATCTCATAGAATTAACAATGCGAGGGTTTTGATATAATATAATTATTTCTCAATATCTTTTTTATTATATTTACCGAGGATGTTTTTATTAATAAATATATGATTTATGTTATTTTTAATATACCAAAATAATGCATAATAAACAATCTCAACATAATCATTAGCAATATAACTAATATCAATATATATCATAAATTACCAGAAAATTTGATAAAATATTAAAAATTCTATAATTTTTTATTTTAAAATAAATAATTTTTTTAATTAAAAAAATATTAATGTTAAAATAAGAAAAATTTTAAAAATAAATAACATAATATAAAATATATTATTTTATCATTTTAATTAAATTCTTATTAAAATTTTCTCTCTCTATATATATTTTGGATAATTTTAATATATTATTACATGTTTTATTGAATATTATTCTTATAAATTCTATCCGATAGCTCATACTCTAATGATTAACATCATGGAAAAAAGCAAGAAGCCCCTTTCAATATGTTGCTTTAATTTTTCTCTCGTAATCTTCAATTCATCAGTCTCACATGCATTTTCTGATACATTATTCACCTTTTTGGTTGCCCCACAAAAAATAAAAAAAATTCACTCTTATAATTAATTCTCATTTGTCAAATTCACTCAACCTATTCAATACTAACGGTAAAATTCAGGAATATAATTTCATGTACTTGCTATGTTTTAAATTATTTTTTCATATTTTTTATTTTAATTAAATAATATTAAAATATTAATTAAAATTTATATAGTTTAACTCTCACAAAACGATAGAAGAGATAAATTATGTCCCAAATAAACATCTCCCAAACTCTACCACCCCACCCTCGCTCCTCTCTATCTCATAAATAAATATTTGATAGGATTTGAAATACAACTTTAATTTAATTAATTTCTGCTGAATTAAAATACTGACACATTAATTTATTTGAAATAAATTTACGTATTTTAAAAAATTAGGAAATTTTTGCTTTAAATATACTTTAATTTTTAGCTAAAGGTTGAAATATAGATGACTTTATTTGATCATTAATTGAAAATTGAGTATGCGGCCTATTTTCAACATATAGATACTTTATTAAAACGTATATTTATTTATTAATTAAAATTATTGAACTAGTAAATAACTAAAGAAAAAGTTTTTAATAGTGTAAAGTGAGATAGCAAAACAAAATAATATAACAAATGAAAAAAATATTTTGCGCCTCTATAAAGTAGATCGTGTTTACTTTGCATTAAAATATATTTGCACGGATTAATTTATTTTATTGTTTTTAGATATTCTTTATTCAAAATTATTAACTCTATTAATTTAAATATTTGTGCATGATAGGCTTATTAAGAGAGTAAAAAAAAATTCTTTACCAAACAATAAAAAATAAATAAAAATTAACACTTGTGAAGCTTTGAATTATTTGGTATTTCTAATTAAAAATCGGAGAAATTCACTCTAAATCCCTAAACAGAATTATAGGTGAATATTTTCACTAAGCTAACATCATCTGTTGTCGTACTGAAAAGAAAAAAAAACTCTTATCACTCACACTCTATATCAGTGTTAAAAACGTTTTTGGGCGAGTCGGGGCGTACCAAAAATGCTCTGAGGCGTAAATTAAAAACGTAGATTCATAAGGCGTAAATCCTAAAATTTGAGATGTAAGTCTTGAACATAAAAACATAATCTTGGTGTAAAATATACGCTCGGACGTTTTTAATTTATTTTTTGCTCTAGATTATATTTTTATATTTGCTTCTTGTATATTCAAATTAATGAAAACACATATTCAAAACCCAGCATTGGACAAACATAAATATTTTATAAGTCATCTAATTATTATAAGAAAAAAATAAAAGAAAAAATATCGAAATCTATATTATAACTTAAGAGATCAAACACTTCGACCAACTAATTTTCAAAATATATAAATTATAAGACATACTTTATCAAATATACATACACATTATATATATCTTGATCACATCAATAAATTACATACACATATTTTTATATATTTTGATCATATCGATAAACTAATTATCGAACTATATATATCTGTAACTTCCCAAATATTCAATTGAGGTGCAACACTTGTTGACAATAGACATCTTGACCATCTGCACATCCAGTATCTGAAAAACTTATGTATTCAATTTTTCTGACATAGTCAAGTGGACACTTTCTATCCCTTTATTCTATTTTTTTAAATAAAAAAACACAATAATTTATCTTAACCTATGATATATATGTCATAAAAATAATAATAGAGTTACCAAGAAACAATTATTAGCCAACATTGAAATAGACAAACTGGTAACGTAAAAAAAAAATTGGCTTTTGTTATGAAGCTATATGTGTCACGTTTCCACTGGTTAAGAGAGCCTAGGGTATTGTGCTATGTAATATTTATTTATTTATTTATTTATACAAATAATAATAAAATAAATATGAATATTTTTTTTTTGGTCTAAATATAAAAAAGATGAATAGGGAATGGGAAAATCTAGTTAGTTTATTAGGAAGTTTGTGTAGGATAATATATATGGTCGGTGAAGTTCTGGCAGTAAATACTTTATTTTATTCCAGTCAAAGTGATGGTAATAGTAAAAAAAATAAAATTTAAAAAAGAATAATTTTTTTAACCTAGGATTTTGCAACAACATTTATAATAAGATTCAAAAATTTTGAATTTAATGTTGAGAATTGAGTTAGTTAGGATTGAATTGGCGCAAAGTGGAATAATATGTGAGTTGATCATACATTAATACTTTGTTACGTATAATTAACTTTGTATGTATAAATTATATTCATCACAATGATCATTGTCACGAAAATATTATTATTAGTTGCTATACACCTACTATCATTGTAATTATATTCATCGCCATGATCATTGTCGCGATACGGTCATCACCACCTCCTCCGCCATCATTATCAACCAATACTATCACAACAATCAATCCTAGAACCAATCAAATCTTTTACCATAACTAGCAACGACATAAACTATCATCCTCACATCATTAACCACCACACATTAAGTCATCAGTACCATTAATACCACCAACTATTAACATCACCCAAATTCATTATCACAACCATCACCACCACCTTCACTTTCAACCGTCACTATCCTGTCAGTTACTACAATACTAACCATCTTCGTCATTACAAGTATCACTATCATCGTTATTAACTATAAACATCAATTACCATCGTCACTACAACTATCTCCGCTATCAATAGAATATTATTTTTTATTAAATAGAGTCCAAAGGGAATTGTGCCCTAAGTTAGATATAGTCCAACTTCCATATACCTCTAAGGACTAGTATTTCAATATTTTTTTATTATTTCATTGGTTTAAAGTGAATATTGGAAATGGCCAATCAATCATGATGAGAATAAAATTGGGATCCCATTCTTCAATTGATTCCTCTTTCTTTCTAGGTTTTAGTAGTTGGACCACATTGAAGACTATGCTACCCAACCCTCCTTGTGACTCCTTGTCTCCTTTAATTATCCTATAATTATTATTTTTACACATATTACTATATGTTCTCTAATTAATATTTTCATATAGTGTCCTTACTAGCTCAAATAGATCATAAATTGAGTAATCTAAGTAATATTTAACACAAATTAAAAAAAATATAGACATAAAATTAAAAAAAGAAAGAGTAAATAAAGCAAAGTATCACCATGTGAAAAGTTCTCATGCATGAATTGTAAGTAGTGGGGAATTTATTTTACCCTAGATGGTTTGATGCAATGAACTAAAACAAGTCATTATTACTTACAATTATTATCCTTATATATTTAAGAAAGTTAATGGATGATATGATAGTCCAACAAATATATTTTTTTAATCATTATTTAGCGATAATAATAAATATAATTTTTTTTAACTATAACTTTCTACAAATATTGTTAAATGCTTTAAAAATTCTGAATGTATTGATATTAATTTAATTATCGCTAAATATTTTACCTAAAAGAAAAATTCGCTGTCATTTAATATGTCTTCTATTATAGTATTGTTAAATCCGCAACAATATTAAAGATGAGAAGATATAGAAGCATATTTATATTAATTATAGTGATATTATTAATTACATAGCTAAACTATGTGAGGCTCCTATCAACTTTCTCAATTTATTTTTTATTGTATTATTTATCCCCTATGTCATGTAAGGGTTCTATTATCCTATGAAGTATGGATATTTTTTTTCTTCGTATTATATACTTTTTTGGGGGGAAAAAAGTTTGATATATTTTTTGACTTTGTCATTTAGAGTCGATATATATCATTCATTATGAAAGTAGCTAGAGCCGTCAATATGGGCTAGGCCTGTTGGGCCGGTCTGGCCTAGCTCGGAATTTAATAGGGTTGAACTATGATTTTTGAAGCTCATTTGAGAAAAGAACTTTTTAGCCCGACTTGAATAAGCCTGTTGATTTGTGGAGTTTGAGAAATATCGGTAGGGTCGGCCCGTGGGCCAATAAAAATTAATTAAAAAATATAATATAATATTAAAATTTAAAATTAAAGAGAGTACAAACTCAAAACAATTAGGTTAATATTTTTATTTAGATATTTATACTTTTACTTGAAAAAAATTTAATAAATATTATAAAGATAATTTTATTTGTGGATTTGATTAAAAAGTAGTAACATTAACATCATGTAATATTGTTTTGTCGATATTTATGACAATATTTTTAAATTATCATTTATAATTTAATTTAATAATTCTAAATATAATATAATTTTTAAATAAAGTGAACTGGCCCGACAAACCTGTAGCCCACGTACTTGTGGGTTGGGTCGGTAGTTTTCTGGCCCATATAAAAAATGGACTAGCCCCGCCTGACCCGTAAAATATCAAAACTTGTATGGGTTAGCACGGATGGGATGAGCTAGCCCATATTGACATATCTAAAAATAGCTAATATATATCCCGTAATTTTATTATTTAGAATTTGATATACCCCTCAATTTTATCACATATTAAATATGTGATTGATAATTTTACAATAGTCAATATGTTTATATACCTCATCCTTAAACAAGAAATCACACATCTTATAATCATCCAAAATTTGTGAAATAAAAGAAAAAAAGTAACAAAGAATCACCTAACATGCACATGACTATATTTATATTTTTATAAATTTTAGACTAAAAAGAGCCAATGAATTTGCACATGACATTGCATGAACATCCTATTAGTATGTTTTTGTGCTAGATCTTGCTCCAACTTTTCACGTGAATTATCTTTTTTCCCTTTCCCTTTTTTTCTTTTTAGTACCCACTTTTCACCATTTTTATTTATTTCAATATTTTAAAAATCTTCACTTTAAATTTTCAGTGTACTATAGAGAAAAGAGGATGGTGGCAATTGGAAAATTAAATTTTTCATTCGTATGTTTAAGATTTTATATGTGCAACAACCAATAGCATTTGTATATGTATATTTTTGTTGTTATATATATATAACGAAATGTTATTATAGAAAGATATATAATTTGTTATAAATTTTAAAGTGATAAGAAAATAAATCACAATCATAAATAATATATGAAAAAATATAAATATTTTATTGACAAAATAATGCGAGTACAAATTTATTTATCTTTTGATTTTTCTCTCCTAAAATTTCTTCGTGATTTGAGGTTCTTTAGTAGCGTATTTCTCAAACTAGAATGACGTACACCGCACACATGGACCTCCTCATATTTGTCGTCAAGAAGAGTTCACCCACATCTTGATCCAGTTTTTGTGAATATTTCATGAATTTGTGCAATTTTTGAGATATCTATTTAAGGAAATATACTACCCTTTATATAGACATGAGTTAAGGATATTTAGGATAGAAAAGTCTATGAGAATCCTAACTGAAATTGAACTCGTCTTGTTAAATCTTATAAAAAATTTATGTCTACACACATAACATAGCATTATAAGAAATTTTAACTCTCTAATTAGAATTTACTAATACATGGATATACCATGAAGTTATAAAGATTGTACATGTGAGTCAATCCTACAAAGTAGTAGTCAACTTCGAAAAATAACTTGAGAGTTATAGTGAAATATTTATATTTTTGTAATCCCACCATTAAATAGGAAAGAAACGATAAGAATATAATTTTTTTATAAAACAATTAAGATGCATATAAATTAATCGTACGACACTATCCTAAGAAATTATGTGCGACATGAATTTGTAGACTTGTATTAGATTGAACCATCAGAAATTACTTTTACAGATTAGATTAAGTTAACTGATTAAATCTCAATTAACAAACTTATAATGTGTTTAGAGAGGTTTCGTTATATGGGAGAATTTAATTTTAATATAATATATTATGTCACATGATAGTCAGAATCATCCTATCATTAATTAAGTACTAATACAAAGAAAAAAGAATAATCTGGATCTAGAGCTATAAACTAGGTACATAGTGGCTACTACATTTTTTTAGCTATCAATATATAATTTGTTTTAGTAGTTTGTGAATATTAACATGTTCCAACAACATGATTTTTTTTTTTTTTAATCTCCCAATCTTTTATCAAGGATCAATTGGAGATCCATTAGAGTTATGTTTATGATTTTAAAATTAATACTTCCTCTATTTCATACTAACAGAAGTTTTGAAGCTTTTTTTTCATTATTCAAATTAATTGAATTGTTCAAAGTTCAAAATAGATATTTTGAAATCTACTAAAAATGACCACACATTCAACAATAACAATGACGTAATTCAGTATAATTCTACAAACGAGATATTAAGAGATGATGTTATTGTGTACGTAGTGTTATCTATATCTAGTGAAGATACATACATTATTTTTTACCCTGACCCAAGACCTGTCCATAACCCAATATCTGACCTCGACTCTTGACCTCAACATTTTGACTCATGATCAAATTTTTGAACCAGGATCTAACCCTAACACCTGATCTTCATTCCCACCTTTGACTTCCAACCTAGGTTTTGATTTTCAAATTAAGACTTCACCTCGACCTAAGAATGACCCCCCGTTTTCAACCTAGTTTCTGACCTCGATCCAACAACCGACCCAAACTCCCGACCCAAGACCCAACTCCGATCTTGACTCATCCAAGTCTCAACTTTCTTATTGAGACCTAATATCAACATATAAATTGAGATCCTAACACTAAAATGGAGACTCGATATTGAATCGAGACCTGACCCTAATACCTTATTCGGGATCCAACTTCGGCATTCGACCCTGACAATTGATCGTAACGATTAATTTTGGCTTAAACCGATATATGATATGAGACTCATCCTCAACTCTCATTTTCGAAGTCAGTTGGGACACGTAACTTAAAACTCCATCCTAACACCTAATTCGAGACTCGACCTGACATTCAATTCAAAATTAAACCTCTAATCCTAATTTGAGATTTGATCCTGTCTCAAATCAAAACTCGAGAGTTGGGTCTTAATTCGAGGTCAAGAGTTGGATCTGAAATTGAGAATCAGAAGTCGAATCAAAATTTGTATCGGGAATCGATGCTCGAGACTTGAGTTAGGATGAGTAGTTGAGGTGTGAGGTTCAAAATAAGTTTTGGAAAATGACTTTTTTTACCTTTTCAAGGTAAGTCATTTTTCTTAAATGTGAGGAAAATAAGTTGTTTTGAAAAATATTTTCCAAATCATTTAAACCAACCAAAAATGAGATAATGATTGAAAATATTTTAATAGTATTTTTCTTCGTACCAAACACCTTTTCGTAAGAGTTATTTGGTCTTTATCTCTACCTTTCCTTGTATCCTTTATAACAACTTCTTACGTCTTACTTCTTTTGTCATGAATTACTTGTTCACTTTTGAAATGAAACATCTATTAAGAAAATAATAATTGACACAGTGAGTTTATCATTTTACACATATTAGTTATGAAGTTGATGAATTAAAAATTTAAGATTTTCAAAAAGTTTTATCTTTTTTAAAGTAATTGATCGAAAGTATAATTGGTAAAGAATTTTTTTCCTTTCTTGATTTGTCAAATGGACAAGTAAAGGAGACAACAAAAAAAGAAAAATTGAACAAGTAATTATGGACGGAAGCATATGTATATTTTCTTTTTATATTCCATCTATTCCATTTTATGTGACACTTTTTATTTTTCGAAAGTCAAACAGTTTAACTTTGATCGGACACTTGTGTATGAAATTTTTAACTTTTTCGAAATGAAATTTATATATTTGTAAACTACGTAAGGAGTACTATAAATCACAATAATTGATAATTTAAAATGTTAAAAGGATCTATAAAAAAATTACGATAAAAAATAAACTTGTTTAAATTTCAAAATATAAAAAATATTACATAATATGAGACTGAGAGAGTAATATTATTTATTATATTTTGTCTTTTATTTTCTCTTTGTTCTTTGTCTCCATCAAAGTTTTCTAACATAAGTCCTAGATTCTTTTACCTTAAAAAGAATTGGAAAAAAAGGATTTGCCATCAATATTAAAGTAAAAGAATATTATGATTGACACAAGAGCAATGTATATTTCTTTTCTTTTTCTTTATTTGATAAGTTCATTGTCTTCTTTCTTTTGTTGGGTGGGGTGGGGTGGGTTGGGGTCAGGGCGGAGCCATCTTGGTATAAGGGAGTTTAAATTTCCTTCGATGAAAAATTATATTATTTATATATGATTAAACTAATATGTTATGTATATATAGTAGATGTCGAATCTCCTTCGACTATTCTATCTATAAATTTTGAACCTCTTTATTAAAAATTCTGACTTCGTCACTTAGTGGGTTGGGATGTATTCTCAAATTGGGGAAATTAACATTTATTAGGGGCAAATGAAAATTTGAGGAGGGAACTAAAGAGGACAAAAGGTGAAAGTGATGGTAAAAAGAGATGCTTGATAGTGTTTGACAGATAACTCATTATTACTATAAAATACTCATTAATTGCACAGAGTGCTTTGCTTCCCCTTTTTTATCTTTTTTCTTTTCTTTTCCACTATGCTTGGGAATATAAACCAATATGCAAAAAGCCATGAGAAGCCTCACTCCTTCACATGCACCCCACCCCCCACCCCCCACCCCCACATACACACACAACTTGAGAGAAAAAAATTACTTTTTCTTTAGTTGAAATTTTTGGAAAATTAAATTTGGATAGTTTAGTAGTTGGTTAAAATTACACAAGTATCACTAATGTAAAAATTATTTTTTCTATTTATTTCTACTTGTCACTGTGTAATTAGATTTTTGAAAATGACTTGGAGAATGAATATTTTTTGGAGATAAAATATAAAAAAAGTTAATCATCTTTTCTTGATACGTTAAGAGTGATAAGTAAAATTAAAATTTATTTTAGGAATAAGTGACAAGTTAAAATAAACGAATGAATAGTCATGAATGAATTTATATATTTTCTCGATCCAATAATATTTGTATATTTTACTATTTGAAATGTTCAACAATACTTGTTTATTTTATGAAATCAATAAATAATTTTATATTTAGTTGCTAATTTATCTCTATCATTAATTATAGTTATTTTTTTTTGGTTATAATTTTCAAAATATTGTATTTATTATATTTAAAAGTTGATATAGTAAAATTATCTTTTTATTTATAATTTCTTAAGAAATATGCAAAATCAATAGTGGATAAGTATTATTGAATAAAGAGATGTAGATTAGTTATTCTTGTAGTAATTATATATGTATTAGTTATTCAACCTTCTATCCTACATATAATAATGCATAAATTTTCTCATAATACAAAATTTTGAATTATAAATCAAATATCATATTAATTATATAAATAAATAATTTACTTCTCATTTATCTAACACGGATCATATAAATTATACTAAAATTAACACATAAATATCTTATTCATTATCGAACTATTGAACATAATATACTCTAATAACTAATACTTGAATAGCTTTAGTCAGCAATATTCCAGGACTACAATAAGGAGAATAACTAAGATGAAAAATAGATAAATATAATCTTAAATTTATACTAGGATAATCCTTAATCCATCTGTTTCTACCTTTACCATATAATTAATTTATTTAAAAAATATAATTGAAACAATAAACAAAATAGTTCTCTGCATAATTTGCCGCTAGAAAATTAAGATACTTTTAAATGTGCAGTTTTCAGACTTTTCAAAATAACTTTAGGCTTCTCATAGGATCACAAAAAAGAAAAATATATATCTTTTTAATTCCACACAAAAAAATAAAAAATAAAATTTGTAGGTGAGATTTAATTATGGATAAATTGGGGAATTATTTTATTTTATATTTGGTATAGTTTAAATTATGGATTAATAATTTTGTAATTATGGTATTTTATATTTTATTTTATATTAAATAAAATTCTTAGAATTATTAATCTCAAGATGAAATGATAAAATAGTACATTTTGTTTTTTCAAAGTGTTTTAAAAAGGTAAAATTTAAATTGAAAACAAAAATTTATCCTAATTAATTCAATATTAATCAAATACATGTATAATTATATATTTCGTATAGCCTATTTTTAGTTTAATGAACTTCATCTATCAAAAAAAGTATATCTAACTACATTAATTCCTCATTATTTAATCTTCGTATTAAATTATGTTATTATAGTTTCAAATAATTTATTTCCAACCAAGCAAATTATTTTAATTGAAAACAATTTATGATAGAAATTATTTTTTTGAAATTAGTTTTGATATATTGTATTAAAATAGCATGTACTTATTGTATAATTTCTAAGAAGAACTTATTAGCTTATAAAAATATTTTCCACCTTATTTTTGGCAGATAAACTGGTTTAAGGAATCTTAGCGGTGTTTATGTTATTTTTTATTATTTATACTAGATTCATTGATTCTGATACCATTAATTAAATCACTGTCAAAAATAACTTATCTTGATACTAATAATTAATTTTAATATAAATTATACAAAATTAATAACCAACAAAAAAATTAGATGATAATAAAAATTTTTCTCAACACTACATATACTTGTTCAACATATCAAACGACCTTTAATTTCAATGACTCAAACATCAAGTGGTATAATATAAGTGAAAATATACTATGATTTAACTAGAGAAGTAATAAAAACAACTTCAAATTTGGTGAAAGTTATTAGTTTCATCTTTCAATTATTGATCACCTTAAAAATATCTCTTTACTTGATTAATTGAACTTAAATACACTACGATCTTGCAACATAAGTGAAATACATTGTTAAATTCTCGCCAAATTTAGGGGTATTTTCAATATTTTTTTTAATTTTTTTCAATTAAGAATCACATGCTACTACAAAAGTCGAAATCACTTGCTATGTCATGTGATAGATTAAGGATGTATTAAGGTCAAATATAATAATATTTTTAATATTATCAATAGTTCAATAACTAAACTTAAATACACTTACGATCTTGTAACATAAGTAAAATATATTCCTAAATTTTTATCAAGTTTAAATATATTTTTAACACTTCTTTCAATTTTTTAATTAAGAATCACATACTCTTACAAAAGTTTACGATCACTTTCGATTTATCACTACTTTCTATGTTACGTGATAAATCGAAAGTATATCTAAAAACATATACAAGTGTTTTAAGCAATTATCTCTAAACATATGGATGCAGTGAATATGTTAATGAGGCTGTTATTGCAATCCAGATCATATTTATTAAATTAATATCACAAGATCTTACTTCTCTATGCAAACTTTATATTATAACCTTAGGGGCTCAAATATCAATGATATATTTTTCTAAAAAATATATAACATGCTAAGCATATATATCCGTTATTTTTCGAAATTGATGCAATGCTTAATTCTTAATTATTACTCCATCCGTCCATAATTGTTTATCATGTTAAGGTCATGAATACTTCTCAAGAAAAATTTAATATAATGTGTAATTTGACTAATATAACTCTATTAAGAATATAAAAAATCTACCTAACTTTTCAATTGAACTACACTATCATTAAGGACAAATTTGGAAAAAATGGACTAATTATTTCTTAATTCTTTAAATTGATAATTAATCTTAAACATCTATTTTTAGTATACCTGCCAAACAATTATGGACGCAGGGAGTATAATTATTTTTGCTTAAGTTTGAATGACATCATTATTATTTCTTTACCGTTGAATATAATAAAAATTCTTCAATTAAATCGAGGATTAAATGTGATTACCAATGTAGAAACTTGTCCTTAAAACGTAATTGGCCCGGGAATTATGTACCAAGTGGGTAATAATATTAATAAATAGTAACTCTTACAATATTATAATAATATAATAATTGATTATTCCTTTAAACTTAACCTAGATTAACATTCTTTTTGCATCCCTTCCTTCTTTTGTTTCATTGAGAAAACATTAACCAATGCAATACTTGAGATTAAATTATTTTATTATCCACCTAACCTAATTTAGCTCCTACTTATATATAAGGTTCGTGACATTTCGACGTGAAGATGAATTCCTTCGTTGAAAAATTACATTATATAAATAATAATTACTTTTAAGGAAAAATGTCTGAAATATATACGAACTTTGACCGAAATTGTTGTAACGATAACAAACTTTATGGAAGACATTTTACCCCTACACTATTTAATATTATATTTTAAAGGTATATATATGTCCACGTGGACATCAGAAATAATGCATCATTTAAACTATGTATAAACTGGTATATCATGTATACACTGATAGCATATTTACCGTATGCTCACAATAACAACATACCCAGTGAATTAAATAGGTGGAGTCTGGAGAAGGTTGCATATATATAAATACAAGAATTGTATTTACAATTTAGAAATATGTGTATTTTGCTATAAAAATGTAATATATAACTATGTTTTGTAATTATTTCAAAGTAACCCTATCAAATGTAAGAATGGACTATAATCAATTACATTAATTTTTTCCCCCTATATTTATTAATTTGCTGAAAACATAAATTTAAGTAGAGTTATTATTGTAAACATCACCTATAGATCGACCCTAAGTAAGATTCAAATATTTAGCCCATGAATAGAAGGCTGCATAATATAATTGGGCCTTGTACCTGCTTTAGACCAAAATTAAATTTTAGTCCAAAGACAAAATATTTGGGCCCCTTATTTTGGTGGGTAAGTGCACAAATATCTGCCTTTTGGATTCGTATACTAGGGAAACTTACATAAATATACTATAATAAAACAATATTTACCATTTATAGCAATAATTTTTTTTTCACTTGATCATTTTTAATTCATTTATAATACAAGTTTAATTCATATTACAAAGAATAATTTTTTATTCACATATAATACAAATTTTAATGATAGATAATTCATTTATCACACATGTTAATACATTTATAATATCAGTAATTATTTATTAAAATGTACCAATTAATGTAATTTTTCCTATTAATTAGGGCGGATTACAGAAATTACATACTTTTAAGTCACAATTACAATATATTTTTTAAAAGTTTATAATTACATCAACAATATAAGCGCTGATACATTAATCTAATGCACGAGATACATTAATTTGATGAACGAGATACACTAATCTGATATGCGAGATACACTAATCTGATATGCGAGGTACATTTTATACATGATACACTAATCTGATGTGCGAGATACATTAATGTGATGCGCGAAAATGAGGAATTTTGGAAATTTGTAAAACTTATAGGGGATAATGATAATAAGCAAACTAAAAGATGGGATTCCGTAATTAATCCTGTTAAGAAACTAAGTATACATATTTTTCACATGTATATCGGATTGATTAATAATAAAGTTATTGTGTGTACTTTATATTATTAACTAAAAAACTTTAAAATAATAACAGGAAACTTTTAAGATAAAAAGTGTATATTTAAATAATAATACTATTTAGAACAATAATAATCATGATTATTGGGAGATGGGGTTTCTTAACCAAAATATTACATAAGATTGGAATTTTTCAAAGAGAAAAATGATAAGTGGATCTTCTTTGTTTGAGGCTTTGATGATTTATCAATGAATAATGTTTCTATCTATCATTGATTTATCTTTGGGTTGGGTCCCCAAGATTAATGCGTTTGAAGATTTTATGTGATAAATTCAAACGTATACCTTGTTTTCCTTCTACCTCGTTACGTATCGAAAAAGGTGTTATAATGATTATTTTAGATCTTCAGAAATTGTTGACTTTTCTCGAACCGAAAAAGAGGTTCTTTAAGATAAAAATACTTTCTCCATTTCATATCAATTGATCATATAATGTTTAAGAAATCATAAATTATTAAATTATCAATTTTTCCTTTTACTAAGTTAGTCATTATGCATATTAATAGACATTAAGATAATTTATGAAAAATATGCTTAATAGCATAGGGCATATTGATCCTTATATCATTACAATAAATACAAAGTTATTAATAAACTCTTGAAAAAAGAAAAAATTTCGAACTTCTAAATTTTCTTAGGCTTCCAAAGAGTATTAATTGTAGGGGTAAAAGGAAAAATTTCAATTATTTTTATTTTGATTTAGTAAGTGGACAAATAATTTGAGATATATACTTTTAGTAAGGTGATCAACTAATATGTGCCAGAAGAAGTAATAATACTAATATTCTTTGAACTCCCTTCATTCGAATTAACTTATGAAAATTTGATTACATATCAAAAAAAATAAATCAATATAATACTTTATTATTTTACCCTTATTAATTAATAGAATTTTAAACATTTTAATTTCCGAATACATTTGATATCAATATAGTAGAAAGTTTGAAGTGTTTCTTGGTTTACGTATCGTTTCTTTCCAAATTAAAGGAGTAGGTGTATTATACATTTTGGTTGCATTCCAATCTATACATGATCTCAATATTCTTGTTGATTCATTATTTAATTCAAGTGGTTTAATAATTCAAGTTCATTGGTTAGGAAAATTAAGTAATTAATTTATGTTTATTGGTCAAATTAATTTAATAAATTAATTTTTGTTCATTTATTGAAAATTTGATTTTAATAAAACACTAAATAAGAGTAAAAATGTACAATGATAAAATTACCCAGTTTCTTAAGGAACATGAAACCTAAAATAGTGAAAACTATTCATGAACGTAACCTTTAACATTTATTATTTGTATATTTATTATACATTAGATTAGCCACAATAATTCTGGCAATTATAGTCCAAATGTCCATTCACAATCTAAACATGAGTTTTTATTAATGAGGAATTTTCATATATATAGTCACTCAAAAATAATTTAATTATCCTCTATAACTATATTTTTGATAGTTATAATTCGTAACTATATGTTATAAGGAGGAGAGAGACGATCGAGATTGGTAGAGAAAGGAGAGAGACGAGCGAGAGAGTGCAAAGATTGCGAGAGAGGTGAATTGTATGTGTATATCGATCAGATAATTGTATATTATACATATGTATTTGTATATATGATAAGTGAGATTAGGAGAGAGATGAGAGAGGTGAGCGAGATTGGAAGAAGGAGGAGAGAAGCGAGCGATATTGAGAGAGGGAGGCGAGAGGCGAGAGAGAGAGAGGGCAGAGAGTGGGGGAGAGGTGAATTGTATATGTAAATCGGTTTATACATATGCATTTGTATATATGGCAAGCGAGATTGAGAGGGGGAGGAGAGTGACGAGCAAGATTGGGAGATAGAGGAGAGAGGCGAGTGAGAGAGGTGAATAATTTGTATAATTCACATTTCATTTGTATAATTCGCGGTTACGTTTGTATAATTAACGTGTTTTTGTACATTTGAGTAATATAAAGTTTGAAATTGTTCAAATATGATAAAACTTGAAAGGAAAAATTACATGGATTGATATATTTTAATAAATAATTACCAATTTTAGCGATACTTTTATTTATTACCATTTATAACAATATATAACAGTACTCTGTTAAATCTGCAATATGTATTAAAAGTGAATTATGTATGCAATCTATAGGTATTATAATTGTTTTTAAAAATATATTATGCTTCTTTGGTAAAAACATTGACACATTGAATTATGAGAGTATTAAAATGTGTGATAACTATATTATCCATCAATAAAATTTGTATTATATTTGAATAATAAATTGTTCTTTGTAATATGTATTAAAATTCTATTATAAATGTATTAAAAATGATCAAATGAAAAAAAATGTATTCCTATAAATCGTAAATATTTTCTTCATATAATATATTTATGTAAATTTCCCAACTTGAAATAACAAATTGATACTAATATAAAAATATGAACGTTAAACATTTATACAAAATATATTATATAAATTACATTACATAAATTAATTATACAATATTTAAAACTACACGTTTATACAAACTTTAAAAGGTCATACACAAAAGGATTGAATGTATATGGTGACAAAAATGAAAAATCAAATAATATCATCGTCATATACAAATATAAATCATAATATACAAATATAAATTAAAAGAATAATTGCTAGTTGCAAATTATACATATGTGGTGAATTATACAAATGTGGCCAATTATACCACTCGAAGTCAGCCCACATAATTAATAGTTAATATTAATTGCGAGAGATATTTATAACAAATTATAACTATGATAAATAATTAAATAATATAAATTTGCTTAATCGCATAATTTTTCCTTTATTAATTACATTGTCCAATATATGCGGAAAACCTTCCCAATAAATGGAGAATGCCAAAAAAATGGAGTCAGTGCAATTTACACACTCAATTCCATAGTATGCTTATTTCAATTTTCTTTAATGATCCCAAACGTCCAAATATGTATAAAATTACTTTTCCCCTCTTTTGTTTATATATATAAAAAAATCTATAAAGAAATATTATATTTTAGGCTTGTCAAAATAAGCCTAAAAATAGGTAGTTCGTTCAATTTGAGTAAGAATTTTATTGGTTGAGCTTAAGATAATTTAAATTATTTTTTACCTAAATGCACATCTTATTTTTATCATAATCTCTAAAATTTCATATCATGTAAGAAAAAATAAAAAAATTCCTCTCGGGTACATCACTCTCCTCTAGCTGATACATCCCTATTCCTCTCTTGGATACATCCCGCCTCTCTCAAATACATTTTTGACCTATCCGGATGTTTACTGATGTCCAAAGCCCAGTGATACATTTGAATTTCCTATCCTCTCTCTCATACATCCCTCCCCTCTCGGACCCAAATACCATCTTATCTTAACATAATTTCTAAGATTCTCTACTATTTTTTTCCCCAAAAATATCATCTCGAATACATATGTTTACTTATGTATCTGGAAGTCAAGTGATATATCTAGATGTCCAATCCCCTCTCTGATACATCCTTTCCCTCTCGGTCCTAAATACACATATTTATTTATCATAATCTCAAAAATTCCCTATCATTTTAAGAAAAAATCAAAAATCTCCTCTCGGATACATACCTCTCCTCTCGCTGATACATCCCTATTCCACTCTTGGATACTTCCCTCACCTATGTGTCCAGATGTGTACTGATGTATCCGAAATCCAAAATTTTTGTAATTTGAAAAAGAGTGGAGAAATAATGTAATTAACTCTTAAAACTATGAGATTCTTGTAATTTATACATAATTTAAATTGGGTCAATCTCAACTCATTCAAATCTTAAGCTCATTTTAAAAGAATCTTCAATTTAGCCCTATTTAATCTTCAATTTCAAACCGTTTTAAAACTCTATATTTGTATTGGTGTAATGTATATTTTTATATTGAAGATATGCATTACTATCTACTTTATATTTTCTAAGATTTAACTATCCATTTGTATTTTATTTTTTGAGTTGAAATTCAAATTGTAGTTAAAAAGGTAAATAACAATATGTTAAGATTATTAAAATTAAGCGGTTTAAATTGAGTGATTCATGAAACTACCCAATTTTTGGCTATTTGAGCCCAAAGTAAATTTGAATGTGTCATGACCCAACCCGATTTTTGTTTAAACCTATTTTAATATTTCTAATTCCAACAATATACCCATTTGACGCCTATACTACCTCTAGTTAATATTAAGTACATTATTGAAACTATTTTCATAGGTCAACATAAGAAATTGTTTAAAAGTTCAAGAGAATTATTAAAAAAGAAATTCTTCTTTCATATTTAGCATTTCTTTTGATAAGATTCTTAACTACATTATATTTTCTACATAATAGTTTAGTATTAATCAAAAGGGTATAGTGAAAAGTAACTTTTAATTTTTGTCCTTAAATGATTCTTTTTTTAAAAAGTGTGTCATACTTCAATAATTCACTTAATATCTATAACGACCTGTCCTGACTGTTATCATTAAGCCAATGACGAAATAATTTGAGCCAAATAACTTTCTAGATAGTGACTTAAATTTTTTAAAATATACCATTCCAGATAGAATTTGGGGAGAATGATCATGAATTAGCATGGGGTTAGGATTTGGTTATAATCCAGAGATGAATTAGACCTCTATGATTGATTGTTGCATTTATATATTGTTTTAGACCAGAACAAATCAAGACACTTCAAAAGGAAAAGCTTAGGTTCTTTAGAGTTTTCAAGAGACTTGATTGGAGATAGGTGATGGTTGTATATTTTCCAATTTATATATGTATGCATGTCTATTATTTTCATACTTTGTAGTATTATTTGTACAATGCATGGAGGAGAAAGTATATGGAAGCATATGTAATGACAACCTGTTGATAATCTCATGCAATGAACTTATGTGACATGCGGTTTTAAGTATTATGTTTATGATGTTTGTAATTGCGTATGATTATTTGTGTTTGATAATTGTCTCGGGTACCATGTCTGATACAAGATATCCCCATGGTTGGATCAGATACCATGCTTAGTATATAATATACTAACAGTTAGCTCAGGTACCACACTGATACACTAATTAAGGATGATTTGGGTATCACGCCGATACATTAACATATTGAGCTTGAGTTTCATGAGAAGATCAAGTATGCATTTATGGTTCCATGAGAGGATTGAACATTTGCATTTGTAATCATATGAGACATGCGTCCAGATATTTATTGAGTTGATAATTGTTATGTGTTGCTCTGTGTTACTATAATGTGATAACTGCTTACACTCATATCTTAGATTTACCATGTTATCCTATTAGTACACTGTGAGTTTCGTATTGGTAATGCATGTGTTCTTTCCATATTGAATATATGGCATTATTCGACGGCTGATCCAAAATCTCACTTAAGGAAAGCTGACTTCGAATCCAAGGGTGATATATTTTTTCAGTCTTTCATGAATTTCTTTTTTTTGGATCCATCTTTGCGGACTAAGACATTCTCAGTCTATTGGTTTATTATTTTTAAGCTCAGGGTTACATCCCCTTAATATTAGACATTAAGAGATTTGGTACCATGACTTTCAGTTCTTAGGAGTTTATTACTGTAGAAATATTTTTTACACTCAATCGTTTAGTTGTAAAAACTGTTTTATTATTTGTCATGATGATAGAATGTTTATAAATGGTGTTGGGTTAAGATTAGAATTGGTAGTTGGTTCTCCCACCGAAGGGTTAGTGTTGTTGTCACTCACGATGGTTTAAGTAATAACAATTTTTACATCAGAGTCCTAGATTTGTTGATCTCGTCATACCAAAACATGTCTAGTAGAGTTCCGCAGAACGGTACAAAGACGTATATAATTTTTTTGCAAGAGGCTACAAGACATTAGGGAAATTTCTTATTTTTTCTTCCTTCGCGTTATAACTTTATCCAAATTGGCATCTGGTGATTCAAATTGATATCTAACCTCTTTAAGTGTTATGTATACAAATGGCTGGTACTAGATGCAATTGAGCATGAGTGACAACTCCAGCGATAGAGACCAAATCTGAGCCCAAAATTTGAGGTCGTGGTTGTGGCCCAGGTAAATGTAGGTGCAAATATAGGGTCAGAGGAAGGAAAACACCCACCAATTGTGGGGAACAGGCTGGAAATTTACCACGAGACGCGACCTCACCCCATCCCAGGTTCATATGGGAAAATAGGTATAGATAGAGGTTGGGGTTGAGGAAAAGTTTGAATTAAAGATAAGAGCACATGTTGGGTTTACATGTCTTCTCCCAATAGATGTTGGAGTGGTTCAACAAGTGCTATATTTTCTAATAAGTTGAAAGTTACTAGAGCTACTCCACGGTGCAAGCTACCTAGGTTCTAGTAACCTATTATGTTGTTATTACAGTCTCTAAGATGGATGGAGTCTCGGACACTAATTCTCTATTTGTCCACTACTTGGTCGTGTGATGACTGGTACTGAACATGAGATGCTAACCAACTTCTTAAAGTTTAAGCCTCCGGTGTTCTATGGTTCTGAGAGTGAAGATGCGTTTGAGTGCATCTCGAACTATTATGAAAGGCTACATAAGTTGGTATTATGCATCCTTATGTGGTAAAGTTTATGACCTTTCAGCTTTAGAGGCAAATCAGTGGTGGAGAGATTTTGTGGAATGTCGATCATCAATCTTGCGTCCACTTGACACAGTTTCACGTATTGTTCTTGGAGACATATGTGTCTTGCACATTGAGAGATACGAAAAAGGATGAGTTTATGAATCTTGAGCAGGGAAACATGAATGTGCCTGCTTATGAGGATAAATTTCATGTATTGTCCCGTTATGCTATGCAATTAGTGAGTTCGAAGGAGGAAAAGATTTACTTGTTCATTAAAGGTTTGAATTCCGAGTTATAAGTTTTGTCTATGCAAATGACCTTTGTATGTGGGAGATTCAATGAGGTGACTTGATTTTGTGAAGAAGGTAGAGAAAGTTCAGCAGGTCGGATAGACCAAAACATTGGCTAAGAGGTCCAGGAATGTGGGCAACTATAGTGGTTCGTATTTTACGGGTTTCAATCAGCATGTGTATTCAACTCGCCTGATTCAGTCGGTTATACTCCCTCTCTCTCTTTACTTATATTTCTGTAATTGTTGAGGTTTTAAGCGATTATATTTGTTGTATTCATACATGCATTTAGGTTTTATCCTCTTTCTCTCTTTATTGCTCTCTTTTTCTCGTCTCTCTTTTTGTATTTCTTTAGGTGTCAGATGATTGTAATTGTTGTGTTTGTACGTGCATTTGGGTTGCTCCCCCTCTCTCCCCTCTCTCCCTCTTCCTGTATTTCTGTATTTTCTTGAGATGCCAAGCGACTATATATTTTATATTCATACGTGCATTTATGTTGTATTTTGTATTTTCACCCCTCTTGTATTATTAACAATCATTTGGTCTTGTATCTTTTGTATCAATTCACACCTTTATCACTAGTATCCAAGGCTCTTGTATCACTTGTCATAATTTATTTTTGTATCACTTATATTTATAGTTCTTAAATCTCTTGTATTTATTCTCCCTCTTGTATCACTTGTATACCATCTATACCGAGACACAAACAAACATATGCATCTCCTCAACCTACCCACTCAACTTTCATAGATTCGTTGTTGACACCCAATTTTGGCCTAATATTTTAAAAATTCATAATTTTGAAGTTTTATTTATTTAATAGCTTAGAATAATTATTTTTATATAATTTTAAATAAGTTTATCAATAACTATCTTTATTTATCAAAATTTAGGATTTTTGTTTGTTAATTTTTAAAATTGCATTTCACATGTCATTAGTTACGTTTATTATATTATTTTAAAATTTCATTTTATTTGTTACATTTGTTAATATTTATGTTGAATTTAGCACTGTCTAAAATTTAGTCAAATACGAAAAAAAAATTAAGGATTCTATTGAGATAATTTTGGGCCACAATGCTAAGCCCATCACTTGAGCCCATTTTGCGTTTTCTTATTTAAGTTATTCATTAGGTCAAAATATGGATGGGGTGGTGGTAAATAATATTGGGGTGAAAATTTTTAGGGTTCAATTTTCAGAATTATTTTTACTTTATTTTATTTATTTATTTTTACTGTTCATTGCCTTTCCGGCACTTTCCGGCCAAACCACCCCATTGGCTGACCACCAAAAATCGACACAAAACCCTCTTCCTTTCTCACTTTTCCGGCCAATCAAAGCTACCAGAAACCCCCACCCCTATCTCTCTTTTCAGGCGAAATCACACGCTATCACTGGCGAAACCCACACCTCGTTCCCATCGGAAAACAACCATCCAAACAGTCACCACACCACCTTCGAAAACCATTTTCTTCGGTGAAATCGGACCCAATACCTCTCCTATTCGCTGCTGCTGCCAGCAGCTCTCTCCGACCTCCAAACCACCAGAAAACCCACCGAAATACAACCAAACACAATCACCATCACTGCCCCCAAAACCCCAAGGAACCATACCTCCCCCCTCACCTGAAGCGACTTAAAATGAAACAAGCTCACCACAAAACCCACTAGAAAAACAGACCAAAACCCTCTTTGTTTTCTCCCTTTTCCGGTGAAATGGTCATCGAAAATACAACAAAATATGTCCAGTCCCTTTTCCTCTTTTCTTTTCACGATTTCAATTTATTTTTGTAGGCACTCTGTCCAGCTCTTCTCTCTTTCCTCTCCGGCGTAGCTCCATCACCGGCGACTAGCAACACAACAATATCACTTTCGCTACAAGCTATGCTAAACAACAAAACGACAACTCCATTTTAGGTGGAGATTCAAACTCAAATGATGCTATATCATTTTCTAGTAAGTATTTTTCATTTGGAATTCATCTTCTCCATTTTGCTTCACTATTAAACTATTTAAGTTTTTATTGTTGCTCTGTTTTATTCCATTTATTTATTGGTACTTACAATTATTTATGTCTTTTGTTCTTTTGAAATATAGACTGTGTTGTTGATATACACATATGTGGTTGTCTTATTTATCCGTTTATTTATTTATTTTCCCATTTATTCATGCTTATGGATTTCATTTTTTTTCTTAACTTTTATGTTTCTAACTTTTTTTCATGTGTGATTATTTTGAATTTATTAAATTGATTGCATTAATGTTTAAGTTATCGAAATCATTGTTACTATATTAATATTACTTAATTATTACGTTGTTATTATTTGATTGTTAAGTAATTATACTTCTTTTTAGTTTTTTAGTTTAAAGTTTGCTTGTTCTTTTATTATTATTTTTGAGTTGATGTCCACTTATTTCAATTTTGCTCATCTTTGATTTTAGTTTCATTATTGTGCATAGTGTATTTTATTATTATTATTATTATTATTTTTATTATTATTGGTTCCGTTCTTTTCATTATTATTGTATTACCTTACTGTTTTTCTACTTTTGCTCTCTTATTATTTTATTTTAATTTTTTCCTTTTGAATTTATATTGTTAGTTTGTTAATTTTTCTTTAATGACTTGTATCTGTTTCATTTAATAATTGTCGCTCCATTCTATTGGTAGTGTTGTTATTTTAATTTGCTTGGATTGATTTTGTACTTTCTCTTAAGAATTATGGTTTGTTGGATATTGCTTTGTCTTTAACATTGATTTGTTTATATTAATTGTGTTTGACAAGTTAAAAATGGCCAATGAGAAAACCCTTTCGTCGCTTTTGGAGGCCTTCCCATTTTAAAAACGGAAATTTAGTTAAATCTATATTATTTACTTGTTGAAATTGACCAATGAAAAAACTCTTCGTCGGTTTTGGAGGCCTCCCCATTTTAAAAGACGGAAAATTTAGTTAACTTTATATTATTTACTTGTTAAATTTGGCCAATGAAAAATCTATCCGTCGGGTTTAGAGGCCTTTCCATTTTAAAAGACGGAAATCTAATTTAAGTTCATATATGTTTATTTATTAAATTGGCCGATGAAGAAATTACCGTCGATTTCCAAGGCCTCCCATGTTAATAAGACGGATTTTTATTTTTAAGTTATTATTTGAGTTATTCACTTTTATTTATATTTATTTGGTACTAACTCTTTTACTAAGTGTCTTTACACGTACCCGGAGGTGCTTCTCTTTGAAATTATTTGAATGTAGTTCGAATCATACTTTATTATTCATTATTTTGTATATATTGACGTTAGACAAACTTTAGGCCGTTTCTTATATTTTTTATTTTATTATTTGTGCATATTGAATGTTTATTATACTTGTACATTATTTTATATTCCTCCTCAATTTGAAAAAAAATGAACTCAGTCGTGAACCACATTGTGGATTTCGAAGGATGCCTAACCCCTTCCCTTCGGAATAATTTGAACCCCTTACCTAGAATCAAATTGATTTCGTAGATCCCTATTTGATAGAGTGGGAATGTAAACAGAATGGTGACTTTGCTGGGGACTATTAGAGGTTCTAACCATATGAATTTATTATTTTTAAAATTGAGGAAAACTTTCTTTTATTGTGTTATACCTTATATTTTTATATTTCGCTGATTATGTATATATTATATTTGTTGTTTATTCATTATTCTTTTCTTGTATGTATATTGTCATGCACTCATACATATATTCGCCAAGTGACAAATAGAATGCATTAGGACAAAGGCGGTTACGTGGCTTACCACGGCTGTTCTTCAGAAAACACACAAGTCTAACTTTTTGAAAGTAATAAACGAATAGTTGGATTGCGGTCATCCAACGTCGTTTGTTATTCTTCACCCCATTGTTTGTCCGACTCGGGTAACCGTCATTTCTAAACCAACTCTTAGTCGACTATCGTAGAGCGAAACCAAATTTCGAATTTAACGCATTGAACTAGGATGACCCAAACACCCAAGGCGTGTTGGGTCCATTAGAAAGACCACCTTCAGTCCATAATGGCCTCCGGCCTAAACAGACAATCATAACTGTGTGTAATTTGAAGGATGTATACGACATTTGACATACCATGGTTCATCTGATTAGAGAGTTATTTTAATAGTCTATTTTTATCAAATTCGGTTCTTCACAAGCTATCATTCCATCCAAAAGTGTTGACAATCGAAGATGACAACAAGTTCAAGAGAGAGTAACTTTCACAAAGGCTTAGAATAGGATGGTACCCCTGCATGGGATTGAATATTTGTATTTTTTTTTCTTTTTCCCCTTACTTCAAATTCTATTTCATTTATTCATAAAATATTGTAGCAAGTGTTTTGGGGAACAATGGAAAGTTGTCAAATTGCGTAATACATCCTTCAAATCGAGATATTTGTGTAGGACGCGCAATAATTGTTTGTATGCTATGTGATATATTTTAGTTTGTCTTTAATTAAACAGTGTTTATGTGTTTAATTCATTATTTGTGTGATATTTTGCATTATCCATTATGAACAAGAACTAACACTCTTACATTTTGAGTTGTTCTTCTTCAAAGCGAAAGATTGATTTATGTCTGAATTTAGAAATCATTATTTGTTTGAAATCGCAAAGACAAGAGGATTAGAGAAATTTGAGTCCTTGTATTTCACAAGACATTAATATCAAGTCAAAAGGATAAATCAGCGGAGTATTTGACTATGAGGTCGCACTCATTTATTTTTATTATTTTGCATGATAGTCCTGCTCTCACATATTTCTCATATTTTTGTAAGAATATCATCCCCGATAACAGTCGGGGATGGTCTTAACAATGTCTGGATCTCGTGAAAATTGGGAGGAGACAAAGGTCCAAGAAAATATCCAAAAAGAGTACAACAAATAATTGCTGTAGAAATTCGTAGGTTACATTCAACAGACAGTATAAATGTTGACGATTAAAAGACTATAAAACATATTGGTGCGGAAAAAATGGGGGTAAAAATACTTCATGACTACAAATTTTAGTGGCGCTAGACCTAGGAATTTCTTTGAGTTGTCTAAATCTTTAAATTATTATATGCCTTATCTGGATGAACTACGCGTACCTGATTCTCATTTTAATGAGATACGTAGGCAACCCTTCTTGGGTTCGGTATTATCTTCTCCAAAAAAAAAAAAATAGTTTGTGCATATTTTCAAGTCATATCTGCATGAACTACGCACACCTGATTCTCATTTTAATGAAATACGTAGGCAACCCTTCTTGGGTTCGGTATTATCTTCTTCAAAAGTAAAAAAAAAGTAAAATAAAATAGTTTGTTAATATTTTCCAAGTCATATCTGCATGAACTACGCACACCTGATTCTCATCTTAATGAGATACGTAGGCAGCCCTTCTCGGATTCGGTAATCATTCTTTCAAAAAATAAAATTACTTGTACATACTGTAAGAGTCATGTCTTCAGCTCGGTCGGGACCTATGTTGTTAAGAACATGTAAATATATTTGATATGATGGAAAAGACTGACTTTGCGATAAACTATAGATTCTCGTGGTACCTCTTATCTGTACTTTTGTGATGCTTGAAAATTCTCTTGTATGCAATCAAGATAAGAATAAAACTAACCTTATGTTTCATGTGCATTGTGTGGTGAGCTTTTGATCAAGTTCAATTGTGTTACACTGTTGATCTAGAACTTGACCTGAATGTTTTTCGAGGCAAAATTCTGAGTAATGTTTGGTTTGAGAAAGGATTGTAGGCCTTTTTTGACCCGATTGTGCCTTTCAAAGCCTATCAAATTACATTAATCCCTAGTTTTCCCACTTTGAGCCTGAAACATTTCTTTGGACAACCATATCTTAATCACTACCCTTTTAAGTGCTTACAAGCACTATCCTCTCTTGGCCCAACCTTCTTGAGTGCACCAAGAATGTGCAAATTATAAGAGAAGATCAATGTTTGAAATTTCCGAAAGCAAATATATCGAGTCTCCTGAAGTCAAGAAAACAAAAGACTTCTAGAGAAAAAAGAAATAAAGGAAGAAAGAAAAGGTGAAAGAAATAAAGAAAGACAAAAATACCCTTACAAGGTCAATGAAAGGTGGGAAGGAAAATACTCCAACAAAAAGAAGAAAAATTATAAGAAAGGAGTGAAATAAAAGAAAAGCTCAAAGAAATAAGGACTCAAAAGAAGTCAAAACAAAGAGGGTAAAAAAAAGAAGAAGAGAAGAATGGAAAAGCTCCAAAAAATGAGAACTCAAAAGAAGTCGAAACGAAGGAAGAAAAAAGAAGAAGAAGGGAAAAAAGTCAAAAATGAGAATTCAAAAGAGGTTGAAAGGGGGAAGAACAACGAAGAGGATCTAACGCAAAGGCGTATCAATCATTAAGAGCACAAATTCTGTGTGACGCTCAAGGAGAAATTAAGTCACTTTTATCCCAAATAAATATTCTACCCACCCCTAAGCCTATGTTACAAGCCAACGACAAGCCCTACATGATCTCATTCTAAATATTCTCACATTAGTGGAGATTTACATAAGGGTCAAGCATATGGTATCACAGTTGTGTGCATTGAACATTTTGTGAGTGTGAGTGCACTTTGAAAAATGTCCTATAATCAAATGTTTCAAATATGTGTGAAATAGGACTAGCCTTTGTCGTAAGGGCACTTGAAACATGAGGATTGATACAATTCAAAATCTTTGTTTGAAGCAAGATGAACGGATCATGTTGATCCTTAAGTATATTGGAGGTACCACTTGAAGCTGTAGGAATTACCTTAAATTCAATCTTAAAAAAAAAAAAAGGAATAAGAGATTTACCTGCAATCTTAACTGTTGGTACCAATTGTAGTGAAGGTTTAACTATCTCATCACATTCTTTATTTTTCAAAAAAAGAATAAAAAAAATGAGCAAACACTCATTCTTTAATATTTTAAAACCTTTGTAAGAATCTTTCAATTTTATAAAAAAAAAGAAAAAAAGAAATTGCCTTTTGAGTTGTTCATTGTAAAAAGTGTCATCGGGTTAATCTTGTATGTGTGAGAGTCCTATTTTACTTCATGGATTGTCCGTCCCAAAATGTGACATGTTTTTTTTATCTCTAGGCTTTGGATATCACATGGAATATTATTTTCATATTTCATCATGTTCATATTGTACATTTTCTACTGATGATCTTCTTTTAGATTCTTTGCAGTATTCATCATCTACAAGTTTGGAACTACATTTCACCTGATTTCTGCCTCAATAGGATATGTAGGCGCCACGACGTCTCGGTCATATACCCAGTGTGATTATTATTTCTCCTTACAATAAAAACTGGGACAGAATTTTTGAAAATATCTCAAAAATTCACAATAAAGGTGTTATCGCCAACAAGTCAAGATTGAAGGTCATTTTGAGATTTGCCAAAAATTCTAACTGGGACAAAATTTTGAGGAAGACCTCAAAATTCTGATAAGTACTGCGAGAAGCTTGATAGCAACTACAAAGATCATTTAGCGCTTGAAGCTCAACGTCAACGTGCAAATGTTCAGCGTCGTGATGGCAAGCCAGCAACTCCTCGTACAAATCCTTAATAAAACTTGAGTCACGACAAACATAAAAGGGTCAAGACTAAAATGTTGATTGCTCACATGTGTTAAAGTTGTCAGGCTTTTGTACATATTCACTTTTAAAGAATCTCTTCTCAAGGTTTCTTGACTAAGTCGCTAGCTAAGGCGATATTTTTTCTACTAATTGTTTCTTTTCAAGTACAGGAACAGGGGAAAGCATTGGGGAGATGAAACTTTCAAAACAATTTCCGAGCCATCCACTTCGTTACAGTTGGACAATCATCGAGCCATCCACCTTGTAACAGTGAAAAATCATTAGATCATGCATCGCGAGTTAATATTCATGCATCGCGAGTTAATATTCATGCATTGCGAGTTAATATTCATGCATCGCGAGTTAATATTCATGCATTGCGAGTTAATATTCATGCATCGCGAGTTAATATTCATGCATCGCGGGAAGATATTCATGCCCCGCAGGAGATCATGCATCACGAGTTAATATTTATGCATCACTAGTTAAT
Organism: Solanum lycopersicoides; assembly: GCA_022817965.1. Lineage (NCBI taxonomy): Eukaryota > Viridiplantae > Streptophyta > Magnoliopsida > Solanales > Solanaceae > Solanum > Solanum lycopersicoides. The sequence continues at coordinate 5,530,609 of CM040624.1, forward strand.
ATTCATGCATCGCGAGTTAATATTCATGCATCGCGAGTTAATGTTCATGCATCACGAGTTGATATTCATGCATCGCGAGTTAATATTCATGCATCGTGAGTTAATATTCATGCATCGTGAGTTAATATTCATGCATCGCGAGAAGATATTCATGCATCGTGAGTTAATATTCATGCATCGCGAGTTAATATTCATGCATCGCGAGTTAATATTCATGCATCGCGGAAGATCATGCATTGCGAGTAAATATTTATGCATTGCGAGAAGATTTCATGCCTCACAGAGATTTATACATCGCAAGAAGATTTCATACCTTGCGGAATTTATCCATCGCAAGAAGATTTCATCCATCGCAAAATTTTATACACCGCAAGAAGATTTCATACCTTGAGGAATTTATGCATCGCGAGAAAATTTCATCCCTCGCAAAATTTTATGCATCGCGAGAAGATTCCATCCCTCGCAAAATTTTATGCATCGCGAGAAGATTCCATCCCTCGCAAAAATTTATACATCGCAAGAAGATTTCATACCATGCTGAATTTATACATCGCGAGAAGATTTCATCCCTCGCAAAAGATTACACATCGCAAGAAGATTTCATACCTTGCGGAATTCATGCATCGCGAGAAGATTCCATCCCTCGCAAAATTTACGCATCGCGGGAAGATATCCATGCCCCGCAAGCAATCATGCCCTGCCAGAAAAGGAATCGTGCATCTCAAAGGAAATATTTACCCCTCAACATCAACTGCATCTTTATTTGGCAAGAGTGAATGACAAGAGAATCATCAAAGACGACATCAAGATAAATATCAGCACACTGCATCTGTTTTTATTTATTTTCGACATCAAATGAAGAATACATTGAAGATTACATTGCATACATAAGACATAAGCTCTATTTTTTTCTTTGTGAGGTTGGATAGCTAGAAAATCAATATGTCAAGCAAATATACATATAGAGGCGGATCTAACACGTACCTGTTACTATTTTTTGAAGAATTCAAACAATATAAATTGTCATAAGCAATATCATTTTATCAATATTGATCAATCTCCAAAACCTATAACTCAATTATAAAAGGGGAATTTTCACATGTATATAGCCACTAAAAAATAACTTTATTATGCTTCAGTACTATAGTTTGCTAATTATGATTTGTAGCTACATGTTAGAGGGAGGAGAGAGGCGACCGAGATTGGTAGAGGGGGGAGATAGGTGAGTGAGAGAGGGCAGAGAGTGGAGAGGCGAATAGTATATGTATATCTTTCCAATTTATGTATATCTGACAAAGAATTGTATATATGTAACTCGTATACATATGTATTTGTATATCTGGCTAGAGAGACTAGAGAGAGAAGAGAGAGGCGAGTGAGAGAGAAAAGAGAGTGGAGAGAGGAGAACTATATATATATATATATATATATATATATATATATATATATATATATATATATATGTGAGATGATTATATATATGGAACTGGTATGTATATGTACTTGGGTATATGACAAGAGAGATTGGTATAGGAAGTAGAGAGGCTGACGAGATTGGGAGATGTGAGCGAGAGAGGGCAAAAATTGGAGTGAGGATAATTGTATTTGTATATCCACCTCTTCCTCTTTCTCTTCCTCTTCCTCTTCCTCTTTCTCTTTCTCTTCTTCTTTTTTATTTTTCGTATCTGATTTCCATCCACCCCACCCCACTTCTTTTTTTTTTCTTCATCATCATCATCTTCTTCTTCTTCTTTATTTTTTTTATATATTTTTCATATCCAATTTTCATCCATCTCACCCCACTTCCACCAGAATCTTCTCCCCTCTCTCAATTATATCATATTCAAACCTTATTCAATTTTACTATCTCTATTATACTCGATTTTTCTCTTCAGCTTTGTAAGTGGTCGATAAAATTAATGATTGAGTTTTAAAAAATATATAATGATGGATTTGTTGGTGATAAGTGACAAAGAAGTGAGAATTGTTGGTGATGAAGAAGAAAAAATCAATATTGAAAATAATGATTGTGATATTTGGTGAAGGGTTTGTACCTTTTGATGGTGATGATGTGATTTTGGTGATGAGTTTGTTTATGGGTGTCGAATTTGTGGTGGATCTTTATAATTTTTGTGGGGACGATAGTGATAGTATGATTTTAAGGTGGATTTGATCATAATGGTGAAATTTATGGCGACAGTTTTGATTTTTATGGTAAAATATATTGATTTGGTACTAATATAGTTGAAATGGTTGTGGTTTCATGGTGCTGTTCATTGAAGAATGAACAATTGAATGACATATATAGTTTTATTCAAAATATGACATGACATCTGTTGTGGCAGTAAGATGACATTGATATGGCGCAAGTGTGACACGCTTACCTCTGTGAGAGTGGTACTATTTCGTCCACCCGTAATTGTCATGATTTCCTTTTTAGATTAAAATTATAAGAACTTTGACTTACATTTTACGGTATATTTTTGGGAAAAGGGTCAAAAATACCTCTCAACTTTGGTTTATTAGTTGACTATGCCCTTACCGTCAAAACGAAGTTATTCTTACGCCTGTCATTATCAATTTCATGATTTGTGCCCCTGTGTTGACGAAATCCCAAAATCAATTCAAATTAATCCGATTTCATTAATAATTACCCAATTATCTATTTTAACCCAAACTCGAAACACTATACTAAATAACAAATAACAACAAACCCCACCTTTCTCTTTCTCTCTCATCAACTTGTCCACATATTCAGGAAAATATTTAAACAGTGAAGTGAGAGAAGACATTTCCTTTACGTAACAATGAATGATACATGATTTAGGAAGAAAAACATGTGAATAACTATGAAAGAGCCGAAGGTGAATTTAATGATTGAAAGCTAATAATATGTTAAAAATGAGAGAGGGTGATATGTGTATATATGTTCACACACATTTTAATTGGTTTTGCTTTATATATATATATATATATATATATATATATATATATATGCTTCATGTTAACACTAGTGATCTCAATTGAACTAACCAAACATGCCTAAAAAGGTTATTATTAAGAAATAGAGACATGGAGAAGCAAAATAATGAAGGTTGCGTGCTCTACAATAAAAATGACATTTAGCAAAAGAAAGTACGGTCGCTAAAAGTTCAAATCCGAAAGAAAGTACAGTCGCTAAAAGTTCAAATGCAGTCTTTAAAAGTCTATACAATTAGAGAAAAAAATGGTCGTCACCGATCATTAAATATTAACAACCGAATTCATATATAATCTGGTCGTCAAATATTCTTTAGCGACTATATAAATTCCGGTTGTTATGTTTCTTGTTAGCAACAAGTTTTCCCTTCGCTAAATCTCATTTAAAGCTATGTGAGCACATAAATATTTAATAAAAATCCAGATATAAAATCATAGAATTAATAGCTAGCATGAATATACTAGATATAAATTCCCAAGGGATAAGAAAAAGCAAGTAGCAAGTAATCTCATAATATAAGCAAAAATATGTGAAAATATAAATAAGCAAGAGCCTCCATTAACGGCTCCTCCAATAGCTAAGGAACCAAAAGCCTTCAACAAACACATAAGAAGATAAAAAGCAAGTAATTTAACAAGCACGCCTAGACTTGCATCAAATAATATGCAAGAAGATAAATTGAACATCTAAAAATTCAAGCCAAATAGCTCATGTAAGGAACAATAAAGTAGTCATATGGAGAATCAAATAATCAAATAAACATGCCTAAGATTGTAGAGAGGCGTTGTTTTCGTAAGACCCTCGACTCAAAAGAGATGTATCCGATGCAGGATGAACATAAAGTAGAGAAAAGAAGAAATAACATAAATTTTAAAAGAGAGGATAAAAAAAAAACAGACAAAACTGTGAAGAAAGAATGAAAAAGTAGCAGCAGAAGAACAACCAAGGAGGAAGAATAGATAGAGTTCGAAGAACATAAGTTTCCAGTTTGAAAAAAAACAGTTCTTCAAACTCCATCTATTCTTCTTCAAATTTCCTACCGACTCGCTTATGTTCTTCTTCAAACTTCCTGCTGACTCGTTTCAAGCTTCTGGCCAAGGAGTCATCTCTTCATTGTTGTCGCATTTGCAGACAATGAAGCGCCAAATGGTCGCTTTCACTTTGCTTTAAATAACATGGATGAGATCTTTGATGTCATTTTCAAAAAATTAAAAGTTGAGGCAAGATTCATCAACAATGCAGGGACACGCTGAAAAATTGAGTCATTCACTTCAATGATATACAAAAAAAAGGATAAACAGAAAGTTCAAAATATCTTAAGATGTCTTGTTTCATTTGCCACTAATAATTTGCAGTAAACCAAAAGCTCAGGAAGATACCTAAAACTCAATAGTTATCCGCACCCAACGAAATACAAATAGTAAGAGTTAAAGCTTTCTCCATCAGAACCACTGTTGAATTTTCAGGCAATATATTTTTTCTTGTAACACTCTAATCTTTTGAAAAAACCAGTTGGAGAAAAAGCTGTTCATTTTTTTCAAAACATGAGCAGAATAACACAAGATGGAAGCAATAGAATAGATAAAGATGATGATATACAGATCACATATTGAAATCGACTGTACGTGGCACAGTTGTTCCTTAAACCCAAAATTTTAAAAAGTTTAAGTTTGGGTAATTGAAAGAAATAATGTCAGTAAACATTTGTGATCATAACCCTATTAATATGAACTAAAGACCATATAAAAGGGTTAAATTTCAGAGAATGTGCACAGCAAGCGATGCAAGGAAGGAAGTTTAGATTAGTCCTCCTTATATATGGAACAGAAATCAATGACTATGTTACTTGTTTGCAAAAAAATTCTTACCTGAAGCTCTAGATATCTTGTTGCAGCTTAATTAACCTCAATTATACATCGATTCAAGTGGGTCGATAACAACCACACAGATTATATGGTTGACTCAATCCATCCCCTCTTCACAAAAGGATTGAGTTTGAGTGTTTACCCCAAAACCAGATTTATTCTTTGAGCGCTATGGGCTACTGATAGACGCAGTTAGGGGCTTAGGGAAACTGTATTAGAGTCCAGAAAAGTGAATCAGTTAGGGTGTCTTCTTTTTTTTCAGTTTTGGGATGCTTTTGTTATATTGAACTTAGTTTTGTGAGAAGGAAGTTTCCTGGTAGGTCTGCGATCAGATTTGATGCAAATTGTAAGACGAGCTACACAATGAAACTTAAATAACTCACCTATCATGGTTAACTAGATCAAGGCAGCCTCAAAACCAGGCTTAGCTTAAGTAATTATACTGAGATAGAAGAACATACACCCCTCAAAACTAAGCAAAGCTTAAGTAAATAAACTTGAAACCTTGAAATTACCAAAAATGAGAAGTTCTTCTCTTGTTAATGATTTATAGCAACATTTAAGCACTTAATCGACTCTAAAAGAGAGAACACAAACATATAAACATGTAATGAGGAACTCAAAACTTCTTATTGCACAGCCACACAAAATGGATGCTTATTTGAAAAAATGTAAATAATAGAAAACAATTATGCTGAAGGATTGAAACATAAATCATGAATCTGTACATAATTAAGACATTCATCAAACATCTTAACATAATTTTAAGTAGATTAATTACAACAAACTGAAAGCATAAATGATTGAATCAAGGAGGTATATTGAAAGAAAGAATACATTGCAATTTGCACACAACACAACTGGAGCAAACAGAAATACAATTAAGAAGATAACTTCTTATGATGCAGCGAACTGAGAGTCGATGATTCCCGACGACCAATACTCCGGCCAACGGAAGCAATTTCAATTCTAATGATGGAAAAATTGAAAGAAAAGGTTCTGTATCATTAAGGTTGGTGCGAAAATTGGCTTCCTATGTCCAATTCTCAGCAGAGGTTTGTAGGCAAACAAATGAAAAGGTTCTGCACCTAATAATCTATATATTGCTGACTTAGTTATGATGACTAAAATCACTTAAGAAGTGACAATACACTTTGGGGGGTCTAATATGGCTCGGGGAACACATTTGCGAGCAAGGTAAAGAAATATACTAGACCTTATACCAAGCAATATTCAATAAACATAATCACCAAGGTACAAATCTAATGATGTTCTCAACAACTACTTAGCCTGAGAACCCACAGTTTAACGTCTCAAAGAGTCTTGATCCTTTCTAAGAAAAGTTTCCAGAATACAGCAACTTCATGGTGAAACTTAAACAACTCAACTATCATGGTTAACTGGATCAAGGCAAGCCTCAAACTATCATTCAGACCCGGAAACAAAAAATGCAAGTAAGGTTCTAAAACAGATTCTAGTTAAAATGACTTGTTAGCAACGTTTCAACACTTAATCGACTCTAAAACAGATAACACAAACTTGTAAACATGTAAGGAGGAACTCAAACCTCTTATTGCACAGCCACACTTGATGGATGCTTATTTGAAAAAATGCAAATTATGACAAGGGACTGAAACATAAAGCATGAAGCTGGACATAATTAACTCATTCATCAAACACCTTAACGTAATTCTAAATAGATTAATTTCAACATACTAAAAGCATAAATGATTGAATCAGGGAGGTATATATTGAGAGAAAGCATACTTTGATAACAACACAACTGGAGCAAACAGAAATACAATTAACAAGATTAATTCTTACGATAAAGCGAACTGAAATTCGAGGATTTCGGACGACTAAGACTCCGGCCAACGGAAGCAATTCAATCCCAACGATGAAGAAATTGAAAGAAACCAAATATTAGGGTTCCAGCTTTGAAGACGATGTGGGATCAATTTCAAATCTATTTGATTCCAAGAGGAATTTAAGGTACAGATCGTGCTAATCCGATTTTGAATAGAAAAAGAGTAACCAAAAGGGACGAGCATTACCGATCTGGCTCGAGCTTGTTCGACGAACTCGATTATTCCTCATAATTTGGTCTGAGTACGTCGAAAGCCAGAAATGATTGCACAGCGACTGTAAAACTGGAAATTAGGGCGGCGCCGGTGGAGCTCTTGTCGATTAGGGTTTGTGTGGAAAGGGAGAAAAGAAGAGTTGGGCCGGGTGTAGTAGAAAATTGGATTGGGCTTGACTGATTTGAATTGTTCTATTGGGCCAAAGAATGGATAGTCTGTCAAAAATAAGCCTAAATCATTAAAAACTAGGCGAACTTTCTCATTAACCACTCAAAAATAGCTTAATTACGCTACATAGTTATTATTTGCTAATTACGATTCATAGCTATATGTTATAGGAAGGAGAGTGGCGAGTGATATTGGGAGAGGGAGGAGAGAGGTGAGCGATAGATGACAGAGCGTAGGAGAAAGGTGAATTGTATATATATATTGATTAGATAATTGTATATGTGTAGCTGTACATATGTATTTATATATCTGGCTAAGGAGATTGGGAGAGGGAGGTGAGAGGTGAGTGAGAGAGGTCAATCATTTGTATAATTCACATCTCAGTATGTTTAAATAATTCACGTGTTTTTGTATAATTGAGTAATAATGAATTATACAAATATGATAAAAACTCAAAATAATGAATTGATACTAAAATAAACATATGAACTTTAACAAATTATATTATACAAACTACATCATATTAATCATAGTATACAAAATTTGAAAACTACACGTTTGTACAAACTTTAGAAAGTTATACACAAAAGGATTGAACATAACACTGAAAAATCAAAGGAAGTGATCATCGTCATATACAATTGCATACCATCGTATAAAAATACAAATCAAACGAAAAATTGTTAGGTGTGAACTATGAAAACTCGAAGTCAATCGCGAGTGATAATTATAGCAAACTATATAACTATGTCGACAAACAAAATATTATAAATTTGCTTATTTTACATAAATATTATCTTTCAAATAATTACTTTTTTTTTATCACTAATTAAGAATTTATTCCCTACGTTAAAATTATATAGATTTAGATTAGCCGGAGCACACTCACAATAATCTCTGGCCTAATACAAAATACTTTTAAAAACAAATACTTTTAAAAAATACTACTAAAAATACATAATATTGTAAGAAATTAAATGAAAAACTTTAAATAAATGAATTTTTAAGAGTTTTTGGCCAAAAACATCCTTTAACTATACCCAAAACTTAAACTACATCCTTAAAGTATCATTTGTAGCAGAAAACATCCTTTAACTATACCCTAAATTTAAATTACATCCTTAAAGTAACATTTTTAGCAGAAAACATCCTTTAAGTATTTATAAATGAACAACTTTCATCCTTTTGTTAGATATTGTCAAAAAAACTAATGGATCTTACGAAACATGAACAGTTAACGTGACTATCAACAAAAGTTATTCTGCATAATTTCATTACTTGCTACAAGAAGTTCTTGGAAAATATAAAAAATCTTAGACATTGTTGCTTATGGAAACTAAAAATGATTGGAAGATGTGCGCATACATAATTTATCTTTTTTATAACCGAATGAAGTTGGAGATTAATTATTTTTATCTTTTTCTTAACCAAATAATTCAATAGATTTTTAGATCAATCTAATATTGAAGTGACCAAAATATTGATTAAATCTCGTATTTGAGTTTCATTCTACATTATTAGAAGCGGAAGTCTCCAACAAATGTTGCTTCTAGCATATTCAATTGAAAAGAAACATATTTAAACTAATAATATTTTTAATTAAAATTACATGAAAAGTGAATTAAAAAAAGGGTCAATTAAAAGTTTTGCATAATTCTTAACTCAATTACGAAAAATTTCACGATAATATTCTTGGCATATCTAAGAATAATAATTAGGAAGGAACGACTTAATTTTTGTGGGATATATCGGGTAGTTTTACGAGATATTCAAGTAGAAGGATGAAAATTGCTCACTTTAAAATACTTGAAGGATGTTTTATTGTAAGAATGATACTTTAAGGATGTAGTTTAAGTTTGGGGTATAGTTAAAGGATGTTTTCTGCTAGAAATGATACTTTAAGGATATAGTTTAAGTTTGGGGTATAGTTAAAGAATGTTTTGATCAAAAACTCGAATTTTTAACATGTGAGTACTATTTTCTAATATATCCTCTCTCTCATTTCTATTCCTTCTCCATTGTTACTCTGCTACTAAGCTCCCGTGTCTATAGGTTAATCTTGTCCCGAAAAAATTCTTACAACTTTTCAACATTAATGGAGGTTTAGCAACTTAAAGTTTGAATCTTTACTGCCAAATTTCAACATTAATGGAGGGTTTAGCAACTTAAAATTTGAAACTTTACTGCCAAATTTCAACATTAATGGAGGTTTAGTGACTTAAAGTTCGAAACTTTACGACCAAACATAGATATGGACGAACACCCAACTAACAGGTGGCCAAAATTCAACAATCGGGAACTTATATGTGCTGTGATTGCTTCGTTATGCTTTGCCGGTAGTATTGTTTGCTTGTATGTGCACACCAAACGTAAGAACCTGATCGCGTGGAAGTTTAAATTTTCCATAGCTATGTACTGTCTATATATTTTGTATACTGCGTTTATTGGTTTAAAAAAATTTGGATATATCAGACATGACTTTTTGCATGTCTTTGCTGAGATTGCGAGGGGATGCAACTTAATTGGGCCTGTTGTTACATTCTGGGATTTACCCTTATTCCACGGGGAGTACAGTAACGTAGCATTATTTGCTATGTTACTTGGATCGGTGTGTCTTGCAACTACGCTGATATTTATTGCACCAATTAATACGGATTTTGGGTTGTTGGTGTTGTTATGCGGTTCTACTGTGAAATTAGCGTATGCGAATGATAATGATGATAGTTTTATATGGTTGAGGACAGCTGCGGGTTGCACATTGATAGTCCTAGTTAGATACCTTGTTGATGATGAAGTAAGGAAACAGATTGATAGGGAGGCTGCGGTTAGGGACTTTCCTGTTTGATGAAGATGGCATTGGAGGCTGAAGGAAGCTGTTTAATTTGTGTTTAGTAGTATTAAGACTAACTCAATGACATTTGAAAGTGTGTGTATGGATTGGCTTTCAGCTAGCTAGCTAGTTTTAGCTTTAATTTGCTCCTTTCCTTTGATTGACTGTGTGTCTTGTTGGCTTTGAAGCCATGCATTTTGATTAATTTGGCATCTCTCTGTTCATGTTCACAGTTAGTCAATGTGTGTTTGTCAATTCATGTGTGGATTGTATGTGCACCTCAATGCTCTTTTCTGGTGTCTGGTTTATCTTATGCGATCACTGGTCTAACCATTTACGATACAGGGTTGGTTTGATTGTCTGTCTCGTTGGCTTTGAAGCCATTTGATTAATTTGGCATCACAGTTAGTCAATGTGTGTTTAAACAACTAATCAATTCATGTGTGGATTGTATGTGCACCTCAATGCTGCTGCTGCTTTTGCTTTACGCTACAGGGTTGGTTTGATTGTCTGTCTCGTTGGCTTTGAAGCCATTTGATTAATGTGGCATCACAGTTAGTCAATGTGTGTTTAAACAACTGGTCAGTTCATGTATGTGCACCTCAATGCTGCTTTTCTGGTGTTTGGTTTAGCTTATGCGATCACTGGTGTAACCATTTACCATACAGGGTTGGTTTGATTGTCTGTCTCGTTGGCTTTGAAGCCATTTGATTAATGTGGCATCACAGTTAGTCAATGTGTGTTTAAACTACTGGTCAGTTCATGTATGTGCACCTCAATGCTGCTTTTCTGATGTTTGGTTTAGCTTATGATACAGGGTTGAATTTAGTAGTCCAGGTCTTGACATTCCAAAAGACAATAAGAGGAGAAAATTGTTAGTTTAGACTAATCTCCTTTGAATTCCCCTTGCTCTGATCAGGCCCAAAAAGTTTTTTTTTTTTAATTTAGTGTGAATTCTCATACCAAATAGCTTGAGGTGAGATTGGACACTTTACATGTCCGCCCGCCCACATTCATATTAATAGGAACTTTCACATATAGCCACTAAAAGAAATAGCTTAATTACTTTCCATAGCCATAGTTTGATAATTACAGTTCGTAACTACATGTTATAAGGAGGAGAGAGAGGAGAGAGGGGGAAAGTTGGGAGAGACGTGAATTGCATATGTATATTGATAAGATAATTGTATATTATACATACATATTTGTATATATATTAAGGGAGATTGGGAGAGAGAGGAGAGAGGCGAGGGAGAATGGGAGAGGGAGGAGAGAGGTGACCGAGATTGGGAGAGATCCAAGTGAGAGAGGGCAGAGACTGGGAGAGATTTGAATCATATGTGTATATTGGTTAGATAATTATATATTATACATATGCACTTGTATAAAAAGTATGCGAGATTTGGAGAGAGAGGAGAGAGGCGAGCGAGATCGGGATAGGGAGGAGAGAGGCGAGCGAGAGAGGGAAGAGAGTAGGAGAGAGGTTAATTGTATATGTATATTGATTAGATAATTGTATATTATACATTTATATATGTATATTCTGGCGAATTATACATATACCAATGTGACTAATTATACAAACTCGAAATCAACCCACATAGTTAATGTATAATGTTAGTCGTGGATGGTAACTATAGAAAACTATAGCTATAATGAATAATTAAGTAGTATAAGTCTGCTTAACCACGTAATTTTTCCTATTAGTTAGTAATACACTAAATAACGTAATACGTCCAATCCAGCCTTAATATTAATTAAATTAAGAGCAAGAATAAAAACATATCTAAAGTATCTTTTGGAGCTAGCAAATTCTTCTTATCCTATGGTATTAATTCAAATACCAATGTATAATGAAGAGGTAAAACAAATTTTCAATTTGCTTATCGAGATTCAAATTATATAACTTCTTCGACCAACATTTTGTATTATATATGAAGATTCAACGTGAATTGACAAGTTTTATGTTGATTGTCAACCTCTCTTTTTCCCCCAACTTATTTGAGACTCAGACCCTCTTCTTTTCCCTAACTTATTTGAGACTGAGACGTAATATAGTTGTAAAATTCATATAATACTCTTATACATACCATGCCTGAATTTTTTAATGGCTTATGCATAATGACTAAATTTTAGTTATTTTTGTATGAATTGTTTATGTTGTACCTTATATATTTAGCTAGTAGATAGTAATGTATCTGATAAAGATGATAGGTATTTAACCTATCAACTGTTCTCCTTACCAAGCAAGATAATCAACTAACCAAACAAACATCTTTAGCGTCTCGTCCGTTGAATGATCTTTAGCGTCTCGTCCATTGAATGATAGCCTTTTTTTTCTAAAGAAATAAGTTGAAAGACAAAAAAAACAAGAAATTTCAAGTGAAAAGTGCATCTAAGACTGACAAAACTAGCTTACAACAGGAGTCCCTCCCCTTGACAAAAATTCACAACAGAAGGGGGATAAAGAAAAGCTTAGAAATCATCAAAAACAAAAATTATACCAACAACAAAGATTGAAAAATAAGAAAAGAAAAAAAGAAGTGCTAACTTCAAATCTGGCGTTAGAATTTTCTTCTACCTATAGATCCCAACCGTCCATCCAACGGTTAAATTCCGACTAACGATTGGTTATGCTTCCATACATTTCAGAGAATTTCTGGAGGAAACTGCTCCGAAGGCCATAGTGAATCTGCGTATTCTTGCTAATCGCGACACCAGTGAACTTCGAAGTATCCATTGCCCATGCAGGTTTCACGTATTCGACTGTATTTGAAGAGCTTGCATTTGCGTACAAGAAGTTTAACAACACATCTTCACAGTTGAAAAGATTGTCTACTACTTCTCTACCTGGTGCTGCCTCATTGCTCCAGTACATTTCAAAAGCCATTTTAGTGTCCATGAAGGCTGCTCCAGTCAGAATCATGTTATATCCATTGTGCTTCCGAGCGTGTTTCTCAGCCCTGTACTTCAACGGGATACCATTTGCTAGTCGAGGGTAAAAACCTACAATTCGCACAGGATGCTCACGCCATACCTTAAATCCTCGTTCAATGTCATCACAAGGCATCATAATGTCATCATCAAGCTCAAGAACGGCTCTTGTCTTTATGGAAGGGTCAACCTTGAATCGATTATTTAGTGAGTTTCTTTCCTCGACTCTAATCCTTACTGGCACTGCAAAATCAAATTCTGCTCAATTCTGGAGGTTGCCCTTTATTCCACACTACAACAATTTCACGCACTGAAGAACATCTTGAGTAATGATTGACATACATTTTCAGATTCCAGATCCGAGCATCGTAGGTCATTGTTAATAAAGTGAACTGAGAGTACTGACCATGCAACGGGTAAGCTTCATGTGCACCACTACCTCCATATATGTAATTAATCTCCAGTACACATTAAGATTAAAGTAAGAACCAAGCTTCCACTACATGAGTTTGGTTTTATTCTGGCACGGAGTGATGAGCTTACTCTATTCAAGTGGCTGCAGAATAGTCTCATTCTAGAGCAGAACAAGCTCGACCTTTCCCAATCCAATGAAGCATCACTCCTCTTGCCAACATTATGCGGGCACCAACTAAGGGGAACTAAACCTTTAACAGCTCCAAGTAACACACCGAACAGTATAACCAGGGCTGCAACACCTAAGGATGACACACAACCTAAATGAAACCGTCTACTTGCATCACCTGAAGGCACTCGATCCCCATCCATAACTCCAACCCACCCTCCGGAGCTTAACTGTTGCACATCAAAATGATGGCTGCAGGCACCGTTCCAGGCGTTTCTTCCCCTAATTGACTCTTTAAGGCCCGTTGAGACTTCAACTTCTTTGAACCTGAACCTATCAGTAGTCAAAACTTCTATTTTGAAGAGATGTACCCTCCGCCCGTATGTTTCACCATCGTCTTGGCCTACACGATAAAGATGACCATCGAATAAAAATGGTCTACCTCAATTTGGATCCCATGCTCTTATCTGTGTTATAGATCGGATTTTCTTATGTGGTCTCCAAGGACCAAGCAGTGACCTACTGTACCATATTTCCAACTGAGCAATATACTGTGCACCAATACCGCTGTGATCTAAACCAAATAGCCAGTATTTTCCATCACGTGGAATGATAACTGAATCAACAAGAGGCTTTTTCACTATGATCTTTCCAGTGTCCATTTCATGAGAAAATTTACAGCTCGATAAAGACGAAGTTGTCCTTTTGCTCTGCCCTCAGGCAGCATATATATCTGTAGACAATAATACAATTGATGAAAATATTAATCACTAATCAAAGCAAAATAGACCTAAATATTAGCTGTAAGAATTCCCGAGATTCATATTTACTGGTACGCAGCAAAAACTCTTGCCATTAAAATGTCTAACGACCTAGGTATTCACCTTGTAAGGAAACTGTAGCAAGAATGAAAATTAAGTAACACTACCTTTGTTTCAATATCTTTGTCTTACTTTCCTTCCTTTTTAGTACGTTTCAAAAAGAATGTCTCTTTCCTTTTTGCCAACTCCTTAATTCTAGTTTAGAACCCCAAGATTAAAGGGATTTTGGCACATTTTACATGTCTTTTGTTTTAAGACCACAAGATTCAAATGTCCTCTTTACTTTCTAAACATTGTGCCAAATCATAACTAGACAAACAAATTGAAACAAAGATAGTAGAAAATTGTGTATCTCTTGTATTTGGCGCTGTCCAAAAATATCTCCAATATTTACATAATCAAGTCATATAAGAGCATGATCATCTATAGCATTACATGGTATCAGTACTGCACGAAATTCTAGTAAGATGACACAAAGTAAATTTATGAGTTTTGTTCTACAGATAAAGGATTTAATCAACTAATAAGCGTCAAGTATACAAATGAATATGAACATTCACTCATGCTATCATGAGCCCTGCACACATTACTCACATATCCAGTGTTTGAATATCCTTCTCTTCCCTCTGGCCCCTCTATTTCCACCTTCAACCTCATTATTATGATTTTTACACAACAAGTCTAACGTTGTTACAGATGGAATTGAGTTATATGAAAATGCATATTGTTCACGTAACCAAGAACTTACATTGTCATTATATTTAAAGACATATGGATAGGACAGATGCCAGTCTTCATCCAAAGCAATACCTAACTGCTCCCATCAGTACTTCTCTTAACTCCAATATCCCTTGCATTGTGATTGAATTCATTGTTTCAAAGGACAGATAAAAGACATCTCCCTGAATTATATCATCAAACCTCAGATTAAGGATGTCGCACGCCAGATCGGAATGCAAAAGAAGTTCAAAATTTAGGTTTTACAAACAAAAATAATCAAGATCCTGTAGGGGGAGAAGTAGAGAAATCTAAATATTCTAGGCTTCGACTTCCAGCACAACTAAACACCAAGAAGAAAAAAACTTAAACATAAAATATCGCACAGTACCAAACATATATGTGATGTTACTTTCAGATGCAAACTATTATGGGCCCGACACCCAATTACATTACTGAAACTCAACAGTCCTGCTTCTAATGGTTAATATTCTAATCAAGCCTGTAATTTTATCCTTATTTTATATTTTTGTTTTTTGATAAGCATCAACAACAACATAAAAGGGATTTGAAACCCATAAACTCAAATGTAAAAGCACACCCATAATTAAAGTAGATATCAATTTAAATCTGTTCCTTTTTAAGCTCTATGTTGGTGGACTAAAAGAGACCCTCGACAAGAACTACCTATGTTGCTTGAATGAAATGAGTGGAACAAAAGGGTGACAATGGTATGGAGTTAAAAAGAATCATTTTCTGGATCATCTTTCAGTGTTTGGTTAGATATTAAAGAAGGTAAAATATAGTAATTACTTTTTTTTTGGAGATAAACTAAAAAACAAATATAGTAATTACTGTATACGAGTATGATAGGGTATAAAAACAATATGAACTCATTGACTAAAATTGGGTATCCAAACATTTGTGAGCAAGGTAAAGAAACATACAAAACCTTATACCAAACAAGATTCGATAAACATAATAATCACCAAGGTACAAATTTAATGATGTTTTGAACACGAAACCACAATTTTACATCTCAAAGAGTCTTGATCCTTTTTAAGAAAAGTTCCCACAATGAAACTTAAATAACTCAACTATGATGGGTTGAGGCAGCCTCATCAGACCGTAGTTTCCAGACAAAAAAACGCAAGCAACTCTAAAACAAACTTATAAACATGTAAGGAGTAAGGAGTAACTCAAACCTCTAATTATTGCACAGCCACACAGAATCGATGCTTATTTGGAAAATGCCAAGGGACTGAAACATAACGCATAAAGGATTGAATCAGGGAGATACAATGAGAGAAAGCTTACTTTGAGAGAAAGCATATACAGTGAATCTGCGTATTCTTGCTAATCGCAACACCAGTAAACTTTGAAGTATCCATTGCCCATTCAGGTTTCACGTATTCGACTGTATTTGAAGAGCTTGCATTTGCGTACAAGAAGTTTAACAACACATCTTCACAGTTGAAAAGATTGTCTACTACTTCTCTACCTGGTGCTGCCTCTTTGCTCCAGTACATTTCAAAAGCCATTTTAGTGTCCATGAAGGCTGCTCCAGTCAGAATCATGTTATATCCATTGTGCTTCCGAGCGTGTTTCTCAGCCCTGTACTTCAACGGGCTACAATTTGCTAGTCGAGGGTAAAAACCTACAATTCACTCAGGATGCTCACGCCATACCTTAAATCCTCGTTCAATGTCATCACAAGGCATCATAATGTCATCATCAAGCTCAAGAACGGTTCTTGTCATGGAAGAGTCAGCCTTGAATCGATTGTTTAGTGAGTTTCTTTCCTCGACTCTAATCCTTACTGGCACTGCAAAATCAAATTCTGGAGGTTGCCCTTTATTCCACACTACAACAATTTCACGCACTGAAGAACATCTTGAGTAATGAAACAACTAAGGGGAACTAAACCTTTAACAGCTCCAATTAACACACCGAAAAGTATAACCAGGGCTGCAACACCTAAGACTGACGCACAACCTAAATGACACCGTCTACGTGCATCACCTAAAGGCACTCGATCCCCATCCTCAACTCCAACCCACCCTCCGGAGCTTAATTGTTGCACGTCAAGATGATGGCTGCGGGCACCGTTCCAGGCGTTTCTTCCCTTAATTGACTCTTTAAGGCCTGTTGGGACTTCAACTTCTTCGAACCTATCAGTAGTCAAAACTACTATTTGAAGAGACGAACCCTCCGCCCGTATGTTTCACCATCGTCTTGGCCAACACAACAAAGATGACCATCGAATAAAAATGGTCTACCTCAATTTGGATTCTCACAACTTGCTGTTGTTATATCGAGATAGACTGGTCAACAGTGGAGCATTACAATGTACGGGAAG
Organism: Solanum lycopersicoides; assembly: GCA_022817965.1. Classification (NCBI taxonomy): domain Eukaryota; kingdom Viridiplantae; phylum Streptophyta; class Magnoliopsida; order Solanales; family Solanaceae; genus Solanum; species Solanum lycopersicoides. Next base: position 5,547,947 of record CM040624.1, read on the forward strand.
CATGAGGACGTAATGAGATTGTAACCTTGCCTTCAAATGGTACAAGAAAGAGTTGGATACATTTGGCTACAGTTTAAAATTTGGATACTTCTCATTCTAGGTGTACTCACAGCAGGATAAATGTAAAATATAGCCATGGAAAGAAACACAAGAAAGAGTCAAGAGAATATTGGTAAGAAACAACTACAACATTTCCCATCATAACTAATATATTCCCCCTCAACGCAGGATAAATGTAAAATATAGCCGAGGAAAGAAACACAAGAAACAGCCAAGAGAATATTGGTAAGAAAAGCCTATCTACATTTCCCATCCTAACTGATATATTCCCCCTCAACGCACTTACAGTAATTAGCAATTCTACCCATCCCTTCCATAATGTCACATCAACTAACTATAAGATGCCAATATTATAGAGGATTAATGTTAAATCCTCATCCAGACAGGTCTCATACCCATCCATCATTTCACCAACTTGATTACATGATAAATAGAGCTAAAGATGCTTCATTTTAATAATATATCATAGAATCTACAAATGCAATTTACTCCGGGATAACATTTACTAGTGATTACTTACTACAACCAGTCAATAATCAACAAATCATAAGATTACCCGAACATAAAGAAAGGGGTCAGCAACAAAATTACTGGAAAACCCAGCCACAGAGGCTGAAGCACAGGTGATTACAGGATTGGCTACTGGCCATGCCGCTTTCTTATCCCTCCATATATTCATCTTCCAACATTTTCAGACCAAAACAGTAACAAAGTGAAATTTGAGCCAAAATGAAAGGCTTAGAAGTTTGAGCAAAAAGTTATAGAGTACAACCCGAACCCCAGAAGCATAAATGATTGAATCAGGGAGGTATCCGGAGAGAAAGCATACTTTGCACACAACATAACGGGTAAGCTTCATGCGCACCACTACCTCCTATCTCGTATTATTCAAAAAAATTCATAGCTTTAAAAGACAAACTATTAAGCTAGCATTTGATCATATACTCAAAGTAATTAGTCAATATACATGCAAATAAATTATCTCGAACAGATTATATTGCAAACGAAGTAAAGAGAGAATTACTGAAAATTAAAGGCATTCTAATAAATTAGAGAAGGTCCAAAATAACAACAGAACTAAAAGAAAAGAAGTTATATTAAAGGCTTCCGGTAACATCTCAGTATGGCAATAACTCCATCTTGGGACGAGGTAATGCAGGAGGAGTGGAATATGTCACGTATCTGTAGATACATATACCAAAGCATAAGCTCAAAGCGATGGCTCTAACAAACAAGATCCCATTCGCCATGAAGCAAAAAACCTGCATTGCGAATCCTAACATAACGTCTTTTCCACTAATATCATACGCTCTACGCATGAAGTGAGCAACAACGTGGAAATATCCCGTGCAGCCAATCAATAGAAAGAGATATCCGTAATTTAACTCTAGATAATGCCATGAACCCTTACCGTCGTCATCATAACTGTAAAGATGATGATGCAATGCTGCAGCAGTTAGGGCGGGAATAAAGTCGATCATAAATTTCCCTTTGGAGCCCATTGATCGGAAGGGAGTTTTACACGGATACCAGTAATTATTCAACAGAGGATAGAGGATGACGGCAGATTGAAATATAAGGTAGAAAAACAAGATCACGTTCCAGAATAGTTCATCAAAATGTAACGGATATGTCACGAAATAATCGAAGGCAACGCTCAAACATATCGTTGGAAATAAACTGAAAACCCACCACAAAAACTCCGCTGATACAAAAGAAAAAAAAAATCAATTCAGCATCCCAAACAACAGTAGAGGGTCATTCAACTACTAAATAAACTTCATTTTTTGTTTTCAATCACCAAATTTTAGCAAACCCTAATTCACAAATTAGAAAAAACTTACGGAGTAATCGACCATTATAAACACAACTAACAAATCCCCATATCTCAAATACTGTCATATCATCTCGGCTCCGGGGAGATACATCAATTTCCTGTCCTCCTCCGTTTATCGGAAAAGGAAAATACATTTTTTCGTCCATCGAAGAACAAACTTTTTTTACTTTGTCCACCGGAAAATAAACTGCTTTCTCTTCATCCACCGGAGAAGAAACTGTTTTTTCTTCATCCATCGGAAAACAAACAAACAAACAAACTCGCCGGCGATATATTTATAAACAAATTCGCCGTCACTGTTATACTTCTCCAACTTTACTTTGAAAATTAGAATACACACCAAATAAGTCTAATTTGTTAATTAAATAAAGTAAAAATTACATTAATTGATACATTTTAATAAATAATTATTTATTTTAGTAATATTTTTTATTTATTATTATTTGTAGCAACACTATGTCAAATCTGCAATATATATTAAAAGTGAATTATGTATGCAATATATATGAATTATATATGTATTATAATTGTTTTTAAAAATATATTATATTTGTTTGGTAAAAATTGACACATTGTATTATAAGTGTATTAAAATGTATGATAAATGAATTATCTATCAATAAAATTTGTATTATATGTGAATAAAAAAAATTCTTTGAAATATGAATTAAACTTGTATTATAAATGAATTAAAAGTGATCAAGTGAAAAAGAAATAGTATTACTATAAATAAATATTTTTTATTATAGTATATATTTATGTAAGTTTCCATTGTAAAACCCTAATATTTTCTAACAAATACTAATTTTTTTCCACATTATATTAATATAATTTATGAAAAGTAAAACGTGTCAAAATAAAAATATTTTTAAAATAGGCTAAAGTTATATATATTATTTTAAATATGGTAAATATATTTTTATTCCCATAAATAAGATGGTTTAATATTAAAAATAATTGAATTTCAGTCATTTATATGTAAACTTTAGCCATAAAAAATTTCCAGACACCAAATATATAAAAATAATTTCAAAACAGGTGATCATGTAAATGTTTACACATAATAAACTAGATATTTCATTATATATTTTCTTGAATTGATTAACTATTCCATGTTGGCAGTATTTGATATTTGTAATATTTTAAAAAAAGAAAATTTACGTAAAATTTACTATTTTAGGAGCTAATTACTTTAATATACTCTAGTTTATAATACTATGAATTCTTTATATCTCTAAATAAATGAGATCAAAATTAGGTATAATTTGTAATAAATACATTATATTCAAGTGTATTTGCATATATATGGGGTACATAACAAATCTCATTCGCCTCCCTCACCTCTGTCTTATCTCGCTCGCGAGTTTCTTATGTATATGATATCCTAGATATATGTGAATCACACTAGATACATATGAATCGCTCGCGACTCTCCTATGTATCTATTAGATCCTTAAACTTGTTGAGTTTTTCTTTTCATGTACCTTAACTATGTCATATTCCTATTGAATCATTGAACCACCCATTTGTTCCTTTTAAACAATATTGGTTGATATTAATCGAATTTTCTATCGTAAATGCCTTCAATTGTGTTCATATTGATTTTGATTGAAGGAATGAAGATAAACTATATTAGTCTTATTTGTTTTCTAATGTGTTCAAATGACTTAAAGTAACTACAATTATTTTCGAACATTTTCACTATCAATTGGACTAATTAGTTCCTGAACAACATATCTATGAATACCCTTCACAAGATCTGGTTCCACGTCAGTCAATGTGTTTAAAAGAAACAAATTATGGATGATTCTATGATTCAATAGAAAAATAGCATAGTTGAGGTACCTAAGGGGGAAAACGCAACAAGTTTAGGGATCTGCTTATGTATTTGGCCTATCTATTATCCTAGATACATGCGAATTATATTAGATACATACACATACATGTATCTAGTGTAATTCTTATGTATCTAAGATACATAACAAATCTGGCTCACCTCCCTCCCCATCTCGTTCACCTCTCTCCCTATTTTGGTGTATCTGCTAGAAAAGATACATGTATCTAAGTTTATTTTTTTCAATAAATGATACGAAACTTTTAATTAATAGTAATATACGTAATATTTTAAAAGTATAGATAATAATAGTATATCAGATAGATGAGTATGTCTAATTATATAGTTTATCCTAGTAACAAGGTACTATTATTTATGTAGTGAGTCTCAAGAATGATATTTTCCCATAAAAAATAAAATAAAAATTACATAAATACAAATCTTGGGAAAATTATATATAATAATAAATTATTAATTCAAATCAAATGATATAACAATAGTTTGATTTAATTGTATCCCGTGGCAAATTGTTGCTATTTCGCCTCTCTCACTGGTGAATCTCGCTCACCACTCTCGTTCTCGCTGGGCAGTCTCCCTCACTTTTATACAAACACAAATGTATAAAATGCATTTGTATTTGTATAAAACGATAGAAGTTGTATATATACATATATATATCTTTGTTCCCCTCTCTCCTCTCTCAGATCTCGTTCGACTCTCGCTTTATACAAACACAAATGTATGCATTGCATTTGTGTTTGTATAAAGCCAGAAAAATTGTATATACAATACAAATAAATATATTTTCGCCCTATACATTTATGATTATATAAATATAATCTTCTCTTGCCTAATTTTTTTTTCTTTCTCTCCTTCTTGCTTTATACAAACATACATTATAGAAGTAATTCTTTTCTAAACAAATACACCCTATAAGCACTATACTTCTTCCAAAACCAAGTTTTTTACACTACATTATTACTGAAGTATATAATATATATTTTTTTCAAATAGTTAGTTTGGGTTTGGTGGATGATATTATAATTTTGCATGTGGCTCTGTTTTACCCCCATTTAGTTTCAAAGAGACTGACAAAGATATATAGTCTTTGGAGTAGCACAAAAGCAAAATTCAAAGACCTCTATAGTCCCCACACAAACCTAATTAAAGCAACAATTGCATATAGATATAATATCATTTTTTTTTTTCTTTTTTTTTCTTTCAAAGCAACATTCAATATATGTGGTATGGTTACTAAACTTTGTTACAGAATTCGATTTAATTTATGTGATATTGTTTGAATTTCAAGAATCAAATGATAGAGTTCTTTTGTTACTGTGTTTTTTTCCATATGTTTTTTAGATATACTATTTTGAGACGTCCAAACAATACTTGTTTGATTTATAAAATGAGATAAGTGGTTAGAACACAACTGAACTATACCTTTTTTTTTAGTTTCATACCCAAACTATCGAAAGTGTGAGAAACACACCTAAACTATTACACTTTAGTTTGAGAAACACACCTCAAGTAAAATGTGATAGTGTGTGTATTACACTCTCTCAATTATTTTTTTAAATGCCACGTCATTGCCACGTGGAAACAAATTCCACCATGGCAAAAGTTTAAAGTTTAACATTCAACATATAGAAGCATCCTCTCTATTTCTCAGCTGATCTTGGTGTGTGAATAGTTTGAGCAAAATTAGGGCTTTCACTATTAATTCACAAATTTATCATGGTTTGAAGGTTAGTTACTCGTTTGTCAAAAAATGTTAGGATTCTTATTTTTGTCTCAAAATATTAACGATTTTGTATATTTTTTTAGGTTTTTATTCATACCATTTAAAAAGAGTTGAAAGGAGAAGAATTACTTGATTTCAGTACTTTTATACTATACAAATTAGAGCCAATCAATTTTCTACTTTGAGCTACTAAAAATGCTTTGTTGACTTCTGTCCTTAGCAACTCATAGTTGTTTAAATAGTCACTTGAGCAAGCTTAAGCAACTTGAATTCCTTGTATGGCATCATTGATATACAAATATTAGTCACTTTTGAGCAAGCTTAAGCAACTAATGTAACATATTTCATAAATAAGTTCATGAGAATGAGTGCCACCAATTCATGATTCTAACTCAATTTTGAATCTACTCGCGTTCAATATAACAATCCTTTATTTTCTTAAGTTTAGGGGACTTAAATCTAAAGCTTTTGTGCACTTGTTTACAACTACTCCAAATTTACTTGAGACTTGACCAAAAGTTCTTGTTTCCTTCACGATTTAAAATGGAAACTAAAAGCTATGTTTCCTTTCCTTCTTGTTCCGAAATTATTTTATCCCTTTTCCTTTTTTAAACTTTCAAGTCTCAAATCTTTTTGATTGCTTTTTGTGATCCCAAATTTTCTCAAGATATATATATATATATATAATAAGTTTTCCGAAAGTTAACAGGAACACATGTCCCCCACATATGAGTGTGGGTCCTTCTCTAGCCTCTAAATTTGTGTAACGATTGGGTTTCATCGTTATAGAAAAGTCAACGGAAAAAAAATTGGGTCGAAAAACGTTTCAGATTTGGAAAAAGATGGAGTCATTAAGGTGTAGGGAAATCTGATAACAGTTAGATGATTTAATTATGATTTTGATTATATGAGTAGATAGATAAGTTGTTTGGGAACCCGTACGACTTTAAATAATTGAATTCGGATGAGTAGAACTCCGGAAATTAATCTTAGCGTGATCAGATAGTTTCTGAGTGTCATTGATTGAAGGTGTGTTGTGAAATGAGGGTATTGAATTTATTAAAATAACTCATTATTTCGTGCAAGCTGTTTTGGTGGTGATTTTGGTCAACAGGGCGGGGCCATTGTAGCGGGTTGATGACCGCTGTGGCGGTCCAGACGCGACTTAAAGTCGCAAATAAACCCCAAAAGCATTTCATTCTGTAATTTTTTAATTTGAGAGCTAAGAAAAGAATTCAGGTCTTTTCTTGACAGTTTTCCACCATTTTTAAGGCTGAAGGTAAGATTTTAACTCTCTGAATCTGTTTTTCGATCCGTTGAACGTAATCTAATGGGTGATTATCGATGCGAGGGGGGGGAGGGGGGAGGGGGAGGGTGATATAGAATTTATGGCGAAACAACCATAATTGATCATGGGTTGATCTAGGATTCATAAAATTGTTGGTAATCCGGTTATTAGTTATTGTTTATTGTTTCTCGTGTTATTATGATTGTTTGTAGACCAAGAACAAGCAGAACGAATCCGAAAAGGGAAAGATCAAGTTTCTTAGGATTTCAAACTTGTTTCGAGATATGTGATGATGGTGATCTATGATTGTGTGATGTATGTAATATGTTTGTTCTTGCTTTATTATGATACGAATTTTCAAATTACTGTCATATAAGCTCATTTGGCCTCAAAGTGAACAAGTTGATTGTATTATAGTCATTGGATGGGTTTGGATGACTTAAATCTAGGGTAAAGAAGCACATTTCATATGCTTGCCTCTGTAGCACCCATAAATTAGATTATTTTTGGAGTCTTGAATTTTTTTATTTTTTTTTTGGCCTAATTTCTAATTGCAATTGTAGTCAATTTCTTTGAAAATAGCTATCATTCATTACTGTCATAGCCGTCAATTAATTGCCTATTTTTCCACTCTACATAAATTGTTGTTATAGTCCTCAATTAATTAAACCTAAGTCATTGATATCAATATTAAACAGTGACACAATTGACACTTATTCGAGATTGAGGAAATAAAGATGATAGTTAACTCTCTTTTCTATAAAAATGGTTCTCCTAACACTATAAGAATTGAATTGATTCCTAAATATTAATAAGGTAAATATGGATAAAATATAAATAGTACAACTAACATAGCATATTGTACAATCAAGTACTGTAATGTTATTTTGTTGTTGGCTTATATATAACCTAATTTTGAATTGCAATTGTAACCAATTTCTTTGAAAAATAGCCGCCATTGGTTATTGTTATAGCCCTCAATTGATTGCCTATTTTCCCACTCTATATAAATTATTTTTGCAGTCCTCAATTAATTAAGACTAAGTCATTGATATCAATATTAGACATGTGACAGTTGGCAGTTATTCCAGAAATAATTTAGGAAAATAAAGATAATAGTTAAATCACTTTTCAATAAATATGATTCCCTAATCACCGTAAGAATTTATTCCTAAAGATTAATAAGGTAAAATAAAGGTAATGTGGATAAAATATATATAGTACAACTCACATAACATATTGTACAATTAAGTACGGTAGTGTTAGTATTTTTTGTTGTTGGCTTATATGTAAGGTAATTAAGTACTGCAGTGTTAATCCTTTTTGTTGTTGGCTTATATATTGCCTAAATTTGAATTGCAATTGTAGCCAATATCTTTGAAAAATAGCCATCATTGATTATTGTTATATCCTTCAATTGATTGCCTATTTCCCCCTCTACCTAAATTATTTAATTAAACCTAAGTCACTGATATCAATATTAGACATGTGACAGTTGACACTTGAATTTGTTCATAATGATCAAATTTGATCTGATCTTGTTTCCACCTTTCCAGTCATTCTCGATACTATTTTTATTTCAGAAATAATTTGGGAAAATAAGGGTAATAGTTAAATCCCTTTTCAATAAATATGGTTCTCCTATCATTATAAGAATTGATTCCTAAATATTGATAAGATAAAATAAAGGTTAAAATGGATAAAATATAAATGGTACAACACACATAACATATTGTACAATTATATTTTCTCACACAATCTTTTTTCATGTTTGATTGCAAAAAGAGAGGAAAAGAAAACGTTTGGAGAGAGAGAAAGAGAAGCGATGTGATTATTTTGTGAATTTAACAGAGGCGAACTCAGAATTTAAAGACGACGGGTGCACCACCAACAATAATGCACGATAGTTAAAGTATGTACGCAATATTGGTTTATGTGAAATATAAAACGACGATATTCATGTATAAATAAATTAGATGACTCTAGTCGATAGTGTGTTATGTTAAGTGGTGGTTTTAAATTTCACTTTGCACCATGAGGTTGAAATTTCGAAATTAGCCATCTTCCTATTTCATTTGATATTTTAAAACTTCATAGCTAAAAACGGATTAAAAGATGAGGTTGAAAGTTCGAAACTAGCCATCCTCCTATTTTATTTTATACTCCCTCCGTTTCGAAAAGAATGACCTCCTTTTCTTTTTAGTATGTTTCAAAAAGAATGACCTCTTTTTTTTTTGTAACAACTTTCCACGTGGTATGTTTAAGGTCACAAGATCAAAGGATAATTTTGTACATTTGACCTAACTTTAATTTAGAACCACAAGATTTAAAAGTCTTCTTTATACTCTTAAACTCCGTACCAAGTCAAACTAGGTCATTCTTTATGAAATGGAGGGAATATTTTTAAACTTCATAGCTAAAATCGGATAAAAAAACAAGTTGAACTCTCCATCCTCCTAGTTTATTTAATATTTTTAAACTTCATAGCTAAAAACGGATAAAAAATGAGGTTGAAAGTTCAAAACTAGTCATACTCCTATTTTATTCGATATTTTTAAAAAACGGATTAAAAAAATAAAAAATGAACAGATGTGGATTCAATCCCAATCCCTCCTCAATGAAATTCAGCATCTAACCCAACTAACCCAACTAGCTTTTGTGTCTTTGAGTGCCTAATATAATATATGTATATCTCAAGGTGTGTATATATACGTATATATACATAATTTTCCAAAGTTAACGGGTGCACGTGCACCCGTAGGAATACACGTGGGTCCGCCCCTGAAATGTAGCATATTATATTAAGTTTGAATGTTGTTAAGACTCTCCTAAATTTGATTACCCTATTGATCTAATGAGAGTGAAAAAACAATTTGAATCTTTTTAAAAAAAATATCTTTAAAATTTATTATTTTGATGGTTAATTTTTTTTTCCACTCATTTTCTCGTAAATTTACTATAGGTGCCCCGTTTGTTTTCACTCATTAATTTTTTTTTCAATCACACTTTTTTCTTTATCATATTTTTATACTAAAAAATTAAATAAGAATAAAAAACTCAAATAATAATAAATTAATAGATCTATAAAAGAAATATTAAAAAATATAAATTAATTATTGAATCAAGGAAGAAAAAAAATGGTGAGATGAATGAAGTGTACGTTTGTCTTGTTCTAGTGGAGCTATATGTAAATGGACCATACAATATTTATCAATTTGTTAAGCCAATGCCACTTTAGGAAACCTCTAAAACATTCATTATAAATTATAAATAGAAATGGTGTCATTGTGCTATATTGTCATTAATTTGCAACTTGGAACTTGGAAGTAGAGCCAACATCATTATAAGGTATGCTTTTATTATTTTGCAGTTTAATTTTTCAGATCAAGAAGTAGCTTAATAAGTGGAGTACTAGTAAGAGCCTGTTCCGCATTAATGTTAAGGCTAGAAACACTTATTTAATGAAAAAAAATATTTGTTTTGAAAAAAAATATTTTTATTGAAAATTTAAGTGTTTGACAAATTAATAGAAGTGTTCTTAAATAAAAGCATAAGCAGATTTTTCTATTGTTTGAAAGAAGCTAATATTTTTTGCTTTTTAAAAAATACAAGCAAAAACAAAAATCTATTTTTTCTAAATACTAAAATATTATTTTCATATAAACATATTTACCGATATGTTTCTTTTTAATTGATAAGCATATTTCATAAGTTTGGCTAAATTACATTTAAGAATTTTTATTTTTTATTTTTATATGATAAATTTTATGATTTATTTTACATTTATATATTATATGTTATTTTGCAGAATTAGAAAAAAAGTAAAACAATATTTTTACAAGATTAGAAAAATGAAAAAAATAACAATTAAAGATTTCAACCTCCCAAAAATGTTATAATATTTATTGAAAATTTAAACATGTACAATATGTATTTAATAAAAATAAAAATTTAACTAATATTTAAATATTAAATATTTAAAATAATTTTTCTCTATAAAATAATTTTAATATTAGAAGTACATTAATAGTTGTCCTTTTCTGTAAGTTGACTCTCAAAAACACTTTTTTTTAAAAAAAAGATCAGTTAAATCCAATTTACTTATGAAAAACACTTTTCAAATCAATAAGTCAAACACAAATTATCTAAAAAAAATTGAGTGCATCATGTTGATCTTAGTGGCAAAATAAGAAATTTCGTATTCAAAGATTTAATATGTAGTTTTTTTTTAAATCTATATTGGTAGTGTACTTTTCTCTAATACAAAGTTTATTGACCTAACTCATGTTTGTTCAAAATTTGAGAAAATAGACAAATATCTTCCTAACCTATTATCGAATTCTCGACTACACACTTATACTTTGCGGAATTCTATTACCTCCTGAGTTTTTTAAAAACAAAATATGTACCACCCTGAAACTAGACAAACACATTCTTAATATGTAGTGATGCACACTCGCGCCAGCTGTTATTTTTTATCATTTATATTTAGTTTTTTTCTCTTTATCACTTTTTTCATTAATTACAAAAATATGTAACTTTTTGGTTACTCCTTCTTCTTCTTCTTCTTCTTCTTCTTTTCTTTTTTTGGTTTTCATTCCCTTATAATTCCAAATTATTCATCCACGAAAAAAATCTAAAGTTATTTTTATTATCATTTTTTCATCATTTCATAGCATCCTTGAGACACCTTGACAAGCTTGATAATTCATCTCTTTTCTTTTTTCTTTTTTAAAATTTTTATTATGTTATTTCTTTGTCTCCATAACATCAAATTTGTAATATTTTATTTATGGTTTTGCGATGTTTAAATTCTTGGGTCTTCACCAAACAACAATAGAGATTGAATGTAAGATCTGATTGTTGATGTATGTTACTAACCCAAAATCGATTAGAAAGTAGATTAATGGTGTTGATATTTTGAAATAACTTGAGATTGATAAAAATGAAAAAAAATTTGGATGATGACCCAAATTATATTACCCAAAACTCATGTTTGGTTGGTTTATAAAATTCATGATCGAAAAATCTATTATATAGTCATAATTGTTTTCATTGACTTCATTTCTCCAATAATTTAAAAAAATCTAATAATAGAATGGAATTTTATGATGGAAGGTATTTAATATTCTATTTTTTTTCTGATTTTATTTTTGATGATTTGCAGCGTTAGTTTGTAGAAACTAGTGAAATAAATTCTAAAAAATATTAGAAGATGGACAAAAAATGTGATTAGTGCAATGATGGTGGTTCAAGGTGGAGGAAATGGTGGTGGAGTGAATGTTGAGTAATGAGTAAGAGAGGGGAAAAAAGAAAAAGAAACAAAAAACTTAAAGAGAAAAGTAAAAAACTATATATCTAATAAAAAGTTAAATTTAAAAATATTATTATAATATTATTTATTGATTCTACTGACTTCCACATGCCTCCAAGAGAGTGAGAACACTCTCTATGCCATGTCAGCATCTAAGGGTGTAGTTATTCCATTTTAAAATAGTTTAGGGGGGGGGGTGATAGGACTCCCGTTAAAAATAAGTGTGTAGTTGGAAATTCGATAATAGGTTAAGGGGGCATTTGACTATTTTCTCTTCAAAATTTGGTTGATATATTTCTTTTACCAGACAGTTTTTGCAACTCCCTCTGAAAAATGGAGTTGTGCACACAAACCGTTCCAGCGGATCATGAAGTTAAAATTACACGTCGCGTTGGCAGTCATCATCCTACTGTTTGGGGAGACCATTTTCTTGCCTATGCTAATCTCTCGGTAAATAAATATAGATTTTTTATATCGTCAATATAATGAACAAATTCATATGATCATGAGTAACATACTAATTCTCAAATAGGGAGCTAGTGAGGGGGAAGAGAAGAAACATGAAGACCTAAAAGAAGAAGTGAGAAAGATGCTAGTGATGGCTCCTTCAAATTCTTTGGAAAAACTTGAACTCATCAACACAATCCAAAGTCTTGGTGTAGCTTATCATTTTGAACATGAGATTGAGGAAGCATTGAGTAACATGTGCGCTCATTATGAAGAATATTGGATTGGTGATCTTCATGCTATTGCTCTATGCTTTCGATTACTTAGGCAACAAGGTTATCGTGTCTCATGTGGTAAGTATCATTCAATATATAAACGGATGAAAAAATTAATTTATGAAAATATGATCTATCTAATTATCCAAAGTATTTATGGAAAAGGGCCTAAAATACCCTTGAACTATTTGAAATGTACAAAACTATCTTAAATCCACCTACTGGATCCCAAGTACCCCTGCCATTTATCCACCTATTAGCTCCAATATTGATGGTCAGGGTTGAATCCTAGGTTGGAGTAGGGAGTAGGGCCCCGAGTCTGAATCAAGAGTTGAGTTCCGAATAGGGGTCGGGTTCGAGAGTCGGGCTTCACATCGAGGTCAAATCTAGGGTATCAATTCAGAATTAGGTCATGAGTCACGTCTTAAGTTAGAGTCGGGCTCGAAATTCAAGTTCTGGGTTGGAAGTCAGGTCTCGAGTCAAGGTCAAAAGTCTCGAGTCATGAGTTGGGTCTCAAATCAAGGTTATAGGTCGCACTCGAGAGTCGGGTCACGAATCAAAGTCATGAGTCCCGAGTATCGGGTCAAGGTTAAAAGTTAGGACCCAAGTCAAGGTTGAGAGTGGGAACCTAGGTCAAGGTCTGAAGCTAGATTAGAGGTTAGGAGTTAGGTTAGAGTGGTATTTTGAGTTGAGTTCCATGCATATCAGGTCGGGAGTTGAATCTGAGGTCGGGAGTTGGATCCTTAGTTAGGGTCAAAAGTCGATATTAGAGCCCGACTCCCAATTTCCACCAGAGTCTCTTGACCTCGACCTTGAGTTGAGACCCGACTATTGATCATGACCCCAACCTAGGGCCCGACCCTGATTATCCACTCTTGACCCCAGACCTCGACCTAGGATCCAACTAATTACTCCTATCTCAACCCAAGATACGACCTCGACTCAAAGCTTAACTTGATCTTTACCCACACTCGACGTTTGCGTCCGTGTTAAAGGGTGGGGATCAAGATAACAAACTCACCCTAAATTTCATATTTAAATAATTTGTAAAGCTTTAAAACCATTTAAAGTTCCAAATAAAATTGTAAAAGTAGTCAAACATGTATCATTTACGTAGAATACTACATACATTGATCACCGAAACTTGTATATTTATTGATTAATATATCTATTTTATATACATTTTTGTAAGCAGATGCTTATAAGAAGTTCACTGACAATCAAGGAAATTTCAAGAAAGAATTGGTTAACGATGTGCATGGAATGTTGAGCTTATATGAGGCAGCACAATTCAGAGTACACGGCGAAGAAATTCTAGATGAAGCACTAAATTTCACCACCACTCAATTGAAACTAATTTTGCCTAAATTGAGCAACTTCCCACCACTTGCACAACAAGTTGCTAATGCCCTCAAGTTTCCAATTAGAGATGGTATTGTGAGGGTAGAAGCAAGGAAATACATATCATTTTACCAACAAAATCAAAATCACAATCAAGTCTTACTAAACTTTGCCAAATTAGACTTCAATATCTTGCAAATGTTACATAAAAAAGAGCTATATGATATCACAAGGTAACTAGTGAAATGTTAAAAAAAAAACTTACTTAAGGGGTCTTTATACTATTATGTTCCAACTTCAAATTTGAGTGTATATATTTATTATATGACGTGCCTACTAAAGATACGTGTAATTTTTCATAGGTGGTGGAAAGCATTGGAAATAGTAAAAACATTACCTTATGTAAGAGACAGATTGGCAGAGACTTACTTCTTGAGTTTAAGTGTTTACTTTGAACCTCAGTATAGCATTGCAAGGAAAATATTTACAAAAAAATTATGCATTATTTCTCTTATTGATGATACATATGATATTTATGGGACACTAGATGAACTTACTCTATTCACAGAGGCAATTGAAAGGTAACAATATATATTTTTGTTATGTTGCAAATATATATTGATAGTTTATAACATTTTGTGTAATTATAATTGCTGATTTTTTATTCTTATATACATGTATATAGGTGGAATATTGATGCTTCCAAACAATTACCATCATATATGAAGATCATTTACTGTGGTCTTCTATATGTTTATGATGAAATTGAGAAAGAGTTGGCAAATGAAAACAAGTCATTTCTAGTGAACTATTCCATAATAGAGGTACTTATAAATAAAATACTAGCAAATAACATATACTTAAATTGATAAACAACTATTATTTTTATTTTTTTTTCTAGATGAAAAAGTTGGTGAGGGCTTACTTTCAAGAGGCAAAATGGTATTATGATAAGACAATACCAAAAATGGAAGAATATATGAAGAATGGAATTATATCAAGTACTTACCTAGTCCTTGGGACTACTTCTTGGTTAGGCATGGGAAATGTAGCAACTAAAGATGCATTTGATTGGATAGCAACTGAACCTCCAATACTTGTTGCTTCTTGTATCATTGCAAGATTACTCAATGATCTTTTATCACATGAGGTATACATATAGTTTTTTTTTAAAATTTAATTAGACTAACAATTATTTTGTATAAACTTGTTACATTATATCCAAGATCACACATTTCATTTTGACATCTAATAGACCCCTTTTCTTACTAGACACTATGGGTGTGTTTGGTACGAAAGAAAATGTTTTTCATGAAAAATGTTTTCCTAAAAAATGTTTTCCTGAAAAATAAGTAGATTTTAGACTTATTTTCTCATGTTTGGTTGGTGAGTAGAAATATTTTTCAAAAATGATTTAGTGTTTGATTTATGAATGAAAAAATGTTTTTTAGAGACATCTTTTATTTTTACTAGAGTAGAAAATAATTTATGAAATTGAAAATATTTTTTTAAAATAATTTTATTGGGGTGGTGGTGGTGGGAGTGGGGGGGGGGGGCAGAAGTGAAAAATTTAAAAATTTGAAGTTGATAGTATTTTTAAAAAACAAAATTAATTTTTTGGGGGTTGGGGGTGGGTGGGGGATGGTAGGGGGGGGTAGGATCTTAACAATAAAAATTTGAAGTTGAAAATATTTTAAAAAGCAAAATTAATTTTTTGGGGAGGGGGTGGGAGTGGGGGGAGATGGCCGGTGGTGGGTGGGGGTTAGGGATCGGGTAAAAAGTTAAATTTTAAAATTGAAAATATTTTTCTAAAATTGTTGTTTTCCAAAAAAAATGTAATTTGAAATTGAAGCAGAGTTTTGGAAAATGTTTTCCTTAATATTTGAAGGGAAGTCATTTTCCTTAATTTTGAGAAAAATGAGTTAATTTGAAAAATATTTGAAAAACTTTTCTCCCAACCAAACATGAGAAAATTAGAAAACATTTTTCAGAAAATATTTTCCTTCATACCAAACACTCTATAATTTTCTTCGTACCAAACACACTCTATAATTTTAATCAATGCTTACTTGGTAAACACCAGATGCATAGGTCACACAAAAAATGGTATTCCCTTGGTGTAAATCAATGTTATAAGTTCACAATTTTTCTTTTTAATTTTTTCTCTTTTAAAAAAAAATCCCTATCTTCTTCTTTCGGAACAAATATTTTTTCAAAGTCTTGTTGGGTGAGGATGGGGTGTATGAAATAGATTATTATAATTTTCATAGTTAGTTAAATAAGTTTGATTTTTTTTTCTTATATTTAATTTTTTTAAATATTTTTTTCATTTTAATTTGTTTATCTTATTTTTTTTTATTTCGTTTCAAAAGGAATTATGTCTATTTTTTTTTATTCTTTAAGGCAGAATGACCTGGTAACCTCTCTATTTGACTTCGTTTGTTTGTTGATCTTCCTACTCACCAGTTACCACTTTGTCAAATGAACATTTAAACTTGATGAAACTTTATTTTTTAAACTCCGACGTTAAAATGACTGAATTGGATAAAATACATGATAAACGTGTTTAGAAGCAAGTGAGTACAATCTTTATATTTAAAAAATATTAAAATTATAAAAGAAAAAAAGTAATAAATTTTATTTTTTAATAAAAAAGAATTTCAAATACAATATTTCTCTTTCTTTCTATGTCATCTTTACCATGACCATTATCATCCACTTTTATATCACAGATTTAATAAGAAAAAACCCATTTAAAAAACATTATAAATTTTGATTCTTCCTCCATATTTGTTTTTCTTCATTTTTTTTATCAGTTTTTTTAAAAAAAAGAATATGATATTATGGTGTATGTAAAGGGAGCTTGCTAATTTTGTTTTGGAGGAAAAGAGAAAGAGAAAAGGAATTTATTAGACCAATTCAAAGAGTAGAGTTTCCAAAGAGAAAAAAAATGAGAAGAATAAAAAAGGAGAAACAAAAACAAAGGAAATTTTTCTATCAAACTATGCAACAAAATCTCTAAAGTATAATAAAAAAAATATATTATGAAAATTGAGGAAGAAGAAGAAAACAGAAAGAGAGAAACAAATTAAACAGAAAAAAAAAAGGTTATAAATATGTTGCAAAGAAAAGTTAATCTAATTCTTTTTTTATTTTCATGCTCTTTAGAAAAGTGATATACACTCTAATTATTATTCTTTTGTTTTCATTTTTTTTATTTCATATTAGGAAGAACAAAAACGAGGAGATGCACCTTCTAGTGTCGAATGTTATATAAATGAATATGATGTTACAAAGGAGGAAGCACACACAAAAATAAGAAATATAATAGAAAATTCTTGGAAGGATATAAATGAAGAATACTTCAAAGTGAAAGGAGCTATTATACCAAGGGTTTTGCTCATGTGTATAATTAATCTAGCAAAAATAGTTGAGTTCTTATATAAAGATGGAGATGCTTATACTTTTTCGAAAAGTAACTTGAAAGATGTCATTTATGGGTTACTTATTGATCCTATTTAGTGGTGACAAATGAGCAGGTTGAATCAAATGTGGGTGGGCTGAAAATAGATAAATATAAAATGGGTAATAATTCAACCCGTTCATATGGGTAAAAATTGATTGGATAATAAATGGGTTGGGCAAATACTAGTTTACCCATATTTTCATGAATATGGAGAAGATATTTTTTTTATTTTTTTTTGATGAAAAATGTTGAACAGGCTTAATTTACTTTTATTTGTTTCATAAAATGATAAACATTAAAAAAAAAAATTCTATAACTTTTCAATATAAATTAAATTTATGTAATAACAAGATGAAAATATTTTTAGTTTTAAAGTAAATGAATATTTACATTTTAGGACTAAAACATGCTTAATGCACTTTAAGTAATGTCAATACTAATACGTGGAGTTTTTGGCTAAATCATCCCTCAACTATGATCTAAATCTAAAGTACATCCTTGTATTATAAAAGTAAACAAAAAATATCCTTGCACTATTCAAAAAGTTGCAAAAATCATTCTTCTGTTTTTTTTTTAAGAAACTCAAGTCATCAATAAAAAATGTGTCAAGTCGAATGAATATGTACACACGATTAAGCTAGTCAAGTTGAGTGATTTTTTGATTTCTAGAAATTGAGGATTAAAATATTCAGACAAAATATATTCAAATTCTAAAAATTCTTTGTAAAAAAATTGTCCAAATACAACTCCATTTTCAAATATTTCAAATAAATTAATTATTATTTAATTTTCACAACAAAATGCCTATATAATTTCACTAAATTAACAGTATTTTTATATATTGTATAAAATGTGAATTGCATTGTCTACATAGTATGTACGTACTATATAATTTATTTTATTAAAGAGAATATCCAAATAGTTGCACATAATATTTTTAAAATAATTTTTTTTGCATAAAACTTCAAACCATTGGATCCTGATGTATAAATATTTCAAAACTTATATTGTTGCAAGTTAATTTACTTGATTATGCTAACAAAATATTTTTTTTTTATCCATATCCTTATTCTTTTTGGGTAACATTGATCTTCTCGATGTAGCTAAGACATGACCAAATTTTAAAAAATACTTTTATTTGTTCAATTAGTTTCTTAACAAAAATAGACTGAAGGATGATTATTGTTATTTTTGGATAGTATAAGGATGTGTTTTGCTCACTTAGATAATATAATGATGTACATTAGATTTGAGTCATAATTAAGGGATGATTTTAGCCAAAAACTCCTAATACATGATTTGCATATTTTACACTATTATTGATTATCTATTATAAAATTAAATAAATAATAAAATGTAATTATAATTAACAGAAGAAATGTACATTTGAATTACATATTTTTGAAGGGTCGAAAGACTTCACCTTTTCAAATATAGAAAAGAATAGTTAGTTCTATAGAATTACATAAAAAGAAAGAGAAGTTACACTATTTTCACTGATATCATGAATATGAATTTTGAGTGAATAAAAGGTAGAAGCTTAACCCATTTGGCTAATTCATATTTTACCCATAGTTTATCCATATTCTTATGGGTCGAAAATGGGTATCAATCCATATTTTACCCATGTGAAAAATCACTCACCTAACCCATTAAAATATGGGCGAGTAACAAAAATATGGGCTTATTTTACCGGTATTAATCCTATTATATAGACAGATGACTTTCTGAAATAATAATGTACTCCCTCTTTCCCTAATTACTGGTCCATTTTTTTTTTATAGTTATCCCAAATTACTTGTCCATTTTGACAAATCAAGAAATGACAAAAAAATTTTACCTACTATACCCTGAATTAAAAAAATTGAGTATAATATTATTATTGTTGTTGTCATTTGATAAGAATCTTTGCTAAAATAAAATATTTTATTCGATTCACATTTATTGTTTGAAGCAAGATTTTTCTTTTTATAATATTGTTTAGTGTTTCGGATGAGAAGAAGAAAAACACCAATATTATAAATCTTTCACAATAGTCGTTATATTTGAATCATTAAAAGTTATTAGTCATCACACTTGAGTATGTATGTAGGTTGAATTCCACTAATGTGTTGATGTCTTGATTTTTCTTTAATGTTTTTGTTTATTTTCATTTAATTTTGATCATTTGTTTGAGTGAGTTGTGATAAAAATATATAAACTTTTCAGTAATAGGGAATAATTATTTTGGTGTTGTGCCTACATTATACTAAATTAAAATATAATAACTATTAAAAATGGAAAAATTAACTAAAAGTCCTATTTATTTGTGTTCACATCTTTTACATTCTTTAGTTATAATATTATGAATTCTCTTAGTTATTACATTAATTATATTTAACTTTTATTTTTTCTTGTATTAATCTTTGACTAATAATTTTTCATATTGTTATACCGCCCCTAAAAGTGTTATGATGTAGTGTTGAAATATATGAACTATATCTTTTTGGGGTGTAAGATAAACCTGTGAGTATATATATGATTTAAGAGAATAGCTATGGACAGTCAGATAAGTATGTTTGATTTATGTACACAATCAATCGAGAAGTCAAATATGAGAGACAACAACACAAATGACATCTATTATGTTATGACTTATAAAATAAAAATTAATAAACAAAAATAGTTCTAAAAAATAATTTAAATAGTTTAACGTGTATACACCTGTCAAGCACATCTGGTTAGATGACAAGAAAAATACACAACAAATGTTGTTTATAAGGTAATATTAATAAGAAACGAATAATTATATGATTGAACCTTATCAAATTGAAATAAATATATACATTTTGCATTTAGCTAATAAAATACTTCATTGACAATCTTCATAGGTTCTTGTGAATAAGAGATATATATGGTGATCCGCATTGAACATTCACAAAAGAATTTGCAATATTATTTTGTATAAAATTTATTATTCATATCTTCGCTTAAATAAACAATGCTATTTACTATAATATATACTTTCTAAATTTGTAATCACGTGTGTGTCGAAAAACTAGTAAATATATAAATCATATATTTATATAAAAGAGAATCTTAAGCCCGCCTATGTGGCGCCACTACAAATCAGGATTCTCTTTTAACTTATTTATTTCCAAAATTAGCCTTTCATTTCATGAAAAGTTGTGACTTTTATGAAAAGTTGTGACTTTTATGAAAAATTATAACCTTTTAAAAAAATTGACTCTTTATGAAAAGTTGTGACTTATATAAAGAGTTGCAAGTTTAATGAAGAGTTGCGACATTTATGTAGAGTTGCAACTTTAATGAAGAGTTGCAACTTTTATGAAGGGTTGCAACTTTAATGAAAAATTGTGACTTGTCCAAAGAATTGTGACCTTCCCGATAAGACATAATAAACATTTATTCAAGCTACCCTTTGTAGTCTATATATAGAGGAATTTCCTGTAATATTAAAACAGGGAAAATTTGTGCACTATGCTCCTGTTGAGTGGCTCGCTGACACCATTGTTTATGTATCAACACACTTGTGAAAAGAATCGTTCTGTCCTGAGAGGATCTATTCATGTAAACCACATGTACTAGAATGGAAAATTTTCCTTAAAGGGACAATGTTCAATCAATGGGCTCAATATTTTCTTTATATTTCATTTTATTATCACATATCCTGGTATGATTTTCAGAGTCATTAATTTAGGCCTAACCCATCGGTGGCCCCTTAAACTTGGCACAAACTTTCACTTAGACACCTTAACTGAGCGATGTTTATTTTAGACACCTCATGTAAGACTTTGTTGTGTTATTTTGACACCTTTTTATTATCAGCAACAACATATAATGTGTGAATTACACTCGCCGATGACGTGTAAAGTGACTAATTAAATGACAATATTTGTTATTTGTGTCAAAAATAATTTTAATATAATTGATATTGAGTAAAAATAAAAACTGACCAATAAAAATCAAATCCCGCTTAGTAGACCAATCTCCTTCTGCATACTCATCTGAAGAACAAGAACATGTTGAAGAATCCCAGGAAGAAGAACAACAATTGGTGGAGGAAGAAGGAAAAGAAGAATCAGGGGAAGAAACTGAAGAAGCCAAGACAACACATCCTGTTGTAAAGAGATCCATCACTCAAAAACTTCAATTTTCTTCTGATTCCGACAGCGAGAATGGGTCAGGATCTGAATTGGGACATTCCCTGCCTTCCCCTTATGCATTGGACTTCAACGTCAAGCCCAATGTTCCTGCTAAAGCTGTCACCCCATAGAAGCCAGCAAGATACCTAGACAGAGAAAGGAAGGAAGAAGCCCAAGATTGCAGAAGAAGCCCAACATTTCTCCAAATTCCTTTTTCATTTTGCAGAAATAATTTCCACCCACGCGGCATATTGTTTTTTTTTTTAATTTACTCCCTTTAAATTATTGAAATAAGCTTTTATTAATGTTTCTTAAATTTCACTTTGTCCTAAATATTAATTTTTTCATGAAAGAATTTTACTTATGAGTTTATTCTTAAATTTTAAAAATATTTTTCGTCATTTTTGTTGGAAAATTTTCATTCACAATGAGGAAAATTTAATTTGGTCAAAATGGTGGCTGAAAATGGAGAAGAAGATGAAAAAAATAATTAAAAATTGACTAAATAATCCGTTCACGCGCCTATCAATGAGTATGTCACACTCATCATGCCATATAAGCAAAAGGTGTTAAAATGACACAGCGAAATTCTATATTAGGTGTCTATAATGAACATTGCTCAGTTAAGGTGTCTAAGTGAAAGTTTGTGTCAAGTTTAAGGGTCCACCGATGGGTTAGGTCATTAATTTATTCTTATGTTATTACTTTCTGTTTTTGAGTACATATTTTAAATTTTGTTTTTTATGTTTATGTTTTTATCATTGTCTTGAAGTAAAAATATGTTAATAAAGAGTTTGATGTAATAGTTAAACTACTGATGTCATGTAGATTAGAATTCTTAGAGTTGTAAAATAAATGTGTTTAATTTTTATAGAGTTTTCAGTGGCTAAAAGAACAATGAGATGTCTAAGAAGGGACTTTGAGTGTTCAACATATATGGTGGTTCCACACTACGTTGATGTTTTATTTATTCAATTTTGTATCTTATCGAGATATTTAATTGATTAGTGACATAAAAAAAATAAAGGAATGTAGTGAGATGGTAAGTACAGTACTCAATCTTTATCAAACGTTTGGGGTTCAAATTTTGAGTTGGAATCAATAAATTACCATTCAAAGTAGGATGAATCTATATTAATCAAATATATTTAAAAAATAATCAGCTTCTTATAAATTGTAGATTGAAAGTCTACCCAAAAAATAAAGTTTTAGCTAAATTGATCGAAACATAAACAACAAAATATGTCTTTTAGCTGTCAAAGTAGTGTCATTGATGCATATGATTTTTAATAAGGGACATGGCAAGACATCATTTAATCAAAATTATTTGAGCGACATACATTATTTCATTAAACTTCAAGGGATGCATTTTTATATTTTAATTAACTTATAAAGTACACAACTAATTATATAAGATGTATAATATTTAGATTTTGTATGTAGAGACATTGAATAGAATAAAAACTCTTGCGATTGATGAATTAAATGTTTGTACCACTTTTTAAAAATATAAATATAGACAATGAAATAATTACGTATATTTTCTTAAGACTTTACTAATAAAAATTACAACAAAATGAAGAATTAATAACAAAATTCATAAACACTTACAATTAAATCTTTTTTCTTTTTAAGATTAAAAAACAATTCATTTCTTTTTTGAACAAAATATTCTTAATAATTTATGGTAGGATTCTACCCTCTCCCTCTCAAAAATATTTATATTAGTACATGTTTAAACTAGATTTTTGACTCTCACGCGAAGCGCGAATAATGTAGCTAGTTTCATATAAAAACAAATTGAAGATATTGTGAGTAAATAAAATAAAAAGTGTTACGTAAATTGAAAAATAGAGTAGTGTCATATATCTAGCAGAGCTCATGTAGTGATGTAACTGATTTAAGAAGAAGCGTTGATGGCATAGGGAGGACAGCAATCGTTGAGACGACTGCAATTTTGTGGACAATCTGTTACCGGTAAACCCTAATACTTTCCCCAAATGAAAAAGATGTGCTTTTGTATTTGTAAATTGGAGCCTTGTTTGGGGAAAACAAAACCCTTTTTCAATTGTTCTTACAATTATTTGTTTTTTGATTTGGTGTTTGAAATTTTCTCAATACTCTTAGTTTAGTTAACTTCAACATATTGGGAAACTTGATAAGTAATATCTGTAGCGAAATGAGTGATTTTTTTGATGTCTGAGTCAGCTTTTGCTCACCTTCGACTAATTCTATGGTATACATGTCCGCTCCCACGAGTGATAGGTATCAGGTAACTCTGTCCACAAAGATTAGGATAGAAAACTTTATATTCTTATGCTGTAACTTGTAATAGTATTTGTGGTTGAAAAAATTTAAAATTGTATTTAAAGTGATTAAGCAATGTTTATTAAAAATAACGAACTATTTTTTGTTGTTTTGAATTTTTAGCTGAGTATCGAAATATTCAGAATATTTGGCATTGAAATGTTGCTTCTTGTAATTCAGATTGTGATTTTCCTCTGTCAAGAAGTAAAAAAAACATAACTTTGGTGTTCTGCATCGGAAATTTGGGGGACGACTAATGAATAGCGGACAAAGAATCATTGGTGGAGGGGTTCAGCATTTGTTGGACTATCTGAGGCGAATGCAGGCTGAAAGTCCAGCATTTTTCTATGCTGTTCAGGGTGATAATGGATCTTCTAATGGGAACATTTTTTGGGCCGATGCAACTGCCAGAATGAACTATCATTATTTTGGGGATAGTATCAAATTGGATACTTCCTATCGAGCTAACGGATATAGGGTACCTTTTGCTACTTTCACTGGCTTAAATCATCATGCACAGCCTGTTCTTTTTGGATGTGCTTTGCTTTTTAATGAGTCTGAAGACTCACTTGTCTGGCTCCTCCAAACTTGGCTTCAAGCAATGTCTGGACAGACGCCTGTTTCCATCACAACTGACACTGATCATCTCATACAGATGGCTGTTGCTCATGTTCTGCCAGAAACACACCATCGTCTTTGTAAATGGAGCATAATTCGAGAAACCAAGGAGAAGCTGACTCATGTATGTCAAGCACATCCAACCTTTGAAACTGAATTTATGAAGTGTGTTAATGGAAGTGAGACAATCGAGGAATTTGAATTTCAGTGGAAGGCATTCCTAGAAAGATATTACCTCACGGATAATGAATACCTTCAATCAATTTATAGTGCTTGCCGTCACTGGGTTCCTGTTTTCATGCGAGAGACATTTTTTGGGGATATTTTAAGTGATGAAGAAAATGATGCCAAAAACACCTTCTTCAATGGGTATGTGGATGCTTCTACCTCTATCCAGTTGTTGATTAAACAATATGAAAAAGCTCTTACAATCTGGCACGAAAAGGAATTAAAGGCAGATCTTGACTCTACTAATACTACACCAGTTCTAAAGACGCCATCGCCTATGGAAAAACAAGCAGCTAATCTATATACTAGGAAGGTTTTCATAAAATTTCAAGAGGAACTGGTTGAGACCCTTGCGAATCCTGCAACTAAGATTGATGAATCCGGAACAATCACAACATATCATGTTGCAAAATTTGGGGAAGAGCACAAAGCACACACGGTTAGGTTCAACACATTTGAGTTGACAGCTAACTGTAGTTGTCTAATGTTTGAATTTTCAGGTATAATTTGTAGACATGTGTTATCTGTGTTCAGAGCCAAAAATGTTCTTACGCTTCCTTCCCAATACATTTTGAAACGTTGGACAATAAATGCCAAGACTGGCAATGGAAGCACTGTAGAGGAACATCATTTAGAGTTACCTAGCAATTCTCAAGAATCTTTAACTATGCGTCAAAATAGTTTGCGACAGGAGGCAATTAAATTTGTAGAAGAAGGCGCAAAATCTATCCATCATTATAATGTCGCGGTGAATGCTCTGAAAGAGGCTGCAAAAAAGGTTGCTTCTGCAAAGAAGAAAAATGCTGATAAAACTCTGGTGAACAACTTAGTAAATGGATGCAATCAAGTAGTGGATGAAGGAGATATTGATCTAGTAGATTCAGTTCAATCCAAGGTGAGTTTTCATTAAGAGTTCCTCACTTTCTATGATCTGAATTTTGTCCATCTAATGACTTTTTATTTCTTTACAAACAAACTTATTGCTATACAAGCATGCCCATTTCTGTGTTTGACTTATTCCAGTCCAATCAATGATACTGTAATATTATGAGATTTCAAGTCTCTCATACCTAGACCACCCATATTCTTGTGAAGAGTCAAGAGTGATAGTGCTCCATTTCGGTTGAATGCTTTTCTGTACTTGTTGCTGTGCCATAAAAATCTCTACGTTGCTTATCCAATTTCATTGAGACTTATAGGGAAGAGGACACAAGGACATCATATTGGGGGTTAAGGCATCCAACACACTATTAATAAGGACCAATCTCCCACCCAATGATAAGTATTGTGTTTTCTAATTATACAATTTTTTTATCTTCCAAATAGAAGCAGAAGTTGATTCAGCACCGAGCAATAGCCCCAAACAAATAGCAGGCAAATAACTAATGGAACATCCAATAAAGTCTATTGCAAGTAGCTTGATATTAGAGACACCATTTACTGAAAAGAATTGACTGTGGAGAAATTGATATGAAGCTTTGAGGTAGCTTCAAAAGCCAACAGGATGACCTTAGGAAAAAGTCTGCAAGATCTCAGCGTCACATAGAACCACTACACCATCTGTGAAGAAAAACAGTGGTGGATTTCTGTCAGACTCTGTATAAAGAGACAAAGAACTGGAGACTAGCTTTAAACATCATGGAGGTTCAAACAATCATAGTAGAGGAACAAGCATGACTGTTAAGAGATTTTGAGGAGGAAGAAGTTTTGGAAGGAATAAAACTATGTGCTGTGGATAAAGCACTTGGACCGGTTGGTTATACAATGGCTTTCTTCCATGCTTTCTCGTAAACTATCAAAGAAGATCTGATGCAGACCTTTCACAATTTTTATGCTCAACAATGGTTTGAGAAGAGTTTTAATGCCACTTTTGTAGCCTTAAGAAGATAGGAGCAAATGAGCTAAGGTATTTCAGACCTATTAGTCTGATCACAGGGGTCTATAAGATCATAGCTAAGGTCTTGGCAGAGAGGTTGAAGAGGGTGATCAGTAAGCTAGTAAACAAACACCAAATGGCCTCATCAATGGACGGCAAATCATATATGTACAAACACCAAATGGCCTCGTCAAGGGACGGCAAATCATATATGTTGCTCTTCTAGCTAACGAGTGCATTGATTCGAGAATTAGAGGAGGAACCCCTGGGTTGATGTGCAAGCTTGATATTGAGAAAGCTTATGACAAGGTTCCTCATCACCTTCTTAAGCTTGACCGCTAACATTAAGAGGGAATTTTATAGGAACTGTCTACAAGACTGATAGGCTTAAAGTCTCATACCTTCGTGATGCCATCCTTTTTAGGTAAGGGAGTAATAAAAGTAACATTAAAGCTCTTGAGAAAATGTTCCTGATGATGGAAGTAGTTCATGGCATTTAGAAAATCCTGACGAATTATACTCCAACATTTTGGTAGAAGCACATAGTAAGCCCGTCTGGCCTGAGGGCTTTGTACCCCTCACTCGTTAGTTCACTAAGATTTCTTCTTCCAAGAATGGTTGCATCAAAGCTGAATTGTCTTCATGAGAGATAACCAGATGACTCCTCATAAGGCGTTGATCTCATTGTTAATGGATTCTTAATCTGTTATTATAAATACATTAAGATTGAGAGAGGCTATGTGATTGCTTCTATGGTGGGCATTTACCCTTTTTTTGAAAAAAATAAGAACTTCTTGTCCCTGTGCTTCAACCAGATCCTTCTAAAGTTTTCTGATTATCTCTCATGAAGACATGAGAGATTGTTGTCCCCCTTTGTCTCGATGACTTTTTCTTGTTTAGCAATAGACTCGAGGTCCATAAGCAAACCAGCTCATTGGATCAATTCAGAATCCAAGACATTCCTATTTTCAGCAATGTTGTCATAGTGTAGACTATCCTCTAGAATAGGAGATCCGCTTAACTCCAAAAAGGACTTTCTATTGTAACTCTTGTTTTTTTTCAAAAAAAAAAAAGAGACCTCCTAGTGTTACTAGATTGCATTATTATCAGGATAGAAAATCAGTTAGTGAACCTGCTAATTTATGTTTAAAATGGCAGTTATTGGTTCAGATGTTCAAAATTTGGTTATAGAAAACATTTTTTTAACTGAGGGAGTGCATCGCTTTTCCACTATGAATCATCTCGACGGATGTGTTGGAATTTTATTCAGTACCGAATATGATAGGACTTCTTTATTCAAAGAAGACCAACACAAAAGCTATCAGAAAAGTTCCAATAACCTAAGCTGCTGATATATAGTATCAGAATGACATCTATTTGTAAATTGAAAGAATTACATTGTAGGTAGTTTACTAATGAATAGATATTGGTGGCATCAGTTGTACTGTAGCTATGTCTATTTCAAAAAAAGTTGTACTGTAGCTATGTCTTTCGCTTGAAATATTTCGTACTCACCTTTATCATCCCTGTAGGCCGTTGGAATTTAATTTTTAACTTCCTATGTAGTTATTTGCTCCATCCCAGCTTTTTTGAAAATGGTAACTTTGTCTATTCCTCAAAAGTCAGTACACTGATCAGTATTTACAACATGTACTTCAAATTCTACTATCTTTTACTAAATTGAGTCTAGTACATCAATTAAGGAGATAGTATCATTTGAGTATAATTGATTACACCAAAAACATAGCAGCATAAGACAATTTAGTTTGACTTTTTGCATACTATTCTCAACATTATCGAAAGCTCTAGAGTTCCTTTCCTTCCATATTGCCCACCATATGCTAGCTGGGACAATTCTCCATCTGTCTCTATTCTTGGATTGCTTTCCTGCTTCCTCCCAACTCTGAATTGCTTCTGTGATCTTGGCAGGCGTGGTCCATGACATACCCTTGAGACTCAGGAATAACCTTCATAGTTGACTTGTGATCTTGCAGTGTAGAAAGAGATGGTTAACTGTCTCAGCAGTTTCCCCACAAAAGAAACATCTAGAACATCCCAGCTTGTATCCACTGTTATATAAATTATATCTTATTCCCAAGTTAGAGCGCTCCAAAGTCAATCAGACATTTAGAATAACAAACTGACAGTGAAAAAAAAAGAGTGACAGATGAAAATAGATATTCAAAGATGAGCGCAGGACTTGTCATATAAGAGTAAGACTGACAAATTAGAATTATCATGTCAGACAAAGTTGCAAGTGTCAGATAGGAATGAATTGAGAAAAGGTCAACTGAGATGGTTCGAACATGGTTGGTTCAAACTCCAACGTGAACCTCCAAATGCACTAAAGGGACACGTTACTAAATCTTAATGACAAGAATAAGTTGTCTCATAGGCCTACAGTCGCTCAAGTCAATGCATACATAGCTATGAATAAAACATGATGAGTGTAATTGATTTATAAGAATAAGGTCTTTGAGCAGAAAAAAAAAAAAACAGGATGAGTATAAATGATCCATATCGGTGATACCAACTGGGTGGGATTAAGTGTTAATTGTTATTGGTACACTTGCATTAGGTCTAGGTTGGGAAAAGCGGGAGTTTAAAGAATTCCAGCTTTCTAGGGCCCATAGTTTACGTAAAATTACTTGTACGTATTTGAATGAAGTGGCCCGAATGAAGCGGAATTGATAGAGGATTTGTATCTCCTTCCCCAATTTGGGATTAAGGTGTAGTTGATTGCTAAATTGCTCGGACTCGGGTCCGGGTGTTGGAAGGAAAGAAATTCACGGATTTTTTAGAGCAAATTTGAATCCGTAATTATTATTTAGTACAAATGCATCTCCTTACTAATTTCTGGTGCAATATAGATTTCTTGAGTTCATTGCGCATTCAAAAGTGATGTTGACCTGTAAATATCTTTGAAACACCTTCTGGTTGTGGATTTTTAATGCAAATATCTTCTACTTATAAGAAACTATGCCTAAATTATGATTTCACCCTAGCTTTTGTGTTTTGATTTCAGAAATTTTTGTATGTCTCAAATTTCTCAATTGATTTTGGTCAAAGTACTCGAAATCGACTGACAATATTCGGTATAGATCCCACACACATGTTGTGTCGATACGAGTGTGGCACAAAAGTGAAGAGTTCGTGCAACTTAGGTTGGTTGATATGTTGAAGTGCACATGTATTAAAGTGAGAGTTCTAGTTTTCATAATGTTTAAATAGGAGTGAGTCATAAGGTGAGAGAAGCTTACCTTCAGAATAGTTTACACCACCTTTAATGCAGAATTGGATGCAATGGTCCCTTTTTGAGGAACTTTTCTTCTCTTTAAGGAAAGTGAATGCTATTATAAGACAAACAAAAGTGGATTCTAAGATCTGAGAATTAAACTGGGAAAAGGGAGTAGTATTTTGTATATTGCATGGGTCATGAGGTCAAGTTTTCTCGCCAACCATCTATATACCATATAAAATTCGTTTAAATTTAATGATCACTCTGGACAGTATGATAGTCCACTGATGGTCAGATTGATATTGGTATTGTGAACCAGAACATTTTTCCCCTAAGCTCTATCATTTGACTATAATGTTTCGAGTTGGCCAATAAATACTATGTGCTGCTGTCAATAAACCTTCCCTTCATCTACTTTTTTGTTTGAAGCTATGTTTGTGAGAAACCTATATTGAGCAACTGGGAAGGATCACTTGTCAGCGTTAACTCTGTACTTTTTGTAGTCGCCTCCTCTATCATGTATTTCTTCCGTATTTGGTTGCATCCAGGATCGGGAGAATTCTGGGAGAAACCATATCCTTAACCCAGATAAAGGAGGAAATCAACAATCGTCTCAATCGGAGATGCAACTCCCAATTACGGAAGAAATGAGGAACTGAAAGTGCCTTCTCGAAAACTGTGGTGATGGAAATTCTGCAATCTAGGATCTAGAAAGCAAAATACTAAAGATGATAGCTATTAGAAATTTGAGTGCCATGCTATGCGTAAAAGGTTGCCTATCTTCTTCAGTTATTGCTTTCTTCGAGTTCATCTTTACCCTTCTGGCTTAAAAAGTGTTTCAGTTCGATTTAAAACGTTAAATTCAATCATTCATATCTGACAGGGACAAAATACTAAGATGGACAGTGTCAGCTCTCAATGAAACCTTACTGCAAGAGATTTTTGTTCGGATTATGGTAGTAGATTTAGACTTCTACTGTAGTGGACTTATGAACCTCTGTTTCTTTCTTTTGGCAGGAAGAGAAGGAACAAAAGATCCGTGAATTGACTGCCGAGTTAGAGAGTGTAAATCAACAAGCGGAAGTTTATCGTGCCAATCTATTAGCAGTTTTGAAAGACATGGAAGAGGAGAAACTAAAGCTATCTGTGAAAGTGCAAAATGCACGGCTTAGCTTAAAAGAGTGAATCCTTTCATTCATTTTTCTTGTTTCAAATGCTTGTGAATTTAGTTCTCATTTATGAGAAGCATGAAGATGAAATGTACATGGCCAGAATTCAGCTAGCATATTTTTCTTCACCTCCAGTAATTTTGGCGGATCTAGGATTTTCATTAAGGGGGGTTCATCACGGTGAATTTTGAAGCCCTTCAACCAGTAAATCAATCTTTAATCTTATGTTCCGGAGGTTCAAAATCTATATGTATACATAGAAATGTCATATGTATCGTGTAATTTTTTGCTTTGGGGGGGGGAGGGGGGGAGGTGGTAAACCCTCTCGCTATCCTCTAGATCCCGCCCATTCTGGTCATGTACATTGGAATTTCAGCTGCATTTGTAGCTATGTTACTCAAATTCTTCAATAAAGTTATCTAGTGCGTGTTGGATACTCCGAAGGAAAGAAAGTAGGATATTGCATTCTGGAGAATCTGAAAGGGGTGCAGCGATAATTATGAGAGTCAAAGAAACATAGAATTCTAGTCCCTATTGGATTCAAACCGCAAATCGAGTCAACCGAAAAAACCAGAAAATTCGAAAAAATCTTAGGTTGAAAAACTCGAGTTTTATTGGTTTGATTTGGTTTATAGATTTAAAAATTAGACACAAATGATTTGGTTTGATATTTGAAAAACCCGAATCAATCTGACCATGTACACCCTAGTAATCATCCAATCTATTTCTTGTGCATTGCTTTGACATCTGATCCAATCTATTTCTTGTACATTGCTTTGACATCTGATTATGAGCTATGCAAAATTTACTCAGATAATTTTCAATAGACTTGAGCATTTAGAATTCACTAATATCACACATTATCATGTGAGGAATAACTGAAAACAAAAAACTATTTCCATCTTTCTAATCATAATTAGTAAGAGTTAAGTATCAAAAAAAATAATCCAAACTATCATTTTCTAAAGTTTCATACCTTTTAACTCTGGGGACGGTGAGAAACACACTTAACTATCATTTATTAGTTTGAAAAACACATCTCAATATCCACGTTCTTATTTCTCATTTCCTCTCCAACTAACACCATGGTAGCTTCTCAAATTCCTTCTTGTAAATGAACAACAACCCACTATCCACTACCCCTACCTCCACCGTGAATTGTTTTCTACGTGGCGATTCATGTGACGATTTTATTTTATTTTTAAAAAAGAGTGTAATATACACATTATTATATATTATTTGAGGTGTATTTTTCAAATTTATAAGTGATAATTTATGTGTATTTCTTTCACTTTCAATAGTTTAATAGTTTAACTTGTTTAAATACGTTTTTGACATTTCATTATTTTAATTTTGAACTTTTCCGCGGTGACTTCTTTTTCCACGTGGCAATCCATGCGGCTATTATATTTTTTAAAAAAAAAAAGAGAGAGAGAGAGTATAATACTCACACAATTACATATTACTTGTGGTATGTTTTTCAAATTTTTGTGTGATAGTTAGATATGTTTTTAACTCAAATAATTTAGATATGAAATTTTAAAAAGATATTAATAATTTAAATGTGTGTTTGATACCTAACTTTAGTTAATAACTGATTATCTCTTATAATTTTCTAACTGTATAATTCCATTTTCTGTCGACCCACTGCTTTATCATTTAGTTCTTGCAATTTATTTCATTTTATTTTAATTATCAGAATAATGTAATTTACTGCACTTAAATTTAGGTCAAATTCATCGGTGGCCCCTAAAGTTATTAACAAGTTTCTTAGACAGCTCAACTAAGTGATGCTCATTTATATTATTTTAACACTTTTATGATAATAAACAAAAAAACTGAAGGAGAGTGTACTACATTCGTTGATGATGCGACAAACAATTAATTAAATGATTACATGTGTTATTTTCAATTAAAAATTATTTAAAAATCTATTTAGTAAATAAAATAAAAATATTATTATAAAAAAATCTACTCAAAATCTCTTTTGTGCTTTTAAAAAAAAAATCTTTTCTTTTACTATTTTTTATATTTTTTCTTTTTCTTTCTTTCTAGTGTTATTTTTTTGGGAAGAAAAGAGGTGAGGAAGAAAGAAAGAAAGAATAAATATGAAAATATGAGCCCTGGTATTCATTTTTCCGGCAAAAAATAGAGGGAGGTGGTGGTAGTAGATTTTAGAAAAGTAATACAATGAAGAAGAAGAAAAAGGACTTAAGAACGAATTTGAATAAAAAAATTGACATCTATTGAAGGAGTTTAAGCTTTGAAAAAATGGTGGAGGGTGGTGACTTGAATAATGGAGAAGAAAAAGAGAAAATAAAATTAAAAAATGGCTAAATTAAGCCTCTCACGCGCTATTGTTGAGTGTAGCAAACTTACTTTGACATGTCAGCAAAAAGTGTTAAAATGACACAACAGAACCTACATGAGGTGTCTAAAATGGACATCACCTAGTTGAGGCGTCTAAGTGAAATTTGGTGTCAACTTTAGAAACCAATGGATTTGGCTCTTTAATTTGAGCAACTTTCGCATGTAGCAACGCAAAATATCATATTTGTATTTTATAACTATAGTTTGCATAATTGTGTTCCATAGCAAACATAAATATGTATATTTTGCTATACATATACAAAAGAAAATAGTTGTATAATCTGTTTTTGTTTCGATATACATATACAAAAGATTACTTGTATAATTTGAGTTCGTATAAAGCGAGAAAGAGAGAAAGACAAAAGAGAACTGGGCAGGAAAATATTTGTATTGTATAATTATAAGTGTGTAGGATAAAGATATATGTATTTGCATGTGTATATATAATTTTCTCTCGCTTTATACAAACTGAAACATAATTTATACATTTCTGTTTGTATAAGCGAGAGAGGCGAAGTAGAGACTAGCGAGCGAGATCTGGGAGAGTGGCGAGCGAGATCTGGGAGAGGTGACAGAGGGGAACGAAAATATATGTATATATACAATTTTATTTCGCTTTATACAAACACAAATGCATTTTATACATCTGTGTTTGTATAAAAACGAGAGAGACGAGGGAGACTGTCAACGAGAACGAGAGTGGCGAGCGAGATTCATCAAGAGAGAGGCGAAATAGCAACAATTTACGATGGAATACAATTAAATCAAACTATGTTTATAACATTTAATTTAAATTAAAAATTTACTATTATATACAATTTTTCCTAAATTTAACCATACGTGCGTATTGTTAAAAGGGTAAACGTATAGATTACTAAGTTAATTTTATTAGACACAAGTAGGTGTTGTTGATGTAATTGGTTATTTGCTACATTAAAAAAACATTATGGCATAGATTGATTAGGGAGATTTCAACAATATGTCAAATATTTTTCTATTATATACCTGAGTGAAGTAGTAGAACGATTAAGGATAAATATATATATTCATTCTAACAAAAATTTATTAAGAAAGATTGCAAGAAAAATAAATATTTTAGAAACAGTTTTTTAATAAATGGATATTTTGCTAAATTTGATTTAGATAACATTATAAAATTGTAATTAATTTATATTTTGTGACACATTTATATAGTTTCCTATTATTAGTGCACTATATAGTGAATAGAATGCATTGATACCTACCAAGTTGAAATTTATGAGACTACTTGTTATATAAGTTGGTTGGTGGAAGGTGGTTTAAATTTTCATATGAGGAATTCATCCCCATAGGATATATGTATCATAGGATATATGTATGATCGTATATGTGTCGGTATGAATTTAATATATGTTATTTTATTTGTTTTAATTTATGTAATAAAAAATAGAATATGAAGAGTCAATTATTTAAAGACATAGATTTCCCTCTAAACTTAATTATTGGAGTATGTATTTTTTCTATCTCATTTTAATTTGAGAGAAGACATAAATTTTCCTTTAAACTTATTCTGAAAAGTAATTATATATTTTAACTATCCTGATGATTTATTAAACACTTTATCTTGTTTAAAGTGATATTAATAGTCCCTTATAAGATGACATGACAGAGAAAACGTCTTCACCTTCCTTAAAGTGTGTGAGAAGAAGAAAAAAAATATTAAAATGATAAATTTGAACACCTGACACTATCTTATTTGTCATTATATAATTAAGATAGTGTCATGTGTCAAAATGACAAATTTGAACGCCTGACACTATATGGTATGACAAATTGTTCCAAAATAATTATCACTTTATAAATTAAAATTAAAAGAATACCTAATAAATTAGAGAAAATGTCATAAATAGTCTCTTAATTATAGGAGTAGGTAGAAATGGTTCGTTAATTGTAGATTAAGTCCTTCAACTATTCAAAAACTTATCAAATTTTGTCCCTTAACTATACATTTGTCAATTTTAATCCTTTAATTATACATTTCTCGATTTTAGTCTTTTAAGTATTTAAATACTTATTAAGTTTGGTCTCTGTCCATTTTTTATATAAATATATATTTAATTAACAAAATCCATGTCTTGAAAAATTAAATCCTTTAGCCATTTTTTCTATTGTTTCTCTCTCTTATTTTTCTTCAAATTAACGTTATGCGGAGAACCTTAACGTCAACGACTTAAAATAAAATTCACGAGAAAAAAAATATAAGTCATAATGTTATTCAACGGAGGATAAAATTAAGCATATTATTGCTATTAATGACTTGAATATGCTAAACTTTAGTATAAAAAAAGAAAATATTTATTACCTATTAAATTCAAAGTTTGTACTCCAACGACTTCATTGAACGAAATTTATTTAATTTTTGCTGAAATTGAAATTTATAAATAATAGCTTTGTAATTTTTTAAATAGATCAATTTTATTGTTCTATTCATTTCATTTTACATAAAGAAATTTTGGGGGCCTCAAATTTCTATAAAATTAAAAATCATGTTTATTTTTTTCATGAAAAAGAATTAATTATTCATAATAAAAAGTATATATATATATATATATATATATATATTTGCTAATACTCATATTTATTTATTTTTTTTAAATTCCTTATGCACTCTATTTCTTTAAACCTTTGATAATTAGAGTAATATTTTGTCAAAAATATGAATCAATAGCTGAAAAGTGTTGAACAAAGTAAATTACAAATATTCTTTTATTTCTTCGTAATTTTATATTAAAGTAAGATATATCAAGTTATCAACTTTTGGAATCAGATTTTATAATTCTAACTCTTATCTTTATTTAAAATTTATCAACTTGTTACTTATAGAACTATTTTTTCGATTCATATAATAATTTTCTCAATAAAATAATGTTTTCAATGTAGAATTGATAAAATCTTGCTTAAAAATAATATCTTAAAAAGTATTTGAAAAAATCATTTATAAAAAAGATATTAAGTAAAATTTACATCTAAATTTTTTTAACAATAAATAAATACAAATAATTTTTTAAATATATTTAGGCCTCTAATTAAAATTTGCTTCAGGCCTCAAATTGTGTTGAGCCGCCCCTGAATTTCACAAAACTTTTCGTTAATATAAACTTAAGCTTTTTATATTTAAAATATGAATACACTTTCCCTTAAATATTCACTTTACGAATCTTCAATTTCCCATCTTTGAAAAGGGATAAAAATGAAAAAGAAAATAAAAAAAACTCAAATTTCTTCTTCATTTCAACCCCTTTTTAAAAATTTAACATCAACTCACCATCCTCTACCCCTACCTCCACCATGAATTGTTTTTCGAGTCATAATTTATGTGACAATTTTTTTCTGAAACAAGAGAGAGTGTAGTACACGTATCACTACTAATGGCGGACGCAAAAATTAAAGGGATAGGTGTTAATGATTGTGATAAGAAAATAAAAAAATAATTACGAGAAACTAAAATTTGACCTCGATATACAATATAAGTTTTCCACGTAAGTGTGTCGCTTGACACTACTCGATCAAGGGTGGGTCCACCATTGATCACCACATAATTTTTGAGGCGTGTTATTTAAATTTGTAAGCGATAATCTAGATCTGTAATCTCTCACACTTTCAATAGTTTAGCTTTTTTAGGTAATATTTTTCTTTTAATTTTGATCGTTTTCCATGGTAACATTTTTTCTTCCATGTGGCTATTAATTTTTATTATTATAGGGAAAAGACTTGATTTACTACTCAATTTTGCGATTTAAGGTTGATACACCCTTCAAGAAAAAGTGGATTATATATATCTATTTCAAATTAATTGAATTGTTGAGACATATTTCAAATTAATTTAATTGTTCAATTTTTAGGACTACTTTTTGAACGTTCTTCCAATTTTATCCTTCATTAGTTAGTATTAGAATTAGTTATTAACTAATGTTTAATTATTTTAATCATAAACTTGTCAATTATTAATATGGGTAAAAATGAAAAGTTGTGCCTGATTTATGTCTTAATCTTCTTTTCTTGAAGTATGTAATACACTTCAACAATACAATTAATTTGAAATGAGGGAGTATTACACAAATGACTTAAATTTACATAATATTATTTTTGATTTTTTTAAAAGACTATTTTTTGATTTATTTTTTTGATGGTTAAATTTATTTCTTCACTCATTTTCTTGTAAAATTTATCATAAATCACTACATCAAAAATTATCTTTACCGTCAAATAATTATCGACAATAGCTCAATTGCCGCTAAATATGTATTTTTAGTGGCAATTTGCACTCTTTGTATATGTCCGTAAAGCTTTTAGTGACATTGCATCTGATTACACTTACTAATGCCGGTAAAAAGTTTAGCACACTTTATTAAGGTATTTATATTGCCGCTAAAAGTTATTCTAGTTGTAGTGAACGTCCCAATTTTTATTATTTTTTTGTATAGATACAAAAAAACAAATTACTTTCTTCAAACAAAATTGTTGATGCTTGAAACAATTTTGTCTTCTCCATACTACTATATCTCTATAGACAATAAGGAACTACTAAACTCAATCACTTGTTGTTGTTACTTTTGAGTTATTTGTCGAGTTAAATTTAGTTTTGAATTTTTCTCTTTTCATTTACATTTTTTATTTTATTTCTCATACTTTTACACTAGAAATGAAAGAATTTTTTTTAAAGTAATGATAAACCAAATATATCTATAAGAGAGATATTTAAAATTTAAAATTAGTTGTTGAATCAAATAAGTAAAAGAATCATGTTTGAGAAAGTTCAACTATAACCTAAACTTTGCTAGAAGGATCATATTCAAAATCAATAGTTTCATTTATATGTGAGTCATTTTTATAACGGTAAAAATACATATGAGCAACTTTTATAATGAAAATAATCAGCTTTAAATCATAAAGTTGAGAGGTATACCAAACAATTTTTTTATTACTCCTTATGTCCATATTTACTTATCTAATATACTATAACTAGTTGTCCTACTTTGCTTATTCGATTTGAAAAACTAAAAATAATAATCAATTTATATTTATTTTATTATTACTATTAAATACTATTTCTTATAATTTATAATTAATAAAAATATTTATGGAGTATTCTTAAAAAATATATCAAATTAAACATAAATTAAAATAAGTAGAAATAAACGTGTGGTATTATAATGAATGCACTATACCTACCAATATGACATTTATGAAACTACTAATCCGTAGGTGGGAGGTGGGGCTTAAATTCCATATAAGGAATTCATCCCCATTTATATGATTGTATGTAATAGGTATCGGTTCGAATTCAATATATGTTATTTTATTTGTTTTAACTTATATAATATAGATAAAATTTAGAAAGTTAACTAATTTTTATATAAGTATTTTAAAAATTATTTCAAGTTATTGTCTTTTTGTGTTTTAAATACTTTTATGTTATTTTTAAATAATATATATTATTTCTTCTGTTACAATTATGTAGCACAACTAAAATTCTTATATAATATTTAAATATTTTGTGCTTCATTAATAGTATTTTTTATGTAATTTTCAAATACTATATGTCATTTTTATTAGTTTTTATGTAATTTTCAAATACTATATGTCATTTTTATTAGTTTTAATTTTTATTGCACTGATAGCATTTCGAGAATCAAATCAAAAAATTATACACTTACTGAAAAAATATTTTAAGCTGCAAATTATTATTATTATTATTTATATTATTTTATTAAATATATATATATATATATATATATATATATATATATAATATTTATGTTGTTAATTATTATAATTTATTGTAACTTTAATGTATTTTTTTAAGTATATTGTGTTCTGTTAAGAGTTGTGTGTTTTTAGCCTCTTATTAGATATTAAAATATTTTAAGTTGTAGTAATTATAATAATTTATAGTATCTTTTACGTAATTTTTAAATATATAATAAATATTTTAATAGTCAATTATTGTGATTTGTAATATTTTAAATATATTTTTTTAAATATATAATAAATTAAAAAAATTAAGACAAATAATTTAAAACACAGAAAAATTAATTTTTGAGTGAGGTCCATCTTTAGCTTGAAAGTACACCATTCAAATAGACATGTCGATCAAGAGCTATGCACTTCCTCCGTTTCTTTTTAATTATCTTCTAACTTAAAATTGTCTCAAAATAATTATCATTTTATAAATTAAGTTAATATTCTCTCCGTTTAAAAAGAATGATTTTGATTGACTTGACATGAAGTTTAAGAAAATAAAGAAGATTTTTGAATCTTGTGATCATAAATTAAAGTTATGTGAAATGTACAAAACTGTTTTTTAATCTTGTGGCCTTAAACATGCCACGTGAAAAATTAAAATTAAAATGTTACAAAAAAAAAGGACATCAACGTTTTAAAAATATACTAAAATGAAAAATAGACCATTCTTTTTAAAACGAAAAGAGTAATTATTTAAGTATACCCTTTAGCATTAAAGTAACTATTATTTTTTAGCACTTGTCATCTTCCAAATATAAGAAGTAGAAATCAATTAATAACTACACCTCGTAAGTTGTATATTAATGGACGCGAAAAACAAGAGTAGAAATTATGCCTAACAAATTAATAGGGAGTTGAGGTGAAGCAAGATCCGTTTTTCGTCGTCGTGTCTGCTTTTTTGTGTTTCAATTTTTTTAAAATTTCTCTAAAAAAGAAATGCTTTTTTTTTCTTTTTTAGAAAAATTAAGTAATTATGATGTAATTTCTCTGAAATTATGGAACCTATTTAGTGGTATTTAAAAAAAAAATTAATTCATATTTTTTAGTTATTATTTTATTATTTTGACTGTCGCTAAGTTTTGTGTGAATTTTTGCAACTTCTTAGAATAAGAAAACACGTTCAATGAAGAATAATACTTCAGTTATGGATATCTCAATGAACTTCCTCATATTAGGTTTACGAGGAAAAAAATATTTACAATCACATAAATATATATGATATATTGTAGAATAAAAATTTCAACCCATTGAAATAACATGATTTAAAATTTATCAATATTATTAATAATATTTATCAAGATTTTATTTTTATACTGGATGAAATATTTTTCTTCTACACAAATATATATAATTCATTTTAAATTAAAAATTTAAATTACTCTAAAAAAATTATGAATCCATAAAGAAGTAGGTTTGCATAAATGGACCTTATCTCATTGTCATTAAAATAATGATAACTCAACTCTATAAATAGCTTAGAATGATGCAACTCTTCTTGTACTCCACTATATTTTCTTGAAAGGTATGGGTCTAAAGTCCAAATTGAGTGTCCAAATAGACTCCTGTTCACGTACAAGGTTGTGACTGTCTTAAAGGGGACTTCGGAACCGTTGGCTCTAAAATTTGTTGGAAGTATACCCATGGTAAACCTTATTTTGTCAAAATTATTAAAAATTTACTGATAAGTTTAAGATATTTCGTTAATATGTTAAGCCTATACTTAATGTATTATACGTAACGAAATTTTGTGTTATCCAGATGGAAAAGAGAAGTTTTCGAAGCAGATAATTGAATCTATAGATGAAGAGAAAAAGATAATAACATTCAAGGAATTCGAAAGAGATATAGTGAATGGATATGATAATTGGAAGGTAAGTCTCCATGTTGATGAAGAAGGTGAAAAGGATTTAGTGAGTTGGACTATGGAATATGAAAGGTCAAATGAGAATGTGCCTGAGTTAACTAATTTGCTTCAATTTTTCATTGATAATACCAAATCTATTGATAATCACCATGTATGTAACAAGCCAAATGACAATACAAAATAAGAAGTACATGAGTTTGTGCTTTAATTAAATAAACACTTGACATTATTTATATATAATATGAGAGAAATGTCAAGAAATTTGTATTTTTCTTTTCTTTTCTAAGTTATAATAATAATAAAGATATTTAAGTTTTGCACACAGTTTTTCTATATGCTCTCACTCTACTTACAGAAATTTCAATTTTGAATTCGTTACTTGTAAATATTTTTTTGATAGTTTGATAAAGTAGAGAAGTCATGACAAAATATAAAAAAAAAATTGGTTATTTGATGATATAATTGTATTCGTTAATATACTTGAAACAATTGATTTGCATAATAATTGAATATAACAGTTATTGATATAGCTGTATTTATTGATACAAATCAACTGTATTTGCTATTTAAATATACAAATCAAGTGTATCTCTCTCCTAGATCGGCTCGCCTCTCTCCTCCCTCTTCAATCTTGCTCGATTCTCTCTTTCTTCTAATATGTAGCTATGAATTTTAAGAAACTTGAATATATTTCTTATCTTAATTATTTTTTTAAAATTTCTGCATAATAAATTGGTCGGTCAATAACTTGCCTAAACTCAAATTGGGCTAATTTTGCTTTCATGGACCAGGTTTGTCCTCTACTTAAAACATTGTTTTTGAGATACATTTCCTCCTAACACTTTATACCGCTGGTGGGAGTGCTTCACCATTAATTAGAGGTTTCAAGTTCGAGCCTCGGATATGGAGAAAATTCTATAAGGGCGCCACCCTCGAATGAGTCCTGCAGAGCGCGATTCGAATTTAGTCAGAACTCTAATGTAGACTCCAAACACCGAATAAAAAAACCCAAAAAAAAAAACACTCAAGACATAAGGTATCATGTAAAATATAGTTCTAGAGGACAAAAAGAAAAATTATAGTTGAAATTGATTGTTGGTGTATTATACACCGAATACAATAAATTACAGTTGAAATAAAATAAACAAAAATGTATAAACAAATCTTTAGGCTGAGGCATGAAAATCTCGCTCTCTTTACGGAGATATTCAAGTCCACTGCCGCATAATCTACACCAATCCAGCAGTAATATTCTTGACTTGTCTCCAGGATACAACAACCTAACAACATGTACAACTCAAGCAACTCCGAATTAGTTGAAGAGTCCAAAACTCCACAGAAACAACATTCTCCTTCAACATATAATACTCTCTTTTGTACATAATGAATATGGTTGAAAACTTAGAATATTATTCTCTGTCTCAACTCTCTCTTTCACTACTACGCTAATCTCAATATAAACATAATAAAATACTACTTATTTTCCACTCTATATTTACTTGTACTTCTCTTATTTTTTCTTCTCCCCCAATACAAAGGAAAATCACGCTATTTATAGTTGATAAATTCTTCCTTACAATGAATAGGAAGATAGTGGGTAGTAAATTTGCCAAATGAATGACTCAAATGTTACATAAGTTACCAGAAATAAATATAGAATAATAGATAAAATAACCACTTTTTTCATATGAGAGTAAAGAGGCACGTTCATCCATAGATATAACATGATATATAATATGACATATAATAATTTTTATTAATATTAAAATGTCACATCAACATTGATTATTTGAGAGAACTCTATAATTCCTTGAATATTTAGAATAGAGTTAATCGTAATAAATATCTATTAGTAAATATGTGTAAACAATGTATTAGAATAAAAATAAATATACCAAGTTAATTAGATAGTCAAGTAATTAATTAAGTATTGTCATTACCCTCCTCTAATGAATTGTTTTCCTAAGCACACATTTAACCTCTGTTCAACTTTGTTTTTTCCTAGGCATCATCAATGTGGAAATTAACCACTTAAAATGTCTTGAACGTTCGTTATATCAGTAAAAGTTAGAATTTATATTTAAATAATAACATATTTAAGTTCTAACTTTTGGTCAATTGAATAGGTTTATTATCTTGATATGTCATGAATATTCATTTTATGCGCAAATTTTAGAACTTTCTACATAGATGACTATTTTAAATTAATTTGTTAATCGGAGTCAAAATAT
Source organism: Solanum lycopersicoides (assembly GCA_022817965.1). NCBI lineage: Eukaryota > Viridiplantae > Streptophyta > Magnoliopsida > Solanales > Solanaceae > Solanum > Solanum lycopersicoides. Next base: position 5,591,383 of record CM040624.1, read on the forward strand.
TTAAAAACACATCTTATAAAAGTCATTTTTAATTAATTTGTTTTGCTCTATATTTTTCTTTCATCATGTAATTATGCATCAAAGCTGTTATAAACATTAACACAAGTATACCAGCCCACATCGAATATATTTTTAAAAAACAATTAATGATTATATGTATATTTAATATGTATGTAATTTATCTATATTATATAAATAACGTATAATTGTGTATATATGGTATATAACAATATAAAATAAATGTATATGTATACATATCAATATACATTGTTATAGTAATATTTATATATTTTTATATAATGTATATGGTAATTGGTATGCATCTATATTATATACTTCAGTCTCTCTTCTTCTTCTTCTTTGTAGTTCCATGTTTTGTTAATAACTTTTTTTATTTAACAAAAAAATAACTCATATCTAATGCGTAAGAAATCAAAAGAGAAAAAAAGGGTTATATTTCATCATTTTTATTGGTTAAATGAAAAGGTGTATATACTTTCTTTTTTTAAACAATTGTTGTTACTTATTATATATCTCATACATTATCTCCCTCCCTCCCCCCCCCCCAACTGTCCCCACCCCACACAAAAAAATACAGTATACAAAATATAAACATATTAAGGGCCAAATTATCCTATTTGAATTGTCCAAGGGTAAAATTGATCAATTTTCCCTTGTTTTGGAACCATGAGTAGAAATAATATTTGGATAAATGACACCAATCCCACCTTCAAGTTCTCTTATTACCATTTTCCCAATTAGTTTTACAAATTCTCAAAATTCCTCATTTTCACACATCAGATTAATGTATCAGCGCATCAAATTAATGTATCTCGCACATCAGATTAAAAGTGTGTGATTTCTGTCCTTTGCCCAAAATATAACCCAAAATTCACATTATAAATCTTTAGCCCATAACACAATTTGGTATACGATAATATACATCCGATATACAATACTATACAAACCTTTAGCCTATAACACAATTCAATATACAAGAAATACATCCGACATACAACAATATACAAACATTTCAAAAAAAATTTAACAGAATTGTTTAAAATCTTAGCATACAATATGTATATATCAACATATAATATTCTACGAAATTATAGGAGGTATTTATACATATATACAATAATATACAATTTTGTTCACTATTATACATAATGAATGTTCGTCAATCATTACCAATTGCTACCTTTAAAACGGCCATATGAAATCTTCTGAAACTTTGTAGTGAGATACATCTAGTGATGGTGGCCTCTCATTCTCAAATAGTCGAGACATCATGAATCACATTAAAATTTGATTTGAGAAACTTTTGAAAATGAGTGACACTTTGCTCATGAGATTTCGCTATAGTAATTGTGCTTGTAATTTGGATTTTTTTAGAGTTGAATGAAATTTTGAGACAATTTTTGTTGCATTTGACTCGTCTCATTAAAATCTACCATTTGACTTTGAATTTGATTTTTTAAAGTCAAGATTGCTTCTGCTCCACGAATAGAGGACTATGTTGGTTGTAAGAGATGTGAATTTGCCTGTCCAACATATTTCCTGAGTGTTCAAGTTGGTTGTGACCCTATGATAGTATTCTCAGACTCTTAAATTTCTCATTTGATCAATGAACATGAATCAATTACTTATTTTTTCTATGTTAGACAAATGTATACTTTTTAAGGCTAACAACTTTCAAAGGTTATTTTAAGTCATTTACACATTAAATTTGTGAAATGACAAATATTAAGAATCATCTATTTTTAGTAAAAACGACGTATAAATAAAAATGAACGGAGTTTTATATTATACATATATTATGTATAAAAAGTGTTGTTTTAGTCTACCTATCTTTCAAAAGAATCAAACCAAATCACCTTTTTAATAATCAAACCAAATGAAAGCCTTTGTCCGATTTGATTCAATTCGATTCGATTTTTTATTATAAATATTGAAGTAGAAAAAAAAATATATATATAAAAAAGGGATACATATGTCTTTATATAGAAGTGATAAGGGTATAAATGGAAATAAAAAAGTTTTCACATTTATATAGTAGGATATAAAGTTATCGGCACCCAAAACAAACCCTCCTTGTCTTTCATTCTTTTTTCCATCTTCTCTGCGGCTAGGGTTTTAGCTCAGTCTTCTCTTCACAAGGTTAGCATCTCTACGCCTCACCACCACCCCACCCACCACCCTAATCTCCCTAATGGGTGTCTAATTTTATGGTTTTCTTGGATTTCCCCCCACTGTGTTTGTACATGACTATGATGAATTCTGTGTGTTACTGTATACTTTTTGTTTGAATAATGTTAATGAATGTTATGTTTGAGTTTGAATTGTTGATGGGGTTTGGATGAAATGATGGTATTGATTGGATTTGAGTTTTTGTTTTTCTGGATCTTAATCTGGTGAAAAGAGGAAAAAGGTGCTAGCTTTTTTACTTTGTACGGGATGTCTGTATGGTACAATGGGGTTTTTGATTTTTTGAAGGATGAAGCTTCTGATTTTCAATGTGGATTTTGTAGTAGTTTTGAATGGAATTTATATATTTTGGAACTACATAGAAGGGTAATAGAGGCCAATTTATTAATGTCCCCTTTTTTTACTTCATTTTGTAAGTTAAGCATTTAAGTGGTTCTGTTTTGTCTTAGTTTAGTCTACAGAGAGGCTTAGTTCTTTTGTTAGTAGTTTTTTTGCATGTGTTTATCAATGACCAATTAATAGTTCAGAAAACTGGTTTACTCCATAAAATAGAGGTGTTGTTCTTAGTTTTGTGTTTGTTAAGTTGTTACCTGCAGTTAGCTGTATCATTCTCGTGTGCTTGTGTTTAAAGCTTTTAAATATAGAGGGATTTTTGTTTGGCTTGTGAATTTTGTAGATGTGGTTTAGTGTAGTTTATGGTCATGGAGGTTGTTACAGAAGTTTGGTGAGTGTAGTATGGTTGCAATAATCATGCCAGTTTGTTGTTACTTGTCTATTGAGAAATATTGACTTTTGGTGTTTTTTCTATGACAGATGAATGTAGAAAAGTTGCAAAAGATGGCCGGTTCGGTCAGAACCGGTGGAAAGGGTACCATGAGAAGGTATGTTTAGTTTTCTGTGAATGTTACCACATGGAAGTAGTTTGTGTTAATGTATTGAGAAAGAATGTGGGTGTTTGTTGCTAACTTAAAAGATTACAGTTACTTGAAAGAGCCAGTTTGGCCATGAAAATACTCCTTTTTTTCCTAAAGAATTGCCAACTTCATTCCTAATTAGCTTTTGGTTACAAAAATTCCAGTCCCAACTAGGAGTTCTATTCCAAGTTTGAAAAAGGTCTCCAAATCTTTTTTCCAACTCCCTTTATAAATTCCAAATAAATTGCTTTATTCTCTCCTGTGCAAAAAGTATAACCAAACAAAACTCCATGTCAACCCAATTTCGTTAAGTACAAATAAAATGAAAAATATTTTGACTCTTATGACCAAGCACCTTAAGTTTGTAATGACTAACTTGTGTTTGTCCAAGCGTCAAAACTTGAGTGAGGAATGGAGAGAAGGTACATGAGAAGTGTATTGATAAGGGGTAAGGGTATCTTGTTTTTCTCATTCATGTTTGCTGAATGAGTGCTGCTTCTGCAGAAAGAAGAAGGCCGTACACAAGACAACTACAACCGATGACAAAAGACTACAGAGCACCTTGAAAAGAATAGGTGTCAATGCCATTCCTGCCATTGAGGAAGTCAACATTTTCAAGGAGGATGTTGTTATCCAATTCGTTAACCCCAAAGGTATAAATATAATCTATATTTCACTTGGTTCTAGTCATCTCTTGTTTTATTACCATTCTTAGTAACCTTTTGTTTTTGGATTCTGTTCAGTTCAAGCATCAATTGCTGCAAACACATGGGTTGTTAGTGGTACTCCCCAGACAAAGAGTATGTGTTCACACTTTCCTCCTGCCTTGCTTTAATTGATAGCTGGTACTGTTTGAATGCAACCTCAACATAAACTTTATAACTATGTCTCTTAACAAATTATACTTAAAAAGACTATCATTGTTTCTGTTGGTTCTCCAACACGAGTCCTACGTTGTTAGTGGAGGAGTTGAGCTACTACTGTTTTAACTCGTTCTCATCATGTCTTGGCCATGTGCATAGGAATGTCTAAGCTTAATATTTCTTTCCTCATGCAGAATTGCAGGATATTCTTCCTCAGATCATTCACCAGTTGGGTATGTGTCATTTTCTAGTCCCAAACTAAGTCGTGATAAAAGCTTGAACAATCAAACATGTGTTTTGACTGTTGAAAAATGCAATTTTCAGGCCCTGATAATTTGGAGAATTTGAAGAAGTTGGCCGAGCAGTTCCAGAAGCAGGCACCTGGTGCTGCCGATGCAGCTGCAGGTGCTGTTGCAGCACAGGAAGACGATGATGATGTACCAGAACTTGTGGCTGGTGAAACTTTTGAAGCTGCTGCCGAGGAGAACCACACTTCTTGAAGTTTTTGTTGAATTCCCTTACTTTCCAATGTTCTGAAATCAGATTTTACCTTAGCTTTTGAGTGTTCTATTTCATGTCTATTGTGACCACATCTCAAAAGAATTCTTAAATGCTTTTAATAGTAAGCTATTTTCCCCTTCAAAGACTCATCTTCTGTTTTAGCAATGCCTATTCTTCAGTGTCATGGTATTTGTTATTTACAAGTTCGTGTATATAGCAAGTATACGTGATCACATTGTTCTCCTTTCGACACACGTGGGGAAAAGCTTTCTGCTTTTTGCTGATGTCCTTACCTCTATATCTGAGCTTAGCAACTAAGAGGCTAAGCAGTATAAGTTCTGAGATTGCTTTGTAGGGAACTCAACCAGTGATTAGTCCATTTATTTCGTTTTGTTTTTCACCCGGTGTCTGGTATTTGCTTTGGGCTCGATTGTTAAGAATGGTGGTTGGTTACCACTTCCCTATCACAGCCTCTGGTGCACACAAACTGTTTTCAAGTAGCTCGATAACTTGTTGCGGTTATCTAAATTTGGGTTTTGGATTTGCAAGAGTTTGCTGAGGAAATTCAAGTGCAAGTTTAAAACCCAACCAATGTTTATTTTTCAAAGAAATCTGTAGATCACAATAAATTACCTGTTTGTACTCTTTAGATAATGAAATTATCAAGAAAAAAGAAAGCTAAGTTTTTTCCAGTAAATAGATTGACAATATTATCAATTATGAACACTCATGTAGCCACATTTTGGGATTGTGCCAATTAACATGACTGAAACTGAAACTGATCTATTATACAATCTTGTACATTCTATTTTGTTGCAAGTCCTTAAAGAAAGATGGAAAACTATACATGTATAACGGGAAAAGAAGAATTTTGCTTCTGTATATTGCCTCATTCAACCTCCTTGTTTGTCTTTGTTGATTTGTGAAAAATGGAGGAACACAACTTTAGGAAGAAAAAAAAAAGTTGAAGTGATTAGTCACCCTTTCTCCTGCAACTGTGCAACAGGTACAAAGACAACCAATGATTCGTCTAAACTAGAAGTGTCTGCTCTTCTACATCTGCGATTTGGGAACCTTCGTAATATGTCCTGGAGTCTTGCTATTTTGTCCTTGATTCTACATAGCTCCTGCATCTCAGCTTCAGCTTCTTGTATCTTTTCCCTCTCCTTGGAAATTAGTTTTCTCCTTTGCTTTTTTGCTCTGTCTCGCAGTAGTTTCAGGCTCACGTCATCACCAGATTCTACAAGTGTCTGCTTGTGGAAACAGGAAAATTTAGAACACAAATATAACATATCCATCTTTCAATTAGACTTTCTAAGTGAACAATGACTAAGCGCCAGTTTGGATCGGCTTACTCGAGGTGCTGTTTAACCAAAGTAGCTTTTAAGCAGTTTTGTAGTGTTGAGTAAACTAAAAAAGTGCTTATAAGCAGAAATAACAAAAATAAGCTAAAAGCCATTCATTAGTTAGAATTTCGAACTTTGGCTTTTGACTTGCAAGTCATATGTTAATCCAAACAGGCTCTTAGACCAAAATCTATCCATCTTTCAACTAAAATGAGCACTGAATACGGGAGATTCTACCCATTTAAAGTTTCTCAAGCAAAAACTGAACTAACTCGGAAATTTGAACTTGAAATGTGAAATTGTAAGCAAATTAATCCAAATTCAGCCAGGTTTTAAATATACTGTGTTTAACATAGCATAGATTGAGATAAAACAAGAGAGCTTCCATGATTTCGTAGATAAATTGGGTAACTGGAAGCATCGGCAGGTGCTAATCACGTATCAGCTATAGGATAATAGCAACCCTGCAGGCTAAATTCAGATAGCCTTCTTTGTATTTTAAGAATCTGGAGTACATATCACTTCAGATTTGGTATAAAATCCTCTCACCGACAAAATATATATCTTCTAACCAAGACGATAAGCTATTTCGCCCCTTCTTTTTTTTGTTTTTTACTTGCCTTTTTCTGATAGTTAAAGACTAAAACCCACATTATAAGCATTTTCACATAGAGAAAGCAATCCCGAGCCAAAAAGTAAATCATAAACACAATATTTTCTTTATATACATTAATGTAGAAGAGCAAATAGAACTGCACATGGATTCTCAGCTAATTAAACGTACCTCTACTCTATCTGTTGATGTTATTACTGCTTTTTTGTCATGCTTTTTCTTGGAAGGACGGATAACCAAGTCGGATGTTTCTTCATCAGGTGCCTGGGCTGCATTTTCTTCTGCATCACTTGACGAAATATGATCTGCTGGTTCACCCTTTACAGTCTCGGGTGTACATCCTACTGATGTTGTAGGACTAGTAGCTTGACACGGTTTTGTGCCCTCAACCTGCTGATACCCATGAATATAAGAACTTAGAATTAAAATATCCAGCTCCAGGCCAAATGTTATACAGCCCCTGAAATTCAGGGGTTAATGAAATTGCCACCACGTAAAGAAAAAAGAGAGAAGTACAAAAAGAATGGACAATATGATAATGGCAAGCTAATGTAATCATCACCGTAATCATGAGAAGAGAAAAAATGGCAGGAGACGAGGTTCAGAGAAACTTAAGCGGTGAAGGACACCAATAATCATAGCTCAATCCTTACCTTTCTAGCTTTAAGGGCCGTATACCGTGCATTCTTGAACCATTTGTTCACCTGAAATAGCATGTAACAGACAAATAAGCAAATGAAAACAATATATAAAGCAAACAGATTAACGTAGCTTACACCAACCTATCCGTCATAGGCATCTCAAGAGACTTAGGTGTTCGGTATGGAAAAAAAAAATTCCACAGAAAAAGTAAGTGGATTTCTTACTTATTTTCCGGTGTTCGGTAAGTAAGCAGAAATATAATCCCAAAAGCATTTCATATTATTCTAAGCAAACATTATGGGAGTGAGTGGAGGGTAGGACTGGGTGATGGTGGGGATGGGCGATATGGGTGGGTGGAAGTGGGTTGCGTTGGAGAGTTAAGAAACAATTGATGTGGAATGTCACTTATGGAACTTCTTTTCCCTATTTCTAGTTTTAAGTCATTTTCCTGATTTTCAAGGAACTTGTTTTCCTAGAGGAAATATTTCCCAAAATTTTTGACCAACCAAACATGGAAAAATTGTGAAACATTTTCTTCCATAGCAAACACGCATTAAGGTTTAGGCTTCAGAACATCATTATTGATAACTATAATAAAATAAATCATCATGCAGCCACCTCTCCCAATCCTCTTCTCCCTTACTTTCCCCTTTTATCTGAGCAAAAACATGTAATTATCCTAAAAGCATACAATTCGTAACCAAAACACATAACAATATCAGTTGATACTAGAGTAACACTTTAAACTTTGTGGACTATTGACCAATTATGGTGCCAATTTCTAACAGAGCTGACTATACACTGTGTTAGCTCAAATAATCACGGAAGACTGCAGTTACAGGATCTAAACTTTCTAAGTGTCTATTGGCATATCACAATTATCATTACCTTCTCATATTCAATACCCAGCTTCTTGGAGAGGTTCTCCCGCACTTCTCTAGATGGAAGCTCATTCTCAGCAAATACACGGCGAAGTTCCTGGTAAAGATCAGAAATATTGAGCAGTAAGAATATTGTAAAAGATGCTTCCTCTTTGATGTAACAATGAATACTGCAAACAAGCAGATTACCTCAACTGCATCAGGAGGAATCCTGAATATTTCTCTCTTGGCTGGTCTACCAAAAGACTCTTTTTCCACTTCATTCACTTTTTTTTCTGGACAACTTCTTTCACTTTCAAAAAGGGTTATAAGGGTGCTAGCAGCATCTGATTCAGGCTCCTTCCGTCTACGCTTTCTTTTACCTGGACCCCAATCTTCGTCTTCACTATTTTGTTCGATCATGGGAGCATGCTTTCCAAACATTTCCTGTGCCACATAAGAGCATCATTGATTTCTAGTTAGCAGCATCCGGTAGAAAACCAGAAAACTTATGGATATTAACGTACTCACATCATTTAACTTAATATAGTCAACAGCTTTTCTCTGTCTGGGGCCAGATAAAACTTCGAAGTCAGTTGTCTCCTCATAATCTGACCCAGCAATCTGTTCAGACAAATAATCTTTTCCACCGCTGCCATCTTCTGGCTTTCCTGTTAAAGCTAACAATTCATCCTCAAGTGATCCTAATATGCTTCCACTGCTAGCTTCACTGGAAGAACCACTCTCAAAGCTACCAGTACTACTGTGACTATTAGCAACTTTTTCAGGATCATAGTCATCATCTTCGGAGTCATCAGATGGCCAGTCTTGTTCGGGGCATAACAAAGACTCCTCACCTTCGGGTAGAAGAGCCTCTTCCTTGAAAATATTCTGAATTAATCAAATAGATATGTTATCATTAATTACCAATCAATAAATAATTCATGGAGGGGTGAAAAAATGATATTATGGAGAGTACAACAGTAGATTACTCAAACCTCCCAGTTACTATCCGTAGCAAAGTGGGTGCCAATATGAGCATTTGTTGCTTCTATTATTTCCATCTTACACTTGCAAAATTTGCAAAACCAGCCTTCATCATCTGGTGGTACTGCAAATTATCATTTCTTTTGGAATAAGTTTTCATAAACAAAATATGAGCCAGCAGTCATTTAGCTAAGCAAAAGTTATGAATTTCAGACGTAAAGGTCTGCCCTGCATAAGCAGTAGAAGAAAAGGGAGAAATAGAAGCATATCCAAACTAACTTACTATTTTCAGTTGATAGTGGAGGATCAAGACATTCTTGATGGAAGGCGCAGTTGCATGTACCATCACAAAGTATGATATCATTGTCATGAAAAGCTTCTTGCAATTTGCATTTGGCACAGATAATCTGAAAATGGAACAAGAAACTTTGAACTCTGCATCCGAGTTTGATTATCTGTCTATTGATGCAGACTTTTTCCTATTTCAGCTTTGATGCTGCTATGACTTTTAAGGGGGTAGGGAAACAAAGTGCAATAAAAATAAAAGAGAATCAGCCATCATGGTACTGCATGACATGCAGTTGTTAACAACGTATAAGACAGAAAAGACTTTGTGAAGGATGCTTACATGTTCATGATGGACAGATCCGTCTGGAGCAATAGCAGAATCATCGATCTGCCCAGCAGAGCTAAGCAAATCCAGACGGTGAACTATCTCCCTTATTCCAAGCTTGCAGTTTAATATCTGCTTCTTCGCTCTTTGTAGTTCTCTTTCTGGCCTAATTTTTTCTCGACTGGATGAAAAGACGAAAGAACTCACATGAGCTGCTCGCTTGAAAGGATAAAGTTACACTAGCATTTACATATTGAGGTTTGTCTAAATAGGCCAAAGCTTGTAAATGCTCCTTTCCATTGTGCTGATTCTCCAGTTAAGGGATTAGTTTTAGGGTAGCCAGGCAGTCCACAATATTCGGATTGCAGGACAACAAATGAGGGGCGTCAAAATTGTTACCATACTTCTAAGCATAAATACATCTCTAAGACTGGAAATGAATTGTATCATGCCTTCTCTTGTCATATACAAAATCATTGCAGAACTCAGATCCACATAAATGAGAGTGTCTACAACTCTTCTTTTCATTACTTGAGTAATCAATCTAGTATTCCCTGTCTGTCCCAATTTTATATTTAATGCATCAAGTCTCTTATTTCTCAAACAACATTGATAAATTAACTCAAGATTCTTTTCCTCTCATATTTTTGCTTTTGCTTATTTCAAGATTACAAACTTATTGTATTTTTAAACATCAACATCATCCTCAGCAATTAAGGATAACATAATTCACTTTTCTTTTTTTTTTGAAAATGGTAACTTTGTCTATTCCTCAAAAGTCAGTACACTGATCAGTATTTACAACATGTACTTCAAATTCTACTATGTTTTACTACACTATTAGCAATGTCATTTATTGATCATACAATGTTCAAGACTCCTTTAGCCAGAACAACACCATTCCTAGGTGGAAACTCAAATAGAGAGAGGAGCTATAATTAGCAATAATCTGTAAATATATGGCTGATATGGCACTTGAGATTTAACTCAAAAAGCTAACTCATGAGGGGAGAATTGCCCAAATCTATATAAGCAAATCACAAATCCATTCCCTAACCAATGTGGGACTCTAGCCCACTCTAACAGCCCCCTTCACGCACAAACCCAACGGGAGCCCAAACAGGATGGACCTGGAATTGATACCATGTAAAAATATGATACTTGGGCCTAACACAACCCTAAAGCTAACTCATAAGGGGAGGATTGTCCAAGCCCATATAAGCAAACCACCAGTACATTCTCAACCAATGTGGGACTCTAATCCACTCTAACATAGTCAAATCTGACAAAGGTGATGGCTGCATACATGAAGGATAACTCTTAGTGAACTAGACACAAACCTCTTTAGAATGGTGGAAGCAGTGGTGGAGCGACCCTTGTCAAGGGCTGTAATTTACACCCTCTCATTGGAAATTACATTTGACAGATAAGTAATTTTTTAAGTATATATACTATATGTTGAATACCTTTGGCTTCTTCTATGTATTACTTAATTGACTCTCCTTGGTGAAAACCCCAACTCCACCACTAGGTGGAAAATTTTGAGGTGATGATTGCATATTGTATTTCGGAGACTGGATGGAATTTTTAGTTAAGAAGCAACCGGTCTGATTGGGAATTGGATGAGGTAGATGAATTTATTCAGAAAATGAACTCAATAATTCTGGACAAAAACAAAGATTCCGTACAGTGGTTAGCCTAAAAAGATGGGGCCTATACTGTTAAATCCTTTCGTAAGATGAGTTAATCCAGAAATGAACTCAGTAATCCCATTGGTTAAGACTTACAGGTAAATATATTCATAATTTGTATTACTGGAAAAAAAGGAAGTATTGCTTTAATTTGAATGATAGCTGGACTTGTTAGCTTCTATGAATTTATAATGTAAAAAAAAAAAGTCCAGCTCTGCTATATTTGCAGCAGTACCGTATTGGTACTGTGTTATCAATAAATTCTTACCTTATAAAGAAAAGGCACAGATAAAGGGGAACTTCAGAATAAGTGACACAAGATAGTTTTTCCATGTCATACATAGATCTCTAAACGAAAAGGTCCATGAGTCCAACACTATGACAACTGAAATTGTTGAAAGAAAATTGTCTCAAAATACATAAATCTCTAAAAAGCTACGAGAACTTAGAGAACAACCGAACAAAATGGAAGAAAAGAATTTACAAAGGACATACCAATTAGCTAGGATTAAGGTTGTAGCTGTTGTTGATACATTTACATAAGGTAAAGCGCTAACAGGGAGTATCTTCAGTTGGGTTGGAGATTCATATGTCAAGTGTAAAAATAAGTGTGAGATTTTGAGAATCTATAGTTCTACAAGCCCCTAATTTTGAGATTGAATCATACTTCTTGTTGTACTGAAGCAAGATTCTCTTTATAGTAATTCTCATTTGCTAACGAGCACCAACAATTCCAAGCATTAAAGAGACTAGGAAGGCTTGAGTTAATTGTATGCGTCACTTATTGGTCATGAAACCCTGCAATCAAGGGCCATGGTAATAAATTCTGAAAGCAAGTAGTCCCAACTGATTTCCCAAAATTTAATACCATTACGATGTAAGAGACCAAAAAATTACATGGAAGGCAATAACCTTTATAGTCGTATCGAGTGGCTACCTTAGTGTTTTTCTTCTTCTCTAACTTTTTTTCTTTTTGGATAAGTACCATTATCTACTACTTTTAACCAAAATATGTTAACATTTTTCCTCATAATTATTACAATATCGTGCAACTCCAATCTCAAACATGACAGTCTTTCACACTATCTGAGCTAACTTTATCAGAAATCAAACGTTGCTCCAACTTCCTTTTCCAGTTTTATATCAAAATAGTACATGATTTCAACTCTAAATAATTAAAACCGTACATACGTCGAACCATGGCATTCCATTGAAGCAGAACAAACACCATGAGTTATATGAACATGTGAAGACCCTCGTTAACAATGAACTCAAACTTTCTTTCTGCTAGATCTATTTCTAACAGCAATAGTGATATTTGCATAATAACTTTATACCCTTCAGAATAGCAGTTCGGCAACTGGTTGAAGCAACCTAAGTTGCTCGGACACAGGTGTGCGGGTGTCCGATACGGGTGCAGTAGAGGTCAGACCCTCTATGATCTAAATTTTAAGATTTGGCGATACGGATCCATGTCTGGATACGGATACGGGGATTCAGCTAAAAAAAAATTAAATATCTAAAAATAGTGTTATAAAACCTAAAATTATGAGATATGATGTGGAAAACTTAAGGAGAAAATATTGATAGAGAGGAGAATCCTGGAAGGAGATAAAAGAAAAGGTAGTGACAGTAGAAATTTATACATTCAAGGTACTCCATTTTCTTCGATTCCACCTTAGTTCTTGTTTTGATTACAAAAAATCATTGAATTTATCCAGAATTTCTCCCTCAAATTTGGTCAAAAAAACTCAAAACCGGTTGACTGGATCGGGTACGGATTCCACACCCACATCGCATCGACACGGGCATGGCACTGAGAGTTAAGTAAAGGAACGGTGCATGTCTTTAGTGCCAAATATTCAAATTCCTCAATTTCCCATTCTTTTAGAGTAGAAGCAAGTTTCAAAAATAATCTAGAAAGGCTTATCATATCAGAGCATTCAACTAAAAGCTTAGAGCGAGAGGTTGAAACTGTTTAGTTAATGGTTAACAAGGAAACAACTCCCCCAGGTAGGGGATAAGGTCTGCATGCACCCTCCCCTCCCCAGACCCCACCTAGTGGGATTACACTGGGTATGATGTTGTTGTTGCTGTTGGTTAACAAGGAAACAACTCCCTCTTTTGGTTAATAATTAACAAGGAAACAACTCCCTCTTTTAGTTAATAGTTAACAAGGAAACAACTCCCTCTTATAGTAAATAGTTAACAAGGAAACAATGCCCTCTTTTAGTTAATAGTTAACAAGGAAACAACTCCGTCTTTTAGTTAACAGTTAAAAAGGAAACAACTGTCTTTTAAGTCAATAGTTAACAAGGAAACAGCTCCATCAAACATGCATATTCATCACACCTACGACCATGTAGACACAAACATTTTACTTGGGACTATCTGTTTCTTTAGTTTCTTACCATTTGAGGACCAAACAGTTATGATACTCAGTATCGAGTCTCCAGGCAAGACAAATACATTTATGTAGATAAGAGGGATAAGGTACACACCTCTGACCTTTCCAACCTTCTGCAGAATAAGCATCAATAAGGTTCTGCTCTAGCTTCATCTTGATCAAGAGGTATCTCGTCCTTCTTTGTAAACGTGAAACATCATTTGGATCTGCGTTATGTTTTCTTCTCCTCCTTTTTCTTCTTCTCTTTAACTTTTCAGACCCAGTATCCAGGTTATCATGTTTTAAGTTGTCCTTTGAGTTGCATGCTTGAAGCTTATCTCCTTCGCAGCTCAATACGGACTGCTTCTTTGATGATTTAGCTTGTTTCAGAATTTCATTCTTAAGTATGTTTTCCCCAGAACAGCACTTCCCCTTACCATCACCAGCAACTCTTCTCTTTGACGAAGATGCATGAGTAGACCTTCCATGAGATTTTGATTTCAGCCTAGATCTCTTTTTTTCTAATCTTCTCAACACATTTTTTACTTGTGATGAGCTTGCAACTGCTTTATGCATATCTTTATCTGTTTTTCCAGGCATCGTAGCTTGTTGTGTTACATTAAAAGTCCTGCAAGGACAAGACAATCAATGATCAAATAACCTCTAAGACAACACGAAAACAGCAGATGAGGAGAGGTCTTTTTCTTTTTATAAATGAGAAAAATATCAAATCTTTGTCAAGCCAAAAATACAAAAGTTGCACTTCTTGTTTCAATGTTACTTGTAGACTGTAGTAAATACATACCACAACAGATATTCACTGAAAAGAGGAAGAAGAAAAACTGCCAAGTAACTCTTAGTTCACTAGGAAGCACAAGTGCAATATATGTGAATCACTTCTGCTACAGACAAGAAATTTCATAATTGTCAACTTTACTCGACTGAAGCAACTGTAATGAAGCAGAACATCTGAGCAAATAACAAGATATATGAAGACCTAGCTAATGAAGAAAGACAAATTATGCTGAACTCAATAAGAAAGAAAAGAAGCAACTTTTTTGAAATAAAAGATACTTGCTACAACAACAACTTACCCCCCATCCACAAAGTGGGGTCTAGAGCCAGTAAAGTGTACACAGACCATAGAGAGGTTGTTTCCTATAGACCCACGACTCAAGGAATAAAAGATACTTACTATTAGAACAAAACTAGTTTACCCTTAGATCGGTATGGATTTTGAGATGGCAGAGAATTGTGCTGAAACTTATCAAACAATTTAACATGTCACTGGAAAAAGACAGTTCCAATTGATATTTGGGGGGAAAAAGTTGAAAATGGGTATTGGCTTTCATCAAATACAATCATCAATCTAATGTAGCTAACTCCCAAACAAGATCCAATCTTTCACTCAACTCTTCCCCAATCTTCAAGTCATTACAAACTGGGATGTCAATCCCAAATTAGGCACTCTATACACAACCAGTAAAAAGCTTAATGCATTCAAGAACCACAAAAACATTCACAGTACTAATCCATTTATCACTCATTCTGATAACAAAAGATTGAATTTCCAAATACCCAAAAACAAAAAAAGACTTAAAACAAACACAAACATATATATACACATAAACAAAAAGACTTCAAATTTCAATCTTTGATCAACCAGTTGATAACCCCAATTAGGCACATTCAACAAAACACTAACATTATTGATCCAAGTAACACTTCAGTCCAAGATTGAAATTTGACAAACACCCAGAAAAGACTTAACCATAAATTCTCAGAAAACCAAAAAAGATTCAAACTTTAACACAATTAATCAAATGGGTATTCCTTAAAAGGGGAAAAAAACAAAAGGGGCTAACCTTAAAGTGAAGGAGAAGAAGAAAGATCGCCCAAGTATCTCATTGGTATTTTTGAATGCAGAAATTTCACTTTCCTTGTTCTTGGAAAATTTATAGATTAAGGAAGTACTTAATAGTTAAATTCTTAAAATTATTCAATCATAAATGAATCATGGGAATAAAATTACTTCATTTATTGTACAAAAATATTAGTAAAAGTATTCATAACTTGCAGTTTCTGTTTGTTTCTTTTCCTTAAATTGCTTCTAAATATTGAGTATCTTCTTTGTTTTTTCTTTTTCACCAAATTTATATTACAAAATATCTAATTAAATCAAGTTCATAGTCACAGTTAATTGGAGTTTTAAAAAAAAAACAATTCTCATTCGGTATTCGTTATCTATTTTAAAGTCTGATTAAATTTAAATTCATGTCGAAAAGTTTCACATTGGAAGGGAAATAAAATGCTCTGTTACGAAGATGACTCGGTTGAAGATGAATGTGTAGTTATCACTCGACCACGACCATTGTTGATAGTTAATTAAGTTTTATAATATGAATCGATACAATAGTCGTGCAAGCACAAGTCTAATATATGTTATTTTATTTGTCTCAATTTTTATGACACAAATGTAATTAGGAGAGTCAACAGAATTTATATATGATTTTAAAATATTTTAAGTTGTCAATTGTTATGATTTATAGTAATTTTAAATTAATTTTCAGATAATATGTTATTTTCTTTGTCTCAATATATGTGACATAATGTAAAGTTTTTGAGAATGAACCAAATTTTTAATATGTTTATTAAAAAGAAATTAAATCTTTAATTGTTATAATTTATAATACTTTGAATGTAATTTTAAATTATATATGTTACTTCATTTGTTTTTAAATCAAGACAACTTTATTTTTTTAAAGTAACTATATAAAATAAGAGGAACTTTCACATATAGCCACTCTAGTCTAATTACGTTTAATAGCTATAGTTTGCTAATTACGATTCCCAACTATATAAAATAAGAGTATTTGTATATTGTGGCGAGAGAGATTGAGAAAAGGGGAGAGAGACGAGCGAGATTGGAAGAGGGATGAGAGAGGCGAGCGACAGAGGACAATAATTTATATAATTCACATCTAGTTTGTATAATTCGCAGGTACGTTTGTATAATTCATGTGTTTTTATATAATTGAATAATATAAAGTTTGGAATTATATAAATATAATAAAACTCGAAAAAGAAATTAATACAAATATAAACATATGAACTCTAACAATTATAAAAAATATATTACAAATTACATTATATAAATTATATTATCAAAATCCAAAAATTACACATTTATACAAACTTAAAAAATCTATACAAAAAGATTGAATTTATATGATGAAAAAACTGAAAAATCAAAGGAAATCATTGTGATATACAAATACAGACAATCGTATACCAATACAAATCAAACAAAAAATTGTTAGTTGCGAATTATACAAATATGACGAATTATACATATACAAACATGCCTAATTATACAAACTCGAAGTCAGCTTACATAATTAGTGTATAATGTTAGTCGTGAATGATAATTATAACAAACTATAGCTATGATGAGTAATTAAGTAGTATAAGTTTACTTAACCGCATAATTTTCCATTCTTTAACTTTACCATTTTGTCAAGCCCAACTCTTAAATTTTAGCCAAACTATTACAACCCTAAATCCAAGTCCACTAAAATCTTTTACTTTAGTCTTTACCTATCCTATCTCACGTAAGATAGTCACGTTTTCTCTTAATTGGATCACTTTGTTCGTGTAATAATAACTCTAGTATTACTTGATTGCTTAATTGAACCGACAATAGCTTTCATGTGGATTGTTCATATACTAGGTGTTTGTGTAGATACATATGTCCTCAATTTTTTATTACTTTCAAAACGAAAAAAATAAAAAACTGACCAAATCGAATCAAACCGACCATAACCAAATCGACGGTTATTTTTCGTTTGGCTTGGTTTGGTTTGATTTTAAAAACTTTAAGAAGACAAGATTGAATTGATTTTGATTTTAACCAATAACCGATCTAAATCCAAGTACGGACACCCCAATCTAATCAATTTCTTTCTTTATATATTTTGACAAGTTTTATTTCCTATTAAGTAACCCATATTTTAAATTTTATTTTAATAATTTAAACATATTTTCTTGATAATATCTGTGTGATTTTTATGAAATTGATCTTTTGATACAAATACTCAAATCTAAAAGTAGGGTCATCTAATTTGCAAAAAAGTAGATTTATCAACAAATTTCTGCAATACAATTATATTGAATTATAAAAAGAATATAATATAATAAGAAAAAAAAATACATCTTCAACATATATTTGTAATACAATCAAACACAAAAATATTTTGTAATACAAAAAACACAAATTCAAATAAACACTTAACTAAAACATATTTTGTATTAATTTGGATCACTCTTCTTCAATGAATCAATCTACAACTTAGTGTTTTCCATGACTCTCTTGATGTTTTTTATGTTCAAGATGACGAAGTTCTTCCGGGAGCGCGACCATATAAGAGAAAGCCATGCCACCAAAACAAACATGATAGACAGGATCAACAGAATTAGTTATAATATATTTTGTATGATAATTGTCTAGCCTTTTGGCTATAAATCTACCAAAAAATGAGAACATTGTGAATTTGTAAGGTTAAAATAGGAAAATGATGAGGATTTTGTAAAAGAATCACAAAAGAAAGACAAAGAAGAAGTTCTGTTAATGATTTTTTTGTTTTTTTAATAAATGGAATATAAACCTAAGAAGTTAGGTTGTTATATTGTTTTCTTTTAAACAAAAGACGTGTGTCAATGTGATCCTTAAATTGTGGATAATGCGAGGCTATTTTATTTTAGTTTTTTTATTCATATTTGGTGTGTGTGAGAGGGGAATAAAAGGTAATTACTTATTCGTATTTGATGTTTATATCAAACCATATAATCTTACGTAATTTAATAAGGTAAGAATGCATACTGATCAATTATGATTGAGGGTTAAAAGGTTTATATACGAGTATAAACACATGTCATGCATTTATTGATTTGATATAAAAACAGATTTCAATAAGTAATTATGGTATGAAAACCTTATAATAAGTTGTGGACTATGTGATCCAAAGTAACCATAATTGTTCAAAATAGATAATAATTATTGGGGGAGAAGCACTTATTTATACAACAAGATTAGATACATATTTTACAAAGTGTAGTAGGAGATTTCATTTACCAAATATAACAAGAGTTTTTTTTTTCTTTTTCAAAACATATACAAGTTCAACAATTGTCATTAATATTTTAAGAACTATCCCACCCTTAAAAGCTGTGGCCTTGAAATTAAAGCGCAACACGTGATGTATGAGTTAATCAAACGTTACAAGAGTCAAACATAGTATGTTGTTTGATGATCACAATCATATGGACAATAGGAAATGTTCACAAGTTAAAATGGTGTTTCCAAAACATTCCTCAGGTCATATTTGGCTTATTAATGGTAAAGGTTTTCTACGGTTAACCAGATATTTCAAGTTCGAGCTTTTGAAATGAAAGTACTCCTTGTTGGTTTTCATGCCTCAGAACTGAACTTTACCTAGTTTTTTCTGTTGCTTGGCGCGTTCAACAGATTCTTGAATCTGTTGGTCATGAGCTCTAAGTATTCTATCCACATCGATTGGTTTTGTTGCAGATGGAAGTGGACTAAAATATTGGTTGTCTTTCAATATTTTATGATCTTGTAGGACTAGTGCATCGTGCTCTCTTGGTAAGCCCTGCATATTGGTCATTTTTCAGGTAAAAGAGTAGATATATGTTCATTAGTCGATGTTGATGCACCTAAAGAACGAATCGTCTTTTCCTTAAGAGTCATAGTCATTCCCTTTAGCTGTTGATCCCTTCTCAAGACTCGCAGGCGTAGCAGTTTTGAAGATCATCATGGCATCATTCTCTCTGAGTAGATCATACATTTTATCTGATGGATCAGATATTGGACCTGACCATTTTGTCGTTCCCTTGGTATCTTGAATTGGTTCTTTCCTTATTGCTCTCTGATTGTTCCTTTGATGAGGAGTAGTAGAACTCTGAGTGTAACTCTTTGAGCCCTCTTTTCTTCTTGACTCCTGAAAAGATGCAGAAGAGTTTGTTCCTTCATTTATAACACCTCCCGAGACATATTCATTTGTTTTTTTGAATCCTATTCCGGACTTTTGAATGTGTAATGAGTCGTCTTCTGTCTATGTTACTCTGTAGTTCTGCATTAGCTTCAGCTGCTGGAATTGCCCGTCTTCTATCTCGTGCATAACTCCAGTCCCTACTCCCTGCTCCCCTTGGTTCCTATCTTTATTGCATTGATCTCTTTGCTGGGGGGGCATTGTGGCAAACTTGAGATATCACAAGAAAATGGTTCTGTTGTGAAAAATTGATTCTGAAGAGCAAGAGTTGCAGTCCCTCTATATTCAGCTTTTATGGAAAGTAAAGTGTCCATTAGTCCTAAAGCAGTTGCAGGAAGATCATGAAAGGTCGCGTGAAGAATGCGTCTATAAGGCTCTATAGGCTTAAATATTTTTGCATTAGGCAATTTAATTGTAGCCAAAAATCATCAGATGGA
Source organism: Solanum lycopersicoides (assembly GCA_022817965.1). Lineage (NCBI taxonomy): Eukaryota > Viridiplantae > Streptophyta > Magnoliopsida > Solanales > Solanaceae > Solanum > Solanum lycopersicoides. The sequence continues at coordinate 5,611,512 of CM040624.1, forward strand.
GAACCACAGAGCTTGAAGATTTTGTGCAATTGCTCAACTTCAGTTTTACCAGACATAATTGGTAAATATTTCACCAAGTGCACAACCAACGCCATAAGAACTTGATCCAAGCAAAAGTTCTGGTGGCTGATACCATAGAGTCACAATATTGCCAGTCAAGGGAATGCTTTGTTCTGGATCAAAAAATGTTGACAACCCAAAATCTGCAATTTTCAGGATACCATCTTTGTTAACTAACAGGTTAGAAGTTGTTATATCTCGATGCAAGATACCACGGCTATGGTAGTGATCAAGCCCTTTAAGCAGCTGGTGCATGTAACATTTGATCTCAGGTTCAGAAAACTTGACACTTTTGTTCAGTTTCTTGAATCTGCCATTACTTAGAAGCCACCTGCATTGTATATCTTCAATCTGCTTTGCTTGAGACTCGTCATGCTTTTCCTGAAAGAACATTAGGATAAGCAGACAGAACATGACATGCTGTAAATGATCAAATCATGACTTGACTGAAGCATGAAAAAGCTGTTGAATAAGGACAGAGTCACGACCATAGTCCATGACATATTGTCCTCTTTGGGCCTAGATCCGCACGAATTTGTCTTTCAGGCCCCGTTGTGCACCATGTGAACTTGAAATATGCCTTATAAAACTCTTTACTTTCTTCTCCCATTTTGATGTGATATTCACCTATTTAAGGTGTCATGTGCACCTCATCTTAAAGCTTGCCGGCCTAGAAGCCTAAGAGCTCAAGACCGGGATCTTGAGTAGGAGTTGACATGACAGGTTGGAGGATTTTAGAGGTTAGGTTTCGACGAATGAGACACCATAGGGGGGAAATCAGATGGTGATCTGATGAGTACTTTTGATGGTGTGCACTTCCCTCGGAAGATCAGATAAAACATCACCTTGATGGACTAATGTTTGGTAGGCTAATGAGTGGATAGCAACAAATTCGAAGGATGGAAAGATTCGGTTCTTAATAGGTTGATGAGAGGACCATACTTATTCTTGAGGTCCCTGAGGATGAGTTGTATATAAACCATAGTAAGCTCCGCATCACCGTAAAAGGAAAGGGTTCTGTTGGGAGTTTCTTGTTCTTCTGGTTGGATTTCGGAAACAATAGATTGGAGATGGATTTCAGGAAGAATGAGCTGCCGAGAGTGATGATGATGATGTGAGCCTCATTCCATTATTTTACGTTTGTGTAGAAATGCTTACTGCATCTACAAGTTGACAACTTTTCTTTAGTATTATTTCATATGTCAGTATGCCATTTTTTATTTAAGCACTGAAAGTTTTCAAAATATCAACTATCTTAAGTTCATGAATGTATGCTTAGATCAATATAAAGCCAATGACATTAAAAGGGCTTACACTTAGTTTTAGTTTTTACTAAAGTGAGTTCCTGCACTTGTCAACCAAAACTTCTCAAACTTGAATGTACCTTAGTCTTCCATATGTTTGCTTCATTCTTTCTATATCAATTGCGTCAAGTTAAAGAATCAATCCAAGGCACAGAAGGTCAGATCAAAGATGTTACTGATTGGAAACTTTTGTAAAGTCTGAGTACTTGTTGCAGCATGGCAGTGAAGGATGCTGCTTTCACCTTTCCATTCTGGAAACAAAGTTAGTCGTAGTGTTTTTACGATGACAGCAAGGCTTAAGCTATAGAAGGCAGTTGCTGATGAATTTGGCAACTTTTGTGAAGTCTGAGTACTTGGTGATCGGATGAAAATCAACCAAGTAATACACAGAAAACCACAAAAAGTTGTACTACAAATTGTGCTTTCCATGTTGATAAGTTGAGGTTACCTTTGTAGTTTAATAGACAACTGAGCAACATCATTAAATTGTACCACATGAGTGGTAGTAGAAACTGCAGAACAACTTGCAACAGTAGCATCAAACTGGAGCCAAAGATTAAGGAGAATGAAATAGATCTTACTCGGTGGAGCTTATCGGAGTTCTGATACCATATAAAGATTCAGAGAAGAAAATGATTCTATTAAATCTGGCAGCAAGCTTTTAAGTACATAATAAACAACTAACTGGACCTAAAGTGTATGCCACTATCTGGACAATCTACAATTACTAACTGAAGTTAATGGCTAACTATTCATAAATATGCTCCAAACATCAGGAGACTTATTCAACCTTTAACAACTAATAACAAGAGATAAATAAAGATAGTTAATAGTTTCACCTTCTCATTATGGAAATAGACTATATATTGATCCAGAATAGACCTTTTTTGCTGTAAAAAGAGTGAATATCCAAGCAGCTTATATTGGTTTTCATATCTCAAAACTGAGCTTTACCTAGTTTTTTCTGTTGCTTGGCACGTTCTACAGATTCTTGGATCTGTCGGTCGTGCTCTCTAAGTATTCTATTCACATCAAATGGTTTTGATACAGATGAAAGTGGACCACAATATTGGTTGTCTTCCAGGAAGTAAAGTCCATCTGATTCTGCAGGTGGCAACAATTGTTCAATAAGTTGGTTCTTCTCTAGCTTCGAGTTATTTCCTTCCCCTTCCGCCTTTTTTTCCTTGTCAAACATCACCATTGTGCATTTTTTAGGATCCGTGCCTCATTCTCTCTTGGTAATCCCTGCATATTGGTTGATGGACCTAGAGAATGATACTTCTTTCCCTTTGAGACATGGTCATTCACTCTAGCTATTAATTGCTTCTCTAGTCTCCCACGCGTAACAGCTTTGAGGATCATGTCATTACACTCTCTGAGTAAATCCTGCATTTTTGTCTGATTCATCAGGTAATGGACCTGTCCACTTCTTCTTTCCCTTTATGTCATGTTCATGAATTGGTTCTTCCCATATTACTCTCTGATTATCCCTTTGATGAGTAGTAGCAGACCTCTGAGTATAAGAGTTTGTTCCTTCATTTAGAACACCTCCTGAGACACATTCATTTGGCTTTTCAAGCCTATTCCTGAGTCGTCTTCTGTCAACTGACCGCTGTAATCCTGCATTAAATTCCCTAATCATCTTGGTTTCTTTAGCATTCATCTCATTTCTAGGAGGGCATCGTGGCAAACTTAAAGGATCACAAGCAAATGGTTCTGTTGTGAAGAACTCACCCTGAAGAGCAAGAGCTGCAGTTCCTCGATATTCAGGTTCTATGGAAAGTAAAGTGTCCATTAGTCCTACAGCAGCAGCAGGAAGATCATGAAAGGTTTCTTGAATTTGTCGTCTATAAGGCATTTGCGGCTTTAATATTGATGCATTAGGCAGTTGAGATTTTAGCCAACAATCATCAGATGGAGAACCACAAAGCTTGAAGATTTCATACAATTGCTCAATTTCAGTTTTACCAGGCATAATTGGCTTGCCAGTAAATAGTTCACCGAGTACACAACCAACACCCCATAAATCAACTCCAACTCCATAATGATTTAATCCAAGCAAAAGCTCTGGTGGCCGATACCAGAGAGTCCCAATATTGCTAGTTAAGGGAATGCTTTGTTCTGGATCAAAAAATGTTGACAGCCCAAAATCTGCAATTTTCAAGATACCATTTTTATTAACTAACAGGTTAGAAGTCTTTACATCTCGATGCAAGATACCACGGCTATGGCAGTGATGAAGCCCTTTAAGCAGCTGGTTCATGTAACATTTGATCTCAGGTTCAGATAACTTGACACCTTTCTGTTCTTGAATTCCCTCGAGATCATATTCCATGCAATCAAAAACAAGGCTGCACGCCATTTCGAGGGGACTACACCTTCCAGCTTGATAACATTCGGGTGATCACCAAGCCTTCGCAATAAGACAATCTCTCTCGCCATAAACTTGAAACTATCGGGATCAAGATTGTCAGCACAAACCTTTTTCAAGACAACAATCTTATTGCGCAAACAATCGCGAGCTTTGTAGACATTACTGTAACTTCCTTGGCCAATCTTATGTATCTTCTCGAAAGTATCAGGTGTTCTTGGAAGCCATCCAATTAAAGCTTCACTAGCTACCTCAACAAGCCATTCAGGCCATCCAGCAGCAACTAGTTCACTTTCTAAGCCTTTTCGTACTCCTCTGCTGAGTCTTGGATTCAGTCTTTTTCTCATGGTACTACTGTTTTCTTCCTTTTGAGCTGTCATTCATTGAAACTATCTCAAGTTTTTACTAGATATTATTCCTTAAGCATGATGTGTATAAGATTTGCCAAGAATGTGGGCAAAAAAAAACAGATACAACAATAACAATTACTACGAGCTACGCCTCAATCTCAAAACAAGTTAACGTGAACTATATGAATCCTTATATTACATATGATAAAATTAAACAACTACACCTTAGTCCCAAACAAGTCGGGATCGGCTATATAAATGCTCATTTCATAATCTAAGCTCATTTTCATATCATATCAAAACATAAATATTTGATTTGTGCATGTCATACTATATGTTAAATCATTTCTTTATCTTCTGAAAATAAAAAGACAGATGTTTGTTCACCTTCAATGCCTTTTGTTACTTCTCTGTTAAGTCCTGCTTTGTTGATGAGGCTGTCTTTAACTGATTCATCTCTGTTACTTGAAAATATTACATTACTGGAACCCATAGTTTTCCAGTCTAATTAAGTTTTCTTTTACATTAAAGTTAACAACACACACTCTTTTAAGTATTCTTTCCTAATACTAATGAGAAAACCAATCCAAGGGAGTTAGTTGACTTCATAAAATCAATTATAATGGTAGGTTGAGTTGTCTATCAGTTTACTATAAATAATAATTTTGCAAATACATACTTGTTACTCCTTTCTCTCCGTCTCAAAATAAGTGACGTTTTGGCAATAATTTTCTTTTTATCTCAAAATAAGTGTCACAGTAGAAATTCAAAACAAAAAAAAATTAGTAAGTTTTAAGAAGTTCAACATAATATTAGTTTGGCATAGTACATATAAACTTGTACTTTAACTTGGTCTCAGTTAGCATTTATGTAACAGGGTGCTACTACTGTTAAAAATATGAATGAGTCATCTTAAGTTAATTTAGGCTTTAAGTTTGTAAATTTTATTATTCAGTTGGGTAGGTCACATAAGTTTATTTGTTCCTATTTTTTAAGAGTTAGGTTAGCGCAATCTGTTTTGTTGGTGTTATATAAAAACTCCATTGGAGACTCATATATAAACAAACAATTTCATTGTACTTTTTGTGCAATTATATTATGTCCTTCAATTTTGAGTGTCACAAGTAGACACTTAGGGGTTGTTTGGTTGGGAACAAGTTATTTCGAGATTAATTATTCTGAAACTAGCTATCGTGGGGTAACTTATCCCACCATGTATGTGCAGGACGAACACAACCTTGGCCAAAGGGTGTCAAGCGACACCCCTCGCCGGAACATTACATTGTATATAGAGGTCAAATTTTGGTTTAATCATATATTTATATAAATGTGAACAAACTAGAATATCCTTTTAAATTCATTTATTTCCAAATATAATCTTCTCCTTTCATTAAAGGGAAAAGGGTCAAAAATGCCCTTAAACTATGTGAAAGGTTTAAAAATGCCCTCAGTTTATAGTTTGGTAAAAAAATGCTCTTGTCATCAATATTTTTGTCCAAAATACCCTTATTGCTATTTAACGGGTCAAAAAAAGCTCATTTTCCAAATAAATATATTATTATTTTCTTTTTGACATTTTTTTCAATTAATGTTTTTAAAAATTTAGCAAATGTTTATCTTACTTCAAGTCAGAAAAAAATAAAAAATGAAAATATTTTTTATTTTATCATCAATATTTTTTATCGTCATATAAATATAAATGGAAAAACGGACAAATGTACCCTCGAACTATCAAAAATGATATGCAGATACCCTCCGTCGTACTTTTGGGACATTGGTGCCCCTGCCGTCCAAAAACTAAAGCATATATACCCTTTATACTAACGGACATATACGTGTCATAATCTTATCCACCGACCCGACATCAAATCGATGGATAAGATTGCGCCACGTTTTCTTATTTGATCTTCCGTTAGAGTGAAGGGCATATACGCTCTAATTTTTGAACGACAAGGGCATCAATGTCACAAAAGTATGACAGAGGATATCTACATACCATTTACGATAATTTGAGGGTATATTTGTCCTTTTTCAAAATATAAATTAATGATAGATATACTATGATCTTATATATATAACATATATTATCTATCGAAAGGGTACATGAAATTATTCTATTTTAATTGATAAAATGAGATTAAAAAGAAGAAAAAAATTTCCTACATTTTTATTTGTTAAGGTGATTTTAGAAGAACGAAAACAAGAATATTGTTCCTTAATAATATTTTAATTAGGAAGAAGATGTGTATAAAAAGAAAAAAAAATATTTATTCGGAAAAAGGGTATTTTTGACACATTTTGTAACTATATGGGCATTTCTGGATCAAAGTATTGATTGCAAGGTCATTTTTGAGCCAAAGTATTGACGGTAAAGACATTTTGAGTCAGACTATAAACGGAGGGCATTTTGTTCCTTTCACATAGTATAAGGCATTTTTTACCCTTTTCTCTTGTTAAAAGATGCAATTTTTATGAAAAGTTATGACTTTTATGAAAAGTTGCGATTTTTATGAATAGTTACCCAAAATAGTCATCTCCTTTCATGAAAAACATGTGACTTTAATAAAAAATTGTGACTTTTATAAAGAGTTGTGACTTTTATGAAAGAACTGACCTTTCTGAAGAGTTGTAACTTTTCAAAGAGTTGTGACATTATTGATAAGGCATCATAAGCATTCGTTCACACTATCCTTTCTGAAGGGATTTTCTCTCATTTTAAAACAACGAAAATTCTGAACTACTACTACTTCTTCTTCACAATTAAATATTCAAGTACTTTGATCATGTTGAATGACTCAACACTGTTGTTTTTGTATTTATATAATTGTGAATAAAATCATTCCATCTTGAGAGGATCTATTCCATTAAACCTCGGATACTAGAGAGGAATAATTTTCTTAAGGGTACACTTTCATTGCGGTCAATTTTTTCCTTTCTGTTTTATTCTATTTTTATAGATCTTGGTATATTTTATTTACAGTCTGTTTTATGATATTAATTGTTTTTTTAACTTTATGTTTTAAATTTTGTTGCTTATGTTTAAATTTAATATTTGATGTTGATGTTGTCTAATTTCCCCAAAATATAAAATAGTAATACTTTATGGAGGCAAAAGGATAAATTGTAAAAATCAAAGATGATTGATTGAATAATAAATGATAAGATGTTATAATTATTATTTTCCTTTTCATTATTAATGTTCGTTATTATGTAATCTTGTATTTTAAATAGTATAATGTTTTGATTTTAATGACTGATAGATTCTAAGTATTATTTTTATAAAATATGTGATATTAAATTTCTGCGCGAATCACATATACTTTTACTAATAAATATATATAAAAGTATTGATACCTCCTGACACAAGTGAAAGGTTTAGTCTAATGGTTAATGGATTGCAATATTTCTTGCTGGAATAGAATTTCAAGGATCAATAGAATTTTTTATAACCACATGTTTTTTCTTTATTTTAAGTTGTTAGTTATTGCGATTTATAATATCCTAAATGCAACTTGCAAATATATAAAATATTGGTCTTCACTCTCTCTATCCCAATTATGTGCTACAAATGAAATTTGGAGAGTCAAACACATTTTTATTTAATCATATCTTTTTTTAAAAATAGTTGTTAATTATTGTGATTTATAATACGTTTTATATTATTTCTAAAATATGTAAATTATCAAAAATTCCTTTTAATTGACTTAATGTAAATGACAAAAATACCCTTTAGTACAATTTTGTTTCCACGAAGCACACAAATCGACAAAGACACGTGTACTTGTAGAGTCTTCTACTATTATACAATACGTTCAATTTATAAATTTTTAGATATCATGATAACCTCAACACCCACATAATGTTACTTGATTATAGACAAACATGAAGGTCTCGACGATCCTCACATGATTTAATTTCTATTCTATATATATAAACATCGGAATAAGCCGAGTTTATTACATGTTATGTAGTGACGAGAGCCGTATCGATTGATAACTTATTTTTTGAGTCAAGATATATTCACTAATGGGAAAAGGGTTTAATATACCCCTTAACTTTGTCATTTGGAGCTGATATACCCCTCGTTATGAAAGTGACTCATATATGCACTTACCCTTTTCCCTTCACTAATTTCTTTTTGATTTTCCATCGAGTGTTCGATACCACATTGCAGATTGACTAAATCCGGATTAGGGCGTGACTTTAAGAGTGTGTTTGGTAAGGAAAACATTTTCTGGAAAATATTTTCCAATTTTTCCATGTTTGGTTGGGACAAATTTTTAGAAAATGTTTTCCAAATCAACTCATTTTCCTCAAAATTAAGAAAAATGACTTCCCTTAAAAAATTAAGGAAAACATTTTCCAAAACTCCCCCCAATTTCAAATTATATTTATTTTTTTTTGAGAAAAAACATCAATTTTAAAAAAATATTTTCAATTTCAAGTTATTTTTTTCACGCGATCCCTGACCCTCCCCCACCGTCCAGCCCCACGGCCCCACCCCACCCCAACCCCAACGCCTCCCCAAAAAAATTAATTTTATTTTTTAAAAATATTTTCAACTTCAAATTTTTATTTTTAAACTCCAAGCCTCCCCCCTCCAACCCCCAAAAAAATTAATTTTGTTTTTCAAAAATACTATCAACTTCAAATTTTTATTTTTTCACTCCTACCCCTTCCCCCTCCCCTGCCCCCCAACTCCCCCACCACCTCCAAAAAAACAATTTTATTTTTAAAAAATATTTTTAATTTCATAAATTATTTTTTAGTCTAGTAAAAATAAAAGATATCTCTCAAAAATATTTTTCATTCATAAATCAAACACTAAAAATTATTTTCGGAAAATATTTTCTACTCACCAACCAAACATAAAAAAATACGTCTAAAATCTACTTATTTTCCATAAAAATATTTTCTAGGAAAATATTTTCCTTCGTACCAAACACACCTAATTGATTGTTTTAACTTCTAACCCCACAAAAAGTCACGAGTCCCTTCAAAAGGCCTTTCCTTTTTCATCAGCGTTTCAGTACTGAAAACCCTTGTTGCTTCTCTTCCCCCATTTCAATGCTGCAATTTTTTTGGGTGAAGAGTGATATGGAAAGGGTAACAGAGAAGGAGATTGGTAGTAGTAGTAGTACTAGTAGTAGTAGTAATAGGAAACAAATCCCAGATTCAAAAAGTCACGAGTCCCTTCAAAAGGCCTTTCCTTTTTCATCAGCGTTTCAGTACTGAAAACCCTTGTTGCTTCTCTTCCCCCATTTCAATTTTCTGCAATTTTTTTGGGTGAAGAGTGATATGGAAAGGGTAACAGAGAAGGAGATTGGTAGTAGTAGTAGTACTAGTAGTAGTAGTAATAGGAAACAAATCCCAGATTCAGTGATGGAAGCAGTGAACAGAACCTCAAAAAACATGGACGATTTGAGTAGTAATGTTGACGAATTTCTATCTCTGTATGGCGCTGGTGTTTTTCCCGATTTGGGTCCTCTACAACAAGCTCAATCTTTGATTTTGCTGGCTAAAGCTACAACAACACTCTTTGCATGTACTTTTTTTACTCTTTTCTTCTTGTGAGTTTTGAGATGTTGGTTTGTTTGTATGAGTAAATATTGTTTCTTTGATTGGTTACAGTGAGGCTTAGGTGTAAAGGGATCAACCCAGATGACCGTCCTGTCAAATTGGAGTTTGTATGTGTTCTTCTTGAAGATTCTGCATTTGCTATTCTATGGTGTTCAATTTTTTTGGTTCCTCAGATAATAGTAACCCTTTTGGTTGTGAGGGCTTAATTGGTTGATTTGGTGTAAGTTTTAAATTTGTTGTCTAAGTTTTCTCTATGATTTTGTGGTTCTGTTAATTAATTTAGGAACGTTTGAGCTTGTTCCAAGAGAAACTGCAGGAATTGATGGACTTGAATAAAGGTAAGTTTGAATCTGTCTATAAGTTTCTGTGTGGTAGTGAAATAGATAAAGAAGTTGTGCCACAAAAGTTATAAAGTAAATGATTCGCTTAACGTAATAACAGAGTGTCCACTTTTGATACTATTGTTTCTGATCAGTAAAAAAGAGAAAAGTATCATGCTTGCCTCCCATCACATGATGAAGAATGGGTGTGTGCTGGAGTGGAGATTCAAATGATTTCTGTTTGTTCAGCATATAATAGTTATTGTTGAAGATGTGTTATTTAGAAAGCTTGATTTGTTTCCATATGATGTAACAAGGACAAATGTTGAATACTGACTATACTCAATTTGTCCTATAAGCGCCATTGCGACCATCAGCAAGGATAAATCCGCAAGGTGCAGCTCGATTTATCGAGCATTCTTTGCCTGATCTTACACCTGGTAACTGCTAAACTACTTTCTAAATGTGTGCAAGTTCCTTTGTGTTTGGTTTGTCTTAAAACAAGTCTGTCTTGCAGAGCAGAGAAAAAGCATGAGAGAAATCAGTAAAGGTGACGGGCCTAGGATTAAGTATCTGGAAAGAGTTGTTCATAAGAAGAGGAAGTATCCCGAGCAGCAATCTGTTCGAACTGCTACCCAGGAGTTCCTTGAGAAAGCTTCCCGTGAGCTTCTTGGTGAAAACAAGAGTGGTTTTAAGGGACCTTTACAACTGCCGGAGGGTGATGGTGAAGACGTACCTATGAGCTGATTTTCTGGTAGATTTTTAACTCATTTCTTCCAGTTTATATTCTCTCTCCAGTTTATGGATCTTGTAGTTGCGCTGCTGGCATATTATTTTATCTTCTCAAAATATTTTCGTGATTTTCCTAATTCCAAGTGCATGTGCTTATGGTGTTGTTGTGTGGGTATAGAATAAAGTTACTCAAATCTACCTCCTCTTTTGTTGAATTTGTAGCTGAGATAGAGATGAAATTTTTTATATTTCTTACGTATAATTTTTTGAAGATATATTTCCAACACCAATTGAACATATTAGTGACTCCATTGTTTTTTTCCATGGAAAATTCATGACGTCTTCCATACATTGCCGGAGGAACTGTCTGATGCAGCTTCATATGGGCCAAGCTTAACACGCTGTTCTGATGATGGAGATATTAAGGACTTCCATTTTTTTTTTTTGGAAACATCAAGAGATACTAAGAACATACATATAATTCAACTTTATTTGTAGGCTCCTTTTTTTTCTATGAAAGAATTGAACAACACGTGTTTAAGAGCAAAGCATGTGCAGCACATGTTCTGAAAAAACTGCTTTTATGTATTGGCCTTTTGGACCATGTCAAGAAGATGTATGCTGTATAGGTACATCTCTTGAATTGCACAACTTTCTTGCTCTAGTGCAAATGCTATGGTCTTCCTTGTAGTTTATTTGGCTTAGTTTGTTCACCTTCTCTTTCGTAGAAAGGATATAGACTTCAGATTTAAAGGGTGATCAGGACTTTAGAATATGCACTAATTTTCATGCAAGTTGAAAGAAATAGTTGTGTCAAGGATAACAGATTCTTGGAGATGTTGGGGATCCTCTTACCAGTGTGCTAGTACCCTCAATTAGCTTCAAAGTGAATCAAGTCCATTCTCAAAAGGAAATGCAGAGTGCAGTTGGTTGATGAACGTGTAAAAATGCTTTTACTCATCCAAATTGAAAAACATGAATGATTTTTTGAGGTTATTATATAATTCTCAGTCAAATGTTATGGCCAAAGAGATCCGTTTTGTAACGTGATCTGATTTTCATCAAGGAATCGAAAGCAATAGCTTTGACCAGTTGCAGCATCTTTTAGGAACGTGTCAAAAGGTTATGGTAAAAATGGACTTTTATGACACTGTAAAAAAGGACTTGCATGATATATCAAAGTGGCTCTAATCTAGATATTTAGGGTGCAACTTCTATTGTCTTTTCTTAGTCACATACATCATAATAGGTCAGAAATGCAATCCTCATGGGGATCTTGCCACTTACTGACTTCCACTAGGCACTAAGTTTGGTTTTAAATCTAGATCCTTCTAATAAAAAGTTTCCTTCCCAAAGATACTGAAGAACGACGGTCAAAAAGAAAATGAGAAAGGAATAGAGGGGTTAGGAATAGAAAGGTAGGATCAAGCAATCAAAGATAAGTCACTAAAAGGGCAGATCCATGCTCCAAGTTTGCACCATCGACGGTGTTGCGGAAGGCTGGATCTACATGGAAGGGTGAGGGTGCCACGGCACCCGGTCACTCAGCTAAATTTTTCGTATACACATAGGCTTTTTTAATTAGTAATGATATGTATAAAGGTTGGCTCCCACAGCACTATAGTAGTCGCTGGTCTGGTGGCTATTGGCCTGGGTGCCAGGGGCTATGTCTAAGTTCGAATCCCCGTGAACATTTAAAAAAAATTATTCACGAGTCACTCTAAAGCAAATAAATATCCGTATATCTTGTACCTTTTTTTGTCTTTTCTTACTTTTCCTAGTCCCCTTTTTATATGTTCGTTCTTATTCCGGTGTATATTTTTGCTTCTTTCTCTTCTTCTTTTTTAGAACAAATCTTCAAGTATTTATTTGAATGTGATTTTAATCTTTTTCCTTTTTTATTCCTTCAAAATACATTTTATCTGTTCAATTTTTTTCCTTGTTTTTAATCTTTTGAACAGAAGTAACGGAAGCAAAGCCCAATGTATGCTACCTAAGTACTATAAGAAATACAAATGTTACCCGTTTCAAAAAAAAAGAAAGAAAAACCCAATAATACTAGAACATTTAGAGCGAGCATTAGGTGATCTGAAGATATGAATCAGTACAACTAAGTAAATTTTAGATGATGATTTTTACTGTCCTTTTTTTCCTTATGAAGTACCTGTGATTTATTAATGAAACATCCGGGGGATGCAATGCAATAAAAAAGCTGTTGCAGCTTCTATACCTAACTTAAGGAGCAAACAACATCAAGGAACATTTTACATTATTTGCATTGTTCAGTTTTTTGCTTTAACAATAAGGTGAGGTATATCGTTGCAAGCTTGGGATTGGTGGTGATTCCCCTTCAAGCGACTCAGGTTTCTTTCCTTCCATAATGTCCTAGGAAATCACCCGCTATATGTCGTGCCGTAATCTTTTTATTGATCTGTACCATCAAAACTTCTTTTGCTGTTTGAGGCACTACACGAGCACAAAAACATCCTTTGTTGTACTGTAGTGAAGAGAGGTGGTAAATTTTTCTGAGATGTAATTGCACAAATAACAACTAGTACTTAGTACTAGTCTGCTCTTCTCGAGGTTTTCTTGAGTAAGGCATGTCTCCTGCATAACCAACTCACTAAAACATGCGTAGGAAAAGTAACTGTCCCTGAAATGAGATTAACATCTATTATCTTGGAGGTATGCTATAATAAGAACATACACGAGACCCATACACATTAGTGAATGGGTTTAGAGCCATGAGACTGACACCAATTATATCTTATGCAGTGCTTCCTTCTTAGAGCCGAGGGTCTTTTGGAAACCTCTCTACCTCGAAGAGGTAGAGGTAAGGTCTGCGTACATTTATTTTACCTTCCCCAGACCCCACTTTGTGGGATTTCACTGGGTATGTTGCTGTTGTTGTTGTAGTAGTAGTTGTGCTTCCTTTATCCTTGTATGATTGATATTCTTTCCTTTTTGGTCCATCTATAAATTGATACCTTTTGATATTTGAATCTATTTGTACTTGTGGAGCCCAAGGAGCACGAAAATAAGTACATTGGTAACAAGGCTAATCGTTTGTTTTTATCCATATTTTACTTAGATTGTTGTTCTTTCATGAACCACATGTCTAATCAAACTACCAAATAAATCGGTGCCGTGGAGGTAGTACTTGTGGATTTGTTTAGCAATTTTGTTTTAGTTTTGGTGTCAGTGTCTCCAGTTACTTCCCGTAAATTTCTTTAGCTCACAGTCAGGTACATGTTTCTGTCTTTTAATTAGTCACCTCATGATTGTGGATTTTACTTTTTGCAACTTCCTTGGATATATGGAAGTTTTCATTTTTTTCATAGGAAAATGGTTTGATTAACAAAAAAGGAGGGAATTCCCCTGAAGTAGTGATACAAAAAGTTGAGTTTAAAATTTCCCTCTGTATAACTCCTCTGTTTGTTTATAGAGTAAATCTTGAGTATCAGTTAGTGATATTCTGTCAATTTCAAGTCTCTTACTGTATTTCCTACTCCAATAAGTAACATCTGTACTCATGCTTGGTGATACTGAAGTTCCCTGTGATGCTGAAGGAGACATTTCCCTCTGCTGTTTTTCCCATTTCTGTCCCTTTCAGTTCAAAACGTCTTTAAGATATAACAAATATAAGATTCATGTGTCTTCATATCTGATTGAGCTTACGGCTGAAATAAGATGAATGAGAAGATTTTATTATTTGTCTTCTGCAAAGTTTTGGCTCGTCAAGGGTTATCAAAATATAGTTTTCGGTAGTCAAAAGATTTCAGAAAATGATGAGAATGCGACAGGAATTATTTTTAATAAACAGCAGACATGTAACTTTGGCTGGAGTATATTTTAACCCTTTGAATGACTATCTTCTATTATACTTGTTCTTAGTTTCTGATGTGCTAACTTCTAGTATCTTCTTTTTTTTGTGATGCTCAATTATCTTATGATAAGCAATCAGAATTAATTGTTATTTGTGTTTGAGCAGTAAGCTGCTCTACGTAACCCTTTGAAGTAACTTATACCTGGATAGCTTGACACCATTTTTCTTAAGAAAAAAATGTGTGATCCTCTTTGGTTGTGTCTTGCTTTTGGTTAAACCATGATATGAATTCTATGGTGCAGAGTTTCTCTTTTGCTGATGAAGCCATGCAGGTGCGCACCAGATTTTGTGCTGATGAGCTTTTCAAGCATTTTGTTCCATTTCCAACCTATGACGAAGATACTCAGATCATACACAAGCTTTGCAGCAATTGCTCTACTTTTGCCGCTAATCGTTGATGCAAGTTATAATTTAATAGAGTCTGCTTTCGATTTTCAGCTATGAATCCAAAGTTGCTCCTTTTTTCTGTAAGGTTTGTTTATTGTAAGAGAAAGCTGGCAGTTATATGTACAATAGTGCAGCAGAAACTAGAAATTATCTTTTTTGTAGTTTCATTTGTTTTCCATAGATCCTCTTGCAGTAGCAGCAAAAAGCTGGGATCTTTTTATTATTCACTTTCTATGACAATGATGAAGATGATTATATGGTTAGTGTAGAAGAAAAGCTAGCATATTCCAGATCCAGCTTTCAATAGTTGTGTATTTTTAGTTCGATTTTCGGTTTTTAAATATGTTAAACCAATAGTCAAACAAATAAGATATTTTTTATCGGTTGTGGTCCTTAATGGTTTGATTCGGGTTTCGTGATTACTTTATAAATGTTCATGAATTAGAAACAATAATAACGAACTATACCTGTGCAACACAATGAAATTAAGAGGAATATGATTTTTACTTTAGGTTTTGATAGTTTGTACAATATGAAGTTGTGAACTCAAGTTATAAATTAAGGGCTAATTGACAAATATATCGGTTATCCAATATTAAAAATTAGGTTTGAGCCATTGAAGCATAGGATTTGCAAGAAGACTTGGAACTAATTCCCAAGTTATTGGTAGGTCCTCAATGTTTGGAATGTTACCATTTCTCTATTCTAACTATGAAGTTATCACGTCTAAAGACACTTGTTCTAGCTATGAAGTTTTCATGTCTAAAAACACTTGTTCATTCCTTTATCTTTGAGACTATTGTTGTAAGCCTATATATGGCTCATTATAATGAAGTATGGGTTTATGCTCAAATGTTGTAATACTCTTTAGATGGTTTAATGTGAGACAATGTTTTTAGACTCTATCGTATGTATTGGTTATGTTGTCTAAACGAGAAGCCTATATAAGATTCAATAAGCGAGGAGTCTTATGTAAACTCCATATATGATATGTGAGAGGTTTATGTATACCTCACTATGTAAAAAAAATTTAATTTTTCGCATTTTTGACCTATGATATGTTATGACGAATGCTAAGGGCTTGTCCAAGTCCTCTCCGAGGACGAAGACGCCGGTTATGTTTAGGGGGTGCTCTCCAGTCGTGACAAATTAACAGTAAATCAATAACATGCTAATTTCTTTTTATAAAATCATTAAAGTTCTGTTAAATCAATGACCCAATAATAATAAATTAGTAACACTTTTTTTTTATTTGATTTATCGATACATTCAATTTTTGCACAGCCCTTTAAGAATATTTAGTATATACAACATGTTAGTTGTGTTACATTATAGTTTAATAGATTTGCTTGTAAATTCGATTTCTTGGGAAACATATGCAAATATAGCCTTTGGAGGAAAGCCAGATTATTGTATTGTAATGTAACGGATATGGAGATTTACTTTTAGGACTGTGAAATTAGAACATGACTTAAATATGTCAATGTGCATATGTTATATAAAGAAATTTCAACATAAAAAAGTTTTTGACATTTATATTAGGACTCCCACATTAGATCAATTTGATAAAATGTTCTACATTATTCATGTATTTTCATGAATAAAATTCAATACTCTTGAATAATAGCATAAATAAATATATCAAATTCTTATATATTCTTTAACAAGTTTTATAGAAGAAGACTAATGTATCATGCATTAATTTTTTTGGTAAGATATGTAAATTTAAATTTATACTAAATGTATTTGATACATAGCAATTATCACACAGTGATGTATCAATCTCAAACCTAATATCTTATGGGCAACAATTACTTATTTAATGTATCTAGTAGAAATACAACACTTATCAATTTAAACAAGATACATAAATAGTTTAGTATTGAGAAATCTATCATCTCGAAACACAAATTAATAAACGATTACACAACATTGTAAAAGGATGGATGATCCATTAAAGTTATGCATTTCTTCAACCTTTGTCTATTGTATTAATGCATAGTGGATATAGTGAAAACCCGTGCTCTTGTTTCTTCACCTCAACAATGTATCGGATCTCCAAAAATTTTGTCAAACTCATTAATCTCTAATTCAGCTGCAATGGCTGATTTGGAATTCACAAAACTAATATTTTGACCAACAATAATTTTATCACTTTTATATTATTCATACCTCAACTCACTTTCTCAAATTTCGGAATGCCTCAACAAGGTCGACAGATTCATGTTCTAGCATGTTACAATTTGTGAGGGATTGAATCCAATTGTCAATAACATTTTCCGTGATTTCCTTATACTATGTATCGGATCTTCTAGTTTTTCCTCATCTCATCGATCTCCTGCAATGTTTGATTTCAGATTCACAAAAGAAATTATTTGTCCAACAACTATTCGTTATGTATCCTATCAAATTTGTCAATTTGAATTGCTCTTCAGTGAACAAGGAGCACGATGAATAAGGAGAAGAAATTTGAATTTTGAATTTGTTAGTTCTATTAGGATTTTGCGTCTGATTGATTGACTGTATGAAGAAACATGTAAGCGTAATTTATGAAATTTTAATTGAATTTTTCATTTCCCCCTTTTTAGCGTAATAACTTGATACATAATATATTAGTATTAATGTATTCGAATAGTGAGTTATGTATGCGAATTATGTAAAAATTAATGGATTATTGTAATTAAAAAAAGAGTAGGAATATGATGTAATTTATCGTTATGTAAGTTATACATAACAAAAACAAGAATGAGAAGAACAAAAATGAAAAAAATCAAATCCAAGTGAAATCAAGAATGGATGTCAATTAAATGTTGTTACATAAACTCTCATCATTGCAACATCATTGTTATGTCGCAGTATCAACACCTATCATCCAATATCATTTTTTGTAATCTCATCATCTTGAATTGGCTGAAAAAATGACTTTTAGGGCTTAAAAACATGTTTTAGTATATGATTTGTGTATAAAATATGATAAATACAAAATGGTTTTACTTAATGGAGTGAATTCAATTAAGTAATAAAGTTTTGAAAAAATAAGAAAGAGAAATTAGAATGACTTCAGTACAAAAGAAAAAGCCTTCTTCTGCTAGATACAATACCTAAAAAGCTCACTGAACTTGAGCTATCGTAATTCAGTTTTCGCAATAAGACTGAAACAGTTGCAAAAGAATAGGTGTTATCAGATTAAAATGTTCACAGTCTCCTTCAAACCCCAGTATCCAATAGCTCCATGGAAGAGTATTACCTTGCAAACTTGACTTCATCCTCATCTCAAATTCAATCTGTGGCTGGCTGTTCTACAAAGGCTTGTAACAATGGATAGACTTTAAACGTCTGGTAAAGTACCTTTTGAATGTGCATTCTGTGGTGAAGATGATGAGGTATTCACACTTATTATTTGCCTGCTCCCATACTCATAATCTATGGAGCAGACTCCTTAAATGACTAGGCAACTCCAGGCCTGTTGGTAGACGTTACGTCTTAGCCGCGGTACATGAAAGACCTCCCTGAGATTCCAGAGAGGTAAATTTAATGCAGAAAGATTTTGTAGAGACTTGATGCTATGTTTTGTTCCCTTTGGGGAGCAGTGGGTGATCATGTAACTTACAAATTTTGATTAATAGAAAGCTCTGTTCAATCAAAAAGGAGGGATCTATAAATTATTTATGACATTGACCAACCTAAATTACAATGAACTAGCAAAACCACTTATCCAGAATGAGACATTGACATATAATATATTACAGTCTACAGATCTTCCCCTCATGAATCAAAGGCTGCATAGGACTCAACGTTTGGACGTTGAATTTCTTCACGGCATACTTGATCAAAAGGGTTACAATTGTATGTCCTTTTAAGTACATAACATTAATTTTGCCCTGGAAAGTGAAAAACTGTAGGTTCATAAGTTTGGAATGAAATAGAGAGGACCTTCTTTTTTCCCTTGAAAACAAGAGCTATTCATTTATCTTGAGCAGAGAAAAATGTCGTATTAGCCGATATGTCTGTCCTGGAGATGTCGATTTTGCCTTTTGAATAAATGACTCGGCAGAAAGCATATGATCAGGGTGTAGCTTGTGCTGCCTTCACCTCATCAAGGCATGCCAAGATATCTTGATACTCTTTGGTGTTGGAGAAAGCCTCGGCCTGAATTTTACAGAAAGTGAGTTGCTTTGCTTAGTAAGGGTTATGACTAGGTATACGGCAAGCACATCAATTTAGGAGACCAAAAGAACTACCTGCTTGATTGTGTTTTTTAAGTGCATCTCAGCGGCAGACAACTCCCTACGGCTACCATTATGCTGAGCTATTTCCTGGTAAACCTTGCAGAGTTCCAACGAGGCATGTGCAAACTTTGCAAACCGGTCTTTATCCTTCCATAGGTCAGATCCCTGTGAAGTCATTGTAAAGAGATCGGAAATAGGAAGTAAAATGTCAAAGCCTGATATAATATGTAAGTCTGTACAAGGACTTCTTTAGCCTGGCAACATTAGCAGAAGAAATTTACGCTGCTCTTTGGCAACAAAGGTCCAGGGAGGTGACAATATTAGAAAATGGCAAGACAAGCAAATATACTCTGCAAAATGAAGGAAGTCTGCCATAAAAAACTGACAGGAAATGAAAGTGTTAAGAGCATATAAGTGTGCACTCAAAGCAGAGGATATACCATATGTATGAATGCTAAAACTTCTGAAAGATATGCACCATTGGAGAATCATAAACCAAATACGAGTTTTTAAGTCAAAGATAGCATCAAATCCTAGTAAGTTAGTCATCCTTTTTGCTCCGATAGAACCAATAAATATGAATGGTTAACCTACAGAAATGCCCCATTGGACAACCATTAAACAAACACCTTATCAATTATCTCCCCCTCATATATCCTATCCTCTATATTATCTTACTCAGCTTTACTCTATCATCTTACCCAACCAAATATCTATCTTCCTGGGACCTAGCTGTTCTAGCTTGTATAAACTAGGGATATCAACATGAAAACCTAAACTACAATTATTCTGCAAAAGTGCAGAGAATCGCATAAGATCCAACTGCATCCTCAGTGATGGCTTCCAGCCCATACAGCAATTTCATACTGCTAACTCAAAAGTAGCTTAGCACTTCAGCTTTCCTCTATAATGCATTTGATCGCCAAAGGCCAAACTATATTACTCTCTTCCTCACATAAATTCTGACGACATAGATTAGAAAACAAGAATAAGTAGCCAATGGTTTGAGGACAGTCCTTCACACTGGGAGTGCTATCCAAATGAAAATGGTCTCTCTATTAAGCAGTTATGTCACACTAGAAAGATGAGGGATCCAAGCTCTATAATTTTGTGAGGAAAAGAAGACAAACATGTGAGCTAACAATACAGTATTTTCTTCAAATACTAGCAGCAATACAGACGAAAAAATACCGAACTTCTATGGTGGCTTCATAGTAGGAACATTCATTAGTTCCAAAAACGTCAACACAAGGTACAAGTTAAGGACTAGTAATTTGTTCTCACAGCAACACATTCTTTTCTAACTTCACAGAGATAAATAATCACAATCATAAGGGAGAAGCACAATCTTGCTAGGACCACCTTGTACATAACCTTTTCTTTGAGTGTCATCTCCCAACAGATAGCTGCCTTTTTTACAAGCTTCAGCAAAGATAGTGATATAACAAGTAGA
This sequence comes from Solanum lycopersicoides, assembly GCA_022817965.1. Taxonomy (NCBI): domain Eukaryota; kingdom Viridiplantae; phylum Streptophyta; class Magnoliopsida; order Solanales; family Solanaceae; genus Solanum; species Solanum lycopersicoides. Next base: position 5,632,184 of record CM040624.1, read on the forward strand.
AGAAGCATATAAAAACATATGCACAAGCGCAGATATGAAAAATAATTTGCTGTCTTACCTGGTATGATCGGACTTGCTTAAGAAGAGCCTCTGAACACATCGCAAGATCTCCTTTGAGTTTATGCCACCTCGCATAGAGCCCCCAAATCTCAGCATTCCCACCAGTTTGAACAATCTACATCAAAGTAAAAGGTTCTTCCTGTGATGCTACATTATATAATTGTGCCATTTTGGGACTAAAAACCAACTTTGTTTTTGTTTTGTTTGTAGACAAAAGATATCCTGATATCCTATCAGACCTATGGCTGGATCATTTCAGGTCTACGGGACAGCTGACCTAGGCCTTTTTCACAAGCATCAGTAATCTATACTCGAGCTTCCAAGTTGGGCTGCAAGAAATTCAAGAGATCCAGTTCTCTAAGGATTTCCTATTGCTAGCATAGTTGGGACTAGAGAAAGTCTAGTTGCATGGAAATTGCCTGCTGGGCAGACAGGTCCAATTAATTACGTAACTTTCAGTGGTTTCTCAAGTAGATGATCCCATTAATCAGATTAATTTACATAAGCCCAACATATACGGATATACCAATATGAAATGGTTATTCTTTGTGACATTACTCTTCCCCTGCAGGTCACACAACCAAGAACCTTGAAGGACAGACAACTCGTCCGTAGAACCCAAATATTCTAGGGAATGAGCATAGTAACAACTCAAACTCTTGTTTAGAGAATTGATACTCTATTTCGTGTTTTGGTACTCCACATAGCTTAATTATGGATAAAAATGGGTAAACCAAATGGATAATATGTAAGGTAATAAGTACTCAGATTACAAGATTTTCCTTTTTCTCATTTTAGAGTGAAGTATGAACTTTCATGTTTTTCTAGAAATAAAATAGACAAATGATTGATCCTGAGTCAAGGTCGGGAGGTCAAAATTTTGAGCCCGGGTCCAGATCGAGAGCCAGGTTGGGGTCGGATTCCATGTCGGGACCATTCGGGTGGTGAGGTTTAAGGAAAGTTTCGATAAAATATTTCCTGATTTAAGGAAAAATTTGAATTTCTTTCCCTTACTTTATTTATGGAAGTCATGTTTTCTTAAATTATAAGAAAATAAGTCCATTTGAAAATTTTCCTAAACATTTAATTCAATCAAACATAAGAAAATTGATTCATACCAAACACACCCTTAATAAGTGTATATTTTAGAAGTTACATTTCTACACCCTTACATACTTTAAGGGGAGTGCAATAGGTGGATACCCATGGATTATCCATATTTTATAATGGATGATATGGGTTGATCCATATTTGACTCACTTTTAAATGATCGGATAACCAACCCATTTAAAATGGGTTAATCGAGCAGATAACCATAAATTTTACCCAGTTTGCCACCCCTAGTGCCATATTTGAGTAGTGCAATGAGTTGACCAAACAACGCACGAGCAGCAAAGACATCATACTTGTTCTGAGAATTTTGTTTGTAATCTAAAAATTGACTGGCAAGAATGAAATACATGCAAAAAATAACAAACCTGTCTCCTTTTTTAACTGAGAAAGTGATGATTCACAATCCTGTATATTTTGCTTAAGTTTTGTGTATTGCTAAGTTAATAGACAATAGACAATGCTCAGAAAATATCATCAAGCTCTCTACTCTATGCCTACCTATTTCTTTTCTACATGAGTCCATTAAGAGCCTTATAGCTGTTGCGCAACATTTGTTTAAAGGAATCAGGATTCAGGAGAGCAGAAGAAATAAATGGCAGCTTGAACTTAGCAGCTGAAAGGCCATTTTTACTGTGACCAGAAAACTACAGAAAAACAAAATAAAAGACAAGGAAAGTTGTCAATCGACATTTATGGTTTACCTGCCGTAAGATTTTACCCACTGACTGAATCAAGTGCTCAGTTTCCCGTTCTATTGCCAGATATTTGTCCGAGCTGGTCAATGGATCAACACTAATGATGTTGGAGCCCGCCACAGAAGAGTCACTGCTATCCCTCAAAGCATCGCATTCAGAATGGCTAGTTGCAGTCCGTAATTCCAACTCTTGCAACATCCTCTCCAGTAATTCGACATCGATTCGCTTCTTTTTCGACATATCCAACACCTTCTGTACTGCTTCCAGTGCCTTCAACGAAGAAACTAATCAAGTTCAGCTTTTTCATCAGCAAAAAAAACTTCAGACTCACATCTGCCTTATGTATCCATCTCCCAATCATTTTTGGATAATTGAATATACAATGCCTCGTCATATGACCATATCATGATTTACTTTGATTATATTACTACCACGTGCACTAAGATACTTGGATCAGAAGGTGGATACGCTATCTTAGTCAATTGCTCAATTTAAATCATGGGGTGACTTTTAGATTCTCTTACATCATGTAAGACAAAATCTAAGCTACACTCATAGAAATAGGTTCACGGAACTAAATGATGTCATGAAAAATATGAAGAGGCACACAATCAAAATTGGTTCCCCTATAGAATTTCAGAAGTGTCTTGCAGTCTTGAAGAGGTCGGAACATTATAACTTACACCAAGCAAATTAGTATATATTAAGAAATAGAAAGATACCAAGGGAGTATAGAAAGTGTACCAGGGTGCACATGTATAACAACAAATAAGATTTTAAACTTGTATTAAGAAGTATCATGGTCTTGAACTTATGAGTCATACAATGAACTTCCAGAAAAATTATAATGCACAGATATAGGACATGACAAAACTGACGGAAAATTTACAAGGATAAAAGAAGGATCCCAGATGATATTCAATGACCTAGAGAAATCCTATGATCAGTTACCTCGTGCTCTAGTCTTTCTTTTCTCTTTTCTACTAGTCGCTCTATGACCTTTGAGGGGGGGGGGGGATAACCCCCACCTCATCATGAACCTAATCGATACTGAGGAATTTTCCATAACAGCAAGTTGAATGAGGCTCTGTCCTGAAACTATACTTGATTAGCCAAGTTTTAAATGGCTAATTAATAGTAAATATAATGGGATTCTATAGTGCATGCTATTGCTAGCCTTGGTAAACCAAAATCTTAAGCTGTTACAAAAAGCTGACTGTAACTTTTGCCCCACCAATTCTGATTCTTCTGAAGTAATAGAGTCACTCTGCTTTGTGTACACCTCAGCTACTTCCTTTTACCATTTCAACATATTGGAATTTGGAAGTATGTGGTCGTCAAAGTGGATGCACTATAAATTGAAAATTATGAAGAGGCCACACCAGTTTATTTACCTGATCTGATACTTAAAACCTTCTCTCTTATTAGACTTCTGGTGAAAAATAAATATTTCTTGCAATCCTGCTTTGAAGACATCTCTTTTGAGCCGAGGGCTTATTGGAAACAGCTTCTCTGCCCCATAAAGGTAGAGGGTAAGGTTTGCGTACATCCCACCCTCCCCAAATCCCACTTGTGGGATTTTACTGGGTATTATGTTCGTTTATTTCCTCCATAGTTCAGAATTTTCTATGGAGTTCGATTTTACATGGTGATTTGAAGGACATCTTAGAAGACTGGATAATGGATTTTAACTTTATTTTCAATATCTTTCCTTATATTAATTGAATGGAGGGATCAGTTACATAAAGAAAAGTCTATCCCATCAAAGATCATCAGAAACATGATGGTTGCAACCGACTTAGAGATACTATCTAAGTGTTCAAAAAGATTTTGCAAAAAATGTTGACTATACCTGACTGAAATTTCCAATATCTGCAGCAACGCGGCTAAAATTTTCCCACATCTGCCAGCTGTCTCGCCTGTAAAAGGGCTCCAAAATCAAACAAAAAAATTCGAAGTGGGACGGCATGATTTTACTAAGTGTGTTTTCTTCCATTGCTCTGGTACCGGGGGGGAAAGGAAGTAAAAAGTACACTTTCATATTTATCCAACTGTGGATGGGTTGAAAATCTGGGTTTTGTTGTGGTAAAAGAAGCGTGAGTACTGGGGGTCAGAAATTGCTGGGCTAGAGAGATTGGGAAGGATGGGTTTCATATCCTCCCACTTTTAGAGCCCCAAGAAAGTGTAAGCCATACATATGGACACCAGAAGAAAAATTAAAATATGAAATGTACGGAGAGTATAGCAGGAAGTAAGTACTTCAGCTTCAATGCTTCCTTGAATGCAATAAAGGCTTCCTTGTTTTTCTTCTTAACCATATGCCTGCATAGTCAAGAACCAAACACATGAAAAGATAGCAGAAGAAGAAATAAAAAGTTATTATGACATTTCCAAGGACAAAGAAGTAATGCAAGCAGGATCGATTTAATCCGCAAAGAGGTGTCAGTATTTTGTGTAACCTCCCCCCCCCCCCCGGCCTTGTGGTGCAACTTTATCATGTCAATGGTTTTTTTCTTATCATAGCTTGTAAGGATGTACATTACACTCGGTTTCTTCCTTCATTAACATGCTTAGTAGCCTCGAATTAAAACAAACATCATGCTTACCTCCACCTATCTAAATTATAATATTCCTATTGCAGTAGTTATCAGTTTATAAGTTCAAAAGAAAATCAGAAAAGTACACGAGTTATATTTGAAAAGGAACAATGATCTCAACTTGTTTTAATAAGGTATAATGATCTCACTTATCAAGAGTTACTTATGTGACCACCATAAATGGAGGACAGAGGTGGGTGATCAACCCTGATAATTGTAGTGTATGGAGGTCCATCAGGAACATATGGCAGCTGGTCAGGGAGAGAACAAGTTGTAAGGTGGGCAATGGAAAAAAAGTAGCATTCTGGAATGACATTTGGTGTGGACAGGAGACACTCAAAAATGTTTTCCCTGTACTACATAGTCTGAGCGAAGCACAAGAAGCAACAGTGGCAGAATTATGGACTCAAAAATGTTTTCCCTGTACTATAATTGATGTTTTAGACTCAATTTAGCCATAGAGTAGTAAGAATTTGGGGGTTTTGTATATAAGGTTTCAGTACAACCCATGTACTGTTTTGTGATATAATACAATCTTACTAAGTTCAAGAAAAAAAAAATATTGGACTGGACAAGAGCGAAACCTGTTTCTGAGAAGGAACCCAAGTGATTGGGAAATGACAACCATAGCAAGTTTTCATGACACAATGCATATGGCTACCAATCTGACAAGAGAGGAAGATAGACTAGTGTGGAAGGGGGAGAGAAGGAGAGAATTCACTGTAAAATCAGCATACAGAGAACTCAGTTCTACTGAGGTGCAGCAAGCAGGATAGCACTGGAGGATGATCTAGAGAACAGAAATTCCCTACAAAAGGTGAATTACTTCACATTGCTCTTGGCAAAGGAGGCAATCTTGACACATGAGAGCTTGAACAAGAGGAAATCCAATCTATGTTGTAGATGCTGTCTATGTGAAGAACAGGTGGAGACAGTCAACCATCTCTTTTTTACACAACAAATAGACAGATCAATTGTGGCAGGTGTTCATCCACAAGAGGAAGATCAAGTGGACAAAGTATGGGAGAATTATAGAAGTCCTACAATGCTGGAACAGGGATGGAAATGTAGGAAAAAAGGAGAAGAGATGGAGGATTGTCCCAGCTTGCATTTGGTGGAAAATTTGGAAGGGAAGGAATCAAAGATGTTTTGAAGTAAAACGGAACAATATTCAGAAGATAAAGACATATTTTTGGTGTAAGCAAGTAGTGATGGGAGATACTGAAGATGTGTTTAATGTTATTGATTGGCTGTAACTAGAAGATCTTAGGAATGATGTAAGTAGAACTCTTTAGAGGGGGACTACACTTCGATGTAGTATACCTGTGGACAGATAGAAGTAAATGTTACCTTTCTAAAAAAAAATGAGTTGCTTTATCATTACAGACACAATCCCAGTTACTTAAAATTCACTCTTCACAGGTAGCAAATATGAAGTTGCAAGCTATCCTAACAGTTGGGTCATGACAAGAAACACTTCAAAAACTGGATGAAATCTGAAAATCTACTGTGCTAGCTGCAAATTCTTCAAGAATCTAATTCTTGGAAAAGTAAAAAGAGGAAGTAGAAGAAGAAAAAGAACCAGCTGAAATTTACTAATTTCTTGTCTGTACTGGACACTATTGAGGAACATGATCCATGTTTTACTGAAACACGTACAAACAACTAGCTACTATACCATAATACCAAGTGCCTTCCTTACTTCTCCTTTTCACAAGGGTCGTTTAACTTATTTGCTGAACTAGATGACAGACCAACCTATAAATGACTTTTGGTCCAACAGATAAATGGATTCATTATTTGATTGCCTATAAACACAGACAACCAATAAGATCAACACATGTCATCTGACCTATAAATTTCCTAAAATATAAGGGTGAAAGAACATACAGGCAAGCAATATTATTCCAAGCCTCTCCATTTTCAGGATCAAGCTGAACAGCACGTGTGAAGCCATCCAGTGCCTTCTCAACATCTCTAGCCTGTAATATTCCAGATGAAGCAAAAATCATGTAGGGAATACATACTGGAAGGAAGAGATATGAACACTACAGAGTATCATGTGCATCCCCTTACAGCTTATAGCCATCCCATGAGTAATTACAATCAGCATACAAATGAAAATACAGACCTTTAAAGCAGCAGCACCAAGTGCAAACCATCCATCTGGATACATAGAATTCATTGCCATTGCAGATTCCCTGAAAATAAAGGAAATATAGATCAAATCAGTGTATAAGTGGGAAAAAATTAGTTGATATTTAACAATTATCAAGTGAATGGAAACATGCAGATAAGCCAACCATAGATCTTTTGACTTCTCGTACTCCCCCCTGTTGTATGCACTACGGGCAAGGGCACGCTGTAAAAGGATTTGGATCCCAAAAAAAGTTGGAAGATAAGGAAAAAAAAATAGAAAAACAATTGCAATCACTAAGGTAGGCCATAAAAAGAATTTGGACCCCAAAGAATTTCAGAAGACGAGGTAAGAAAGAAAATAGAAAAAACATATGCAATCACTAAGGTAGGCAACAAGATATTCTGATTCACCTGTGCTCGAGCTGACTTATTCCCAGACACTTCTTGGGCTTTCTCATAGCATTTATCATCACTTGTAACATCACCAAGGGAACACCTAAAAGAGGATCAAATGGTATTATACCACATAATTTATATTTATACCTAAACATAAATTAACAAGTATGGTAACAGAGGTCAGGGTTAAGTATAAAAACGAAAAATGGTGCATCTAATAAATATAAATGAATTCATTGTAATGCGAGGAGAGGAAGATGACCAACAACTTAATAATGCAAAAGCTTCTCCAGCAAAGACCTTTTTTCTAATTACAAAGTGAATACACCTCATTGTCGTTGACAGTCCTTTGCTTGTGGAAGAGATAGGGAAGATCATTAGCACAAGGAGACTGTGGATGGAAGATCGCGTTGCTGCTAGAATGTAGTAAGGTAAAATTGATAGGATTGCAACTTTTTATGAGTACAGGAAGGCTTGAATCTGGTATAAGAACTTGGTCAAAATAACCCGTGACATTTTTGTGTTGATAAATTTTGATTTCTCAGGAAGTGTTGGCGGAGTCCTAAAAGCAACATTTTGCCAACAAATCAAACATTCAGTAGCAAAGACAACTTCAACTGAAGCAATTAGTAAGGTTCTTCACTTTTTTTCGCAATCAAGAAATCACCGAAAGCTAGTGGTACAAGGTTCAAAAGGTGGAGGGTCCTCCCCTCTACCTTCTCCACTTAAATATCAGGCATTTATATGCAAGCAGGGTTCGAACCCGTAACGTGAACCTAACCTACACATCACATCACGTGTTTTTCTTTTACACCAAAGCCCTGAGGGCAATTAGTAAGGTTATTATTACAATTGACACAAAAAAACAAAAAGAATATAACAACTTAATATCAGAATACAAGACACAACAAACTAATAGGTCATTGTGAATGCAGGGTAGAGTTGGGGGTGGCAAGATGAAGAAAAATGGGCCAAGCATGAGGGAGAGGAACGCTTAGAAAAAGGGATTGTTATAAGAATTGTCCAATAAGATCACCGATTCTGACCTTAGTTCCGGAGTAGTAATATTATGATTATAATTCAGGGACCAAGTTCTGTAACCAACCGTAGGAATAATAGTCTCATCTCTTGCTATCCCCGAAAAATACAAACTTAACATGACTCATGACTCATGAATCAATGAAGCAGTAGCATGTATCAAGTCGAATAGTCGAGGTGCATGCATGCTAGCCCAGACATCACCGTCATCAAAAAAACTACAACTTAACCCGAGATACTTGTTAATTTTTATCATCTTACCCCATCAGTAACATGCAGACAAAAGTGCTTAAGTCTAAGTTTTACCAATTAACCTTAAAACACAAGGAAATTTTGTAGCATAAACAACCATGGGCAGTTACCTAAATGGTGAAAGAATTCATCTCTTAAAACAAAAAGGACTGTTGACTTGTCAAACTCGCATAATAATTTCTGACTCAAGTTTAAAGCCCAAAAAAATTCTAACACTACAGCTTTGTCTCAGTACAAAGTTTTTGCAATGCATCTCTAGATATGCAGTAGTTTTTGGAGATTGATAGCGACGTCACATCATCTCATGCTATCCCTCATCAGATATCACGAAAAGACAAAACTCCATAAAAGGGCTACAAGGATCAACATCTTGCTTTCATAGTCGTACTTTTTCCAAAAAACCTCCAAATTCATTGGTCAAGCTATTTAATAAAGGAGGCTTCGGGTGTTCAAAATGAACATATATCACAGACATATAACAACATTAAACTACATGTATGATAAATGAAACTATGACAGCTTATTGGACTATTGAACAAGAGGCCATTGAATTATACAAATAAGTTTCATGATAAAAGTGAATTGATTACTGTATCATTAAAACATTAAACCTCCTGTTCTCCAAATCATGCCCTTGATACCTTGTATAGATCAAAGATGCACATGTTTTCTTTTGATGACTCGAAGGATTTCTATTTCTTTTTCTTTTTGCAGAAATTCAAAATTAGAAACAGGAAAAGCAGTTAAAATGATAAAAGAAAGGTAGAGTTTGGTCAGTATACCATAACCTAGGGTCACAAGGTCTTTCAGATAACCGAGCTTGGATAAGTTCAACTGCTGCCGCTTTCTTCTCCATTAGCCTAAAAGATTCAAACAATATTTCAGCTGAAACTGCACAGAGCCGCAGGTAAAAGTAATGCTTTGAGAATCTCGATTATACCTATAACAGTATATTAAGTTATCCCAAAGCTCAAGATCCTCATACACTTTAACAGCTTCCCCTATCAAACCACAGCTCACTAGCAGATCTCCATACTCCCTGAACAAGAACTGATTGCACTTGTTAACTCACTATATCTAATTATGAGAAGGCATTCCCTAAGCAAACATATTTACAAAACTAGTCCAGCAATACATGCACAAATAGTATCATAAATTTACCAGTCATTTTTGCACCAAGTGCGCAATTTAGTTTTTATGTAACTGTGTTTAGGACGGCGAAAGGCGATGAAAGGCGACAAGGGTCTGCCTCGCCACAAGGCGAGGCGCTCACCGTTTGAAATGCAGCACCAATTATTACCAAAAAATTAAAATATTCAATTGCATATGTAAATGATCAAAATCTCAATAGCAATTACATATTAGCAAACATTTCAATTAAAAAACGGAAAAATAGATTGTACATACTAAAAGTTTAGAACTTGAATGAGAAAAAAACATACTCCCTCCGTTTCAAAAAGAGTAGCCTAGTTTGACTTGGCACCGAGTTTAAGAAAATAAAGAAGATATTTTAATCTTGTGGCCCTAAATTAAAGCTATGTCAAATGTACAAAATTGCCCTTTAATATTGTGGCCTTAAACATGCCAGGTGGAAAGCCGAAATTAAAATGTTACCAAAAAAGGAAAGAGGTCATATTGGTAGCCTTTATTTTAAGAAAATATAAAAGGCGACGCCTTTCTCCTTTCTCGCCGCTCGCCTTTTGTCGGCATGGTGTCGCCATTTGAAGATCGCCTCGCCACAAAGCTAAAAGGCGATAAAGGGTCGCCTCGCCTGTCGTCATTGGCGACAAGGCGATCGCCTTTCACAACACTGTATATAAGGGACTAAAATTCATGACGCCAAAAATACAGGAATTAGTAACATTGCATGTCAATGAAGAGTTATTTCAGAAAACCCAAGAGAGTAAATTTGGATAGAGAGAAGAGCAACTGTACTTGCGCAATGCAGGAATCGTAGGGATACTAACTCCAAAACAACAATGCATCCTTTGTGAAGCTCCAGGAGAAGGATCATTTATGCCTTGAACCTGAGGAAGCTCAACTAATTATTTTAACACAAGCAAAAGTATTCTCGCTGCAAAAGGCAAGACCCAAATGGGATAACTAATGAGCATAGAATGAATTTTAAAAGTCCCTAGAACTTACCAGTTTATCCATCATCAGCAATGCACGCTGCTTTGTCCGGCCGCGAGTTGATTCCCATCGAATGCGTAATATATCACACAAATGTTGTAGCTGAATGAAAGAAAGATGCTTGAGTCTGTTGACATTCCATCATAATGGCATAAAGCTCAGTATAAATCAAGTACAGTACAAAGTCTGGAAGGAGAATGACCCCATAGAAGCAAAACAAGAAGTACCAGCAAGATGATACAATACACAATGACTATAAATCTCATTTTCCTTTTAACATACTATTAAGGGAGCTGTGACACAAACTAAAGCAGCTGTATATATCCTTTTGAAGTTTCAAGGGAATAACACAAAGTGGAGCACCCAAGGGTGTGGCCTAGTGGTCAATGAAGTGAATTGAGAACCATGAGGTCTCAGGTTCAAATCCCAGTAGAGACAAAAACACTATGTGATTTGTTAGCGGAAACGTAAAAGAAAGAACAAAAGATTTAACGTAGTTCAGATCAAAGTGATCCTGCATCCATCAGAGAACAACTGCCTTTATATCATTAACAAAAAAATGAAAGATATCCCAGTAATACCTCAACTCTCTACCCTCACAAGGATATATGATTTTTGGGATGGTTAAACAACAAAATGATCATCCGTTAATAGAAGACCAAACTTGCCCTCCAAGCTCAAAAAATGAAAGGAAAAATAAATCCGAAATTTGTCCTCCACAACTTTTTGCTAGCTCCCCAAGTTCAATTTCTAGCCAAGTAATTTGGCACATGTGATACGACTACTTGAGTTAGACCCAACCAAAAACCAACTCTTTCATGATTTCTTCTCATCTGTCTTGGTCTTAGTGGGCAGGGTTACTTGGTACATGTTGCTGGTAGGAGGTGGCAGATATCCCGTGGAATCAGTCAAGGTGCGCAAATGTTGGTCCAAACACCACGGTTATTATTAAAAAAAAAAGGTAGAAGGGTGGGAGGCTATGAAGAAGAAAGGAGAAAAGGAAGGAAAACTAAATTGATATTCTAAAGTTCCCTATAACATTTTGCAACTGCGAACAATAGCTTTATAGAAGGAAAAGAAAGTTATGCAAGCATTGCCACCAAGAATTTAAACAATTCAGGTCATTCACTTCAACTATTGTTTTCTGCAAACCCTCAAACCAGTTCCATTTCTACTAATAAGAAAATAAGTTTTTCTTAACTATCAAACCCACACTCATTCAAGGCTTGGATGGGTTAAGCTTTTGACTACATGGATTATGTTACTTGTTCTTGTATAGGTTTTGCATAGAAGTAAGTCAGAAACCTCTGGTTCTCTTGTTAACACGATTTTTATTTGCCAATTCAATATTAGAAAGATATAAAACTGTATTAGGCTAAAATAGTAAAACCAGTTAAGTCCTCTTTTATCCAAAGAATCCGATGCAGTTAGCGAGAGTTGTGGTAGTTCAATTTGGAAGGAAAGGCAGTTCAGTCATCTGCAGGTAGAAATCCTAAAAAGGTAAGTATGCCATCTCTCCTAGCCTTCTTTCTTGCCGTGATTCCTTTTCCTGCACCAAGCCAAGTTAGCTCATCATAGGGCTTTTTATTTTTAATAAAGGCTTACAGTCCTGTCTCCTTACTTGAGATATCTGAGATAGTTCCGTAAACTAATAACTTCTAATAGACGAGCCCATTATCCTTAACTTCCGAACTTGCTTCTTGGTACAGGGGGAGGGGCGAAGAATTCTAGTTATAGTTCTTCTTCTGCCTAATCTTTAGTACCGCTTTGAGACTGAATCCTTAGAACCATGTACCTAAGAAGGCGAGGACCTTTATAGCCATTATTAAAACTTCGGTGTGTAACTCTGAATCTGATGTTTCAATTAAAGCAATTGCAATGCAAAAAAGAAAAAATTACAGTTAGAATGAAACAAGATAAACCTCACCGTAAAAGGTGATGACTGCTGGGAATCAATTGCCTCAATGTAAGGAGCCATCTCCCACCCTGAAACAACAGCACACGCATGAGAAACAAAGCCCGTTGGATGCTCTCTCCACCCATTCCAAATACCCCCGGATGATACCCCTGATAAAGTAAAGATAGACCCCACTTCCACATCATACATGCTTCATCTATAATTTTAAACACTTTTGAGATTGGCATTTCTTGGCCTCTTGAAATCCGGAGAGGTTGGCTTATCTTTAACCATTTCTTTTCAGCAAGCTCGTCAGCATTACCAATGCTCTTACTGATCTTCCCAGGTTATTATCTGCAGGCAACAGCCATCTCATTTTCATTTTCTAAGCCTAAGTATTCTCCTACATCTCTTCTTCTTCTTTTTTTTTTTGAAAATTGGTAATTCGTATTCCTCAGCATTAAGGCCTATGCTGGCCACCTCCAAAAGATTATAAACAATGAGCCTAGGAACCTCACACTAATTACAAGGATCCTAGGAAATTTACCAGCTGAATTACATCATCTATATTTCCTATAGGTGTACTCTCGTACATGCCATAGTTTAAATGTTTGCACTTAGAAGTTAATGCAGTAATTCAAGGACTTCAAATCAGGAAAAGAAATATAAGGTAATAATGTGCTAACTTCAGATGAAGAGCAATGATTTCTTCTTGAAAGCAATCAAGTAAAGATCATTCATTGCTCTTCAGAGTTCCTATCAAGTAATCCCACTCATGGTGATTATCAACCTAGGTAATAGAATCAAAAGAGGAAATGGTGCTGTTTCCAAGTTTTTATAAATGCAAATTTCTGAACATCGAGAAAGCTGTATGAAAAAAAGAATGTTGTCAAACATTTTGAAGTGTCCAAAAAAGAAAGGAGTAACAAATATCCCAAGGGAGTATGTTCCACATTGTCCGAAACAATGCCCTTCAACAGTCATACCTTATGCTAGTCCGATAGTAATATAACTTTTTCTATAATCAAATAAAGCAACAGCAAACAACAGATAGCAAAATAGGGATTCTTAATTACAGTCAGGCAGCTTACTTTGCAGTTCATCACTCCGAGCTCTCTTCTCAATAGAAAGACATTGTGCTAAAATTACTGCTTGCTGAGTAGGCATTAATTGCATAGAGGCTATGCTGTGATTTTGAGCATCTTGTGCGCTACATTCTAACTTTTTATCATCCTCCAAGAATCTAGGGGTCATCAATATGTCAGATGCTTCATGAGTTTCACTGGGACGTTGAGGAAAAGCATTTTCACCTTGAGTAGAAACCTTATTTTGGAAATCATTACCAAGTGAAGCACTAGAATCATCACCATCCGCACTACCTACAAGAAGAAGCTGTGCTTTCGGTTCCGCCTGTATTAACAGAGCACCCTTTAAGTATATGCTTATGAAAAGAACTTCCCAGCGATAATTGAACGCCGACATATTTCCAAATGACGTGTGAGAAAACATACCTGGTGTACAGTGCGAAAGCCCAAAGCCCCACTTAGCGAAAAATTAAGTCTGGATGTTGCTGCAGCTGATTCAAAATGGACCCTAATACACAAATTATATCAGGTAGGGATTAACGCCATGCTTCCAGATAAGTAGGAACACTATATTGTTGAGCAGATTCACTATACTAGAGAATTATAAGCTGAGATCATTGATTACTGCACAAAGAAATCAACCGGTGCCATGAAACAAAATCGGAATGACGGATGATAGCAAAATGGATAAGAAACACAGATTAGATGCATGTCACTGAGATAAGCAGCTAGAACAACTATTAAAATTTTCTCTTTGCCTTTTGTTGTTTCCTGCCCAAGTATGATTCATAGGATACAGATTTAACTGTCAAGTATACAGGAGTACAGGATTAAAGAACTTAAAAAGAACAATTAAAAGACGAAACAGGGACAACTCAATGAAAAGGAAGATAACTAGCAACCTAACAAGAAAAGATAAATAGAGCTGAAAAGGAAGACCACACATGAACAGCAGCACAAATAAAAGATCCAGATTACACCGAAGCAAAATAAAGGCTCACAAGCAGTCATCCGTTATCTGACAGAATACATATCATGCAACTCTAACGAGATGAGATTTTTATTATCTTTTTAGCCCTGTTTATAGACTGGCAAGAGTATAGAAGCCAGCATGAAAATGAAATCAGTACTAACTTTGGATAGGATTCATGGCAAATGACCCAGCTATGCACAGTTAAAGAATTGTGACTGAAAATATCATAAAAGCTTCTACATCAAATAGCTAACCTGGAAGCATCCACTCGCCCATAGGTAAGTTCCATTATTCCTGCCTCCAAATGAAGCATAGATACAATAGCAGAAGCATCCTCTTCTGATATCAGAGAAGCCCAATAATATCTTGTTTTCTCCAGAGAACCAATATGTTGCAAACTTTCACGCATGAAGACTTGCAATAGATCAAACAAAGAAGACGAGCGATCATCTAACAACTTTTGTTGGATGATTAACAGCCTAGCTAACCACCACGAGATGCTTCTGGCTCCATCCACCCCCGAGTTGCTTCCTTCTGACAAAAGATCTTTCGTCCTCATAAGCAGTATCTTGGCAAAGGTTATATACTACAAAAGGAGGACCAAGGTGGGAGGAAAATAAAAAGGAAAACTTTGGCATCAACTCAGTGGTGTATGCAATAAGACAATTTGGCTAATCAGGAAAACATAAGTCTTTGTAAGCATTTATTCCAAGAAGCACACATACAGATATATAAACTCAAAAAAAAAAAAAAGACTAGGCATTAGATGGATGCATACTTGCAGAATAATATGCTTCCCTGGATCATTTTACATTATCAAGACTTGTAGGTTAATCCCATAGAAAGTTTTAAATAACCTATTAATAAGTCTATGCAATGAACTTGTTGAGAGTACAGTTTGGTACCAAAAGGGCGCAGATTTAATGAGTGGGTCAAGCGGCGCAATGCACTAGATTTACTGTATTTACCCATTCAAACTCAATTCTCCATTTCACACCTATATTTAGGTGTATCTTCCCTTTCATTAAAATCAAGTTAGAATCAATACCAACAATTATCTCTCTCTTTCTTTCTTTCATCTCAATGGTTCTAGCAAGATGGATATAGACTTTTTTTCCTTTTCTTGAGAATTTAGACTTTTTTCTTTGTGTTGCTTCAAACGGGTAAAGTAATCTACAACAAGCAGATAGAGCTTTTCATCCTGTCAATAACTTTCAGCTTTACCTATCACGATAAATAGCCAATAAATGAGCCTACACTTGACAGAATATAGGGATATGATAAATCAAAATTGATGTTTCCAGAAACACCAACTGTGTCATACTAGTTCATGCTCACAAGAGAACTCAGACGCGTCATTTAGCACAATATATGTAATGAAGGGAAATTTACCTGCAAATTCGAAAACTTAGCACGCAAGTCAGAACCAACTGACATTAACTCCTTTTGCGCCCACACTTCCCATTCTGACCATCCACCAGAACCAGTCTTTATCTCTTCTTCACCAAAAACTATTGCACCTAAAGGCATTGGTGGCAACTTCACCGTTGGCCTATAAAACAACAAAGTAAGACGCTCGATAAATACAACAAAAGAAACATATAGCTCTGCTTATACACCGCCAATGCATTAAGACAGGCATCAAAAGGTTGAATATAGTACTTCTCTACACAATATAATCATCCTTCATTCCATTCAAAAATCAAAAGGTCCACAATTCTTTTCTAAACTGAAATATTTCACATAAATTTCTCACGTTTGATTTGTCTTTTTTACATCTTTTACAGAAAGATACTCATTTCTACAGTCTTTTAATCATCCTTCACAGCATTCCAAGGGCCTAACAATTATGTAACTGCAAACTGTCTTATAATTCTCTACATTTCTTTTCAATAAGAAATTTTAATTTCAACCCACACTTAAAACTAATGCTCAAACTAAATCAAAAACTGATCTTGGAAACAATAATTGGTAATATAAAATGGACATTGAAAAAATTAACTAGACTACGAAAAACAGAGACTAACCCAGTAATATTACACTGAGTAAAACCAAGAAGAGCCGCAACAGCAACAGCCACAACAAGAACTGCTTTATACAACTTCTCGACACTATTAGGAACAGAATCTTCAACCCCATTTGCATTTAAGAACAGAGTAACACACTGAGGCACAAATTCTGAGTAAAAAGATTCAGCAGACTGGGAAGAATCGTTGAGCTTATGATTCAGTTGTTGTGAGGTGAAAATAGCTTTAGCTCCATCAGATGAGAGTGCTTGTGTGTATTGACCCGATTCGATGAATTGTAGAACTTGTTCAATAAGGGTATGGAGATGAGAAAAAGAAGTAGTGGGTGTGGATTGATGGGAAGAAGAAGAGGAGGAAGATGGAATAGAGCAACGTAAGAGACGAAGCTCGAGAGCACGAAGAGATGAGAGTTGGGAGTTTTGTTGTTCGGCCATGGCTGCTGTTGTTGAAACAGTGTGTTTTTTGGAGGGTTTATGCAAGGGTTTTTGTATTTGCATCAATTTAACACTGTGTGGAAGGGTGGTTTGTATTGTTTCTTTAATGTATGGTATTTGTAGTGTGTTGTATTTAATAAGTTCAAATTCATAGGTGCCCCTAAAATTGACGTTAAATTTTACATAGGCATTTTAACTAGATTATGTTTATTTTAAATATTTGAAGTAAGATATTATTATGTCATTTTGACATTTTTTGCTGAGTTGACATATTACATGTGTTATACTTACTTTGAACGCGTTGAAGGCATAATTTTATGATTTTTAAACTTTTTTATTTTTTTTTCTTCCTTCTCTCCTTCACACACTTCCTCCTCCATAAATTACCACCTTGCCACCATTGTATATTCAACTTTCTCATCTTTTTGTCATTTTTTGACGTGGAAAATTAAATTTATTATACATATTAACAAAAATAATTTAAGAAAGGACCAAAAAATATGTCTAGAGCATATATCTTCTTCATGATATCAAATTTTTTCACTTAATTTTTTTCATAGTTTCATTGCCGAAAAGTTTATCGAATCCTTTAAATGTTTATTGGTCTATTTTCACTTCTCTCTAATAGAGTTGTTATTTTTTTTATTCAATTTTTGAAATACAAATTTTCTACTTCTCAAAATTTTTAACTTTTTCTATTTTGATGAACCCATTTCAAGTAAATTCATAAATAGATCTGATTTATCATGGAATAAAAAATTTTGGGATACTTTGAAACTTTCAAAACGAGCCGTTCCAATTGTGAAGGTGATTGAAGAAAAAATAAGAAGATGAATTTGAAGGATTGAAGAGATAGTAATAGTATGATAGTTAAATTATGAGTATTTGCTTATGACCCAAATTGGATATATAGATTTGAAGAAAAAAAAGATAGTAGTGATAATCTTCAGACTTGAAGAAGAAGGCATCAAAGTAATAGTGGTTAGAGAATGAGCAGATGTGAAAATGGTCAAGGATGAAAATGGCGGAGGAGAAAAATAAAGGTGTTGTAGATTATTATTATTTTCTTCTTTGTTGAAAGGTAATTTTTAAAGTAATTAATTAATTAAATAGTTTTAAAATGTATTTTTATTCATAATATTTTTTTTTAATATATATGCCACTTATTTAATTTGCTACTTTGACACGTCGAGTGTAATACACACATCCTATATATTTGGCTGGTTGTCAAAAACGTGTCAATATGACACAATGTCCCCTACTTAAAGTGTTTAAAATGAATAAGGCCTACTTGAGGTGTCCAAGTGAAAATTGATGCCCATTTTAAGTGGCAACCGATAATTAGGCCTTTTAGTAATGAATATGGTATTTGAATAAATTTTATTTGTTTTTGTTGGTTATATATTATTTGAATGATAAATTTACAATAAAATATATGATACGATATAATATAATATAAAAAATGAATATTATATTTAAACTAACAGTACAATATAACACAATACCGTTCAACATGTAATAATCCTTTAAACAAGGCGTAAGGTTATTACGTTTCATTTTGAACTATCTCAAAAAATATCATCATTTTTATTATTTTAAATACTTTAGTTTTTTAAAAATTAGCCTAAAACTCAACTCGCTACAACGACAAATAAAAATTTCATTTTTTATTTTTATAAAATTGATATACAAGATATTATATATATATATATCGAAGAATACAAATGAAATATGAGTGATTTAATATAGCTTTTGAGGTATTTTGAAATGAATCTGAACAACTAATTAAACTCAAGAACAAAAATAAAATCATTTTTCTTATAATAGCGTAAAGTTTATATATATATATATATATATATAAATACAAATAAAATATGAGTGATCTAGTGTAGCTTTCGAGGTATTTTGAAATATATATATATATATATATATATAAACTTTACGCTATTATAAGAAAAATAATTTTATTTTTGTTCTTGAGTTTAATTAGTTGTTCAGATTCATTTCAAAATACCTCAAAAGTTACACTAGATCACTCATATTTCATTTGTATTCTTTGATATGTAGTTGCTCTTTTATAACAAAACTAACTAAAAATATAGTTTATTTGTAGAAATTCGATTTTCAAGCTTCAACAATGGTTTAACATCAATTATTTATTAATTTTGTAAAAGTTTAATTATTAAGAACATGTTATCAGTAGTGGAGTTTCAATTATAAAGTAAGGTGAAACTAAATATCTTTGATTAGTAGATTGAGATATAGATCAAAAGTAAATTAATAAGATGATTTTAAATAAATATTTAATTTCATTGAAAAAAAAGTAACTAAATCTATTCAATCCTTTATCGTAGAAAATAAATAAAAATAAAGCATATTTAACACATGTTTGTGAAAGAAAATTTTATTGTTAGTAATAATGAAACTTCATTATTAAGAAAAATATAGAATTAGATCAATTTAAATAAGCACTGGATAACAATTAAATTGTGCAATACAACTTTTTAAATTATACTATAATAGAATTATCTCAATTTAAAAAAAAGTCTCTTATGCTTTATAGCACTAACTTTCTTTTCTTTAGGAGGATATTAAAAATGTGCAGAAAAAGATATTTTTAATCTAAAAGTACATAAAGATATTTTTAAAGTAAACTATTAATGATAGAGATGTCTTATCACTTTTAAAATCAAATTATTCATAAATCATATTTTTTTCAATTTTATATTTTCGACTTATCAAATAGATTCATTAAATTCTAAATAATATTTTTCAAAATTGAAACTTCAAAAAACTAATCAACTAAGCTATTAAGATTTTCGACTAGAGTTGTCATTATTCAAATAGTGTGTCTGGAAATTTCCACCGGCCTAACAAGTAAACCAGTTACCTATAATTGACTCTATCTCTCTTATTACACACAAACAAACCAAAAACAAATCCCCCTTTTCTCATGGCTCGTTTTCTCTCAAATCCCTTAACCCGAACCCGTATTCTGACCCGACCCGTATTCTCCCCACCTCTTCTCCTCACTCTCCGGCACCGTTCAAACTCCAATCGCTCCGGCGGTGGATCCGGTGACGGTGGAGGTGAACCACCTCACCCTCAGTTAATCGAGATCGACCTAGATTCGTCATCTAGTGGATCGGACGGTGGGGTGAAGAAGTTGGAGGAGGTAATCCATTCGGTTATCGTGAGGCGTTCTGCACCAGATTGGTTACCTTTTTTGCCTGGATCATCTTACTGGGTTCCACCTCCACAACCGTATGTGAAAGTAGGGGGAATACATAGTCATCGTGGTGATTTTGATCCTCATAGGATACTAGAGGTTGTTGGGAAAATGGCTGCTGTGAAGAGTCATTTTGGTTCTGCTTCTTCTTTATCGGCTTCCTCTTTGTTATCAGAGGATGAATCGAGGTCGGTTGCTCGTGTTCGTGGATGGCCTTCGTCCTCGTTTTTTACTGGAGGTATACAATTCTTTATGAGTTGCTATGTTTTTAGCTTTTACGTGAACTTTATAAATTAGTTTACACTTCCAATTCTAGCTTGGTTTTGTAAATTGATAAGTAATTTGGGTAGGAGGGTCTGAGGGAGTATTGTTTTTCTCTTTTGGGTGGCTTTTGAGAAGTAAGAATAGTTACTTTACTTGTTTTAAGCTCGTAAAGATTCGATTTTTAGGTATTTTATGTTCTTAATAAATGGAGTTAAGACCTATTTTGGTTACTGGTTGCTATGTCTTTTGAGTATGCAAGTGTAGATGGTCCTTGGCTTAGAATTTAGATCAAGGAGATTCCTAATAGGCTAATTATGATTCCTACAAAGGATATCATGGATTGATATAACTGGTGTTAACTCGTTTAGGATTGAGGGCTGGTGAGTAGAACCGATTAAGATGCTTTTACCAACATAAACTTATTGTACGCAATTGGAAAAAAAATTGAGATCATCTCTAGGGAGGCAAGAGATTTTCAACTTGGCTCGTTCTATATTTCAGTTATCAACATCTGAATTTTCTACTTATGCTTATCATCAAAAACACTGCCAACAATACCCAAAGGCCCTAAAAATGGTTAAAATTTTGTTTGCTCTGGTAGAATGTTTTGCGTGGGAACTGTTTCTTTGGAAGTTTATTGTAAAATAGGGCCAAGCTGATAGATTTATTTTTATTGGGTTGCAAGAAAAATGTGTGGGGAATTTGTATCTACATAACTAAATAGATATTCCTGAATTTGGATTCACCGGCCTATTGGGGTATGTATAAACTTTTGCTGACTAAGATGTGTGCGTGCAATCATCTGTGTGGATGTTAAGCCTGAAGCTCAATCAAATTGTAGCCCAAGGGTTAAGTGAACTTGGGGCAGTTATTAGTCTTAGCCTTTTATTTCAGAGAAATCGCATGAGGTTCTAAACCAACTACCGCGTTGTGCATGGTCTAGTGCCAAATGAGATATAGAATCTTAATGCAGCATCCCAAACTCAGAAAAGATATTAAACACTTTAAGGATAAACTTTCTCCAGAGTTGTGTGAAGTATTCCCTCCGTCTCAAAGTTTAAGAAAGAAGGGAAGAGGTTTAAAACTTGTGGTCGAAACCAAAGCTTAGACATTTATGTGGCTAAAAATCATTTCATTATGGGTAAAAGAGAATTTAGAGTTAAGTTGTCTCCAATTAGAAAAAAAGGTGACATTTTTTCTTGAGACAAACTAAAAAGGAAAGCATGCCACATAAATTGGGCAGAGGGAATAGTAAACAAGGAAGTGTACTTTCTTTTTTCAGTTGGGAGCTACATTATACTATTTAATATATTTGATGAACTTTTGTTCTTCTAGTAAGTCGCATTGCAAGGTCATAAAAGAAGAAGAACCTACTTCAACTAATATGCCTTTAGGTTTGACCATACATAACATAGATATTACACTTGGAAAAGGGTGGAAAATTAGCTAGAGCAGCAGATGGGATAGGGGCAGAGTTGTCAAAAGAGCTAAATGCATTCTCTACATATGGAAGCACCATGTACATTTGCCTATGGAAGAAGAACAACTTATTTTGTAACAGATTTCAACCCCCATTTGAGAAGTTGAGCAGGAAAGCACCCATATTGTCTTATGTAAGCGGAAGGACGACGAGCAACCATTGGCACCCTAAACTAGGAACTACAACTGGAAATCCGACTTTAGGTAGTCATTACGATCAGAAACTCAACTCTCTTTAAATGGACCAGCCTATCCCTCTGTATTGATTACACGGCGATTGGAATAAGGACACATTTGGTTGAGAATTCCCATGTGGAAATTTTCTGTTCATTAACAGAATAGCTGAAATCTAATTGTATTGAAACCAGTGGGATCATAAATGGACAAAAAAAATCTTAATTTCCTTCACCTGGAATACTTGCTGCATGTTCTTTGGGATGTCTCTTATTTTGTCTTGAAAATGTGGTGTTTTTGCTATATATGTTCAAATAGGTTGATTCCTCATGGAGATGGGGAAGGAGTGGAGTTCAAAGACGCCCTTAATGAATGAACTCTCTTAATATTAAGTTATATTTGTCTCTGGCAACATTTTAGTGGATCAGAGTTGCTGGGAATACAGCAGTGGACCTATCCAGTAGCTCTATGGTATAGTTGTAATGGCAACAATACATTGCTGATATTCTTAGCATTTGCTCTTAATTGCAGGACCTGCGTTCCCAACCCCAGTGCAGGTGGTGGAAGTGGAGGTGAAGCTTGAGGACAACCCGGATTATGATTCTAAATCTGAGGACGAAGGATAAATGACCTGTCTGTGTAGTGAGCTTCTGTAGTAAGTTGTTTATCACACTTGCATTTTGCGATTTGCATCTACTTTTCAGTTCCATCTAGAGGGATCTACTTTGATCTATCAATTCTAGTTTCGAGTCATTTTATCCTAGCGACTTCTGAACATCTCATGAAACAAGGGCAAGCCGTTTCTTGGTTGACCTAATCTTCCAGGCAATGTGTGTTCCCTATTTTTTTTGTGGGGTGGGGGTTTGGGAACAAAAAGTCTGTTGGATGGGAAACTCGAACTGATTAAGAACTACAGCTCACAAACTTTATATTTTACTACTTAAACAAGATTTGTGGTTTTGATAATACAATTTGGTTTATCATAAGAACTAGTAAGATGTGCATTTCTCTAAGGGGATGTTTGGTTGGGTGTACAAGGATAATGTTGATCTGGTCTATTAGTAATGATTGTATTCGACTATTAGTTGTGCTGAGATTAATGTAGAGTTTGGTTTGTTGTATTAAAATAACGTATAATGCATAATTTTTTTAAAAAATATTTGTTCACAAATATGATGGAATGAATGTGGAGAAGGTTTTGAAGGGCAATTGTGCCTTTAACCATGCATGCATTAGAACCCATTGCATCACTAATATCATTTTTTTTATGCATGACTATACACACCTTAATTCCAAATAGAGCGCATTAGTTAATACCAAACAAGCTACTACTAATACACAAAGTAGTTGTACAGGCTTTAGTACCAAATAGAGTGCACCAGTTATACCAAGTTACTAGTTGCTAATGCATTGTTTTTTCTATTACACTAGCAAACAATCCCTAATTGTATATATTTGTTGAATTTGCAGGCTTAGTAACCTTGTAAATTCTTTGAAAACCTGGAAAACATAAGAAGCCGCTTACCTCATGAAGGAAGAGCAAACAAAGTTACACAGATCAGAGTTTGGGGTTTTAGTTCTTCAATCTGCGCTCTTGTTCAATGTAGTGGTTCAAGTTACACAGATTGGAGTTTGGGTTTTTAGTTCTTCAATCCGCGCTTTTGTTCAATGTAGTTGTTCAATGCTCAACCTACCTAGAAAAAAAATCTATGTATTTATGATGGTGTTTGAACTGTATGATCTGGAAAATAATCAGGCTGTTTAGTTTAATGCTGTTTGCTTTATGTCCAATGTGTTCTTGCCATGGCTTTAATCTGTTGTCAGCGATATTCATCTATTACGAGGCGATATTACGCCCCCCTGAAAAAGATACTTGATAGATGTAATGACAAGAGTATGTTAATGTGAAGCTTAAATGGACAAGCTGCATCAATTTTAACCTGATCAATAGGGAGTTATAATGTCACCTGTGATTCACCAGAAAGTTAGCATAGGAAGAGCTCTAATGTCGACAATTACAACTAGATAATGTGTTGATCTAAATTTTCAGTATATTTTCATGACTTTTACATGCTTGATTGTTGGTAAACAAGAGAAGGGTACAACAAATACATGATATTTATTGGCAGAGCAGATAAATTGGTTTGAGTCTTACTAAAAACTACTATCCTAAGAAATTATTTCAGTAGCGTAAAATGTTTTTCAAAGGATTAATTAAGTTTACCACCATGAGAATGATGCAGGAACAAGTAATTTCCAATAAGTCGAAATAACAAGGGAGGCTGCTTTTGTATTTGACTTTGTTTGTCAAGTTGACCTTTTTATTTATTATTTTGTTGATCGAACACTTTGATAATTTTTTTTTTTTTAAAAGTTGGTTGTTCATCAAATATAAGCATATTTAAGTGACGTGTGTGATACACTCATTTTAGGAGCATGAGGCCTTAGGAAAATGTAATAACAATCATTTCTGGCATCTATAACAATCATCTTCTTTTCGGTTATTTTAAGTTGAGCTTCTTTTCATCTCTTAGTTTTTCCTCTATAGTTTATTCTGTTTATGTCATTCTTCTTCTTCTTTCTTCTTTTATTTTTGCTCCTTCATATTTCTTGTTCTTCGAAAGCTTAATTATAATGATATGTTTTCTATTATGGTCTTGGTGAACTTAAGATGTCAAGAACACTTACCAATTCTATCGGAAGATATGAAAATGTCAAAAAGATTCACCTATTATCGTATTCATATTATTTTTGATGTATTTACATAATGCAAATTCTAATACTAAAAGGCCATGTTGATTTCTTTGTCCAAGGCAATATGCTTTGTAAGCTTTGGTTACTAGACATTCAGAGTGATGTAGTCATTGTTATATTAGATAATGTTATACTTAAAAATAATTGTATTGAGCTTTTAAACACTCTTGTATTGGTGAGACTATACTTTCACAATAATTATTTTTTATACGATTCAGATAAACAATTGACTTGCATACTAATGGGTTAGTATATATGCCATAGTGATCTTGAATTTTAGATCGCAACACCTGCAACATTATTTCTCTATAATAGAAAGTAATTAGCTATTGTACATGTGAAATATTCATCGTCAAAATCAAGTAGATGATTGATTAGATTGATTTAGTTTGATCATACAATTTACTTGACGGTATGAAGATACTATCAATTGATTTTCTTGTTAATCCGTGATTGAGTACGAGCATAACACCTCTTATCATTCTGCCATGTAAAATCACCTCTATGAATCATTATAGAATAAAAGACAAAATAATACATCGCTCTATAGAGAATTAAAACCATAATTACTCAAACACGACTTTTTTAAAAACACAATTAAAAATGAAATAACACTTCATAAGAGTGACATAGTATTTAATGCTGGATATTGAATCTATTTCAAGATAGTCTTATAATTAATAGACTTTTCTAATTCAGCCTTTCCATCAAAATATTTTAATCAATAATATTTTTTCGATCAAACTTTAGAGTTCAAATCATAATAACAAATACTAGTAGTATTTGCTAATGTAAATAACCAAAATTATAATCAAGGATATTTTTTTTTTGTATGTTTATATTAGGAAAAAATGAAGGAAAATTATTTATACTCCAAACATGGCTAGATGATTCACCAAATAATATAACGTGGCTTGTTTCTATTGGAGAAGATAGTGAAAAATACGTAGCTAAAATATAGAGAAAAATTAGACTAACATTTTATTTTTATTGCAAAAAAGGGCTCTAAGCAAAGCTCCGATCTTCAGAAACAAGAGAAGCAAAAAAAAGAGAGAAAATTGAGAAAGCTTCAATGGCGGAAAAACATGAAAATCTCAGCTCAACCTCGGAACAACAATCGTCTTCTTCTGCCTCTGCTTATCAAAAATCTCCAGAAGATACCCTCAAGAAGCAACCCCAGGTGCCTATATTCTCAATTAAGTTTTTTTTTTTGTTTTTTTTGAAAAATTGAATTTGGTGAAATTATTTGTTGGGTATGAACTTGAATTGAATAAATTTTTTTTTTTTTTTTTTAGTGGTGTAACATTTTTGAATTAGATGGAGTTCCTTCTTTTGTCTTCTCGTTTTGGGAATTGAATTAACTGTTTTGGAAATGGTGGAAAATTAGGGTATGTTATTTGATGTTAATGTTTTTGGCTTGAAAGTCTTCGTTGTATATTCTATGTATCTACGATTCAGGAATTACATAAAAATACTGGTGTTGATTATAAAAAAATTGATCTTTGGTCTATTTAAAGCTGTTGATAAGGGCAAAGTAAGTAGGAGAGATGTATGCGATTTGAAGTTCCTGTGTGTGCAATGGGGATAGAGTAAAACCTCATTCCGGAACCCTCTTCCAAGTGAAAACAGCTGTGCCTTCCCAATTTGCTCCCAGCTTCTAGGTTGAAAGTGGAATGCTCTTTCGCCACTGGAACAATCTCTCTTGTCATGGATTT
The DNA here is from genome assembly GCA_022817965.1 of Solanum lycopersicoides. Taxonomy (NCBI): domain Eukaryota; kingdom Viridiplantae; phylum Streptophyta; class Magnoliopsida; order Solanales; family Solanaceae; genus Solanum; species Solanum lycopersicoides. Next base: position 5,658,638 of record CM040624.1, read on the forward strand.
AATCTTTGGAGTTCAATGTCTTTTTAAGTGTCAGAAATCAATGTCTGTCGTAAACAAACCTTACACACGCGTTCTTGGGTGTCCGTTGTTCATATACAGTAAAACCTCATCTCGGAACCCTCTTCCAAGAGTCAACTGCTGTGCCTTCCCAATTTGCTCCCAGATTCTAGGTTGAAAGCGGAGTGCTCGTGCGCCACTGGAACAATCTCTCTTGTCATGGCTTTAATCTATGGAGTTCAATGTCTTTTTAAGTGTCAAAAATTAATGTCCGTTGTAAACAAACATTACACACGTGTCCTTGGGTGTCCGTTGTTCATATACAGTAAAACCTCATCTCGGAACCCTCTTCCAAGAGTCAGCAGCTGTGCCTTCCCAATTTGCTCCCAGCTTCTAGGTTGAAAGTGGAGTGCTCGTGCGCCACTGGAACTTGTCATTTTCCGGGCTTTAATCTTTGGAGTTCAATGTCTTTTACGTGTCAAAAGTTAATGCCTGTTGTAAACAAAACCTACACACGTGTCCGTTGTACATATACCTTAGCATGTTTCTGTGAGTGGAAGTGAAAAATTAATGTCCGTTGTAAACAAACCCTACACACGTGTCTGTTGTACATATACTTTAGCATGTTTCTGTGAGTGGAAGTGAAAAATTTAATGTCCGTTGTAGACAAAACCTACACATGTCCATTATACATATACCTTAGCATGTTTCTGTGAGTGGAAGTGAAAGATTAATGTCCGTTGTAAACAAACCCTACACACGTGTCCGTTGTACATATACCTTAGCATGTTTCTGCGAGTGGAAGTGAAAAATTTAATGTCTGTTGTAAAAAAACCCTACACACGTGTCCGTTGTACATATACCTTAGCATGTTTCTGTGAGTGGAAATGAAAAATTAAGGTCCGTTATAAACAAACTCCACACACGTATCCATTGTACATATACCTTAGCATGTTTCCGTGAGTGGAAATGAAAATTAATGGCCGGTGTAAACAAACCCTTCAGACGTGTCCGTTGTACATATACCTTAGCACGTTTCTGTGAGTGCAAGTGAGCTATAATGAGGAGAAGTACAATGTCTTGGTAGCTGAATAACCCTAATGAAGTTATAGGTTCTTGGTTTTCTTGCTTTTGATGTCATTATCAAGCATCCAACATTCTCTATTTGTAAAGCATTAATTACAGCTCGAAAATTGGTAGGATTCAATGTCATGCTTACACATCGGAGGATGTTATATGTCAATCTACATGGACCTGCTAAACATGTGCTTACGCGTTAAAAAGGAAATCTATCTTATCTAGGGAAGGACAAAATTTTTTTTTTTTTTGGTGGGGGTGGGGGAAGAGGTAAAAACTTACGCGAACTTGGTATTTACCCCAAACCAGGAAAAAAAGATGTCCTTTAACTTTCCAGACCCACGAAATGCTATCGATTAGCTGCGTAATCCCGTGTCTTTTGGAGAGCTACATTGCAGATTGAAATGTAGAAATTCTAAATTGTCTTTCTGATATTGAGTCCTTCTTGCTTTTCATAATGTATGGATGCATCGATTACTGTTTTTGCTTCATATGCGTGGATGCGATTCCATTTGGAATATTCTTTTTGATTTGTTGCACTCTTTATTATAGCCATGATGTAGTGGGTAAATCAGAGATTGGTTATCCGTTACATTTGGATACTGATTGAGATTTAAAACCTATTTTGCACACTGAGGTGAAGGGAATTTCCGAACAGCCTGACACTGCTTGGAATTTAAGAGCCAAGAAATAGCTTATTTAGCACTATACCTCCCACTTCACTCACATTTTTTTTTGTTTGACTTCTACATTGAAATATGTTTAATCATACAAAATAAGATACAACTGGATACTTTTATCCAAACTGCTTGTAGCATTCTTCGTTTACTTGGTTCCCCAATTTATCCAATTATATGAATTTCTCTTTATCCAACTTGTGGACCATAACAATTCCATTTTTAGAGTATGATTTTTGATCAATTCCTACCTTACCATTCAATCTGGTTTTAGGGGTGCGTGCATCAAGTGAAGATTAATGGAGTGGTAATCTGGAAGAATTAATTCGAAAGATGCTTCTCTGTTATGAACTTGATTGCACCACTCACGACAATTGCTGAATTTGGCAGGATTATAAGTCTTGGTCTATGCCCAACAATACAGTCATGCGAGTTGTCTTTAGTATGCCCACTGATGTCAAAAGGATACTGGCCACCTTTTGGTAGGCAAATGCCTTTGCAATTTTGTGAGCCTGGATATTTTGCAGCCACTAACTTTTCCTTTTCAGTAGGATATTGCTTGGCTTTTTATGAACTTTTTTTGTGAAAGAAAATGCTTACTTGCATTTGAGAAGTTATTCGCTAATTCTTTTATCTGTTTTGACAGCTCCCATCGTTTCAGGGTTCACCGATGTTAAATTATCAGATGCTCCAAGCCATGTATCCTACACTGCTTCCTGGAGCTTTCGGTATGCAGCCAATCCAGGAGGAGTTGAACCATGGACCAGGCCTTTATGCTGTACCTGTTGCCCCTTTTATGGGACAATATGCAGGGTTTCCACCAAACACTCTAATTCCATTTACTTACGCTGTACCTACGTAAGTGTCCCTGAGACTTCAGATCTAGTTTTTGATGTATAAGTTGTCATCATTATCTTGCATAGCCTCTGTAATTGGCATGCTGACTTCTATTCCAGCATGTAACACCACAGGAATTAAATAGGTTTCCTTATTTTCCATTGTTCCATTGAATTAATGCATCATATTCAGTTCGATAGCTGTATCTGCTTAGTACTCAGCTTGTTGAATCCATATCTGATGTAGCAAGAATTGTAGATTTGTGCATGTATTTTCAATGCTTTTATAATCAAAGCTGAAGTTCTCTGTTCAGGAGTATAACATGTCAGGTGTTTAAGAAATCCTCTGCTGCATCAGTAGAAGTGCGTTTTAACCAATTTTGGTTTGTTTTAAAAAAAGCTCCCAAGTCCATAGCACCAGCGGATTGACACTTCTGGCTAGACAATGGTAACATGGTAACTAAAGTTGCTGCAGCCTAGAATATCCAACCTCCTTTAATCATCCAAGAGTAGGAAAATAAAAATAAATAGAATGATAATGACAAAAAGAACAAGACTTACCTGTCACAGACCATTTAAGTTGGAATGAGGATGATTTAGTATTTATTAGTACACCTACAAATCTGCTGTTCAGAGTTTTTTGTGTACATGCAATACACTGACTAAATTCTGGCACCTTCTTTATGCTAGAAATGTGTGACACCCCTTTGACCTGTGAATTTATATTTTGGAATCGAAGTCTAAACTAGCAACAAGAACTACAATGCCACAATTCCAACCAAGTTCGGGTTGGCTACATGAATCCTCATTGACCATGTCACTCCATTTAAACCATCTCAGGCAGTTCTCTTAAACTCTGCAAAAGTTTTGTTAGATAGTTGTTTTTTATAGGCAAGTAACTGATCTTAGTATTCAGTTAAGTTTTTGAATCATTTGTGGCAGGGAGGGAGAAAGATTGTGATTGTGATTTATTTATTTGAATCAAAGAACTTCAATTTTTTGATTCTCTTTAGCAAAATACGGTAAAAGCTTTTTATAGATGCACAGATGTCAAGCTAAAATGTATTTTGTTGTTCTGTTTTTGGTGTACAAATGTCTACTCCAATGAGACTGAGTCAATCATAGATGGTTTAGGGTCCATCTAGTTCCTGGTTTAGCATTGGAAGGACTTTAATCTTTTTCTTCTTTTTGTAAATATGGTTTTTCAGTACTACCTAAGTACTGACGGAAATACAATGTTACTAGTGTCAAAAAAGATGCACAGTAAACAGTTCTCATTTTTGTTTTCTCTCCTTGAAGAACTCCTGTTACATTTCATGTTAGCGAAGTCTCAGATTCTGGTCTGTGGTATTATATCGTCATTAAGGTTGAACTCCTGAATAGTCGCTCATTGATAAGGAACCTAATGTGGTGTCGTACTGTGCTGGACATGATTAATGTGACTAGCACCTTTTCCTGTACATACTTAGCAGCTTTTTTGCTGCTGATTATAAATTACACTTTTTTACTTTAACCTGATCAACAAATTAAAAGATGTTACTCTGGTCGTTTCTCTTTCTGTTCTCCACTTGGTGTTCATGCCTGTTAGTTGCTTGAAGATATATAGTTCTTAGGTACCATTGTTGTACTTATCATCTGCTTAAATGACATCAACCTAAAATACTAGGGATGAAGCCATACTTACTTCTCATGCACCTGGAAACTAGTAGGTATATATATCCACTCAATTGCATGTCATGTTATTGATATCTTTATTCCCTTCATTAGCCTTCATACTCTGACAAGACATGAAGCCCCCGTGTTGAGTGCTTAAGCCGGAAGTGTTGGAAGTTATACTTTCTAGTTTCTTAAAAGAGCTACTTCCCTTAAAAAACCTATTCGAGCAGAGCCTTATTTGTCTCTCCTTGCTAAAATTAAAAAACAAAACATGCTGCTCTTGACAGTGGACCTAGTGTTCCAGAAAATGGAGCTGTAGGTGAGGAGCAAGGTCAGATGGGACAGCAGCAGCCTCAGCAGCAACAGCTTGGACCCCAACGACAAATAGTTGTCAGAAGATTTCAAATTGCATTTCAGCTAGATCTCTTGCTTATTTTGAAGCTGGCTGCAGTGATTTTTTTGTTCAATCAAGATGGATCAAGACAGAGGCTTGTTCTGCTTGTGTTTTTAGCTTCACTTGTGTACCTGTAAGTATTTGTCAATTCTGATCACTTTCTATTTATTTTTTATTTATTTATTTATTTATTTTATTTGTTGTGATGTGCGTCACTCAAGCCGAGGGTCTTTCAGAAACCGTCTCTTTACTTCCACAAGGCAGGGATAAGTCTGCATACACTCTACCCTTCCCGGACCCCACTTATGGGACTACACTGGGTTATGCTTATTCATTTTATTAAATACTAACAGTTTGGTCTTAAAAAGCTGTTGTGACAATTAAGAATTCTTTTGGACGCGTCAAGTTCTGCAACATAACCAATATGAATGAGAATATGGATATACTAAAAGATGAACTAAAGTTCCCTTTTTCCTTGGAAAAGAAAGCAGCTAAGTTGTCCCTACATTTGTATTGTTCTCCTAAATAGCATTCAGATCTTCAATTGCTTTTTATAGTTTATCATATCCATTTCCTTGGTTTCCTTTCTTGGGCATAGTTCTTTTGGTGCTTTTGGTCTCCTTTTCCATTCTCTCTTTGCTCCATTGTGGAACACTAAAGTGAATTGTTCATTGTCTTGAAGGTGAATCCTCTAGCTTTTGTCCCGACCATTTATGCTTGTTTACCGGCCCCATTAGGTATGTTTGCGTACCATAGTAACCAACTTGAACAAGGGTGTGTTCGGTTTGAAGGAAAATGTTTTCTAGGAAAATAAGTGGGGTTCCTACTAATTTTTCTTGTGTTTGGTAAGTAAGCAAAAAATATTATCCTAAATGCCTTTGTATATAACTTAGACAAATAGTATGGGAGGTGGGGGTGAGGTGGTATGGGTGTGGGATGGTGGGAATGAGGGCTATGGGGTGGGAGTGAAGATGACGTGCATTTGGAGTGTAGGGAGGAAACAATCAATGTGGAATGTCAGTAGTAGAGCTTGTTTTTCCTACTTCCAATAGGGAGCTTATTTTTCTCATTTTTTAGGAGCTGGTTTTCCTGGAGAAAATGTACTCCCAAATATTTGACAGCCGAACATGGGAAAATCGGAAAACATTCCTCAAGTGTAGTGCTAAAATGCCTCAAGTGTAGTGTTTGGTTCCTCTCCATCCATATAGACCAAATGCAGGCTGGGACAATCTTCCATCTCTCCCTGTGTCCTGACTGATTCCCATTTCTGTTCCAGCAAGATAGAGCTTCTTTGATGTTCCTTGGCATAGTCCAACTGATGCCCCTTAAATTGATGAAAATGTGCCACAACTTCGCACTCTCTCTACAATGTAGAAAGAGATGATTTATTGTCTCGACCTCACATTCACAAAAGTCAAAACCAACACCTGGAACAGATTTGCATACCTCTTTTCATGAGGTTGTGTTGAGTGAGTGCAGCCTGATTGGCCAACAGCCAAGTGAAACAAGCTATCTTGAATGGTATCTTCACTTTCCAGTCGTTTCTTAGTTTTTTCTGATGATAAAATCATATAATTTGCATTGTGGTTGAATTGCCTATGAAAGAGGGAGAACTTAGAGCCTGTTTGGATGGGCTTATAACTTATGACTTATATTAGGAATCTTTAACTTATGACTTTTGGCTTATTTTTGTTCTTTGGCTTAAAAGCACTTCTTATCTTACCCAAACACTACAAAAGTGCTTAAAACTATTTGGCGTAAAAGCACCTAAAAATAAGCCAATCCAAACGGGATCTTACGATTGTATTCATTGAAATACGTCTTTTGTTTTAGCTTTGTCGTTAAGTCACGCCATATATTTCCTGTTGGTCATTGTAGATATCAAACTGGAGCTCTTGCACCCTTGGTACGGTGGCTTTCACAAGGAATGCAGAGGGCTGCTGCACCTCCCCAACCACCTAGGCCTGCTGTCAGGGCAGATAATGTACCAGGTGCTGGAAGGCAAGGAAATGACAATGTTGCAGCTGGAGGTACTTCAGTTCAGCTTATGTCAATAAATAGATAAAATCTTTGATGTACATGGGGACTGTGCCCTTGTTGTCCTGCTCAGCACCATCTTGGTGCATCACCCTTTACATGAATAAAAGTTTACTCTCTCAAAAGATAGATATAACACATTGTAGGCTGGGGAGTACTGATAAACCGACACTTGGTGCCTTTCTTTTTGGGTAGGTTTCAGAATTTTAGTCCTCTTTTTATAAAACTAACCATGGCAATTTACCAACATCAACTGAATGTTGCTTTCATGTTTGTTTGGAATGTCTGCTGGGAAATGTGTGCATTCATAAAGTAAGAGTTTATGTGGATACTGTAACATCTCTTAACTCTTCTTTGTCATATTGTTTTAGCAGAGGGACAACCTGGAGGTGAAAATGAGAATCTACTAGGTAACGACGTAAATAGGGTAGGCGAGAATGAGCAGGCAGTGGAACCCGGAGCTGCTGACGGTGGCAACCGCTGGTGGGGTATCGCAAAGGAGATCCAAATGATTGTCTTTGGCTTCATAACTTCCCTTCTTCCAGGTTTTCACAACATTGACTAGATTGTACAGATCAAGTAGCAGTTGCAGATAGCAAAGAGGGATAAAGAGAACTTCCTCTGTTGCTACCATGTTGTTTTGAGAGGACATCAAATGTATAACTAAAAGATTGTTTTCTCTTCTATTTGGTCATAACATAGATCTAAATGATGTTGTTGTTCTTAATATGATTGGCAAGGTTGTGTTTAAATAGTGAAAATAGTTGCTTAATCCTCTACTTATGTTTATAACAACTTGGGGTGGGCGCTCGATATTCGGTTTTACAAAAGTTTGGTTAACTTTGGTATGGTACATTCTGGTTCGATTTGGTAAATTCAGTTTCCCCAACATAGGTAGGAAGTTGCCAAATTTGTTCTCAGTATTTTTGCCACACACGAATGACACTAAGGGTGTGTTTGGTGTATTCTCCAATTTTTTTATATGTTCAGTTGGTCAAATATTTTGAAATACATTTTCTATGAACTTTGTAGAAATGAATGTAACAAATTTCTTAATGAAAGTAGGGAAAATAAGTTGATATTGATTGTGTTTTCCCCGCCTTCTAACATGCCTCATTTGTACCCCAAACCTTGAGGATCCCACCCTCCTAATACAAGAATTTTGATTATTTACCTGAAAATAGAGCAAGCATTCCAATTGTTAGGAATTTAGTTATATGATAAATTATCAACATTATCTCAACTAATATTTGAGTGATTCTCTTGATTTTCAACTAATGACATAGTCATTCTCTTGATTTTCAACTAATGACATAATAGTTCTTTTGGCAACAAACTTATTACTCCCTCCGTTTCACAAAGAACGACCTGGTTTGACTTGACACGAAGTTTAAGAGTATAAAGAAGACTTTTGAATCTTGTGGTCCTAAATGAAAGTTAGGTCAAATGTACAAAATTGCCCTTTGATCTTGTGGCCTTAACATGCCACGTGGAAAACTGTAATTAAAATGTTACCAAAAAGAGAAAGAGGTCATTCTTTTTGAAACAGTCTAAAAAGAAAAGAAGGTCATTCTTTTTTAAACGGAGGGAGTACTAGTTTTTTTTAATACTTGACCTACATCTTGCTACAGTCGTCTGAATTGCCTTGCAAGCGTTGCATCTATATGGTAAGCCTACTTTGAGAAAGCGTGTAAACAGAAGACCCTTTTTTCGGATTATCTTGTTTTTTCAGGAAGAAAACCTTAGCACAATGAGACAGAAATATCAAATATGTATTTGTATAATGATGATTTCTAGGATAAAGTTTTTATTTACAACTCAGGCTACTATTATGTTTTTAAGAAGTCAACTCCCTTGATTTGTGATTTAAGTTCTCCTACATCTTTCTATTAATGTTTGTTTCTTGGTATGTAACCAATGCTTTAACAAAGAGGAATTAGTTTGTGTTGTAAAACAAGGCTTAGATTGTTTTTCATTTGAAGAACTATGGGTTCCAGTCATGGAACTATGAGGGATCAATCAGTAGAAGGCACAGATGTAGTTGAGACATTTGTAGCAGAAAGGAAGAAATCCTTCACACCAGGAGATGGAAACTGAATCCAAGACTCAGCAGAGGCGTACCAAAAGGCATAGAAGGTGAACTAGTTGTTGCTGGATGGCCTATTTGGCTTGTTGCAGCTGCTGGTAATGCTTTACATGGATGGCTTCCAAGAAATATTGATACTTTAGACAAAATAGATAAAATTGGCCAGGGAACTTACAGTAATGTCTACAAGGCTCGCGATTGCTTGCTCAATAAGTTTGTTGCTCTGAAGAAGGTTCGTTTTGACACTTCTGATCCCGAGAGTGTCAAGTTTATGGCAAGAGAGATCATTATATTGAGGAGGCTGGGTGATCACCCCAACGTTATCAAATTGGAAGGTTTAGCCACCTCGAAAATGTACTACAGTTTGTACCTTGTTTTTTAATACATGGAATATGATCTCAAGGCAAATCAAGAACACAAAGGTGTCAAGTTTACTTTCCACAGAAGCTTAATATAGAGGGACTGCAGCTCATGCTTTTCAGAATGAGTTTTTCACAACGGCTTGAAAAAACAAATGAATATGTCTCAGGGGGTGTTGTAGATGAAGGAACAATCTCTTCTGCATCTGAGGGCTCAGAGAATTATACTCAGAGAGAAATAAGGAAAGAACCAATTCATGATATCAAAGGAAAGAAGAAGTGGTCAGGTACATTACTCAGAGAGCATGACAACATGATCCTCAAAGCTCTTGAGACGGAATCAACAGCTAAAGGGAATGACCATGACTCGAAGGGAAAGACAAATCTAGGTCCATCAACATCGATTAATGATCAAATATCTACTCTTTTACTTGAAAAATGGACCAATCTGCAGGGCTTACCAAGAGAGCGCGAGGCACGGATCCTAAAAGATGCTCAATTGGTGATGTCTGACAAGAAAAAAATGTCGGAAGGGGAAGGTAATAACTCCGACAAACTTATTGAACAATTGTTTCCTCCTGCAGAATCAGATGGCCTTGATTTCCTGGAAGACAGCCAATTTTTTTGTCCACTTCCATTTACATCAAAACCAATGGATGTGGATCGAATCATTAGAGAGCACGACAGACAGATCCAAGAATCTGTTGAACGCGCCAAACAACAGAAGAAACTAGCTAAAGCAAAGTTTTGAGGTATGAAAACCAATACAAGCTGCTTGGATATTCACTCTTTTTACAGAAAAAAGTCCATTCAAGCCTGGATCAATATAGTCTATTCTAGAACGGGAAGTTGAAACTAATTATCCTGGTTACCATACTGCAACAAGCACTCAGACTTTATAAAGGTTACCATTGAGAGACATGTGACTTTGTATGCCTCAGATTGTATCTTAATACAATGATACAGGTACAATGAAGCAAATGTACAAGTGTTTTTTTACTGGTACAGGAATAATAGTCTTTATCCCAATGTGGACTTGTTTTAGTGTTAGGAAACTATGGATTTCAGATATAGTACAATATTTTCATTTGTCAATGATAAATCAGTTGAAGGAACAAAAGCTTCAGATAGAGTTGAGACATTTACAGCAGAAAGAAATCTTTCATACCAGGAGATGGAAACCAAAACTCAGCAGAGGAGTACCAAAAGGCATTGAAGGTGAACTAGTTATTGTTGGATGGCCTAACTGGCTTGTTGCTGTTGCAGTGATGCTTTTAAATGGATGGCTTCCTAGAAGAGCTGATACTTTTGAGTTTGTAGATTTGATTGGCCAAGGAGCTTACAGTAATGCATACAAGGCATTAGATACTGTGCGCAATAAGGTTGTTCTTCTGAAGAAGGTTCGTTTGGACAATCTTGATCCTGAGAATGTTGTGTTTATGGTGAGAGAGATCATCATATTGAGAAGGCTTGGTGATCACCCGAATGTTATTGAACAATTGTTGCCTCCTGCAGAATCAGATGGCCATGATTTTCTGGAAGACAACCAATATTTTGGTCAACTTCCATCTGCATTAAAACCAATGGATGTAGATAGAATACTTAGCGTGCACGACCAACAGATCCAAGAATCTGTTGAACGCGCCAAGCAACAGAAAAAAACTAGCTAAAGCTTGGTTTTGAGGTATGAAAACAACAATGAAAACCAACATAAGCTGCTTGGATATTCACTCTTTTCTACAGAGAAGAAGTATAGAATGGGAAGGTGAAACTAGTTATCCCGCTTACCAATCAGTGACATGTACTGAGTCACTGTTCAAGGAAGCGTGAAGCGGAAAAAAGCGATAAGGCCCAGGTTCACACTTTAAGCGATGAAGTGCTCGCTTTAAGTGATGAAGCGCTTACATACTCATTCTAGTCTAGTCTGTGAAGTGTAGAAGGCTCACTTATAAGAATTTTGTAGTTGTACAGAGCAATTTTATTTATCTTTTATCTCCTTTTATTACCCTTTGAATTTTGGTGAAAAGGAATGGCTTATAGACAAGTACATTAATAACTACAAGTATCAAGAATCTTATCGAAAATAATTTTTTTACTTTACAAAAGTAAGATCTTTCAATAACAGTTAAAGTAACACATGAATAAATAGTACACATTTTACTTTTATATAGTGTTTAGTTCATTATTTCCCATTTTATTTTGTATTTTAATTAAAATTCTATACAAGAAAACATCCCTCCAATTATGTTTTTTCTACTTTACAAAAGTAAGATCTTTCAATAACAGTTAAAGTAACACATGAATAAATAGTACACAGTTTACTTTTATATAGTGTTTAGTTCATTATTTCCCACTTCATTTTGTGTTTTAATTAAAATTCTATACAAGAAAACATTCCTCCAATTATGTCCTCAAATTATTATGTAATTGCGTCAAGGAAGATAATTACTGAACAATATTACTTTTTATAGCCTTCTAACTAGCTATGAGATAAACACTTTTGTTGTCATGTTTGTTGTTCATTCACTTGAATTATTTGAGGTTGATTAATTATCATTTTAATAAATGGATCACTCATAAAATATTCATTTTCAATCTATAAAGAATAAACCATCTATTTTTAAAATCGAAAAATATACCATCGAAATTTACTCATAAAATTGCAAGTTATAATTTTAATGTTATATTTAATTTTTAAAAAATTTCAACTGCAAATAATTAAAAAACCACACAAATCTAGTTGTTTAACTAGAAAAATGTTAAACAACTTACCTTTCAAATTTGTATTGTATTGGATTTGTTTAATAACAAATAACCTCTTTAAATAACTTGTAAGCTAATTATGATATTACTATTTCTTCTAATGCAACCTACCAAACGACCTAAGAGTCGATTAAACAAGTAACCATTAAGCATTTATCAAACATAGTTTCTCTGCCCACAATATCTTCTATTAATGATCAAGCTCTAGATGGTTTCTCTACCCTACCCTACAAAGGTAAAGGTTTGCAAACCATTGAACTCTGTACTAATAACAATAGTATTATAATTGTCTAGCATGTAGACATTTTAATCACAGGCTGCACCACATTAATACTAACAGCCACAGCCACCTAGCTAACAGACACCAATATTAATCAAATAGCAATAGCTTCATAAAGGCGCAGACAGACCATAAAAAAACAGATATAATAGCCTTTACAATGAGCTGGATTTAGAAGCTAAAGGTAGAAAACAGTGTCATCATTTTTCAATTGATCAGCATTGGCATTTGCCATAAAACATAATGTTTTAGCCACAATCTCCTCAATTGCACAATACTAAAAGAAAGTTGTTCAACTAACGATTCGAGTGCTTAAACCAAAAACATTCTTGAAATTAACCTCCCCAACCCCCTTAAATAAACCTCAACAGTGTGAATGAAAATTCAAACGTTATAGATGCTCAGTCGTGCAGTGTCCCCAAAATGTCTTCATCCCGGTACAAATGAAACCTGCCACAAGATAATCAAGAATGTTTAGAAAATGAATAAAGCTTTAAGCTTTTAGAGCAATACAAGGACAGATAAGCACTCACTCTTTCTCCCCCAACTTGACTTGAGTACCACCGTACTCGGGCAACAAGACGGTGTCACCTTCCTTGACAGCAGTAGGGATTAAGTTCCCTGTCTTGTCATGAAGTCCTGGCCCAACAGCCACCACTTTCCCGGAATTCAGCTGAAATTCACAAGACTGATTTGATTAAAACTTGAAAACACAAACACCAAATGATAAAAATCTCAGCTAAATTGGGTTACATATCCAACATAATACAACACTAACAACAACTCAACCAATCAACTAAGTCTCAACCGACCTTGAATATACAAACACCTCAAAGACAACACAATCAAAGACAAGTTAAAATCATATATGTAAATATTCAACATCAGTCAAATTGCTCAACAAATTCTACAAGTCCAACAAAATTTAGCACCTACAATACCCCAAAATAATCCCCATCACAATACTTTGAGTTCTGAGCTCAGAAATTTGAACACTTAAATCTTTTTCTGTCCAACTCGAACTCATCTCATTCTGATACTTGAGAAAAGAGAAGTCATTCAAAACTACATGATTTTGTCGGCCTATCAAATGAATAAACAAATAATGTTGCTGGATATATCCAAAGGAGTTCCAAATACTTCTTCGTAGAGGTTTCTCAAACTACATGTAGTCTAACAGAATCTTCAAACAAACTATGTGTTCACTAAATTCACAAGACCGGCTTGAATAAACAGCTAAAATTGGAATGCATATCCAAGACAATAAAACAACCAAATGTGCCTCAATCAAAGACAAATTAATATATGTTCAGCTTAAGATGGATCCATATCAGTCAAATGCTCAACAAACTCTAAAATTTAGCACTTGGAATAAACCAAAATAGTTGATTTCTGAACTCGGCTAAGTAAACACAATTCATTCGGATACTTTATCTCTCTCGCCTCACTCTAAACTTCTTTGAGAGCCTCAAATCTTCACCTAGATCCCATCGCAAAAAAAAAAACTCTTGAGAAAAACCCAAAAATCTCTGTTTAGGGAAGAAAAAGAGTTAATTAATTCAATTTGGGATCAAACAATGTTTCAAGCTGGCAATATCTCTCCATTGGAGATCATAATCAGTGTTCCAAGACATTTTTCAATTCAGTTTCAATTAGGTGTAAAAATCTTGTCTAAATTTCACACTTAATCTACCAAATGTAACCAAGCAACAACAAGACTGGTGAACATTCAACAAATTACAGTTTTTTAAGTTACTGACCTTAGCAGACTTCTCAGGGAGAAGAATACCGGCACTTGTTTTAGCAGGAGCTGTGATTTTCTCAATCAAAACCCTGTTAAGTGTTGGAATCAAACGTTTCGCCATGGCTACTGCTGCTTGAACGAGAAGATTTTGCTCCTCTGATGTGTGTGTGTGGGGAAGAAGAAGAGAGATTGAGTAGAAGGTTGGGGTTTAGGGTTTTAAAGTCAATTTTCACTTTTTCTGATATTGGATCTCATCATGTGGCCCAATTTTATTATTTTTGTTAAATTTGATCTAACTAATCAATTTTAATTAGATTCTTTAAGGCCCGTGATATGGGCCTGATATAATCGATTATTAATTATTATTTAATAATATTATAAAGTATTTTTATAGCATCGATAAAAAGTTAGTATAATAAAATAATAACTATAGTGATTTGATATAGTGCATTGCTGCATTGAATAGCGTTGTTTCTTTCTTATTAAAATATTTTTGAGTTTTTAATATGATTTTTAAAAATAGGGGGCATATCTGAATAGACTCTATTTCAACGCACATTAGAATTAATCGAACTCTAATATGAATATTAAATATTGCATAAGAAAATAATAAATTAAATTAACCCAAAAATATTTTTAAGTATAATTGGTATTACCAATGAGTAGATTTAATTTTTAAGTTGTAGAACACTCAAGTCTAATATTTAATTAATTTACTTTTTACTATAATGACACAAATTTGTTAGGATTTGGGGGGTGTTTGGTATGAAGAAAAATGTTTTCATAGAAAATGTTTTCCTGAAAAACAGGTAGATTTTGGACTTATTTTCTCATGTTTGGTTGGTGATTAGAAAATATTTTTCCGGAAATAATTTTTAGTGTTTGATTTATGAATAAAAATATTTTTGAGAACATCTTTTATTTTTACTAGAGTAAAAAATAATTTATGAAATTGAAAATATTTTTTAAAATCAAAATTATTATTTTTGGGGGGCGGGGGTGGGGTAGTGGGTTAATTTTTCGGGGAGGGGTTGGGGTTCGGTGGTGGGTGGGTGGGGGGTCAGGGATCGGGTGAAAAAATAAATTTTTAAAATTGAAAATATTTTTTTTTTAAAATCGATGTTTTTCCCCAAAAAAAAATATAATTTGAAATTGGAGGAGAGTTTTGGAAAATGTTTTCCTTAATTTTTGAAGGAAAATCATTTTCCTTAATTTTGAGGAAAATGAGTTGATTTGAAAAACATTTTTTCATAACTTTTGTCCCAACCAAACATGGGAAAATTGAAAAATATTTTCCAGAAAATGTTTTCCTTCATATCAAACACACTCTTGATGTTGACTTGTTTGCCGGATAGAATATTGACGTTGTATAAAAATCATGAATCATTATATATTATCATCTTAAAATTTATCCTATTCATCTCAATTAATTTATCATATTTTTCTTTATAATCTGTTAAAGAGTAATGTTTTTTTTTTATTATTAGTTCTAACTCCACATAACATATTTAAGATTACAAGCTTAAAAGACATTTAGTATATTTCACATATTTAATTTAAAATTACAAAATTTAAAAATCTTTCTTAATTTCTTAAATTTTATGTTAAATCAAAACAAAACAAATAAATTAAAATTAGAACTGACATGCATGTTTCATTATCACATGAATTAGTTCTATACATGTATAATTTATCTTAATGGACATAATTTTTTTAGCATTGGTAGAATATGTGTTTTTTATTTTCTTTTTTCATGCACAATAAATTTTAGGAATAAATATTTTTGTTATTTTCATCAGTTTATTCAAAAAATTGAAAACAATTTCAAAACATAAATGCATTTTTTTAAAACAAAAAATCTATTTTGAAAATGTTAAATTAACATGATATTTTGATACCATATCATCTTGAGTTCCTTGCCAAGATTTGTTTCTCTTATCCCAAAATTTATTCATAATTTTTAAAATTACTATTAGGCATTTTTGTCATCTCTTTCTAAATATCAATCTATTTAATTTTTTTTCTTTTTTAATTAATGTATTGATTTTCATGTATTTTGATTTTTAACTTCTTATTTCAGACAAAAGAATAATAATATTAAGTAAATAAAGTAAATAATCTACTATAATTAATTAAATATTAATATAATTAGTTTTAAAACTTAAAATATTTTATTATCAAAAACATTCTTTATCATTAGTGTAAGTAAATTGAACACGAAAATATTTATTATTTCTATTTAATATTTAATTTTAAAACTATTTATTTAAAGTTTAGTGAGTCTCTTAATTTACTCTAATTTCATTTAGTTTATCTGTCCATTTTATTTATTAATTTTTATTTTTATGTTAGCTGATTAAAGTATTTTTATTTTCATTTAAATCTTTAATACATTTTAAAACCATGTTTGTTTCTTTTTATATTTATTTTCGTGCAAAACGTAAAGATGTTAATGCAATATAAATTTATTTGAAAAATGGGTATTTTTAGATAGTATGACTACTTATGATTATTTTTATGCTTTTTCTGACTGGAAGTACACGTGGCCATTATAATATTATAACAACTTAATGGGCAGAAAGTATAATTGTTTTAAGCTGGTAATTTTAATAAAATAGTAAAAGTGCTCTTGGTCGTCCTCCTCCTCATATTTCTATAATAGTTCTTTACTTTATAATATAAAGGAACATTACATAAAATAAGTTATCACGTCAACTAATCATATGAACTAATATCTTAATATAAAATACTTTAGAAAAATATCACGTAAATTAATTTTTATTTTAAAGTTGATGGTTAATTTTTTGATTTTGAAAATACATGGTTTATTTTTTGATTTTAAAAGTAGATGATTTATTCTTTTTAGATTGAAAATGTACATCCCCCCCCCCCTCAAATCTAAAAGTTCTAGTTTTGCTCTTAGATATATATATGTAATATCTATTTAGTCCGTATGGTCTTGAGTTTATTATTCGAATTTTCTATGTGAATCTTCGTTTCTCTGTTGACAATAAGAGTGGCAAACGGACCAGTTTTGATCCGGTCCGGTCCGGTTCCTGACCGGTTCCCGTACCGGTCCGTCCGGTACCGGTTGAACCGGTAAGGAACCGGTCTTCCTGTATACCGGACCGGTTACCGGTTTTTTATCCGGTTGAACCGGTTCGGTAAGAACCGGTTCCGGACCGGTCCGATCCGGTAAGGTCCGGTTTAGCCGGTTTTTAAATTTTTTTTTTTTTTAATTTATGTATCCGTTTTATGACCGATGGGCCCTTCTAGCCGTTGGGCTGGGGCCCAAAACGGTCAAGTAGCACCCCCCACCCCTTTCTAACCCATTTATACTATAAATATACCTTCTTTTTTCATTTTAAATCACAAATTCACTACTTATACAATCTTATACAATCTCTCAAAGTCTCAATTTTAAATCTCTCATAAATTATTAATTATTATATTGTGATATTGAGTTGGAGTTTGAATTTCGGAAGCTACAATAGGCATCTATCAAATCCGGCTTTGTTATACGTCTACTTTTACGTAGACGTTTGGTACATTCGTTCCAACTTTCAACTTTAATTTTTATTTGTTTATTAATATAGTTGTTTTATCTATTTTATTATATTATTTTGCTTGTTTTCTCATAATATTTAATTATTTTAAATTTTAACATGAATTCCGAAAGAAATAGTGGTAAAAGACCAATGTCGGAATTAAAAAATAACAAAGGAGGAGTAAGTAGTTCTTGTTCTAAAAATTTGCCACCTAGATATTTAGTTAATACTAATGATTATACTCGTGTTAATGAAACTTTTTTTACGTCACCAACACCTATTGAATTTAATTCCGAAAATGAAGTAGATCACGAGTCTTTAAATAGACATTATACTAATTTTGAGGAAGAATTAGAAGAAGAAGTAGAAATAAATGAGGAAGATGAAGAGACCTCTACCCCGACTAGTCCGGTTACCGAAGTCTCCCCTTTACCTACTTTTTCAAATGTCGCCGCCGTACGTGTTAAAAGATCGTTAGTATGGAAATTTTTGATACAAAATGAGGCAAAAACTACTGTTACTTGCAATAAATGTAAATTGGTAATGAAACATGTAACTACGGGTACACAAGGGGGAACGGGACGACTAAGAACACATTTACGAAAGTGTAATAAAGAATTTGCTCGCCTAGATGATATAGAAAGAGCTAATAGAAATGGAATACCCATACACGAAAGTTCTATGGGTGTTGGAGGTTCTAATATGGTTCAAGGTGTATTAAATATGTCTAACCCGGCTAGTCAAAGCACACACCGCACGTATAGTAAAGAAAAAGATCGTAGAGAATTAGCTAAAATGGTTGCTGTTTGTGGTTTACCTTTTTCATTTCCTTCACATCCTGGTTTTGTTCATTATATTCGAGAATTATATAACCCAGATTATGAAGGTATTCCAAGAAATACAATTAAAAGTGATCTTTTTAAATATCAAAAAGAATATTCTCATTTTCTTTGTTGTTTATTTGCTTATTATGATGGTAGATTATCTATTACTTCTGATATGGGACGTAGTCCTAATGGTAACGATTATTTTACACTTACTGTCCATTGGATTGACCATGAATGGAACATGCAAAAACGAATATTAGCGTATAAATATGTTGAAGAAACTAAAACCGGTTCTTATATAGCATCAAAAGTAGCCTCTATTTTACAATATTATGGAATATGTGATAAAATAATGAGTGTCACTTTAGATAATGCTTCTAATAATTTAAGAGCCGTTGATTATTTAAAAATTAGACTTTGTCCAATTGATAATGATTGTTTTCATATTAAGTGTGCCGCACATGTTTATAATTTAATAGTAAAAGATGGTATTTCTCAATTTGGAGTTTCTTGTGAAAAAATTAGACTTGCTTGTAATTGGATTTTTAAAGCTAAAGTAAAAGCTAGAATTACAGAATTTAAAAATCGTTGTAATGAATGTGGACTTGCATATAGAAAAGTTCCAAAAGAAGTATGCACTAGATGGAATTCTTTATTTGAAATGCTTCAAGTTGCTTATGTTTATCAAGAACCGCTACAATTAGTTTTTAATGCTCATAATGCGGATCCTAGTTTAAGAATTGGCTTTGAAGATTGGCAGAATACAAAAGAACTGATTGATTTTTTAAGTGTTTTTTATAGAGCAACAAATGCATGTTCTGGTCAATATTATCCTACTATTTCTTCTGTTTTAGTAAATATTTGTGCTATTTCATCTGAATTTGCAAAATATAAAGGAAAAGATCATTTTAAAGATTCACTTGCTTTTATGATTGAAAAATTCAAAAAATATTTTTTCCCTATTCCTCAAATCTATTTGACTGCTACTACTTTCAACCCAAATTATAAATTAAGAGGTGTTGAAAGAATGGTTGAAAAGATTTATGTAAATTTAGAAATTAAAGATGATGAAACTCCTAGTGTTGAACAATGTAAAAGTAGCATTTATGCAAAAGTTAGAGATTTATATAATGCATATAAAATTATGGAAAAAAATATTCCAATAGTTGAACCTTCATCTTCTAAGCCTAAAAGTGATGATACGGATGATTGGATGGATGAATATCTTGAGCTTGAATCTTCTACTAATAATGATTTTGATTTATATTTCAATCAGGCACGGGAAATGATTAGGCATGAAGAAGGACAACTTCAACCTCCAATATTAATATGGTGGAAGAATCGTGAAAATCAATTTCCGACCCTTGCTAGGATTGTTCGAGATGTGCTAGCTATTCAAGCATCATCGGTCACTTCGGAGCAAGCCTTTAGTGCGGCGAGATTTATGATTGGAGATCATCGATATTCATTAGCAAAGGACAGTTTGGAAATATCGGTGTTGTTTCGAGATTGGGTCAATGCCGAAAGAAGAAACACCGGACTACCACTATTAAGTAGCCAAATAGAAGACCAAATAGATGAAATATTTGGTGAGAATAGTGATGATGGCATGGAAGCAATGGAAGAAGAACGACAAATGCCAATTCCAAAAAATCTTTCTTTTCAAATGATACTAAATTTACAAAAAGAATTTAAAAAAAAATGCAATTGTTAGTATAATAATTAATATTCAATCCTCCTAAATTATGTACTCTTATTCTCTTTCTAATATTTGTATTGTATAATTTATTTATTTGAATAAATATACGGCTATTCGCCTTGATTTTCTTTTATAATAGTCTCTTCTATTTAATTCATGTCATTTTATAAATTTAATTTTTAATTATTTTAATATAAGTTTAAATTAAAACTTTAAATTCAATTTAAACTTTAAAGTTTAAATTCAATTTCAAACTTTAAATTCAATATAAAGTTTAAACTTTAAATTCAATATTAAAGTTTAAGTTCAATAAAACTTTAAATTCAATTGGAAACTTTAAATTGATAAACTTTAAAGTATAAATTCAATTTCAAACTTATATAAACTTTAAAGTTTTCAATTGAAGTTCTAATATAAATATATAATATTTATATAATAATTAAAATAATTAAAATTTATATAAAAAAAATAAAAAAAAAATACCGGATGATCCGGTAAGACCCGGTTCCAAACCGGTTCCAAACCGGTTACTAACGGACCGGGCGGAACAGTTCGGTTTTTCCGGTAAATCCGGTCCGGTAAAATCCGGTACCGATAAGAAAATCCGGTAAGAAAAATCCGATACCGGTACCGGTTCCGGTAAAACCGGTCCTGTTGACCCGATCCTGTCCGTTTGCCACTCTTAGTTGACAATGATGAGATAGAAAGCCCTGTAATAGAAAATTGTATTATTGTTAATGAACAGTTGTTTGCAGATGTTTTTGGTACTAAATTCTCTGGTATGATTTCGTATATAAACGGAATTTTGCCTGATGATTTTGAAGTCTCTCTGAAAAGTGTTAAGATTATCGCGTCTAAATCAAATTCTGACATATCTAATTTGAGCCTCTATTTCTTTAGGTGTATAATAAATTATAAACTTGATTGAAATGTTCAAATAATAATTTCGAACAATTTTAAAAGACCATTTATATATATATATTTGATATTTTTTTAAAATTTTATGCTCAATCAAATACCACGGAACAAACTAAATTAAAGAGAGTAACCCTCACTTTCCATATATCTACCAAAATACCCTTGTCCATTACTTTCACCTATTGGCTAACCAAAAAGCTTTACAATCATTTCAACCACACCAGATTTCTTCTACTTTTATCAATTTGTCGGCCAAAGCTCCATTTTTCTGACCCGACCCGACCCGACCCGACAATTCTCCATACGTATATATGTACATTTCACACCGATCTATCAAATAGTAGACAATGTGAACGGAGAAGGTCAGGGGATCTATCAGCATTGTTCAAAAAAGGTGATTTTAAAAATACTTTTTATGATTTATATCTTCATGGCTGTTTATTTAATTGTTGATTGAATTGATTTTGTTATATAAGAAGATTAAAGTTTGTATTTTTTTAAAAATAAAGATTTGGTATCAAAATTCTGTGTTGATTCTGCTGTAATGTAGTCATTTTGGGACTTTTATTGAGCCAATGGTGTATTACACCCACCCCACTTGTGGATTGTTGCTGCCATGTTGTGAGTAGCTTAAGGATAGGAATTAGTCAAATGGGGTTTTGTTGTTTTCAGTTACGTTTTAGTCTGCTCCTAATTTATATAATGCTCTTGCTGGTAATTAAGATATTTCTTCTCCTTCTCCTTTTTTTTTTTTTTTTTTTTTGTAATTGAAATGATTTTGTTATAGAAGAAGTTAAAAAAGGATTAAAGTTTGTATTTTTACTAATAAAGAATTGTGAAATAAAGGACAAAACTTGATTTGGATATGTTGTTTTCTTGTGTTTAGTTATGGAATTGGTGCTTTCTTTTGGTTGTAGTGTTGCCATTTGAGACTATCTTTCGGAAAGTTAGCTTTAGGATAGGAATCTGTCAAATGGGCTTTCTTTATGTTTGTTCTTTTCTGTTAATGTTTTAGTCTGCCCCTAGTTTATACAATGCTCTTCCTGTAACGTAGTTGATTCAACAGCAAATATGTTCATTTTTCATGAAAAGATTAATGCCAAAGTGTGTATTCAAGATTGAAGAAGTATCATACCTCATGTGGTTGTGGCCTTGTGACAGTTCACAAAAGTCATATAGTTTCTTCCAGAGAAAATTCTAGGAGACAACACAAGAAGATAATGACCACTTTGAAATGCTGGATGCGACATATGATATGAATAATTTGATATCGTGAACTATTAAGCTGAATTCTCATGAATAACTTGAGAGGCGAGATGTAAATAATGTTTTACATTGAAACGACTAATTCTTAGTTACCTGTGACAGTATGCATGGCTCCCGCCTCTCGTATCCCTTTTGTCGTCGTTTTAGAGGTTCAAAGAGTTGATAGAAGTTCTGTTAAATTTGAATATTTTCAACATTTTTGTCTGATTTAATACAGTACATTGTATTTGAGTGTTTGAGTAGTTATCTTGACATGGTTCTTTTTTCCTTTTTGTAAGCTTCTATCATTTAGTTTCAAGAGCCCAGACCTGTGAAAGTTGTGGCTAAAATCTTGATGGTGGTTGTCTGAATGTCCCAGATGTCCCTCACTTCACCCATGCACAGAAGCTTATTTGTGTTGTAGCGGAAGAACAGCAGCAACTCACAAGTATATCTCTACTTGGAGTGTGCATTGAAAAATGAAAGGTGGAAATCTTGGTAGATTTTTGGGAGGACAGTTCTCCTTCTTCCTGTCTGCTCTCGTATTTACAACCATATTTCTTTGGTCCTGGGAGAAGAATCCACTTCTTACTAACTTACTGTCAGCACAAGATCAGTTCATAATGCAGCCCTCAGGTTTGTACTTGATTGAAAACTTGTGAGTATTATTAACATGTCTAAGTTGTATATTTCATGATTAATCTTTTTTGCATGCTTGTCAGAAAAAGATATTACACTAAAGACAAATAAGATAATATGAACTTAAAAGTCAAGATATCTTTTATTTTCTTCTAGTCACCTTTTATCTTTTCTTGCACCTATAGTTCTGTATCAAAAATCAAGCATTTAACCATACTCTAAGTTATGTCTTATTTTTATGGGACACTTTGATGGGAGGATATTTTTGCAGTCGTCTAGTGATAATTAGAATAGTAACCGGCCTTTTCCTTATCCGTTATGAATAATCAAAGAAAATATTAGAAAATAACCTCGCTTGTTCTAATTGACAACTAACGATCCACTCCCACCTTGATCGTGTAATTCTGTATCCTGATAATCCCTCATTCCTCTCCAATTTAATTTGTTTTACTAAAATAAGACACCATGATAGGAGAGGGCGATGATTAGATGGAATGCTCACGTTGAAGCTTCATTCCTTCATCTATGTCATTGATATACTGTTATTAATGAATTATGCGGGACCAGTGCACGGTTGAGCTTAGTAGTTAGTACCATAACTAATTATGGTACTTAGCCTCTCATTTCCTCAGAACAATCTTTTGCTCAGCTTTTCCAACGAAGATATGATGGATTGACCACAGCTACATGCCTATCTGATCATTTATAGAATATTATAATTAGCATATTTGCCTATCTTCTAGGACAGTATACTTGCCAGAATTGAGTTGATTTCCCCCTTAACTCCAACTTGGATGTCTTCATTCCAAAAAAATGAAGTGCCTATTAATGGTTCTAATTAAGTAACCGCGATAAAGAAATTAGTTATATGAGAGAAGAAACTAAAAGAAAATTAGTGACAGATACAACTTTGCCAAGGAACAATTCTTTTTAAACTTGTGAAAGTTTATGTTTTTGGACTTACCTTTGATGTTTCTGAAGCTATAATCTGTGTGACTTTATTTAACTCTCTTTTCCTCTTATTTAGTGTTTATAGCACTATTATGTGATGCTATGTAGCTGTGGCTTATACCCGTATCAGTAAAGCAGTGTTCAGTAAATTATTTTTGAAGTAATCTTCGTTTTTTCTATTCTTATTGTTTTGTAACTCTTATTATAGAGATTTCAGTGGATGAATCTGCAGTATCATTGAGATCAAACAAACAAACAGTGGATGAGCATTCAAATTCACAAATAGCAGAAGGAAGAATAGAGGAAAATAGATTGGAAGTATCTGATAGTTTTGTTAAGAATGTCACAGTTTCTCCTTCCAGTAGAAGGAAAGATGATAAAAAAATTATGACTTCCCAATTAGAGAGAAGAGGTAATGTTTCTGTTTGTTTTTCATATTATTCAAAATTCATATGGTAGACTTTTCGCTCTTCCTTTCAAGAGTTGTCCCTTTCCTATTTGTTTGCCTTGATGAATTGTTATAAAGCACATTGCCAGATAGAAAATATTTTAAAGAGCCGACTACATTTGGACTAATCCGTTTAAATGTTCTGCAAGAATTCGATATCTTCTTTTGCTGGATCAGTATTACCATATTATGAGATCAATGAAGGATCAATTACAAGAAGAAACCTTTTTAGGAAAAGAAAAGGGGAGATGCAAGGCACATATTAGGTTGAGAGGAAGAGTTATAAGTTCTGTTTTAACATAAGAAGTGCAGAAATGTTCTGACCGACAATAGTTATAATTTGAAACAAATTAATTCTATTTTAAACCAATTGTACCAAATATTGCCCAAAATACTTTTCGCTTTTAAGCATTACTAAAACCACAAGTCCACAGCAATGGAAAAAAAGTTCATGTTTCTGTCAAAGTAAATACACAGTAGCAGAATTGTGGACACCTCAAGGGTGGAATTTTGTGTTTAGGAGACACCTCAATGATTGGGAAATACCAAGAGCACCATTGACCAATTCAGTGGTTTGGAGGCTGGACAAGACATCCTACAGTGGCAGGGAAATAGTAACGGGACTTTTAAAGTAAATGCAGTCTACAGGAAGATGAACCAACCAAACCAGCAGAACTTTGATGGCCTTTGAAACACATTTGGAAAGCCAAAATCCCACAGAAAGTAGCTTGCTTTGTCTGGTTATTGGCTAAGGAAGTAGTGCTGACACAAGATAACTTGATGAAAAAGGAGATCCCTTTATGTTCTAGATGTTTTTTTTTTAGGGAAACTGCAGAAACAGTGGTTCATCTATTTATACATTGCAAGGTGACAAGTCAACTATGGATATTATTCTTATGTCTCAAAAACATATCTTGGTCCATTCCAGGGAAAATCACAGGAGCATTACACAGTTGGGAAGAAGCAGGAGTTCACGCTAAAAACAGAAACAACTGGCGAATTGTACCTGCAGCTATATGGTGGACAATATGGAAGGAGAGAACCTTAAGAGTCTGAGAATATGGAGAATACTATCGAGCAAGTCAAAATGAATTGTATTTTGACTTTATGCTTTTGGTGTAACCAGATATACTCTAATGATACTGTCTCTATCATTGATATGTTAGACTCATTATAAGGATAGGATAGTAGATTTTGAGTTCTTCTGTAAATATGGTTTCAGCAGAAGTAGAAACAACAGTTACCTATGTCAAAAAAAGAGGAAATAAATCTCTTTATTACATCCTACCAGAGAAAAGGTGAGAGAAAATGTGAATGAGATTGCACCCAATGGTGTGGCCTTGTGGTCAAGTGGAGGAGAACCATGAGTGCTCGGGTTTAAATCCCGGTGGGAGTAAAAAAGAAATCAGATGATTTCTTCCCATATGCCTAAGCCTAGCCTTGGTGGTAGAGTTACCAGTATCTGTGCTGGAGATGGAGGTAGCAAGTACCCAGTGATACATTGTGTTGATTATACATAATGTACCAATTAGGAGAAATTGCTGATTTTGTACCATTGCATCATAAAAGCTTATGTGCTTCAGCTGGTTAGTCCTAAATGGAGCCTGTCTAACCCAGGGTAATCTTACCAGAAGGAATTTCCAACTAGCCAACAGATGCTACATGTGCTTTTCCAACAAATAGACTATCCATCATTTGTTCATCCATTGCCCAACTGCAACATACATTTGGAACATGTTTCTAACTTGGACTGAGATGGACTATGCCACATACTGTCAGAGATGTTTATGAATCCTGGGCTCTAGGGAAGTTGATAAAGCCATCAAGAACATCTGAATTGGGGTGTCTGCTTGCATTTTTTGGTGTATTTAGACTGAAAGGAATCATTGATATTTTTGATGAAATATCAACTCCGAGAGGCTCCCTAAAAGCTGACATCTTCTCTCTTTTGTAATTTCTGCATCTTCTTGATGCCTTCTAATAAGATTTCACTTATTTCATTAAAAAAAACTGCTGAATTTCACCTTTGAATCTTTAACGTTCTTTCAGTTTGTTTTCGACCTATTATTCTTCTGACTTTTACAATCTATGAGATTTTTCAAGTTTAGTTCTGATATTGGCTTGAATATTTTTTATTTAAGGGGTAAGGAAAAATTCTTGCAAAATCTTTAGCTGTTGTACATCTGAGTTTCTAATCTAATGGTTACATTTGACGTTTCATCTGAAAGAGTAAATGATTGATACTGTATGCTCATTTTCCTGTTCTTTTTCTGCAGCTTGCAATTTTGCTAGAGGCAGGTGGATTGCAGAGAGAAGGCGGCCATTATACTCTGGATTTAAATGTAAGCAATGGTTATCAGACATGTGGGCTTGCAGACTGACCCTACGTACAGACTTTTCCTATGAGGGATATCGTTGGCAACCTGAAAATTGTGAGATGCCAGACTTTAACGGCTCAGAATTCTTGAGAAGGTATACATCAATTTTTTCTTCATCATTGAAATTTTTGACTCAGGTGCAATAGAGAGAGCTGGGGAAGTATATGTCTCCGAAGTTTGAATTAGTTGCTAAGTTTGGACATCACCACACGCTGATATTTAGAAGAGGCAGTTCTGCAGCCAACATTGTGGTCCTGCATGTGCTCTGAGGTAGATAGGAAAAGACATAGTAAAAGGTGTTACAAAGAGATGAGATATTAAAAAGGCAAACCTGAACCAATTATTTTGAGCAGATATTAAAAAGGCAAACCCTTAATGTAACTTCATTTCAGAATGCAGGACAAAACAATTGCTTTTATTGGAGATTCACTTGGTAGACAGCAATTCCAGTCTCTCATGTGCATGGCTACCGGTGGTGAGGACATGCCTGGAGTTGAAAACGTAGGATGGAAGTATGGCTTGGTCAAACCACGTGGAGCTATACGCCCTGATGGATGGGCTTATAGGTTTCCAAACACAAACACCACAATTTTGTATTACTGGTCAGCAAGTCTTTGCGGTATAGAACCCTTCAACATTACAGATCCTGCCACAAAGTCTGCCATGAACTTGGATCAACCTCCTGCTTTTCTAAGGAAATATCTTGATCAATTTGATGTTGTGGTGCTGAATACAGGTCATCACTGGAATAGAGGGAAGATTAACGCAAATCGATGGGTGATGCATGTAAATGGAAAGCCTGTTGTAGACAGGAAGCTTGCACAAATAGGAAATGCTAAAAACTTCACAGTTTATAGTATTGCCAGATGGCTTGATTCCCAAATTGCATCACGTCCACAGCTTAAGGGTTTCTTCCGGACCATATCACCCAGACATTTCTCCAATGGGGACTGGAATACTGGAGGTCGCTGTGACAATACTATTCCACTTACTAAAGGAAATGAAGTTCAGCAAGAGGAATCAAGTGATCCAGTTATTGGGGATGCCGTGAAGGGCACAAAGGTTAAGTTATTGGACATAACAGCTATATCTGAACTAAGGGATGAGGCTCATATATCTCATTACAGTTTAAAAGCATCACAAGGTATAAATGACTGCTTGCATTGGTGCCTACCCGGCATCCCTGACACATGGAACGAACTCCTGTATGCACAACTTTAGTGTTTATAAAATCTGCTGAAAAAGCATGAAGCTCATCCAACTTGACCAATGTTGATGACCTGTCAGTCGTGTTTGGTCCAATTCAGCTTGCTCACTTGTGCTATTCTTTTTGTAAGTAGAGTTATTCATATACCAGGAAAGAGAAACAACTATTCCCAAGTCAATCAGAGACAAAAATAAGATGCAAATGCTTCATCTGCAGAGAATACTGAACCTGCTGCAGAACTTGAATGATGTCCATGACATTTTTGTGAGTTTTTAATTTTCTTCCTCTGTAGGCTTATTCATCAGAATATTAGGGATTCTTAGTTTGAAGCTCTTTGTCCATAAGTTTTGGGATTTATACCAATTGCGTATATTCATTAATAGGTGTTCTTTAGAGATTTAGTCTTGATAGATTCAGTGTTGTAACAACATTATGATTTATTATTCATCAATACTTGTTTATAGTACGTTGCTAAAGTACTTTTGGGCTTCCATTCAAGGCTTGTATTCTCCTTCTGACCTTTCAACACCGAGCATATGTCAGACTCTATGCATCGTGTTATCTGGTGTTGCTAATAAACAGTCATTACCCACTGGTATGTGCCAGTTCTCTAATTGAATCTTATCTAATAAAGTTAGTTAATGTTACAATCAACAAATATTGCTCTAGATTAATTATTCAAGAAAAGAACTTTTTAACAACCATGTTCTTCATGGAATATGATTGTCCATGTTATGTTAATATTATATGTTCTTCTCTATAACTACATTTCGCTATAACAAAAAAGTATCGAGACAAAATATACTATTATAGAGAGGTTTGACTGTAATAGATGAAATGAAGTAAAGAAATTAGTCTTACTGGATTTTTCCTGTAGGCATCATTCCATTTACAAGACCACAGTGACAATGATCGAACTTGTGCTGGAGTATTACATGCAGAAACCTTACATATTTTCACCTTTATTGTTCTAAATTCTGGTGGCTTATGTGTTGCATTCTTCTATTTGTTCTGCTAAACTAAAAGAAGCATCCTCTTTGTTTCCTCTCTGTGTAGTTTCATTCAATCAGCCTGCAAATATCAGGTAACACAAGTTAAATTCAATACACATACCCCGTGTGACCTATAGGTCACGAGTTGAGCTATGAAATGTGCTTGTGTCAGGGTACGCTACCTACATCACACCCTCTTTGGGATGCGACCCTTCCTCAGACCATACGTGAACACATGATGCTTCCTACACCAGATTGTTCTTTTTTTACTGACTTCCTATTCTCTAGGGGGAAAAGTTGAACATTTACCTGTTTTTTCTGGTGCTATTAGCACTCATACTTTTCTCGATGCTTATGCTATAATTTTTCTCTTTTATAACTACACTAGTCTTCGGGCACGCGCTTTGCGCGTGTAACCCATATTAGTGAGTGTATTATTTCTTAAAAACTAATACAATTAAATAATATGATTTGAGTTTTTTTTTTTATAAATATGTCTAATTGAGGTTTCTTACTTTGTTTTACTACTAATTGTGACACTCCAATTTTCTGACCTCCAAATGAATGCATCGAGATAATAATATGAGAAACTAATAAAATAAACTTTGTTTCTAAGTCAAAAGATAAGTTTGTACAACAAAAAGGGAAAATAACAACTATTTAAATTAAATTTCTCGATAGTTTTAGAATAATGTTAGAAGATCAAAAGATTGCATGAGATTAATTCTATGCAAATCGTGACTTTTTAAATTAAAAGCTTGAGAGAAGATTATTTACTTTTTGTACCAAAAATGGTGTAAGATTAAATTTGAGTGAAAGGAAAACAAAACCTTTCAACTTTTTTATTTTGCCTTTTGAATCTCCGGATAATTATAATGAATGTGTTCAAAGTATTTTATTAATTTTTTATCCACAAGCACTTTAAACTTATTAGTTAATTATAAATATTTAAAACTAAGATGTAAAAAGTCTTATTATTTATATTTTGATAATCAGGATATTTATTAACATAACTACTATTTTTATAAAAAAATTAATTTTCTCTTCATACATAACTTATCCACCATTAATCTAATGTTATATGTTTCACCTTTTTTTTTTCCATAATAAGAAAAGGAAAGAGTAAACATTATGAGTGTGTTTGGTATGAAGGAAAACATTTTCTGAAAAATATTTTCCAATTTTCTCATGTTTGGTTGGGACAAAAGTTTTGGAAAATGTTTTCCAAATCAACTCATTTTCCTCAAAATTAAGGAAAATGACTTCCCTTCAAAAATTAAGGAAAACATTTTCCATAACTCTCCTCCAATTTCAAGTTACATTTTTTTTTTTTGGAAAAACATCAATTTTTAAAAAATATTTTCAATTTCAAGATTTTATTTTTTCACCCAATCCCTGACCCCCCACCGGCCAGGCCCCCTAACCCCACCCCCTCCCCGAAAAATTAATTTTATTTTTTAAAAATATTTTCAACTTCAAATTTTTATTTTAAACTCCTACCCCCCTCCCCCGGCCAGCCCCCCTACCAGTCCCCCACCCACCCCCAACCCTCCAAAAAATTAATTTTATTTTTAAAAATACTATCGACTTCAAATTTTTATTTTTTCACTCCTCCCCCTCCCCCTGCCCCCATCCACTACCCCCACCCCACCCCACCCCAAAAAATGACAATTTTATTTTTAAAAAATATTTTCAATTTCATAAATTATTTTTTACTCTAGTAAAAATAAAAGACGTCTCTTAAAAACATTTTCCATTCATAAATCAAACACTAAAAATCATTTTCGGAAAATATTTTTTACTTACCAACCAAACATGAGAAAATAAGTCCAAAATCTACTCGTTTTCCAGGAAAACATTTTCCATGGAAAACATTTTCCTCCATACCAAACACACCCTATATTTTATCACATTCAGTTTTAAAGATGAAAATTAATGTATATGTAAAATTACAGGGACCCAAAACTATAAGTACAAAAAAAGAAAAAGAAGATGCACATGAACAAAACAATTAGGCATTTCTCTATGCTTTTGTCCCTATAGTGAAAACTGAATATTTGAGCATACAAAATACAACGGAATAACAATTCAACTATATGAAGAGAGATAGAAAAGTCTTATTATAATTCAAATTACTACAAAGAAGTATAAAACTAACATCTCAAGCTCCGATGCTTCAGTAATTAGTAATTGAATTTTTGTCTATTCTCGTGACTGCATAAGGGGATCTCACAACTTTCACCTCAAATTGTGACATTATTTCACATGTTTAGAGTTCCTACACACAAGAATTGTAGGAATAGTAAATTAAAGTTTTTGTTGGAAAAGTTAAATTTATAGAACAAAATTACGGAAACATGAAAAGACACATGGAAAATTGAAAGGTCAAATACTATTAAAATATATATAAAAAGATAGAATAAAATTTAACTTTAAAAGTTATATGAATCTACTTTAATTTCTTGTCTTTAAGGAATAATTACTCATTTGTATTTTTTTAAAAATTTGTGTGAGAAATTTGAAAGGTCAAAATTATAAAATGAGAATAAGAAGATTAAATATATGTATGAAAATTATAAAAGTTTTAATTTAGTAGAGGGGCAAAATGGTAATTCAACTTTTCACTTTGGAGCTTCCCACTTATAATAATACTAGTTCTCGGAACGTGCATTGCACGTTTGTCCCCTAATTGATATTAGAATAGTTAATTTATATAGCTAAGTTCAAATCTAAGTCCTTTCATATGTAAGTTTAACATAAGAATATAACTCTGCACAAAATATAACATAAAAATCTTGTGTTAGATGTTGGAGGTTTGATATTTTAAATATTCCATGAAAAATAAATATTTTATTATATTAGAGGAATTAATATATTTTAATTACTAAACATAAGTTTTAATAATCAAAAAATAAATTGTCAATAAAAAAAGATACGTATAAAGAAAAACATTACAAAATATTTGGACGGTATACCATCAAATTTATAGAAAAATCTACAATTTCGAACGAAAAAAAGAGAAGTAAATAAAGACATGACATCCATAATAAAAGACATCACATTAAAATATATAGACAAAAATATTTTCATACTAATTGAATTACATTTTGTTAGAAGTCGACATACTGTAGACAGAACATATCATATGTATAAAAAACTA
The DNA here is from genome assembly GCA_022817965.1 of Solanum lycopersicoides. Classification (NCBI taxonomy): domain Eukaryota; kingdom Viridiplantae; phylum Streptophyta; class Magnoliopsida; order Solanales; family Solanaceae; genus Solanum; species Solanum lycopersicoides. The sequence goes on from CM040624.1 coordinate 5,690,556, forward strand.
TAATCATATAATAATAATAAAAAAGATAAACAGAAAAGAAATAAATATGTTAAGAATAAAGATGCACTATATTTCTTGAACTATATATTAAAGAATCTTTATATATATATATATATATATATATATATATATATATATATATATATATATATATATATATATATATATATATATATTAAATATGAATTCTAAAACAATATTTTCAATGTATCATTTAGTCATTTTTTTACTATACATTATTTTTTTTAATTTTTACTTTTACACTTAATTTGTACCTCTATGTAACAGTCAAGTACATAAATTTTTTAAATATTTGAGATTACATATAAAAAGGAAAAACTGCAAATATGTTATTTTAAAAAGATAAATGATTATCAAAGAATGAAGTCTCATAATTATTATTCTTTGGATTTAACCTGTTTACCCTCAAAATAATTAATAATAGATACAAAATGAGATTAGCTTTACTATATATTCTAAAGATAGAAAAAAGGATGAACACAAAAACAGTAATCAATTACGAAGTTATATTTAAAAACTCAAAACGATGGAGATATGAAAAATAAAAATTCACTTACAACTTCATATATATTGGAGTATATTCATCTTGTAACTATCATAATTTACATATTTCTCGGCAAAAAGAAAATAGCTATGCATGAAATTTTAAAGAATACGAATAAATAAAATAGTAAGAATTCTTATAATTACAAACTGGTAATGAAAATTTTACAACTGATGTAGTACCTACTCTAGAATGCAAGATGCGGAGGAATATAAATAATGTGGTGTGAGTGTGTTTGATAGACTCTTCATTGCCCCCACTTATCTTACAAATTAAAAGTGAAAGGTTATTAGACTCTTCATTACCTACATTTAATTAGTACATGAATATTTGATGCATTAAGATCTTGTTTGATGTATGAATTTAAATATAAATATTACTTAATGTTCAATTAATTAAATAGATATTAATATTAATTTATTTTAGGGATAAGATAAGGGCAAAAAGGTAATTCAACTTTGAGGTTAGGAGCTTCCCACTTATAATAATATATGATATGCTACATAATCTTCCACCAGTCCTTATTCACAGATTTCTCTTATTCATCAACCGATCTTTTATATATCAGTTTCACACCTGATTGATCAAGAAACTGATCTAGAGGACTCAATTGGACGTCTACGGAGAATAAAAAAAGAACCACTATGGTTACACACTATTAACCAGCGTAGGCATCCAATAGAGTCCTCAAGATCAATTTCTGATCAGTCCGGTGTGAAACTGATATAGAAAATCTTGATGGAAAAAATGGAAAGGAAATTGCAAAAACTAAAACAAAGAAACACCACATGAATTTTCTATATTTGTAATAGAATTTCATACTCAAATGTACATTTACTTTAAAAAAGAGATAATTTTTAATTTAAACTCCAAAATAAATGTATCATTTTTAAAAAGATCAAGAAAATAAAAATAATAATTGCCAAAATATAAGCATAAGATAGAAAGAATCAACATAATTTTTTTTTTCTTTTTGTCATTGAAAGACATTAAAGGATCTGTAGAGAAACTATAAAAACATAAAAGGTAGAAAATGAAGAGAAAAGATAATTTTTCTTAATAAAAAGAGTTAAGAACTAGGGAATAACCAACAACAATAGAAAAAAAATTATAACAAAAAGACTGTTTTACTGGTATAGAAACCAAAAGAAAAAAAAAGGATAATTTTTCTTGCTGGAAAAAGTGAAGAATTGAAAAATAACCAAATAGAACATGAAAGAGATTATAAGAGAAAGTTTGTTTTATTGGTATAGAATGAACAAATGAAATAACTATTTATAACCAAAAAAATATTTGAGTTTTGGAAAGTTAGTTGCTAATCAGGTGAGAATCTAATTACTTAATTATAGTTTAGTAATTAAATATTATTTTGGCAAATATGAGTAAATATTTTACATATTACACACCAAAATCAAATGAAAACAATGGTAAGACAATAATTATTCTACTAGAAAATCTTGGAACCCAAGTATCATTAGTAAGTAAGTATTGAAGGTAAAACTACAATTGCTCTACAATAGAAAATAATAATATTGGAATATTTACAATGCGTATAAAGAACTTTGAAGAAAATTTTGAATATTAACTAAGGAGACATACGAAAATCAAAACTTATAAAATGTAATGTATCCTTAATTTTTTACATTTTTTACAGTTTTATGTAAAAAAAAAAAAGTGTAATTAGATAAAAGTATTACTTATTACCCAGCTAACATAGGTATGAAGGCTCACATGTTAGTTTAGAAATAAGACTACAAATCTTTAAGTTCGAGAACTACGTGTCACCATAGGCTTTAATGGTCACGTGTCAAATTAGGACTAACAACTTAGTCCTTTATAAGCTTCGGCTTAGTGGTACCACAATAGCTAAGATCAAACCTTTCTACCATGGAAAGGTATATTGAGTGTTTTTATGGAGATTATACATCAACCTTTATGTTTATTTCACATGGTTATATATTTGTTATTAGTACCTCCCACAATCCACTCAGATTATTGCATTGACCTTACATTTGTTTATTCCAATTTAGTACCTATCAATTGCATGTTGATTTACTTGGTCATTGCATGAGTTCATATTTTTTAGTTTCATGTTCAAAATCTCGGATTTATCATGTTTAGTTTATTTAATCATGGTTCATATATACTTAGTACATTACCGGCCAACTTGATCTTGTTGCACCTGAAAACATACATGCATGGACTATTTTACGAAGTATGTGTCCGGATAGGCTTAAGTATCGATAGTTAGCTCTTGGCCTTCGGGTCAAAAAACAATTTCATCCCTTTTCAGGATAATCGTCTAATACTAAAATAATAAGTGAAGTAGTGGTCGTCTGACCAATCGGCTCGGACACCAGACCGCTACTCATTTCTCCGGTTCAGCAATTTCAACATTGTGCCCCTTCTCCAGGGTGTTAGATGGGTCTAGAGAATCGAACTGTCTCACGATTTAAATCTGGTTACAAAAATTTCTCCTGAGTAGTTCACGTATCACTTGAGTACATTCAAAGTACTAACTGCAACTCTTTCCGCTATATTATTTTATAATATAGGTTCGTATACTTAACATTCATCCTGCGGTTAGTACGACTTCTAATTAGCTTAGTAACACTTTTCGCAAGTCCTCAACTTTCGAGTACAACCCTTATATTTATTTAAATTATTTAGTCTTTCAGTGTTCAGACAGTTGGAGTTAGATGGGGTTTTTCCGAGTAGCTCATCTAAGTAGAGGCTTTCAGATATATAGTTAGGTATTAGTATTTGTCGTCATTCAAGAAAAATAATATACAATATTACAATCGCAAGCATCATCACTATATCAAGTCAAGTCCATTACCTTTTATTGGCCTTATGGATGACCACTAGCCTCTTACCATGCATTTACATATACTCTAAGGTCAAATATCAACTGGAACCTTGCCCTTTCTTATGTCGTTTCTGTAACAACTATGATACGGAAAAAAGATTATTTTAGTCCTTTAGAAAATCTGGTGCCAGAACCGACAGACGTCACCAACGATCCATCGTCTAACACACAGACAGTGGGTAGGCCAGTCTAGTTTTCCTAAAATGTCAAGTTTCAGTACTTTCTTGACGATTGTCCAGGACTTTCCGCCATCCAATCCACGAGTCGTAGGTAGGTCTTAGAGCGCATGACCAACAGATCCAAAATTTTGTTGAACGCGCCAAGCAACAGAAAAACCTAGATAAAGTTACCAATCAGTGACATGTGACTATCAAATGTATAAGTGTATTTTTAATGGCAGAGGAAAAATACTTTTTTATACCAATGTGAATATTGCTTTTTTTTTTTTTTTTTTTTTACTTTGAAGTAAATGTAGCAAAATAAGTACTAATCCATATTATTGTAATTCTTTTTTTTGATATCTATCATAATCTATTGTCTACCTTGTTTAATTATGATACTATTTTGTTGTTCTTATTCCTTTCTTGTAGGCTTTGCAGTTTGCCCTGCCTTCCTTATTAGTCGTTAGGTTTTCGATCTCCAGCTCATCAACATTAGTGGTGAGTCCTCATTCTTCGAGGACAATGGTCATGTTATATATTTTTTTCCAGCTTTTTAGTCTTTTAGTTTCAGTTTTGCTAGATTTAATTTGGGACATGTCCCATCACTTCTAGTCCGTTAGAGACCATTTTCAGACATAGTTAGATTCAACTTAGTATTTGAGTTTGATACTCCCTCCGTCCGGTATTGTTTGTCATGATTTCTATTTTTAGAATCAAACTATAAATTTTTTGACTAACATCTTAAGATGTATTTTTTCATCATATTAATATGCAAAAAATTGCAATTTATAGTACTTTTCATATAGTTTTAGAATATCTAATTTTTTTGTTTAAAATATCGAATTAATATGATCTAATTTAACTTTAAAAATTAGTCAAATTAACTTTCAAAACGCGCAACATGACAAATAATTTCGGACGGAGGGAGTATCTCTTTTGTATTAAAACTCTCAAATTTCATATATTCAGTTTTGTATATGGATATTCCTCATTATTTCAGATTTACTTCATGTTTTAAGCTTCAACACCAGTTTATTATCTTTAGTATGTTCATGATTATGCCAACATGATTAACTTGGGATCACTTGTGATTCTAGGTCCCGTGTCCACATCCTAAGGGTAGCTTCGGAGCGTGACATTAATTATGTTGTTGACTAGTGAAACAAAAATAGAATGGATCTTAGGAGGAGGATGTGTTCTTGGTCATTTTTTTATATGTTGATATTACATACAAAGAACTAAGCTATTATCTACCTGAAATTTCAATTTTTCATATACTTTGTGAAAAAACTGAAAAATATGATATATAGTAAATCATTTACTTGCAGCACATATAGTGATCATGCATGAAGTTAAATATAACTTGGTTGTTTAGGACTAAAATCTACATTTACTTTACAAAAGCTACAAAATTTAATTTAAACCCTAAAACTAATGTAGAGGTTTCAACAAGATGAAACTAACTAAAAATTAATAATTGAAAAAATATTAGCACAAGACAAAAACAATCAACATAAAAAAATTTATATTTTTCCTTATAGAAAAATACAAAAGCATCTACAAAGAAATCACAAAAAAAAAATGAGGATATAGTTTTTCTTATTGAAAATACTGAAGAATTGAAAGATAACCATAAAGGATAAGAAAATATTATAATAGAAAATTTATTTCAGTGATATAGAATGAGACAATCAAATGACAATTTATAACAAAAAAATATTTGAGTTTTGGAAAGATATTTTATTAATTAGGTGAGAATGTAATTACTTAATTATAGTTTAGTAATTACAATGTATCTATTTAATAGTTTGACATAAATGAGTAAATATTTTTCATATTACATTCCAAATAAGAACAAATAAAAATAATGGTAAGACAATAATTATTCTACTAAAAAATCTTAGGATACAAAAATCTTAATTCTTTGTTATTATTTTTATGAAGTCAAGTCCATTGATGAGTTCATTCCTTTATCTAAAAATGTTTGTTTAGGAAAGAAGAAATAGTTATCTGAATGTAAAACAAGACTTAGATTGTTTTTCATTTGTGGAAAATTTTCAACTCTCACATTTGTGGTAGAAGAGAAGAAAACACCACATAAGGAGTATCTTTTAATGTTTAAAAGTAATATAAAAGAGTTAAAAAAATAAAATAATATTAAAGTGGAGTCGCCACCTAATTTTAGAAAAACCTGAAAAATCGATTCATTAATTAATAAAAAAATATCTATGAAACTAATAGATTCTTGCTCAAACATTGGGAATGAGTCTCTAAAAGTTGTGGGTCAATATTGCCCGAATATGAAGATTGTTATATTAAAAAATTGTCCACTCATTAGGGAACATGAAATTGCCCGCAATTCCATGATCCCAATGAGTGTACAATTTTTTTAATACAACAAGCTTAGTATTCGGGCAATATTGACCCACAACTTCAAGAAACTCAATCACAATGTTTAAACAAGTATCTATTGGTTTTGTAAATATTTTTTTATTAAATAATTAATGAATTAGTTTTCTCATTTTTCCTAAAATTAGGTGGTGACTCTGTTTTAAAAAATAATTCTTTAAATTCTTTTAAAATTTATTATTTTTTAGTTATGACGACGTTTCGCCTTATATAAATAAAGTAGAGACGTAAATAACGGTAGAATGAAATTAATAACTTTGGATTAGATCTCATGAAACCAAGAAGATGAATCTATATAGATAAAAATGGGGGATTATCAAAAGTTATATTAAGGTATTAAATTAATATTTAGAGGTTATGAATAGGAAAAGTATAGGACCTATGATTTACTTTACAACAGTGACAAATGCTAATTTAAACTCCAAAATAAATGTATCATTTTCAACAAGATCAAGAAAATAAAAAAATAATTGCAAAAATATAAGCATGAAGATAGAAAATCTTTTTGTCATTGGAAGACTTAAAAGGATTTGTAGAGAAACTATAAGAAAATAAAAGGTAGAAAATGAATAGAAAAGATAATTTTTCTTAATAAAAAGAGTTGAGAACTAGGGAATAACCAACAACAATAGGGAAAAAAATTATAACAAAAAGACTGTTTTACTGGTATAGAAACCAAAAGAAAAAAAAAGGATAATTTTTCTTGCTGAAGAAAGTGAAGAATTGGAAAATAACCAAATAGAACATGAAAAAGATTATAAGAGAAAGTTTGTTTCACTGGTATAGAATGAACAAATGAAATGACTATTTATAACCAAAAAAATATTTGAGTTTTGGAAAGTTAGTTGCTAATTAGGTGAGATACTAATTACTTAATTATAGTTTAATAATTAAATATTATTTTGGCAAATGTGAGTAAATATTTTACATATTACACACCAAAATCAAATGAAAATAATGGTAAGACAATAATTATTCTACTAGAAAATAATAATATTGGAATATTTACAATGCGTATAAAGAACTTTGAAGAAAAATTTGAATATTAACTAAGGAGACATACGGAAATCAAAACTTATAAAATGTATAGTATCCTTAATTTTTTTTTTTTTTACAGTTTTATGTAAAAAAAAAGGTGTAATTAGATGAGAGTATTCTTATTACCCAGCTAACATAGGTATGAAGGCTCACATGCTAGTTTAGAAATAAGACTACAAATCTTTAAGTTCGAGAACTATGCGTCACCATAGGCTTTAAGCGTTACGTGTCAAATCAGGACTAACAACTTAGTCCTTTATAAGCTTCGGCTTAGTGGTACCACAATAGCTCAGATCAAACATTTATACCATGGTAAGGTATATTGAATGTTTTTATGGGGATTATACATCAACCTTTATGTTTAGTTCACATGGCTATATGTTTGTTATTAGTACCTCCCACAATCCACTCAGATTATTGCATTGACCTTATATTTGTTTATTCCAATTTAGTACCTATCAATTGCATGTTGATTTACTTGGTCATTGCATGAGTTCATATTTTTTAGTTTCATGTTCAACATCTCGAATTTATCATGTTTAGTTTATTTAATCATGGTTCATATCTCTCATACTTAGTACATTACCGGCCAACTTGATCTTGTTGCTCCTAGCAACAAACATGCATGGACTAAAATAATAAGTGAAGTAGTCGTCGTCTGACCAATCGGCTCGGACACAAGACCGCTACTCATTTCTCCGGTTCAACAATTTCAACACTGTGCCCCTTCTCCAGGGTGACAGATGGGTCTAGAGAACCAAACTGTCTCACGATTTCAATCTGGTTACAAAAATCTTGTCTCGCCCAGGAGGTGAGAAAAGTTGAGAACAAAGTGGCGAACGGGTGCGTAACGCGTGGGAATCTGCCGGATCTCCTGAGTAGTTCACGTATCACTTGAGTACATTCAAAGTACTGACCGCAACTCTTTCCGCTATATTATCTTATAATATAGGTTCGTATACTTAACATCCATCTTGCGGTTAGTACGACTTCTAATCAGCTCAGTAGCACTTTTCGCAAGTCCTCAACTTTCGAGTACAACCCTTATATTTATTTAAATTATTTAGTCTTTCAGTTTTCAGACAGTTAGAATTAGATGGGGATATTCCGAGTAACTCATCTAAGTAGAGGCTTTCAGATAGATAGTTAGGTATTAGTATTTGTCGCCATTCAAGAAAAATAATGTACAATATTACAATCGCAAGCATCATCACTATATCAAGTCAAGTCCATTACCTTTTATTGGCCTTATGGATGACCACTAGCCTCTAACCATGCTTTACAAATACTCTAAGGTCAAATATCAACTGGAACCTTGCCCTTTCTTATGTCGTTTATGTAACACCTATGATACGAAAAAAAGATTATTTTAGTCCTTTAGAAAATTTGGTGCCAGAACCGACAGACGTCACCAACGATCCATCATCTAACACACGGACAGTGGGTAGGCCAGTCTAGTTTTCCTAAAATGTCAAGTTTCAGTACTTTCTTGACGATTGTCCAGGACTTTCCGCCATCCAATCCACGAGCCGTAGGTAGGTCTTAGAGCGCATGACTAACAGATCCAAGAATTTGTTGAACGCGCCAAGCAACAGAAAAACCTAGATAAAGTTACCAATCAGTGACATGTGACTATCAAATGTATAAGTGTATTTTTAATGGTATAGGAAAAATACTTCTTTATACCAATGTGAAGTTTGCTTTTTTTTTTTTTTTTGGTTTTTACTTTGAATTAAATGTAGCAAAATAAGTACTAATCCATATTGTTGCAATTCATTTTTTTTTATATCAATCATAATCTATTGTCTACTGTATTTAACTATGATACTATTTTGTTGTTATTATTTCTTTCTTGTAGGCTTTGCAGTTTGCCCTGCCTTCCTTATTAGTTGTTAGGTTTTCGATCTCCAGCTCATCAGCATTAGTGGTGAGTCCTCATTCTCCGAGGATAATGGTCATGTTATATATATTTTTCAGCTTTTTAGTCTTTTAGTTTCAGTTTTGCTAGATTTAATTGGGACATGTCCCATCACTTCTAGTCCGTTAGAGATCATTTTCAGACATAGTTAGATTCAGCTTAGTATTTGAGTTTGATACTCCCTCCGTACGGTATTTTTTGTCATGGTTTCTATTTTTATAATCAAATTATAAAAACTTTGACTAACATTTTAAGATGTATTTTTTTTATCATATTAATATGCAAAAAATTACAATTTATAGTACTTTTCATATAGTTTTAGAATATCTAATTTTTTTGTTTAAAATATCGAATTAATATGATCTAATTTAACTTTAAAAATTAGTCAAATTAACTTTCGAAACGCGCAACATGACAAATAATTTTGGACGGAGGGAGTATCTCTTTTGTATTAAAACTCTCAAATTTCATATATTCAGTTTTGTATATGGGTATTCCTCATTATTTCAGATTTACTTCATGTTTTAAGCTTCAACACCAGTTTATTATCTTTAGTATGTTCATGATTATGCCAACATGATTAACTTGGGATCACTTGTGATTCTAGGTCCCGTGTCCACATCCTAAGGGTAGCTTCGGAGCGTGACATTAATTATGTTGTTGACTAGTGAAATAAAAATAGAATGGATCTTAGGAGGAGGATGTGTTCTTGGTCATTTTTTTATATGTTGATATTACATACAAAGAACTAAGCTATTATCTACCTGAAATTTCAATTTTTCATATACTTTGTGGAAAAACTGAAAAATATGATATATAGTAAATCATTTACTTGCAGCACATATAGTGATCATGCATGAAGTTAAATATAACTTGGTTGTTTAGGACTAAAATCTACATTTACTTTACAAAAGCTACAAAATTTAATTTAAACCCTAAAACTAATGTAGAGGTTTCAACAAGATGAAACTAACTAAAAATTAATAATTGAAAAAATATTAGCATAAGACAAAAACAATCAACATAAAAAATTTATATTTTTCCTTATAGAAAAATACAAAAGCATCTACAAAGAAATCACAAAAAAAAATGAGGATATAGTTTTTCTTATTGAAAATACTGAAGAATTGAAAGATAACCATAAAGGATAAGAAAATATTATAATAGAAAATTTATTTCAGTGATATAGAATGAGACAATCAAATGACAATTTATAACAAAAAAATATTTGAGTTTTGGAAAGATATTTTATTAATTAGGTGAGAATGTAATTACTTAATTATAGTTTAGTAATTACAATGTATCTATTTAATAGTTTGACATAAATGAGTAAATATTTTTCATATTACATTCCAAATTAAGAACAAATAAAAATAATGGTATGACAATAATTATTCTACTAAAAAATTTTAGGATACAAAAATCTTATTTCTTTGTTATTATTTTTATGAAGTCAAGTCCCTTGATGAGTTCATTCCTTTATCTAAAAATGTTTGTTTAGGAAAGAAGAAATAGTTATCTGAATGTAAAACAACACTTAGATTGTTTTTCATTTGTGGAAAATTTTCAACTCTCACATTTGTGGTAGAAGAGAAGAAAACACCACATAAGGAGTATCTTTTAATGTTTAAAAGTAATATAAAAGAGTTAAAAAAATAAAACAATATTAAAGTGGAGTCGCCACCTAATTTTAGAAAAATCTGAAAAATCTGAAAAATCGATTCATTAATTAATAAAAAAATATCTATGAAACTAATAGATTCTTGCTCAAACATTGGGAATGAGTCTCTAAAAGTTGTGGGTCAATATTGTCCGAATATGAAGATTGTTATATTAAAAAATTGTCCACTCATTAGGGAACATGAAATTGCCCGCAATTCCATGATCCCAATGAGTGTACAATTTTTTAATACAACAAGCTTGTATTCGGGCAATATTGACTCACAACTTCAAGAAACTCAATCACAATGTTTAAACAAGTATCTATTGGTTTTGTAAATATTTTTTTATTAAATAATTAATGAATTAGTTTTCTCATTTTTCCTAAAATTAGGTGGTGACTCTGTTTTAAAATATAATTCTTTAAATTCTTTTAAAATTTATTATTTTCTAGTTATGACGACGTTTCGCCTTATATAAATAAAGTAGAGATGTAAATAACTGTAGAATGAAATTAATAACTTTGGATTAGATCTCATGAAACCAAGAAGATGAATCTATATAGATAAAAATGGGGGATTATCAAAAGTTATATTAAGGTATTAAATTAATATTTAGAGGTTATGAATAGGAAAAATATAGGACCTATGATTTACTTTACAACAGTGACAAATGCTAATTTAAACTCCAAAATAAATGTATCATTTTCAACAAGATCAAGAAAATAAAAAAATAATTGCAAAAATATAAGCATGAAGATAGAAAATCTTTTTGTCATTGGAAGACATAAAAGGATTTGTAGAGAAACTATAAGAAAATAAATGTAGAAAATGAATAGAAAAGATAATTTTTCTTAATAAAAAGAGTTGAGAACTAGGGAATAACCAACAGCAATAGGGAAAAAAATTATAACAAAAAGACTGTTTTACTGGTATAGAAACCAAAAGAAAAAAAAAAGGATAATTTTTCTTACTGAAGAAAGTGAAGAATTGGAAAATATCCAAATAGAACATGAAAAAGATTATAAGAGAAAGTTTGTTTCACTGGTATAGAATGAACAAATGAAATGACTATTTATAACCAAAAAAATATTTGAGTTTTGGAAAGTTAGTTGCTAATTAGGTGAGAATCTAATTACTTAATTATAGTTTAATAATTAAATATTATTTTGGCAAATGTGAGTAAATATTTTACATATTACACACCAAAATCAAATGAAAATAATGGTAAGACAATAATTATTCTACTAGAAAATAATAATATTGGAATATTTACAATGCGTATAAAGAACTTTGAAGAAAAATTTGAATATTAACTAAGGAGACATACGGAAATCAAAACTTATAAAATGTATAGTATCCTTAATTTTTTTATTTTTTCTTACAGTTTTATGTAAAAAAAAAAAGTGTAATTAGATGAGAGTATTCTTATTACCCAGCTAACATAGGTATGAAGGCTCACATGCTAGTTTAGAAATAAGACTACAAATCTTTAAGTTCGAGAACTATGCGTCACCATAGGCTTTAAGGGTTACGTGTCAAATCAGGACTAACAACTTAGTCCTTTATAAGCTTCGGCTTAGTGGTACCACAATAGCTCAGATCAAACATTTATACCATGGTAAGGTATATTGAATGTTTTTATGGGGATTATACATCAACCTTTATGTTTAGTTCACATGGTTATATGTTTGTTATTAGTACCTCCCACAATCCACTCAGATTATTGCATTGACCTTATATTTGTTTATTCCAATTTAGTACCTATCAATTGCATGTTGATTTACTTGGTCATTGCATGAGTTCATATTTTTTAGTTTCATGTTCAACATCTCGAATTTATCATGTTTAGTTTATTTAATCATGGTTCTTATTCTCATTTTATAATTTTGACCTTTCAAATTTCTCACACAAATTTTTAAAAGTTATATGAATCTACTTTAATTTCTTGTCTTTAAGGAATAATTACTCATTTGTATTTTTTTAAAAATTTGTGTGAGAAATTTGAAAGGTCAAAATTATAAAATAAGAATAAGAAGATTAAATATATGTATGAAAATTATAAAAGTTTTAATTTAGTAGAGGGGCAAAATGGTAATTTAACTTTTACTTTGGAGCTTCCCACTTATAATAATACTAGTTCTCGGAACGTGCATTGCACGTTTGTCCCCTAATTGATATTAGAATAGTTAATTTATATAGCTAAATTCAAATCTAAGTCCTTTCATATGTAAGTTTAATATAAGAATATAACTCTGCACAAAATATAACATGAAAATCTTGTGTTAGATGTTGGAGGTTTGATATTTTAAATATTCCATGAAAAATAAATATTTTATTATATTAGAGGAATTAATATATTTTAATTACTAAACATAAGTTTTAATAATCAAAAAATAAATTGTCAATAAAAAAGATACGTATAAAGAAAAACATTACAAAATATTTGGACGGTATACCATCAAATTTATAGAAAAATCTACAATTTCGAACGAAAAAAGAGAAGTAAATAAAGACATGACATCCATAATAAAAGACATCACATTAAAATATATAGACAAAAATATTTTCATACTAATTGAATTACATTTTGTTAGAAGTCGACATACTGTAGACAGAACATATCATATGTATAAAAAACTATAATCATATAAAAATAATAAAAAAGATAAACAGAAAAGAAATAAATATGTTAAGAATAAAGATGCACTATATTTCTTGAACTATATATTAAAGAATCTATTATATATATATATATATATATATATATATATATATATATATATATATATATATATATATATATATATATTAAATATGAATTCTAAAACAATATTTTCAATGTATCATTTAGTCATTTTTTTACTATACATTATTTTTTTTAATTTTTACTTTTACACTTAATTTGTACCTCTATGTAACAGTCAAGTACATAAATTTTTTAAATATTTGAGATTACATATAAAAAGGAAAAACTGCAAATATGTTATTTTAAAAAGATAAATGATTATCAAAGAATGAAGTCTCATAATTATTATTCTTTGGGATTTAACCTGTTTACCCTCAAAATAATTAATAATAGATACAAAATGAGATTAGCTTTACTATATATTCTAAAGATAGAAAAAAGGATGAACACAAAAACAGTAATCAATTACGAAGTTATATTTAAAAACTCAAAACGATGGAGATATGAAAAATAAAAATTCACTTACAACTTCATATATATTGGAGTATATTCATCTTGTAACTATCATAATTTACATATTTCTCGGCAAAAAGAAAATAGCTATGCATGAAATTTTAAAGAATACGAATAAATAAAATAGTAAGAATTCTTATAATTACAAACTGGTAATGAAAATTTTACAACTGATGTAGTACCTACTCTAGAATGCAAGATGCGGAGGAATATAAATAATGTGGTGTGAGTGTGTTTGATAGACTCTTCATTGCCCCCACTTATCTTACAAATTAAAAGTGAAAGGTTATTAGACTCTTCATTACCTACATTTAATTAGTACATGAATATTTGATGCATTAAGATCTTGTTTGATGTATGAATTTAAATATAAATATTACTTAATGTTCAATTAATTAAATAGATATTAATATTAATTTATTTTAGGGATAAGATAAGGGCAAAAAGGTAATTCAACTTTGAGGTTAGGAGCTTCCCACTTATAATAATATATGATATGCTACATAATCTTCCACCAGTCCTTATTCACAGATTTCTCTTATTCATCAACCGATCTTTTATATATCAGTTTCACACCTGATTGATCAAGAAACTGATCTAGAGGACTCAATTGGACGTCTACGGAGAATAAAAAAAGAACCACTATGGTTACACACTATTAACCAGCGTAGGCATCCAATAGAGTCCTCAAGATCAATTTCTGATCAGTCCGGTGTGAAACTGATATAGAAAATCTTGATGGAAAAAATGGAAAGGAAATTGCAAAAACTAAAACAAAGAAACACCACATGAATTTTCTATATTTGTAATAGAATTTCATACTCAAATGTACATTTACTTTAAAAAAGAGATAATTTTTAATTTAAACTCCAAAATAAATGTATCATTTTTAAAAAGATCAAGAAAATAAAAATAATAATTGCCAAAATATAAGCATAAGATAGAAAGAATCAACATAATTTTTTTTTTCTTTTTGTCATTGGAAGACATAAAAGGATTTGTAGAGAAACTATAAGAAAATAAAAGGTAGAAAATGAATAGAAAAGATAATTTTTCTTAATAAAAAGAGTTGAGAACTAGGGAATAACCAACAACAATAGAGAAAAAAATTATAACAAAAAGACTGTTTTACTGGTATAGAAACCAAAAGAAAAAAAAAGGATAATTTTTCTTACTGGAAAAAGTGAAGAATTGAAAAATAACCAAATAGAACATGAAAGAGATTATAAGAGAAAGTTTGTTATATTGGTATAGAATGAACAAATGAAATAACTATTTATAACCAAAAAAATATTTGAGTTTTGGAAAGTTAGTTGCTAATCAGGTGAGAATCTAATTACTTAATTATAGTTTAGTAATTAAATATTATTTTGGCAAATATGAGTAAATATTTTACATATTACACACCAAAATCAAATGAAAACAATGGTAAGACAATAATTATTCTACTAGAAAATCTTGGAACCCAAGTATCATTAGTAAGTAAGTATTGAAGGTAAAACTACAATTGCTCTACAATAGAAAATAATAATATTGGAATATTTACAATGCGTATAAAGAACTTTGAAGAAAATTTTGAATATTAACTAAGGAGACATACGAAAATCAAAACTTATAAAATGTAATGTATCCTTAATTTTTTACATTTTTTACAGTTTTATGTAAAAAAAAAAAAGTGTAATTAGATAAAAGTATTACTTATTACCCAGCTAACATAGGTATGAAGGCTCACATGTTAGTTTAGAAATAAGACTACAAATCTTTAAGTTCGAGAACTACGTGTCACCATAGGCTTTAATGGTCACGTGTCAAATTAGGACTAACAACTTAGTCCTTTATAAGCTTCGGCTTAGTGGTACCACAATAGCTCAGATCAAACCTTTCTACCATGGAAAGGTATATTGAGTGTTTTTATGGAGATTATACATCAACCTTTATGTTTATTTCACATGGTTATATATTTGTTATTAGTACCTCCCACAATCCACTCAGATTATTGCATTGACCTTACATTTGTTTATTCCAATTTAGTACCTATCAATTGCATGTTGATTTACTTGGTCATTGCATGAGTTCATATTTTTTAGTTTCATGTTCAAAATCTCGGATTTATCATGTTTAGTTTATTTAATCATGGTTCATATATACTTAGTACATTACCGGCCAACTTGATCTTGTTGCACCTGAAAACATACATGCATGGACTATTTTACGAAGTATGTGTCCGGATAGGCTTAAGTATCGATAGTTAGCTCTTGGCCTTCGGGTCAAAAAACAATTTCATCCCTTTTCAGGATAATCGTCTAATACTAAAATAATAAGTGAAGTAGTGGTCGTCTGACCAATCGGCTCGGACACCAGACCGCTACTCATTTCTCCGGTTCAGCAATTTCAACATTGTGCCCCTTCTCCAGGGTGTTAGATGGGTCTAGAGAATCGAACTGTCTCACGATTTAAATCTGGTTACAAAAATTTCTCCTGAGTAGTTCACGTATCACTTGAGTACATTCAAAGTACTAACTGCAACTCTTTCCGCTATATTATTTTATAATATAGGTTCGTATACTTAACATTCATCCTGCGGTTAGTACGACTTCTAATTAGCTTAGTAACACTTTTCGCAAGTCCTCAACTTTCGAGTACAACCCTTATATTTATTTAAATTATTTAGTCTTTCAGTGTTCAGACAGTTGGAGTTAGATGGGGTTTTTCCGAGTAGCTCATCTAAGTAGAGGCTTTCAGATATATAGTTAGGTATTAGTATTTGTCGTCATTCAAGAAAAATAATATACAATATTACAATCGCAAGCATCATCACTATATCAAGTCAAGTCCATTACCTTTTATTGGCCTTATGGATGACC
This sequence comes from Solanum lycopersicoides, assembly GCA_022817965.1. Classification (NCBI taxonomy): domain Eukaryota; kingdom Viridiplantae; phylum Streptophyta; class Magnoliopsida; order Solanales; family Solanaceae; genus Solanum; species Solanum lycopersicoides. The sequence continues at coordinate 5,707,240 of CM040624.1, forward strand.
ACTAGCCTCTTACCATGCATTTACATATACTCTAAGGTCAAATATCAACTGGAACCTTGCCCTTTCTTATGTCGTTTCTGTAACAACTATGATACGGAAACAAGCTTATTTTAGTCCTTTAGAAAATCTGGTGCCAGAACCGACAGACGTCACCAACGATCCATCGTCTAACACACAGACAGTGGGTAGGCCAGTCTAGTTTTCCTAAAATGTCAAGTTTCAGTACTTTCTTGACGATTGTCCAGGACTTTCCGCCATCCAATCCACGAGTCGTAGGTAGGTCTTAGAGCGCATGACCAACAGATCCAAAATTTTGTTGAACGCGCCAAGCAACAGAAAAACCTAGATAAAGTTACCAATCAGTGACATGTGACTATCAAATGTATAAGTGTATTTTTAATGGTAGAGGAAAAATACTTTTTTATACCAATGTGAATATTGCTTTTTTTTTTTTTTTTTTTTTTACTTTGAAGTAAATGTAGCAAAATAAGTACTAATCCATATTATTGTAATTCTTTTTTTTGATATCTATCATAATCTATTGTCTACCTTGTTTAATTATGATACTATTTTGTTGTTCTTATTCCTTTCTTGTAGGCTTTGCAGTTTGCCCTGCCTTCCTTATTAGTCGTTAGGTTTTCGATCTCCAGCTCATCAACATTAGTGGTGAGTCCTCATTCTTCGAGGACAATGGTCATGTTATATATTTTTTTCCAGCTTTTTAGTCTTTTAGTTTCAGTTTTGCTAGATTTAATTTGGGACATGTCCCATCACTTCTAGTCCGTTAGAGACCATTTTCAGACATAGTTAGATTCAACTTAGTATTTGAGTTTGATACTCCCTCCGTCCGGTATTGTTTGTCATGATTTCTATTTTTAGAATCAAACTATAAATTTTTTGACTAACATCTTAAGATGTATTTTTTCATCATATTAATATGCAAAAAATTGCAATTTATAGTACTTTTCATATAGTTTTAGAATATCTAATTTTTTTGTTTAAAATATCGAATTAATATGATCTAATTTAACTTTAAAAATTAGTCAAATTAACTTTCAAAACGCGCAACATGACAAATAATTTCGGACGGAGGGAGTATCTCTTTTGTATTAAAACTCTCAAATTTCATATATTCAGTTTTGTATATGGATATTCCTCATTATTTCAGATTTACTTCATGTTTTAAGCTTCAACACCAGTTTATTATCTTTAGTATGTTCATGATTATGCCAACATGATTAACTTGGGATCACTTGTGATTCTAGGTCCCGTGTCCACATCCTAAGGGTAGCTTCGGAGCGTGACATTAATTATGTTGTTGACTAGTGAAACAAAAATAGAATGGATCTTAGGAGGAGGATGTGTTCTTGGTCATTTTTTTATATGTTGATATTACATACAAAGAACTAAGCTATTATCTACCTGAAATTTCAATTTTTCATATACTTTGTGAAAAAACTGAAAAATATGATATATAGTAAATCATTTACTTGCAGCACATATAGTGATCATGCATGAAGTTAAATATAACTTGGTTGTTTAGGACTAAAATCTACATTTACTTTACAAAAGCTACAAAATTTAATTTAAACCCTAAAACTAATGTAGAGGTTTCAACAAGATGAAACTAACTAAAAATTAATAATTGAAAAAATATTAGCATAAGACAAAAACAATCAACATAAAAAAATTTATATTTTTCCTTATAGAAAAATACAAAAGCATCTACAAAGAAATCACAAAAAAAAAAATGAGGATATAGTTTTTCTTATTGAAAATACTGAAGAATTGAAAGATAACCATAAAGGATAAGAAAATATTATAATAGAAAATTTATTTCAGTGATATAGAATGAGACAATCAAATGACAATTTATAACAAAAAAATATTTGAGTTTTGGAAAGATATTTTATTAATTAGGTGAGAATGTAATTACTTAATTATAGTTTAGTAATTACAATGTATCTATTTAATAGTTTGACATAAATGAGTAAATATTTTTCATATTACATTCCAAATTAAGAACAAATAAAAATAATGGTAAGACAATAATTATTCTACTAAAAAATCTTAGGATACAAAAATCTTAATTCTTTGTTATTATTTTTATGAAGTCAAGTCCATTGATGAGTTCATTCCTTTATCTAAAAATGTTTGTTTAGGAAAGAAGAAATAGTTATCTGAATGTAAAACAAGACTTAGATTGTTTTTCATTTGTGGAAAATTTTCAACTCTCACATTTGTGGTAGAAGAGAAGAAAACACCACATAAGGAGTATCTTTTAATGTTTAAAAGTAATATAAAAGAGTTAAAAAATAAAATAATATTAAAGTGGAGTCGCCACCTAATTTAGAAAAACCTGAAAAATCGATTCATTAATTAATAAAAAAATATCTATGAAACTAATAG